>OX123195.2:50298337-51507058 GCA_944739405.2 Euclidia mi
GGATTTTGGAATGTTTCACATTGGAACCGACGGACTGCGCTGCTATCGCAGTGTCAAATCTTACCTGAATAATAAAACATTAAAATCGAAATCGAAACCTTACCTGAATAATAAAACATTAAAAAATAAAGATATCGAGTCGACAACATATTATATCCGCAAAATTTGGATTGTCGAGTATTTTGTTAAATTCTAATGGTTCTGACTAGTGTTGTAAAAATACCGTATAATACCAAAAGGCTTATGTATTAAACGGGTATTTTATTATAACTTACGGTATTATTGGTATTTTATGTATTTTATATTCTGATTCAGTTTTGAAGACCCTGCGATATTGCGACAAGTTCTAGTTAAAAACATTAAATATATTTTAAGTTAAGATTGTATTCTTTGTTTTAGAATTACTAATTTTAAAATTTTGGAATTTTAAGTTTTGGAAGAATTCATTGCAAAGTCCGAAATCGCTTAGACAAATCAAGTGTTTCTAAATTGGTCTCGATTTACGCGAATCTTCGTCTTCGTGACAGCACATTCGAAGTTAAAGAAAGTGGTTATGAACATGATTCAGCTGAAAGTACGTTGCTAGAATACATTAAGTACTGCGTCGTCATCTACCCTGAACGTAGCAACACAAGAGGATTTTTATTTGAGGATGAAGATCATCTAAATCTCGGGTTTTTGAACTAGGAAGACAAAAGGCGTGGGCCAACGTCTGTGCTTTTCTTATGGATCTTGTAATTAAAGTTCGGGCTGCACGTGTCTGCACGCAGAGAGGAACATAATTTAATTTTGAATAAATAGAGAGATGATTCAAATAAGTTTGAGGACCCCTTTGCTCTGACGTAACTAAAAATGTTACGTGTTTTTCTTTAAATAATATTTTGATTGTTTTTAGCGTATTTATAGGTAAAAGTTTCGAAATACGTCGCCGTTTTTAGGGGCTGTGAGTGATTGGAGAGGGATAAGGGGAGGTCTCGGAAGCCCCCCTCACCATTTTCCCTTGCCGGAAATACTTAGTTTCCTCTGAAAAAAAAATCTCCAAACATCGGTGTGTATGGCACTGCCAACTTCCACATTCATCACACTAGTTTAATAAACTAAGGTTGACGGAGCCCTGCGAAGGGCTCCTATTTTCGGATTAAGGGTCAAAAGAGAACCTAACATAACCTATTTAGTTACATATTACAGTCGCACCTAACCCTAGGCACTCGAAAGCAATGACGCACAAATTTGACCTTAGCTGTCAATATCATCATTCCAAAATGGCGGGTTTGCGTTTCGTTACACGTTTTTCACATAAAACCTAAAAATGATATTTGTGAAACTGAACCAAAGTATAAAAACTACGTTCCGTTTTGCATAATTGCCGAAGTATTTAAGAATTTTAGCAAATTGATAAAATATATTTAGACGCAACTCCGGCAGCCAAAATTACTTTTAGGGGATTAAAACTAACTACCTTAAGCCCCCCACACCACCAATACCTTCAAATTCGGACGACTAGTTTCGAAACCCAACCCTATTTTTATGGTAATATTGTTGTAGCTAATAGTAATTAATAATAATACGAACTTAAACTATAATTTCAGGTTTTATTCTTGTGCAATTCCACCGTATTCAGTTTTTTTAATGATTACTTCGATCATTTACATCAAAAATATAGAACAATTGATTAATACATAAAATACCGTAGTAAATAATACCGTATTATACGGTATTTTTCGTTTAATAAATTTCAATACAAATGGTATAATACCGCACTTACATCTCTAGTTCTGACAGACAAATCACAGTCGCCATATTGGCCGATCTAGCGAAACGTCACAGATATCGGATAACACAGTCTTTACTAAGTAGTTTGTATGTGTAAATACTTTTTGCAGTTATATTTCTTAAACAGTTAAAACGACAACTATGGAAGTATCCGCCCAATAAAGGAGATTTGTATCAAATATAAAAAAAAATATTAAAATATCTTTACTAATATAATAAAGCGGAAGAGTTGTGTGTTCCTCTGTGGCCGGACCACATTTTAGTACTCAGATGCTATAGTTATAAATAATACCTACCTAAAGTCTACTTTCATCGGTATATATACATATATTTAGTACCTCAAGAGATATCTTTTTAATTAACAATTTATGTGGTCCGGCCGCCAGGCAGTGCTCTCTGGCCGCGCCACCTCAAGTTAAATAGAGTATAATGAACTATTAATAAATCAATATCCCGAAAAAAACTACCTAAAGAGTACCTTGCATACGACAAATATGGTCCAATAAACCCCTTTAGTTAAGGAGTTATTGGTCGTAGGGTGTGGTCCGGCTGGAAGGTATACTCTGCAGCAAGTCAATTTTGCAATATTTAATATTAACTATCCATAAATCAATTTATATAATAGTACCTTTTCTCTACTCTTCGTTGATACTTTTTCTCTCAAGAAACTATTCATTTTGATCAATTAATCTTTAAAGTATGTGGCGCGGCTAGGGAGGATTACTTTTAGCAAATATAACAAAATATGCTTTATTTATTTATGCCAACGATAACTGCATAATAAGTACTTTATAAAAAGACCTGGACTTCATCTATAAACATTTATTTTGATTACCAACAATGATTTTGAAAAAGGTGAACTTTTTAGTTTTTGTTTACCTATCTACCTAAGAATAGGTAGTTAATTTGACGTAGTAAGCGAAAATGTTGGTTTAAAATAAACAATAAGTATAGGATAATATATTTTCATAATCAAATATTAACAACTAGCTGACCCGACAGACGTTGTCCTGTCTTAACGATGAATATTGAATTCAAATTGGTAGGTAAATAGATTGAATTTAAGCATTTTACCCTTTAAACAAGAAATAACAATGAAAAAGAGTGTACCAAAACCGCGTATTAAAAATACAGTCAATCAGTATTACAAGTAAAGGAGTTTTCCAACTTCAAAATGCAAGACTTAAATTAAAAAGAAACATTTTGATCCGCAGTAGAACCAAAGTCGCCGACATAGCTCTCCGGATAGCCAAGCTGAAGTGGCAGTGGGCAGGGCACATAGCTCGAAGAACCGATGGCCGTTGGGGCAGAAAGGTTCTGGAGTGGCGGCCACGTACCGGACGACGCAGCAGAGGTAGGCCTCCCGCAAGGTGGACCGACGATCTCGTCAAGATCGCGGGAGGCGGTTGGATGCGGGCGGCTCAAGACCGGTCTGTGTGGAGAACCTTGGGGGAGGCCTATGTCCAGCAGTGGACGTCGTTTGGCTGATATGATGAAGTTATAATTTACACGTTTGCGTATAAAATACAATGTACATTCATTTGCTGGTTTTATTCCTTGTAACTTTATAACTTAAATCATCATATGTTTCTCAAGTATCATCCAGACGCTTGCATTGAGCGAGGTAATGGCGAATATTTGGTAAATACCTTAAATATAGTCTAAGGTTAATACTCAATCACTGACAACAGTGTAAATATTTTTCCTTGTAATGTCATAGTGTCTGGAATGTCATATATATCAACGCCTAAATAAATTTCAAATATTTTAAATCATTCAATGTGAAGTTCATAGACTTATGATTGGTATCGCTGCGAAGCGATACCAATCGTTTGTCTAGGGTGAAGTTAATAGTTTGTTTACCTACATTTTACACCGTCCGTCATTGGAAATCATATTGCAAGGCGTTTAAATGTATACTAAGTTCAGCAATTTATAAAATCTATTGTATTAACAATTTTTTATTGTTTATATTTGATTATGAAAATACAGGATACAGGGTGCGGTACATATGGCGCAGAACCGGACCGAGTGGTGAAAATTGACATACAGTCACGATCCTCAGCATTGAGGGAACGACCAGAATGATGAAAATACAGGGTGTCACAAGAACCATCACCAAGCCGAAGTCTACTCGTTGTGGACATCATGCCAAGTCATACTAACCAAAAATAATACCTGGGATTTTTTTTTTTGAGTTTACACATTTTTTAAACCGCAATTAAAAGCGCGCGCGTGAAATGCTCGAAATACTTACTTATCCATAGGGTCATAGGGCATCTAAAGAACATATTGGCGGGGTAAATGCATCGATTTTGTACCTAATTAGAAAAATTCTATACTAGCTTTGAGCCTCAATATCTCCTGAAACAGTAATTTCCCAGGTATAGGTCCAAAGAAAAAAATGTTCGTACTGATTGGTTCAATATGTGATTTCAGTTTTCGTTAAGGGTCTTTTTACACCCTGTATATATTTATTTTTCGTATACTTATTGTTTATTTTAAACCAAAATTTTCACTTACTCCGTCAAATTAACTACCTATTCTTAGGTAGTTTTTTTTTATGGAATAGGGGCAAACGAGCTGACGGATCGCCTGATGTTAAGCGATTACCGCCGCCCATGGACACCCGCAACACCAGAGGAGTCACAAGTGCGTTGCCGGCCTTTTAAAAAGGAATACGCTCTTTTTTTGAAGGTTTGAAGGTCGTATTGGTTCGGAAAAACCGCAGACGACAGATCATTCCACAGTTTACAGGTGCGAGGCAAAAAGTTTCTAGAAAAATGCACCGTTGTGGCTTCCCAACCATCTAAATGATGGGGATGGAAATTCTGTCGCGTAGAACGATGGCGGAAAGAGGCGGCAGGGATTAATCCGAACAATTCTTCGGAGCACTCCCCATAGTAGTAGCGATAAAAGATGCAAAGCGAGGCTACATCTCTACGCAGCGCCAAGGGGTCTAACCGGTTGCAAATATTTTGGCAATCGACAATTCGAGCGGCTCTCCGTTGGATGCGATCCAGAGGGAGAAGCTGGTACTGGGGTGCCCCTGCCCAAAGGTGAGAACAGTATTCCATATGTGGCCGGACCTGCGCCTTATAAAGGAGCAAGCGGTGGGCCGGAGTGAAATACCGTCTCGATCTATTGAGCACGCCAAGCTTCTTCGAGGCTAACTTAGCCTTAGCCTCTAAGTGACCGCGGAACTGGACTTCGCTCGATATGTCGATACCAAGTATTCCAATACTGGCGGAGGCAGTTAAGGGAGTGCTCTCAAAACGAGGATATACGACCAACGGCAGTTTTTTTGCGGTGAACACGCAAACTTGTGTCTTTGTGGGGTTAAATTGGACCAAATTACGTCTTCCCCAATCTGAGACCTTCTCCAAGGAGGTCTCAATTTCAGACACAAGTTTATTTCTGCTCTCGATTAGGTTTCCCGAGAAATGTTGGCTCGGCCGGTATATAAAGCATCGCCCGAGCTGTCATCTGCATAACAATGAATGTCACTGTCTAGCAACATATCATTGATATGCAGGAGGAACAGAGTAGGCGATAGCACGCAGCCTTGAGGGACACCAGCATTTACAGACAAGGCGTCAGAGCATTCACCGTCAACTACGACCTTTATGCTTCTGTCTGTAAGAAAGCTGGTGACCCATTCGCATAATTTCTCGGGCCCCTAATAACGCGCTAATCTCAGGAACTACCAGTTATCCCGGAAGGCTATAGGCTATATAACATAACGCTTCGGGCAAAAGGCTAAAAAATTTTTAACAATTCTATATTGGTATCGTCTGCGATATTAAAAGGGATGGGAAATCCAAATACAACATCTCTTTCGTGATTCAAAATGGTGGATGGGAAATCAAAGATGGCGGATGTGAAAAATTAAAAAAATCAATATGGTTATCGTCTCAGATGATTTAAGGGATGGTGAATCCAAATACAACATCTATTTCGTGATCAAAGATGGCGGATAGGAAATCAAAGATGGCGGACGGGATTTTTTTTAAGGTCGATATGGGTATCGTCTCCGATATTTTAAGGAATGGGGAATTCAATATTAGGTATATAAAAAACTGTATTTGTTTGTTCAGCATTTATAGACTCTGAAATGATAAGAGATTAAGCGCTAAGTCAATGGTAATTTTTGGAAAAGGGGCTTGGAAAAAAGGAAATTAAATAAAAACTCTTAAAAAGGCGAAACGGAGTTCGCTGGGTCAGCTAGTATCATATAAAATACAAGAATTGGCCTTCTGGTTGTAACCAAATTTTATATTGTCAAATCTATCGCTCATAACATCATTATTGCAGCCTGGATATTTCGGCATAGCTATAGCTATCTAACAGATATTACAGCAATAATAATATTTTGCAATGGTCATTAGTTTCCTAGTAAATGCAAACCTCCAACTATCGATTATTGATTATTCGGTGGAACAACCGTTTCTAGGTAAGCTTATTGAATGCATGCCATTATTATTAAAACCTAATTCGCTGCATATAATCCTTTTACAGCAGGCCTCCAAAAGGACATCTCTAGTAATAGTTAATAGGACGAGGTCGCCTGAGACCCGAAGCAATCTTTGAAATTAATGGACTGGCTGTTTAGCTTTTTCTACTAGACAGCTGACTAAGTACCATTTTGAAGGGCAGTTCAAAAATGTCGAAACTACCACGTGAAAAAACAGATGCTCAATTTATTAAAGCGCTCAAATTCTTGTTAGAATGCATTTAAAACAGACAGTACTTCACTAACGGCTGTTTTCATTATTCGATCTACCCATGGATTTGGAGATTTTAGGTACATATTTGACATAAGCTCTATACAAAATATATAGCGTATAGTATATTGAATTTAGTAAATATATAGCGTATAGTTCAATGAAAGGCGAGGTTCTTTTTTTATGTCATAAGCGGTAAACGAGCAGACGGATCTCCTAATAGTAAACAATTACCGTCGCCCATGGACACAAGCAACATCAGAGGAGTCACAAGTGCGTTGCCGCCCTTTGGGTTAGGAAAAGGGATGGGAGGAGGGAGAAGGAATAGGGGATGGGGCCTCCGGCGCTCTCACTCACCGAACGAAACGCAACAATATAGGTACTGTTACTTTACGTCGATTTTCTGTGAGAGGGTAGTACTTCTCCGGTCGAGCCGGCCCGGGCCCATTCTCGCTGAAACCAGCAAGGCTCTACTACCTGTTAAAGGTGCAATATCAGCTGATATTAGAGGCTCATAATGACGTGATGCATCATCATTCGCTTACCAATGACGTAAACATCGTCCACCACGCAAACATAGATATGTTATTACAATTTTATGTAGATTCGTTCCAAATGATATAGATTCTTCACGGTCTCGCGAGTACATAGTGCAAGGTGACACAAATGCGACCGACCTGAGACATTCGAGACACGTACCTCGTTTCGTCTGCATCGACTGCGAGAATGGATTGGTCGCAGACCTTACGTAAACTTGCAATACTGACTGTGTTCTCTCTGTTTTATGGCTTCGCTTTTCCTTTTTTAGAAGCAGTGCAAAGAGGAATCTTCTTTCAAATAAAAAAAGTAGTAGACGTACAAATGTACTGGACTGAGTTAGTGCTCGTGTCCACGTGCCGTGAAAATTTAGCTCGTATTTGTCTTGTAGGTTTTTGTGGTCTTCGTGGTCAATTAAGTGGTATAGACCACTGTGGAAGCTTGTCCATGGACACAGTTTATTTAAACGCCTCTGTCGTCAGCATGATTTACATCAGTATTCTGGCTCTGTTTGAGGTAAATCTATGAGAATATTACAAGTTTTATGGCAGTCAAAAATGAATTTAAGTGAATTGTGCCTAACTGTAGCTTTCCCGGCGGTTTGCCGTATGATTCGAATCTTGGACAAGGTTATGTGAGTTTAAAAAACGCGTGGCGAGATCACTATGACAAGCTAAAATCGAGCCTTAACCTTACGAATAGATAACCAGATGTATCAATGTAGTTGTGAAAAGGTTTCCCGGGCTTAAAGAAGTAGTCCATTGTCACCAGAAGATCAATGCATTCTTTGTCGTTTACACGTGCAGTGCAGTTAATCGGCTTAACGTCGCTACTACTCTAAGATGTCTTACTAAAGAGTGAATGTATGTACTGCGGAGTGCAAAGCTTCATGGGTGAACCCGTCTGATTCCTTATTCAGTCCGTTTTAATATTGCTAGGATATGCAGTATATCGAAATGTGCCATACCAAATACCAACAATTACTAGAAATATACCAACTGTATTTCATCCAACGATGTTACAAGTAAAAAGAAGTAGATACGTTATAGACGTACCAAAAGCAGGACGCTAAACATGTGCCAGTTGGCAAGTCTGACATATGTGTGTGTGTGACGTCGCGAGCCGGCGTCATAGTGAAACTGACACATCTTGTCAACCGAAATTGAAATAAAATATGGAGTTATCGATGTGTGCGTTAGTGTATCGTTTCTACGGATTGATTACTACGTAGGTAAAGTATCTACGACTTTTCTAATATCATTGATTTCATCTTTTAATTTTTACCGGTTATGGAGCCGACTATATTCAACCTTATTTGTACACCTTACCGTAACTTATGGACATTCCCTGCTTTACTTCTTTATTCTTCGAAATAAATTGCTACAAATTACACTCAGAGCACTATGTTCTAAAACTTGTTCTGTACACATCGATTTTGTCCCTTACGGTAAATAGTAACTCGTCTGCGCAGGCCTCTAGCTATCCGTATATTTAGTAATTTTCCCCATAGACTATCTGTACTTATTTGGATCATCCTTCAGACGATTGCCGAAAGTAAACGCGCGAGAAATATTCGTATATTCGTGGAAAAGTTTACGTCGCCTATATTCGATATTGTCGATGTAAATCGTTTTTCCTATCCAATGAAATATATTCGTATATTCACAAATGAAACTAATTTTATGAGTTCTGTCGACATTTTCCGATACGTAGTATTGAAACGATGACAGTAAAGTGTTACTGGTAGGCTGGTAGGTAAAAGAAATTGTCTTTTGTCACGAAAGTCGTTTTTTTGATACCACAAAGATATTTTTATACGGTAGATAGAATAAAAATGGCGTCCTATTCCATTGTCCGCCCTTTGAGGCAAAGTGTACTTTAGCGTCGCGAAGTGCTTGCTTCCGAGAGTCCCAGTAAAATGTTCCATGTCAGAGACTATCTTCACATATGCGTGCATTTAAGGAACGTTTTTTTATATATTTATTTTTCTGAAAATTTTCAGTTACTTACGTATTAGTTTGTCGGCTTACTAAGCAGTTTTAGATATTCTTTTGGATGTTTTGAAATGTATTCCGTGTTAAAAAAATTCATAGCCCTATGGTGTAGATAATTTTTGTAACACAATGCATAATTATATACATAGCTGTCTATATAGGTACACTACAATGTTTCGGATGCACTATTTCGGAAGCGCTACCTAGTCGTTTCCAGAAACAATGTTTTAGCTTACGTGCTGTGATGGACGGTTGGTTGTTTGGTACATAACAGAATTGTCTCGCTTGCCTCCTAGCTCTTAGAAGGGGGCAATTTGGCATACATGGTTTGAACGGTTTGTAGCTTGATGCGTAACGTAGTAGGGTGCATATAAACATGTAGGCAAAATGCAAACAACGACTTTTAATGTTTCTCAAACCCAAATTAAACAAAATTATAAACAAACAAATTGTTGGTAGTGCCTTTAGGTATATTCGTAACAACTTGGTATAAAGCAGACCATTTAAGAACACTTTAAGTACACAAAACAACACAAGTGAACTCAAACATTTTGCAACTTGGCAATAGTTCCCTCTAAGACGCTGTGTGTACACACTTAATGGTCTACAAACAAATAATGGACCGGTTAATTGAATCGGATGCTCAGTAAATTGACTTAAAACAACCTATTAGGTTTATTGTCAGCTGCCTACAACATTCATTGATCTATTATATTATTGTCTACCATGCGTAGGTGTAGTTCCTCGTCTGCTATAACATATCAAACATCATATTTTAACGATATGTTATGTTTGTTACATGGGGGTGGCCAGGTATATTAATTTTCGAACGATAATAGTAACCAACCTCTCTCGCATTAGCGTGCCTCGAAGCAATAATCATTTAGTCGATTAATTGCTTTCTTGGATTCGAAAAAAGAATTCCATTACATCACTAGGGACGTACGACAAGCATTTAAACTTTTTTATATTTTTTTTATTCAGCCAGCGCTACGATGTACATTTTCGATAACACGTTTAAAATGAGTATTTTTGGGTCTGTGCAAATTATATAGCGATTACCCGACCCTTTACTTTAAAGCCCGTTCAAAACCATTTCATGAGTTGAATAAATATTTGCTTCATGTTTATAAAGGACGTTTATATCGCCTCAGATTCAGGGGCACGGCCGTTTTTCTTTGAGGGCACGTTTCTTTGACGTCTCGGGCGTCGGCTTTGTTTTCTATTACAGTACACCTTTTGTCCTTCATCACGGTTACTGAGACTATTTTTCTTTGTAAAAGGTAAGATAAACTAATCATGAGATTCTCCATTACGGGCCTTCCAGGCATAATGGAGTCTGCTAATGCGTATCAGTACCTATTGTCCCTATGTTTTCCCTCTATTTATATTTTCAACGGATTTAAAAAAGCCGCTTCTCAATTTTGTTGTATTTTTAAACGGTTAAGTTTGTTACTTCAGAAGTCCAACATTTAATATCCGAATTCGATAACAATTTTTGTTTGGAAGAATATACTTTCCGATTGGTCCTACCCGAGCTGGACAAATGGAAATAGAGGTCGGATTTTAATGATTTTTTTTATAAGTAAACTATGACGCATACCCTTATGTGTTACTAATTGTAACGGCAATTAGCTTTTAATGGGTTTTATCTACACGTGAAAAGTAATTTTATATAACTATCGCCTAACAACTAACGTTATAGAAGCAAAATAGTTTTATTATTAGTAGTCGTTATTACAAATTGAGTGCCTTAGATATGTGTTCTACCATTTATATGATTGTTTTAAATGAGTTTTAATTTTGTTTACGAGTCTACGTGTTTTATGTTTGCAGTTTAGTAGCGTTTAGTTCTTGGGACGCAGGAATATCCCATTTTAGAACAATGGTCTTTGCATCGCCGTATGGTTGACTGGGAGAGAAAGCCTTAGTATTGTTTAAAGCTCGGGTTCGGTGATAAATTAAATGCACTATGCCACAAAACTGTTCTTTATTTAACCACACACTTAATTTTATACACTACAAAACACCAATAAAAAACACAATTTCCTCACTAGGAAACAATTTCCTCACTTCCCTTCGCTGATCTTGATCGCTCCGTTATTAGAACTGCACTATTCTATTCGCCCATCCGCGCGGATAACAAACTAGTTCTTTCGAGTGTATTCCGGAATGTTCTCGAGTTCTCGTTCTTCGAGTAAACAAACAGTAACGCCATCTAGTAGGGAGTAGATGAAATACCTTTAAACTACCGAAATATCCATTCTCTTCTAGTTCTCACATTCACCGATAGATGGCGTTATTTTCAAATATAGCCATTCGTAACAGTATTAAGTCCGCTTAGCGTACTTACTTTGATGTATTGTGTATGAAGTTTTACATTAATTTTACACTGTCGTCCGGATAAATGTATGATATGTGCCACAAACCTTGGTTTTGAATATCCGATTTTGAGTTGTGCCCACTGAAGTAATATCTTCAATGTAATGAAAAAAGCTTTAAATAAATAAATAAATAAGAATGAGCTTTTCTTCAGTTTGAACGTACCTAATCACAAAGCCCAATTATCAAACGCGATGTAAATATACTCATTACACGTACTCTAATGGCTACGTAGTTATAAGCCTTGTCATGTGAGTGACGCTTCAGTTAAATGTCATATTCAAATAACCCGTGTAATAAATTATTCGCCGGCGAGCAAGATTCTAAAATTAGTACGTAATATAATATTCTGGTAAAGACGTCTTTATATACAGTCTGATATCAAAGACGAAACCTTTAACTTATTAATGAGTATGTGTAATGTTTTTACAATGGTTTGATTTTCGCTTCACGTAATATCTGAATATGCAAGTAACTGCGTTTTAGATTTTCACGGAAAATCAGAGCTTTGACATCGCTATTTCACAAAAGTAATATAGTGAGTAGCTTGCCAATATATTAGCTTCTGCCTGCGACTACGCCCGCGTGGAGGTCCGTTATCGGGAGAAAGGTTTCCCTGTGTAACACATCGGCTAGGTACCACGTGTGCTGTTAAAGTTACATAGAGGTATAGCGTAACAGGATCCTCGATAGAACATGATATCTTTATCACGAACAGCCAGGATCGATAGTCTTCAGTTGATTGCTATCATGTAACCGAATAATCGGATTAGGAGAGGAGTAGCGTTGGAGGTTGAACGTGTTTTGTTGATGATGATGAGGTCGTTGGTAGTACCTTGCAGAATACTTCTCGAGTATGAGTTAGCAATACCTGAATTCTCTGGTGTTACCAGTATCCTTACTCCAAAAAGTTTGCATTAGACTAGGCAATTTATGTGCAAAACAAGATTCTGTCCATGGCTCTGCGCGCATAGATCGACAAGCGGGTGAGCGCCCATACGCCCCTTAAAATTCGCCCCTCCATACAAATTTGGCGAAATTTGTGTGAAGGGGCGAATTTTAAAGGGCGTATGGGCGCTTCGCTATCGCGACAAAAGGTATTAATTATTTTGAAGTATAAGCTTTACTTGTAAAGGTTTATCAAAATCCGTTTAGTACTTTTGGGTGAATTGAAAGATTAGTAAACATTCAATCATACATCTAAATCATACTCGCAATCTTTCGCATTTTCTAATACTTGTACGATGTTCAGGTGATTTTCCTAATCAGCTTAATAGCAAGAGCTAGGTTTGCTATCTTTCGTATACCTAGTTAAGTAATTTGCAGTGGGCAATCCGAAGAGATTTCAGTTAAATCCTTATTGGAAAAGCGTCTGCTATTCCTACACTTTGCAATTAGACACCCCTTTTGATTATGCAAGTGCAATTGGGATCAGAATTTATTCTTGTGTGGGTGTACCAGCTATGTACCTGTTGAATTAGTGAGTTAATTTAGTAAATATCTACTTCGGTTTATGCCGTCAGTTCAGTCATGACAGATAAACAAGGCAGAGTTAAAAGAGATATAGACGTAAAGTTAGATGGCTACTGTTATTAGCACGGTAATGTTATCTATATTAGATGTAAAAGAAAGAAATGAAAGGAAAAAATGAAATCCCGTGGAAAAGCTAATATTCAGGCAAATCCGGTTAGACTAGTAAGCGGACACCATGTTGCAACTGGGATAGTTAAAACTGTTGACTCTAGGAAGATGATGTATTGCAAGTATTCATAATATACAGAACATTATCTTACGTTTGTTTGTTTTTGACCGCCGTACTCGAACAAGATTACTCAACAGCATTCTTTGAAAATAACGAGTAAAAATGCGTGTCGGCTGAAAGACTCACGACTTCATTGGTAGAAAATAATTGCAATCCCTTCACGTGCAAGTAAAAATAATACTATGTTTATAATTCCCCTTTGCCCTCGCACCTCCTATTCTAATTCCCATTGCATAGCATGGTAATCGCTTAACCATCAACCGATCCATGTGCTCGTTCGCATCCTACTACTTCTATAAAAAAATATTAAAGAGCTTTAAAGGATTACGCCCGTCATCAGTTTACCATCCCAACGACGGCAATTGCAGGAAAAAATGGGCTGTAACTAAATCTATAGCTTATATTTAGCTAGCAGTAATACGTATCTTGCCGTGTTGCGTATCCAATTCGCAATATGCTCCTTTGGAAAGGGTATATACCGATATGAGTTTTGGAACGATAAGGTCTGAAACGACTAATAATATAGTTGCGGGACAAAAAGTATTGGTAGCGTTATTTTCGAAAAAATACTTTCTCGTGCGTTGTAAATTCGACGTGAATTTTATGTAAATTTAACACTGTTTACTACATACATACATACATACATAGACTCACGCCTGTTTCCCGGAGGGGTAAGCAGAGACTACGGAACGCCATTTGCAACGATCCTGACATATCTCTCTTGCTTCCATCACTCCCATCAGATTCCTCATGCATGCTCTTCTGTTCAGGGTACTTCTAACCTATCCTGTTTTAGGATGTCTCCAATCTGATCAGAGAACGTCCGCCTAGGTCTTCCCCTTCGTCCTGTCCCTTCCACACTTGCCTTATATATCTGCTTGGTCAGTCTTTCGTCATCCATCCTCTCCACGTGCCCAAACCATCTTAGCATACCTTTCTCCATGCTTGTCACTACATCTTCTTTTACCCCACAACACTCTCTTATCACATAATTCTTTATTCGGTCAGTCAAAGAAATACCACACATACTTCTCAGTGCTCTCATTTCTACAGCATTTATTCTACTTTCATGACTTTTCTGCCATACCCAACTTTCACTACCATACATAAGAGTAGGTACTAACGTGCCTTTTTGGAGACGTTTTGGCTATTCATAAACGCCTTCAGAGCTCCATTCACTCTATTACCTGCATTAACTCTTCTTGCAATGTCTTCTACATTCTTACCATCTCTTGTAAACAGCGTACCTAAATATACAAACTCATTCACTTGCTCCACTCGCTGTCCATCGATCATAACCTTACAAGCCGTAACGCATTCCTCCTTTTCAAAAACCATAACTTTTGTTTTACTTACATTCACTTTCATTCCTTTCCTCTCTAACGCACCATGCATGATTGTTACCATCTCCTGCAACTCCTCCGCTGAAGACGCAAGTATAACCTGATCATCAGCATAAAGGAGGCATTTGACGAGTAACCCATTCATCCTTAATCCATAGTCACTATGTTTCAAATCTTGCAAACAACTGTCCGTCGCCGTGGCTGTTCAACCTCTTCGGTTGAACAGCCACGGCGACGCTACACATCCCTGTCTAACACCTGTCTCGATGGTAAACCAATCCGTGTACGACCCATTTATCCTCACACAGGCTCTAGAATCTTCATAAAGGGATTTCAGAGCTCGTATGAGGCTGCTGTTCACCCCATACATCGACAGTACCGACCACATTTCATTCCTCACCACTTTATCGTAAGCCTTTTCCAAATCCACGACCTTTTGACCCTTGGCCAAGAATTTTTCGGCTATGTACCGCAAGGAATAGACTTGATCCGTGCAACCCATACCCTTTCGGAATCCTGCTTGTACATCCCATATTTTCTTGTCGGTTGTTTCCATAACTCTTTCGATCAGTACCTTCGCATACAATTTGCCAACAATGCTGAGAACGCTAATGCCTCTATAGTTTTTGCAGTCTTGTTGCGAGCCTTTTCCCTTATAAAGAGGCACAACCACCGCTGTGGCCCAGTCATCAGGTACTCGGCCGCTGCTCCAGCACAAGTTAAATAAGCGCTGCAGCTGACCAACTATGATGCCCTGTCCAGCCTTCAGCATTTCAACTGTAATCCTATCATATCCTGCAGCCTTACCTAATTTCATACTTCCCAACGCCTTCACAATCTCATCCACACCAATATCGCTTTCATCAATGCTATTATTACCATTCATTTCGTCGATCGATGTCTCTATCGCCGTTCTTTCAAATAAACCTTCAAAATACTCCTTCCATCTCTTCAGCACGCATGATTCACCATTCAGTATCTTTCCATTCTTGTCTCTGATTGACGTGTATTCTGAGGATTGAGTTCTTCCTCGAACTGCACGAACGGATTTCCAGAAAAACTTTATGTTTCTCCGGAAATCTTCAGATAGTCTGCTATCAAACTCATCTTTCTTTTCCTCTTTTTTCCTTTTAACAATTTCTTTCACAATTCTTTTTGACCTAACAAACTCCTTTCTTGCTTCATCTATGTCATTACTCGTTGCCTTTTCCATTCTTTCATTTGCTCTGGCAGCCAACCAATCTAACCAAGCTTTCTTCACATACTAACACTGTTTACTGTTATGACTATTTCTGACTCTTCATGACCTCTTTTAAGTTTTCCCTCGGAGTACAAACTAGGACTCATATAGACTCACGCCTTTATCCCCGAAGGGGTAGGCAGAGGTGTAATATTACACCCACATTTCGCCATGAATTTTTAGGTCCCACGTAATAGGGGGCGAGCCTATTGCCGTACCGGGCACATAACCAGACTCCGTGCTGCTACTGAGAATTTCCTAATGGAAAAACCCAATAACACTTTGCCCGACTCGGGAATCTAACCCGAGACCTCCCAGTCCCACGCGCACATTTATGCCGCGAGACCAACGAGCAAACTAGGTCCGTGTTGAAAAATCTGCTTAGCGATTCTATGAAACTGTAACCAAGTGAGAAGCTAACTTTTGTGCTCGCAATACTTCAGCGATTAAATAATATGTATAAAGTGGAGGCATTTATAGTTTAGTTCAATAAAATATGTAAATTATACAAGCTTATTAATGTTACTGAATAGTACATAAATGAGTTTGTTTATTACATTATTTCTGCTCCTCTGAATAAATTAAGATGAAATTTAATATAAGTGGGCATAGAAATAATATGAATAGGAATAATATCATGTTGATGTAAGGGTGACCTAACTATGTAATCATCCCTTGTCTTTTTGCGAAAATATCAGTGGTGTGTCATATGATCTAGGCCTTTTATCCAGGGATATTACTGAAGCCCAATTCTCCTAATTATATTGTTTCAAAATGCAGTTTCGGTTTAATGTCATTGTCATATTCAATTCACAAATGGTATTCTCCTAAATTAACTGATATTTGAATGTTATCGTGACTAGATCGTAAATTGAACAATCTGTCAACGTCGAACTATAGACGTCAAATTAGACGATAATGTCATTAAATTAACCGAATACTGCTTCTGAGTCCATGCAAAATCGAATCTCATTTTGTTCAAAATATAGTTTCAATCTTTATATATATATACTAGACGACGACAGCAGCTACGCCTGCATTTTTTTTAATTTACCCGTTTTGGCCGATCCCGTGGGAATTTCGGGAAATCCCTTCTTAGTGCACCCCTACGGTCCCCATGGAACATACATGCCAAATTTCAGCTTCCTGCGCCCAATAGTTTCGGCTGTAGCGTGTCTGTCAGTCAGTCAGTAACGCAAGGATTTTATATATTAAGATTTCTTGTGTGCGTGCGTATGTCACTCAACTCCTCCTAAACGACTGGACCGATCTTGATGAAATTTTTAGTGTGTGTTCAAGGGGACTTGAGAATGGTTTAGATTCACAATTTAGTCCACTGGAAAATGTTTTTTTTACTTAATTTTTAATTTGTAAGTAGTTGTGGATTTTGGAATGTTTCACATTGGAACCGACGGACTGCGCTGCTATCGCAGTGTCAAATCTTACCTGAATAATAAAACATTAAAATCGAAATCGAAACCTTACCTGAATAATAAAACATTAAAAAATAAAGATATCGAGTCGACAACATATTATATCCGCAAAATTTGGATTGTCGAGTATTTTGTTAAATTCTAATGGTTCTGACTAGTGTTGTAAAAATACCGTATAATACCAAAAGGCTTATGTATTAAACGGGTATTTTATTATAACTTACGGTATTATTGGTATTTTATGTATTTTATATTCTGATTCAGTTTTGAAGACCCTGCGATATTGCGACAAGTTCTAGTTAAAAACATTAAATATATTTTAAGTTAAGATTGTATTCTTTGTTTTAGAATTACTAATTTTAAAATTTTGGAATTTTAAGTTTTGGAAGAATTCATTGCAAAGTCCGAAATCGCTTAGACAAATCAAGTGTTTCTAAATTGGTCTCGATTTACGCGAATCTTCGTCTTCGTGACAGCACATTCGAAGTTAAAGAAAGTGGTTATGAACATGATTCAGCTGAAAGTACGTTGCTAGAATACATTAAGTACTGCGTCGTCATCTACCCTGAACGTAGCAACACAAGAGGATTTTTATTTGAGGATGAAGATCATCTAAATCTCGGGTTTTTGAACTAGGAAGACAAAAGGCGTGGGCCAACGTCTGTGCTTTTCTTATGGATCTTGTAATTAAAGTTCGGGCTGCACGTGTCTGCACGCAGAGAGGAACATAATTTAATTTTGAATAAATAGAGAGATGATTCAAATAAGTTTGAGGACCCCTTTGCTCTGACGTAACTAAAAATGTTACGTGTTTTTCTTTAAATAATATTTTGATTGTTTTTAGCGTATTTATAGGTAAAAGTTTCGAAATACGTCGCCGTTTTTAGGGGCTGTGAGTGATTGGAGAGGGATAAGGGGAGGTCTCGGAAGCCCCCCTCACCATTTTCCCTTGCCGGAAATACTTAGTTTCCTCTGAAAAAAAAATCTCCAAACATCGGTGTGTATGGCACTGCCAACTTCCACATTCATCACACTAGTTTAATAAACTAAGGTTGACGGAGCCCTGCGAAGGGCTCCTATTTTCGGATTAAGGGTCAAAAGAGAACCTAACATAACCTATTTAGTTACATATTACAGTCGCACCTAACCCTAGGCACTCGAAAGCAATGACGCACAAATTTGACCTTAGCTGTCAATATCATCATTCCAAAATGGCGGGTTTGCGTTTCGTTACACGTTTTTCACATAAAACCTAAAAATGATATTTGTGAAACTGAACCAAAGTATAAAAACTACGTTCCGTTTTGCATAATTGCCGAAGTATTTAAGAATTTTAGCAAATTGATAAAATATATTTAGACGCAACTCCGGCAGCCAAAATTACTTTTAGGGGATTAAAACTAACTACCTTAAGCCCCCCACACCACCAATACCTTCAAATTCGGACGACTAGTTTCGAAACCCAACCCTATTTTTATGGTAATATTGTTGTAGCTAATAGTAATTAATAATAATACGAACTTAAACTATAATTTCAGGTTTTATTCTTGTGCAATTCCACCGTATTCAGTTTTTTTAATGATTACTTCGATCATTTACATCAAAAATATAGAACAATTGATTAATACATAAAATACCGTAGTAAATAATACCGTATTATACGGTATTTTTCGTTTAATAAATTTCAATACAAATGGTATAATACCGCACTTACATCTCTAGTTCTGACAGACAAATCACAGTCGCCATATTGGCCGATCTAGCGAAACGTCACAGATATCGGATAACACAGTCTTTACTAAGTAGTTTGTATGTGTAAATACTTTTTGCAGTTATATTTCTTAAACAGTTAAAACGACAACTATGGAAGTATCCGCCCAATAAAGGAGATTTGTATCAAATATAAAAAAAAATATTAAAATATCTTTACTAATATAATAAAGCGGAAGAGTTGTGTGTTCCTCTGTGGCCGGACCACATTTTAGTACTCAGATGCTATAGTTATAAATAATACCTACCTAAAGTCTACTTTCATCGGTATATATACATATATTTAGTACCTCAAGAGATATCTTTTTAATTAACAATTTATGTGGTCCGGCCGCCAGGCAGTGCTCTCTGGCCGCGCCACCTCAAGTTAAATAGAGTATAATGAACTATTAATAAATCAATATCCCGAAAAAAACTACCTAAAGAGTACCTTGCATACGACAAATATGGTCCAATAAACCCCTTTAGTTAAGGAGTTATTGGTCGTAGGGTGTGGTCCGGCTGGAAGGTATACTCTGCAGCAAGTCAATTTTGCAATATTTAATATTAACTATCCATAAATCAATTTATATAATAGTACCTTTTCTCTACTCTTCGTTGATACTTTTTCTCTCAAGAAACTATTCATTTTGATCAATTAATCTTTAAAGTATGTGGCGCGGCTAGGGAGGATTACTTTTAGCAAATATAACAAAATATGCTTTATTTATTTATGCCAACGATAACTGCATAATAAGTACTTTATAAAAAGACCTGGACTTCATCTATAAACATTTATTTTGATTACCAACAATGATTTTGAAAAAGGTGAACTTTTTAGTTTTTGTTTACCTATCTACCTAAGAATAGGTAGTTAATTTGACGTAGTAAGCGAAAATGTTGGTTTAAAATAAACAATAAGTATAGGATAATATATTTTCATAATCAAATATTAACAACTAGCTGACCCGACAGACGTTGTCCTGTCTTAACGATGAATATTGAATTCAAATTGGTAGGTAAATAGATTGAATTTAAGCATTTTACCCTTTAAACAAGAAATAACAATGAAAAAGAGTGTACCAAAACCGCGTATTAAAAATACAGTCAATCAGTATTACAAGTAAAGGAGTTTTCCAACTTCAAAATGCAAGACTTAAATTAAAAAGAAACATTTTGATCCGCAGTAGAACCAAAGTCGCCGACATAGCTCTCCGGATAGCCAAGCTGAAGTGGCAGTGGGCAGGGCACATAGCTCGAAGAACCGATGGCCGTTGGGGCAGAAAGGTTCTGGAGTGGCGGCCACGTACCGGACGACGCAGCAGAGGTAGGCCTCCCGCAAGGTGGACCGACGATCTCGTCAAGATCGCGGGAGGCGGTTGGATGCGGGCGGCTCAAGACCGGTCTGTGTGGAGAACCTTGGGGGAGGCCTATGTCCAGCAGTGGACGTCGTTTGGCTGATATGATGAAGTTATAATTTACACGTTTGCGTATAAAATACAATGTACATTCATTTGCTGGTTTTATTCCTTGTAACTTTATAACTTAAATCATCATATGTTTCTCAAGTATCATCCAGACGCTTGCATTGAGCGAGGTAATGGCGAATATTTGGTAAATACCTTAAATATAGTCTAAGGTTAATACTCAATCACTGACAACAGTGTAAATATTTTTCCTTGTAATGTCATAGTGTCTGGAATGTCATATATATCAACGCCTAAATAAATTTCAAATATTTTAAATCATTCAATGTGAAGTTCATAGACTTATGATTGGTATCGCTGCGAAGCGATACCAATCGTTTGTCTAGGGTGAAGTTAATAGTTTGTTTACCTACATTTTACACCGTCCGTCATTGGAAATCATATTGCAAGGCGTTTAAATGTATACTAAGTTCAGCAATTTATAAAATCTATTGTATTAACAATTTTTTATTGTTTATATTTGATTATGAAAATACAGGATACAGGGTGCGGTACATATGGCGCAGAACCGGACCGAGTGGTGAAAATTGACATACAGTCACGATCCTCAGCATTGAGGGAACGACCAGAATGATGAAAATACAGGGTGTCACAAGAACCATCACCAAGCCGAAGTCTACTCGTTGTGGACATCATGCCAAGTCATACTAACCAAAAATAATACCTGGGATTTTTTTTTTTGAGTTTACACATTTTTTAAACCGCAATTAAAAGCGCGCGCGTGAAATGCTCGAAATACTTACTTATCCATAGGGTCATAGGGCATCTAAAGAACATATTGGCGGGGTAAATGCATCGATTTTGTACCTAATTAGAAAAATTCTATACTAGCTTTGAGCCTCAATATCTCCTGAAACAGTAATTTCCCAGGTATAGGTCCAAAGAAAAAAATGTTCGTACTGATTGGTTCAATATGTGATTTCAGTTTTCGTTAAGGGTCTTTTTACACCCTGTATATATTTATTTTTCGTATACTTATTGTTTATTTTAAACCAAAATTTTCACTTACTCCGTCAAATTAACTACCTATTCTTAGGTAGTTTTTTTTTATGGAATAGGGGCAAACGAGCTGACGGATCGCCTGATGTTAAGCGATTACCGCCGCCCATGGACACCCGCAACACCAGAGGAGTCACAAGTGCGTTGCCGGCCTTTTAAAAAGGAATACGCTCTTTTTTTGAAGGTTTGAAGGTCGTATTGGTTCGGAAAAACCGCAGACGACAGATCATTCCACAGTTTACAGGTGCGAGGCAAAAAGTTTCTAGAAAAATGCACCGTTGTGGCTTCCCAACCATCTAAATGATGGGGATGGAAATTCTGTCGCGTAGAACGATGGCGGAAAGAGGCGGCAGGGATTAATCCGAACAATTCTTCGGAGCACTCCCCATAGTAGTAGCGATAAAAGATGCAAAGCGAGGCTACATCTCTACGCAGCGCCAAGGGGTCTAACCGGTTGCAAATATTTTGGCAATCGACAATTCGAGCGGCTCTCCGTTGGATGCGATCCAGAGGGAGAAGCTGGTACTGGGGTGCCCCTGCCCAAAGGTGAGAACAGTATTCCATATGTGGCCGGACCTGCGCCTTATAAAGGAGCAAGCGGTGGGCCGGAGTGAAATACCGTCTCGATCTATTGAGCACGCCAAGCTTCTTCGAGGCTAACTTAGCCTTAGCCTCTAAGTGACCGCGGAACTGGACTTCGCTCGATATGTCGATACCAAGTATTCCAATACTGGCGGAGGCAGTTAAGGGAGTGCTCTCAAAACGAGGATATACGACCAACGGCAGTTTTTTTGCGGTGAACACGCAAACTTGTGTCTTTGTGGGGTTAAATTGGACCAAATTACGTCTTCCCCAATCTGAGACCTTCTCCAAGGAGGTCTCAATTTCAGACACAAGTTTATTTCTGCTCTCGATTAGGTTTCCCGAGAAATGTTGGCTCGGCCGGTATATAAAGCATCGCCCGAGCTGTCATCTGCATAACAATGAATGTCACTGTCTAGCAACATATCATTGATATGCAGGAGGAACAGAGTAGGCGATAGCACGCAGCCTTGAGGGACACCAGCATTTACAGACAAGGCGTCAGAGCATTCACCGTCAACTACGACCTTTATGCTTCTGTCTGTAAGAAAGCTGGTGACCCATTCGCATAATTTCTCGGGCCCCTAATAACGCGCTAATCTCAGGAACTACCAGTTATCCCGGAAGGCTATAGGCTATATAACATAACGCTTCGGGCAAAAGGCTAAAAAATTTTTAACAATTCTATATTGGTATCGTCTGCGATATTAAAAGGGATGGGAAATCCAAATACAACATCTCTTTCGTGATTCAAAATGGTGGATGGGAAATCAAAGATGGCGGATGTGAAAAATTTAAAAAATCAATATGGTTATCGTCTCAGATGATTTAAGGGATGGTGAATCCAAATACAACATCTATTTCGTGATCAAAGATGGCGGATAGGAAATCAAAGATGGCGGACGGGATTTTTTTTAAGGTCGATATGGGTATCGTCTCCGATATTTTAAGGAATGGGGAATTCAATATTAGGTATATAAAAAACTGTATTTGTTTGTTCAGCATTTATAGACTCTGAAATGATAAGAGATTAAGCGCTAAGACAATGGTAATTTTTGGAAAAGGGGCTTGGAAAAAAGGAAATTAAATAAAAACTCTTAAAAAGGCGAAACGGAGTTCGCTGGGTCAGCTAGTATCATATAAAATACAAGAATTGGCCTTCTGGTTGTAACCAAATTTTATATTGTCAAATCTATCGCTCATAACATCATTATTGCAGCCTGGATATTTCGGCATAGCTATAGCTATCTAACAGATATTACAGCAATAATAATATTTTGCAATGGTCATTAGTTTCCTAGTAAATGCAAACCTCCAACTATCGATTATTGATTATTCGGTGGAACAACCGTTTCTAGGTAAGCTTATTGAATGCATGCCATTATTATTAAAACCTAATTCGCTGCATATAATCCTTTTACAGCAGGCCTCCAAAAGGACATCTCTAGTAATAGTTAATAGGACGAGGTCGCCTGAGACCCGAAGCAATCTTTGAAATTAATGGACTGGCTGTTTAGCTTTTTCTACTAGACAGCTGACTAAGTACCATTTTGAAGGGCAGTTCAAAAATGTCGAAACTACCACGTGAAAAAACAGATGCTCAATTTATTAAAGCGCTCAAATTCTTGTTAGAATGCATTTAAAACAGACAGTACTTCACTAACGGCTGTTTTCATTATTCGATCTACCCATGGATTTGGAGATTTTAGGTACATATTTGACATAAGCTCTATACAAAATATATAGCGTATAGTATATTGAATTTAGTAAATATATAGCGTATAGTTCAATGAAAGGCGAGGTTCTTTTTTTATGTCATAAGCGGTAAACGAGCAGACGGATCTCCTAATAGTAAACAATTACCGTCGCCCATGGACACAAGCAACATCAGAGGAGTCACAAGTGCGTTGCCGCCCTTTGGGTTAGGAAAAGGGATGGGAGGAGGGAGAAGGAATAGGGGATGGGGCCTCCGGCGCTCTCACTCACCGAACGAAACGCAACAATATAGGTACTGTTACTTTACGTCGATTTTCTGTGAGAGGGTAGTACTTCTCCGGTCGAGCCGGCCCGGGCCCATTCTCGCTGAAACCAGCAAGGCTCTACTACCTGTTAAAGGTGCAATATCAGCTGATATTAGAGGCTCATAATGACGTGATGCATCATCATTCGCTTACCAATGACGTAAACATCGTCCACCACGCAAACATAGATATGTTATTACAATTTTATGTAGATTCGTTCCAAATGATATAGATTCTTCACGGTCTCGCGAGTACATAGTGCAAGGTGACACAAATGCGACCGACCTGAGACATTCGAGACACGTACCTCGTTTCGTCTGCATCGACTGCGAGAATGGATTGGTCGCAGACCTTACGTAAACTTGCAATACTGACTGTGTTCTCTCTGTTTTATGGCTTCGCTTTTCCTTTTTTAGAAGCAGTGCAAAGAGGAATCTTCTTTCAAATAAAAAAAGTAGTAGACGTACAAATGTACTGGACTGAGTTAGTGCTCGTGTCCACGTGCCGTGAAAATTTAGCTCGTATTTGTCTTGTAGGTTTTTGTGGTCTTCGTGGTCAATTAAGTGGTATAGACCACTGTGGAAGCTTGTCCATGGACACAGTTTATTTAAACGCCTCTGTCGTCAGCATGATTTACATCAGTATTCTGGCTCTGTTTGAGGTAAATCTATGAGAATATTACAAGTTTTATGGCAGTCAAAAATGAATTTAAGTGAATTGTGCCTAACTGTAGCTTTCCCGGCGGTTTGCCGTATGATTCGAATCTTGGACAAGGTTATGTGAGTTTAAAAAACGCGTGGCGAGATCACTATGACAAGCTAAAATCGAGCCTTAACCTTACGAATAGATAACCAGATGTATCAATGTAGTTGTGAAAAGGTTTCCCGGGCTTAAAGAAGTAGTCCATTGTCACCAGAAGATCAATGCATTCTTTGTCGTTTACACGTGCAGTGCAGTTAATCGGCTTAACGTCGCTACTACTCTAAGATGTCTTACTAAAGAGTGAATGTATGTACTGCGGAGTGCAAAGCTTCATGGGTGAACCCGTCTGATTCCTTATTCAGTCCGTTTTAATATTGCTAGGATATGCAGTATATCGAAATGTGCCATACCAAATACCAACAATTACTAGAAATATACCAACTGTATTTCATCCAACGATGTTACAAGTAAAAAGAAGTAGATACGTTATAGACGTACCAAAAGCAGGACGCTAAACATGTGCCAGTTGGCAAGTCTGACATATGTGTGTGTGTGACGTCGCGAGCCGGCGTCATAGTGAAACTGACACATCTTGTCAACCGAAATTGAAATAAAATATGGAGTTATCGATGTGTGCGTTAGTGTATCGTTTCTACGGATTGATTACTACGTAGGTAAAGTATCTACGACTTTTCTAATATCATTGATTTCATCTTTTAATTTTTACCGGTTATGGAGCCGACTATATTCAACCTTATTTGTACACCTTACCGTAACTTATGGACATTCCCTGCTTTACTTCTTTATTCTTCGAAATAAATTGCTACAAATTACACTCAGAGCACTATGTTCTAAAACTTGTTCTGTACACATCGATTTTGTCCCTTACGGTAAATAGTAACTCGTCTGCGCAGGCCTCTAGCTATCCGTATATTTAGTAATTTTCCCCATAGACTATCTGTACTTATTTGGATCATCCTTCAGACGATTGCCGAAAGTAAACGCGCGAGAAATATTCGTATATTCGTGGAAAAGTTTACGTCGCCTATATTCGATATTGTCGATGTAAATCGTTTTTCCTATCCAATGAAATATATTCGTATATTCACAAATGAAACTAATTTTATGAGTTCTGTCGACATTTTCCGATACGTAGTATTGAAACGATGACAGTAAAGTGTTACTGGTAGGCTGGTAGGTAAAAGAAATTGTCTTTTGTCACGAAAGTCGTTTTTTTGATACCACAAAGATATTTTTATACGGTAGATAGAATAAAAATGGCGTCCTATTCCATTGTCCGCCCTTTGAGGCAAAGTGTACTTTAGCGTCGCGAAGTGCTTGCTTCCGAGAGTCCCAGTAAAATGTTCCATGTCAGAGACTATCTTCACATATGCGTGCATTTAAGGAACGTTTTTTTATATATTTATTTTTCTGAAAATTTTCAGTTACTTACGTATTAGTTTGTCGGCTTACTAAGCAGTTTTAGATATTCTTTTGGATGTTTTGAAATGTATTCCGTGTTAAAAAAATTCATAGCCCTATGGCGTAGATAATTTTTGTAACACAATGCATAATTATATACATAGCTGTCTATATAGGTACACTACAATGTTTCGGATGCACTATTTCGGAAGCGCTACCTAGTCGTTTCCAGAAACAATGTTTTAGCTTACGTGCTGTGATGGACGGTTGGTTGTTTGGTACATAACAGAATTGTCTCGCTTGCCTCCTAGCTCTTAGAAGGGGGCAATTTGGCATACATGGTTTGAACGGTTTGTAGCTTGATGCGTAACGTAGTAGGGTGCATATAAACATGTAGGCAAAATGCAAACAACGACTTTTAATGTTTCTCAAACCCAAATTAAACAA
This sequence comes from Euclidia mi, assembly GCA_944739405.2. Taxonomy (NCBI): domain Eukaryota; kingdom Metazoa; phylum Arthropoda; class Insecta; order Lepidoptera; family Erebidae; genus Euclidia; species Euclidia mi. The sequence continues at coordinate 50,324,935 of OX123195.2, forward strand.
AATTATAAACAAACAAATTGTTGGTAGTGCCTTTAGGTATATTCGTAACAACTTGGTATAAAGCAGACCATTTAAGAACACTTTAAGTACACAAAACAACACAAGTGAACTCAAACATTTTGCAACTTGGCAATAGTTCCCTCTAAGACGCTGTGTGTACACACTTAATGGTCTACAAACAAATAATGGACCGGTTAATTGAATCGGATGCTCAGTAAATTGACTTAAAACAACCTATTAGGTTTATTGTCAGCTGCCTACAACATTCATTGATCTATTATATTATTGTCTACCATGCGTAGGTGTAGTTCCTCGTCTGCTATAACATATCAAACATCATATTTTAACGATATGTTATGTTTGTTACATGGGGGTGGCCAGGTATATTAATTTTCGAACGATAATAGTAACCAACCTCTCTCGCATTAGCGTGCCTCGAAGCAATAATCATTTAGTCGATTAATTGCTTTCTTGGATTCGAAAAAAGAATTCCATTACATCACTAGGGACGTACGACAAGCATTTAAACTTTTTTATATTTTTTTTATTCAGCCAGCGCTACGATGTACATTTTCGATAACACGTTTAAAATGAGTATTTTTGGGTCTGTGCAAATTATATAGCGATTACCCGACCCTTTACTTTAAAGCCCGTTCAAAACCATTTCATGAGTTGAATAAATATTTGCTTCATGTTTATAAAGGACGTTTATATCGCCTCAGATTCAGGGGCACGGCCGTTTTTCTTTGAGGGCACGTTTCTTTGACGTCTCGGGCGTCGGCTTTGTTTTCTATTACAGTACACCTTTTGTCCTTCATCACGGTTACTGAGACTATTTTTCTTTGTAAAAGGTAAGATAAACTAATCATGAGATTCTCCATTACGGGCCTTCCAGGCATAATGGAGTCTACTAATGCGTATCAGTACCTATTGTCCCTATGTTTTCCCTCTATTTATATTTTCAACGGATTTAAAAAAGCCGCTTCTCAATTTTGTTGTATTTTTAAACGGTTAAGTTTGTTACTTCAGAAGTCCAACATTTAATATCCGAATTCGATAACAATTTTTGTTTGGAAGAATATACTTTCCGATTGGTCCTACCCGAGCTGGACAAATGGAAATAGAGGTCGGATTTTAATGATTTTTTTTATAAGTAAACTATGACGCATACCCTTATGTGTTACTAATTGTAACGGCAATTAGCTTTTAATGGGTTTTATCTACACGTGAAAAGTAATTTTATATAACTATCGCCTAACAACTAACGTTATAGAAGCAAAATAGTTTTATTATTAGTAGTCGTTATTACAAATTGAGTGCCTTAGATATGTGTTCTACCATTTATATGATTGTTTTAAATGAGTTTTAATTTTGTTTACGAGTCTACGTGTTTTATGTTTGCAGTTTAGTAGCGTTTAGTTCTTGGGACGCAGGAATATCCCATTTTAGAACAATGGTCTTTGCATCGCCGTATGGTTGACTGGGAGAGAAAGCCTTAGTATTGTTTAAAGCTCGGGTTCGGTGATAAATTAAATGCACTATGCCACAAAACTGTTCTTTATTTAACCACACACTTAATTTTATACACTACAAAACACCAATAAAAAACACAATTTCCTCACTAGGAAACAATTTCCTCACTTCCCTTCGCTGATCTTGATCGCTCCGTTATTAGAACTGCACTATTCTATTCGCCCATCCGCGCGGATAACAAACTAGTTCTTTCGAGTGTATTCCGGAATGTTCTCGAGTTCTCGTTCTTCGAGTAAACAAACAGTAACGCCATCTAGTAGGGAGTAGATGAAATACCTTTAAACTACCGAAATATCCATTCTCTTCTAGTTCTCACATTCACCGATAGATGGCGTTATTTTCAAATATAGCCATTCGTAACAGTATTAAGTCCGCTTAGCGTACTTACTTTGATGTATTGTGTATGAAGTTTTACATTAATTTTACACTGTCGTCCGGATAAATGTATGATATGTGCCACAAACCTTGGTTTTGAATATCCGATTTTGAGTTGTGCCCACTGAAGTAATATCTTCAATGTAATGAAAAAAGCTTTAAATAAATAAATAAATAAGAATGAGCTTTTCTTCAGTTTGAACGTACCTAATCACAAAGCCCAATTATCAAACGCGATGTAAATATACTCATTACACGTACTCTAATGGCTACGTAGTTATAAGCCTTGTCATGTGAGTGACGCTTCAGTTAAATGTCATATTCAAATAACCCGTGTAATAAATTATTCGCCGGCGAGCAAGATTCTAAAATTAGTACGTAATATAATATTCTGGTAAAGACGTCTTTATATACAGTCTGATATCAAAGACGAAACCTTTAACTTATTAATGAGTATGTGTAATGTTTTTACAATGGTTTGATTTTCGCTTCACGTAATATCTGAATATGCAAGTAACTGCGTTTTAGATTTTCACGGAAAATCAGAGCTTTGACATCGCTATTTCACAAAAGTAATATAGTGAGTAGCTTGCCAATATATTAGCTTCTGCCTGCGACTACGCCCGCGTGGAGGTCCGTTATCGGGAGAAAGGTTTCCCTGTGTAACACATCGGCTAGGTACCACGTGTGCTGTTAAAGTTACATAGAGGTATAGCGTAACAGGATCCTCGATAGAACATGATATCTTTATCACGAACAGCCAGGATCGATAGTCTTCAGTTGATTGCTATCATGTAACCGAATAATCGGATTAGGAGAGGAGTAGCGTTGGAGGTTGAACGTGTTTTGTTGATGATGATGAGGTCGTTGGTAGTACCTTGCAGAATACTTCTCGAGTATGAGTTAGCAATACCTGAATTCTCTGGTGTTACCAGTATCCTTACTCCAAAAAGTTTGCATTAGACTAGGCAATTTATGTGCAAAACAAGATTCTGTCCATGGCTCTGCGCGCATAGATCGACAAGCGGGTGAGCGCCCATACGCCCCTTAAAATTCGCCCCTCCATACAAATTTGGCGAAATTTGTGTGAAGGGGCGAATTTTAAAGGGCGTATGGGCGCTTCGCTATCGCGACAAAAGGTATTAATTATTTTGAAGTATAAGCTTTACTTGTAAAGGTTTATCAAAATCCGTTTAGTACTTTTGGGTGAATTGAAAGATTAGTAAACATTCAATCATACATCTAAATCATACTCGCAATCTTTCGCATTTTCTAATACTTGTACGATGTTCAGGTGATTTTCCTAATCAGCTTAATAGCAAGAGCTAGGTTTGCTATCTTTCGTATACCTAGTTAAGTAATTTGCAGTGGGCAATCCGAAGAGATTTCAGTTAAATCCTTATTGGAAAAGCGTCTGCTATTCCTACACTTTGCAATTAGACACCCCTTTTGATTATGCAAGTGCAATTGGGATCAGAATTTATTCTTGTGTGGGTGTACCAGCTATGTACCTGTTGAATTAGTGAGTTAATTTAGTAAATATCTACTTCGGTTTATGCCGTCAGTTCAGTCATGACAGATAAACAAGGCAGAGTTAAAAGAGATATAGACGTAAAGTTAGATGGCTACTGTTATTAGCACGGTAATGTTATCTATATTAGATGTAAAAGAAAGAAATGAAAGGAAAAAATGAAATCCCGTGGAAAAGCTAATATTCAGGCAAATCCGGTTAGACTAGTAAGCGGACACCATGTTGCAACTGGGATAGTTAAAACTGTTGACTCTAGGAAGATGATGTATTGCAAGTATTCATAATATACAGAACATTATCTTACGTTTGTTTGTTTTTGACCGCCGTACTCGAACAAGATTACTCAACAGCATTCTTTGAAAATAACGAGTAAAAATGCGTGTCGGCTGAAAGACTCACGACTTCATTGGTAGAAAATAATTGCAATCCCTTCACGTGCAAGTAAAAATAATACTATGTTTATAATTCCCCTTTGCCCTCGCACCTCCTATTCTAATTCCCATTGCATAGCATGGTAATCGCTTAACCATCAACCGATCCATGTGCTCGTTCGCATCCTACTACTTCTATAAAAAAATATTAAAGAGCTTTAAAGGATTACGCCCGTCATCAGTTTACCATCCCAACGACGGCAATTGCAGGAAAAAATGGGCTGTAACTAAATCTATAGCTTATATTTAGCTAGCAGTAATACGTATCTTGCCGTGTTGCGTATCCAATTCGCAATATGCTCCTTTGGAAAGGGTATATACCGATATGAGTTTTGGAACGATAAGGTCTGAAACGACTAATAATATAGTTGCGGGACAAAAAGTATTGGTAGCGTTATTTTCGAAAAAATACTTTCTCGTGCGTTGTAAATTCGACGTGAATTTTATGTAAATTTAACACTGTTTACTACATACATACATACATACATAGACTCACGCCTGTTTCCCGGAGGGGTAAGCAGAGACTACGGAACGCCATTTGCAACGATCCTGACATATCTCTCTTGCTTCCATCACTCCCATCAGATTCCTCATGCATGCTCTTCTGTTCAGGGTACTTCTAACCTATCCTGTTTTAGGATGTCTCCAATCTGATCAGAGAACGTCCGCCTAGGTCTTCCCCTTCGTCCTGTCCCTTCCACACTTGCCTTATATATCTGCTTGGTCAGTCTTTCGTCATCCATCCTCTCCACGTGCCCAAACCATCTTAGCATACCTTTCTCCATGCTTGTCACTACATCTTCTTTTACCCCACAACACTCTCTTATCACATAATTCTTTATTCGGTCAGTCAAAGAAATACCACACATACTTCTCAGTGCTCTCATTTCTACAGCATTTATTCTACTTTCATGACTTTTCTGCCATACCCAACTTTCACTACCATACATAAGAGTAGGTACTAACGTGCCTTTTTGGAGACGTTTTGGCTATTCATAAACGCCTTCAGAGCTCCATTCACTCTATTACCTGCATTAACTCTTCTTGCAATGTCTTCTACATTCTTACCATCTCTTGTAAACAGCGTACCTAAATATACAAACTCATTCACTTGCTCCACTCGCTGTCCATCGATCATAACCTTACAAGCCGTAACGCATTCCTCCTTTTCAAAAACCATAACTTTTGTTTTACTTACATTCACTTTCATTCCTTTCCTCTCTAACGCACCATGCATGATTGTTACCATCTCCTGCAACTCCTCCGCTGAAGACGCAAGTATAACCTGATCATCAGCATAAAGGAGGCATTTGACGAGTAACCCATTCATCCTTAATCCATAGTCACTATGTTTCAAATCTTGCAAACAACTGTCCGTCGCCGTGGCTGTTCAACCTCTTCGGTTGAACAGCCACGGCGACGCTACACATCCCTGTCTAACACCTGTCTCGATGGTAAACCAATCCGTGTACGACCCATTTATCCTCACACAGGCTCTAGAATCTTCATAAAGGGATTTCAGAGCTCGTATGAGGCTGCTGTTCACCCCATACATCGACAGTACCGACCACATTTCATTCCTCACCACTTTATCGTAAGCCTTTTCCAAATCCACGACCTTTTGACCCTTGGCCAAGAATTTTTCGGCTATGTACCGCAAGGAATAGACTTGATCCGTGCAACCCATACCCTTTCGGAATCCTGCTTGTACATCCCATATTTTCTTGTCGGTTGTTTCCATAACTCTTTCGATCAGTACCTTCGCATACAATTTGCCAACAATGCTGAGAACGCTAATGCCTCTATAGTTTTTGCAGTCTTGTTGCGAGCCTTTTCCCTTATAAAGAGGCACAACCACCGCTGTGGCCCAGTCATCAGGTACTCGGCCGCTGCTCCAGCACAAGTTAAATAAGCGCTGCAGCTGACCAACTATGATGCCCTGTCCAGCCTTCAGCATTTCAACTGTAATCCTATCATATCCTGCAGCCTTACCTAATTTCATACTTCCCAACGCCTTCACAATCTCATCCACACCAATATCGCTTTCATCAATGCTATTATTACCATTCATTTCGTCGATCGATGTCTCTATCGCCGTTCTTTCAAATAAACCTTCAAAATACTCCTTCCATCTCTTCAGCACGCATGATTCACCATTCAGTATCTTTCCATTCTTGTCTCTGATTGACGTGTATTCTGAGGATTGAGTTCTTCCTCGAACTGCACGAACGGATTTCCAGAAAAACTTTATGTTTCTCCGGAAATCTTCAGATAGTCTGCTATCAAACTCATCTTTCTTTTCCTCTTTTTTCCTTTTAACAAGTTCTTTCACAATTCTTTTTGACCTAACAAACTCCTTTCTTGCTTCATCTATGTCATTACTCGTTGCCTTTTCCATTCTTTCATTTGCTCTGGCAGCCAACCAATCTAACCAAGCTTTCTTCACATACTAACACTGTTTACTGTTATGACTATTTCTGACTCTTCATGACCTCTTTTAAGTTTTCCCTCGGAGTACAAACTAGGACTCATATAGACTCACGCCTTTATCCCCGAAGGGGTAGGCAGAGGTGTAATATTACACCCACATTTCGCCATGAATTTTTAGGTCCCACGTAATAGGGGGCGAGCCTATTGCCGTACCGGGCACATAACCAGACTCCGTGCTGCTACTGAGAATTTCCTAATGGAAAAACCCAATAACACTTTGCCCGACTCGGGAATCTAACCCGAGACCTCCCAGTCCCACGCGCACATTTATGCCGCGAGACCAACGAGCAAACTAGGTCCGTGTTGAAAAATCTGCTTAGCGATTCTATGAAACTGTAACCAAGTGAGAAGCTAACTTTTGTGCTCGCAATACTTCAGCGATTAAATAATATGTATAAAGTGGAGGCATTTATAGTTTAGTTCAATAAAATATGTAAATTATACAAGCTTATTAATGTTACTGAATAGTACATAAATGAGTTTGTTTATTACATTATTTCTGCTCCTCTGAATAAATTAAGATGAAATTTAATATAAGTGGGCATAGAAATAATATGAATAGGAATAATATCATGTTGATGTAAGGGTGACCTAACTATGTAATCATCCCTTGTCTTTTTGCGAAAATATCAGTGGTGTGTCATATGATCTAGGCCTTTTATCCAGGGATATTACTGAAGCCCAATTCTCCTAATTATATTGTTTCAAAATGCAGTTTCGGTTTAATGTCATTGTCATATTCAATTCACAAATGGTATTCTCCTAAATTAACTGATATTTGAATGTTATCGTGACTAGATCGTAAATTGAACAATCTGTCAACGTCGAACTATAGACGTCAAATTAGACGATAATGTCATTAAATTAACCGAATACTGCTTCTGAGTCCATGCAAAATCGAATCTCATTTTGTTCAAAATATAGTTTCAATCTTTATATATATATACTAGACGACGACAGCAGCTACGCCTGCATTTTTTTTAATTTACCCGTTTTGGCCGATCCCGTGGGAATTTCGGGAAATCCCTTCTTAGTGCACCCCTACGGTCCCCATGGAACATACATGCCAAATTTCAGCTTCCTGCGCCCAATAGTTTCGGCTGTAGCGTGTCTGTCAGTCAGTCAGTAACGCAAGGATTTTATATATTAAGATTTCTTGTGTGCGTGCGTATGTCACTCAACTCCTCCTAAACGACTGGACCGATCTTGATGAAATTTTTAGTGTGTGTTCAAGGGGACTTGAGAATGGTTTAGATTCACAATTTAGTCCACTGGAAAATGTTTTTTTTACTTAATTTTTAATTTGTAAGTAGTTGTGGATTTTGGAATGTTTCACATTGGAACCGACGGACTGCGCTGCTATCGCAGTGTCAAATCTTACCTGAATAATAAAACATTAAAATCGAAATCGAAACCTTACCTGAATAATAAAACATTAAAAAATAAAGATATCGAGTCGACAACATATATCCGCAAAATTTGGATTGTCGAGTATTTTGTTAAATTCTAATGGTTCTGACTAGTGTTGTAAAAATACCGTATAATACCAAAAGGCTATGTATTAAACGGGTATTTTATTATAACTTACGGTATTATTGGTATTTTATGTATTTTATATTCTGATTCAGTTTTGAAGACCCTGCGATATTGCGACAAGTTCTAGTTAAAAACATTAAATATATTTTAAGTTAAGATTGTATTCTTTGTTTTAGAATTACTAATTTTAAAATTTTGGAATTTTAAGTTTTGGAAGAATTCATTGCAAAGTCCGAAATCGCTTAGACAAATCAAGTGTTTCTAAATTGGTCTCGATTTACGCGAATCTTCGTCTTCGTGACAGCACATTCGAAGTTAAAGAAAGTGGTTATGAACATGATTCAGCTGAAAGTACGTTGCTAGAATACATTAAGTACTGCGTCGTCATCTACCCTGAACGTAGCAACACAAGAGGATTTTTATTTGAGGATGAAGATCATCTAAATCTCGGGTTTTTGAACTAGGAAGACAAAAGGCGTGGGCCAACGTCTGTGCTTTTCTTATGGATCTTGTAATTAAAGTTCGGGCTGCACGTGTCTGCACGCAGAGAGGAACATAATTTAATTTTGAATAAATAGAGAGATGATTCAAATAAGTTTGAGGACCCCTTTGCTCTGACGTAACTAAAAATGTTACGTGTTTTTCTTTAAATAATATTTTGATTGTTTTTAGCGTATTTATAGGTAAAAGTTTCGAAATACGTCGCCGTTTTTAGGGGCTGTGAGTGATTGGAGAGGGATAAGGGGAGGTCTCGGAAGCCCCCCTCACCATTTTCCCTTGCCGGAAATACTTAGTTTCCTCTGAAAAAAAAATCTCCAAACATCGGTGTGTATGGCACTGCCAACTTCCACATTCATCACACTAGTTTAATAAACTAAGGTTGACGGAGCCCTGCGAAGGGCTCCTATTTTCGGATTAAGGGTCAAAAGAGAACCTAACATAACCTATTTAGTTACATATTACAGTCGCACCTAACCCTAGGCACTCGAAAGCAATGACGCACAAATTTGACCTTAGCTGTCAATATCATCATTCCAAAATGGCGGGTTTGCGTTTCGTTACACGTTTTTCACATAAAACCTAAAAATGATATTTGTGAAACTGAACCAAAGTGTAAAAACTACGTTCCGTTTTGCATAATTGCCGAAGTATTTAAGAATTTTAGCAAATTGATAAAATATATTTAGACGCAACTCCGGCAGCCAAAATTACTTTTAGGGGATTAAAACTAACTACCTTAAGCCCCCCACACCACCAATACCTTCAAATTCGGACGACTAGTTTCGAAACCCAACCCTATTTTTATGGTAATATTGTTGTAGCTAATAGTAATTAATAATAATACGAACTTAAACTATAATTTCAGGTTTTATTCTTGTGCAATTCCACCGTATTCAGTTTTTTTAATGATTACTTCGATCATTTACATCAAAAATATAGAACAATTGATTAATACATAAAATACCGTAGTAAATAATACCGTATTATACGGTATTTTTCGTTTAATAAATTTCAATACAAATGGTATAATACCGCACTTACATCTCTAGTTCTGACAGACAAATCACAGTCGCCATATTGGCCGATCTAGCGAAACGTCACAGATATCGGATAACACAGTCTTTACTAAGTAGTTTGTATGTGTAAATACTTTTTGCAGTTATATTTCTTAAACAGTTAAAACGACAACTATGGAAGTATCCGCCCAATAAAGGAGATTTGTATCAAATATAAAAAAAAATATTAAAATATCTTTACTAATATAATAAAGCGGAAGAGTTGTGTGTTCCTCTGTGGCCGGACCACATTTTAGTACTCAGATGCTATAGTTATAAATAATACCTACCTAAAGTCTACTTTCATCGGTATATATACATATATTTAGTACCTCAAGAGATATCTTTTTAATTAACAATTTATGTGGTCCGGCCGCCAGGCAGTGCTCTCTGGCCGCGCCACCTCAAGTTAAATAGAGTATAATGAACTATTAATAAATCAATATCCCGAAAAAAACTACCTAAAGAGTACCTTGCATACGACAAATATGGTCCAATAAACCCCTTTAGTTAAGGAGTTATTGGTCGTAGGGTGTGGTCCGGCTGGAAGGTATACTCTGCAGCAAGTCAATTTTGCAATATTTAATATTAACTATCCATAAATCAATTTATATAATAGTACCTTTTCTCTACTCTTCGTTGATACTTTTTCTCTCAAGAAACTATTCATTTTGATCAATTAATCTTTAAAGTATGTGGCGCGGCTAGGGAGGATTACTTTTAGCAAATATAACAAAATATGCTTTATTTATTTATGCCAACGATAACTGCATAATAAGTACTTTATAAAAAGACCTGGACTTCATCTATAAACATTTATTTTGATTACCAACAATGATTTTGAAAAAGGTGAACTTTTTAGTTTTTGTTTACCTATCTACCTAAGAATAGGTAGTTAATTTGACGTAGTAAGCGAAAATGTTGGTTTAAAATAAACAATAAGTATAGGATAATATATTTTCATAATCAAATATTAACAACTAGCTGACCCGACAGACGTTGTCCTGTCTTAACGATGAATATTGAATTCAAATTGGTAGGTAAATAGATTGAATTTAAGCATTTTACCCTTTAAACAAGAAATAACAATGAAAAAGAGTGTACCAAAACCGCGTATTAAAAATACAGTCAATCAGTATTACAAGTAAAGGAGTTTTCCAACTTCAAAATGCAAGACTTAAATTAAAAAGAAACATTTTGATCCGCAGTAGAACCAAAGTCGCCGACATAGCTCTCCGGATAGCCAAGCTGAAGTGGCAGTGGGCAGGGCACATAGCTCGAAGAACCGATGGCCGTTGGGGCAGAAAGGTTCTGGAGTGGCGGCCACGTACCGGACGACGCAGCAGAGGTAGGCCTCCCGCAAGGTGGACCGACGATCTCGTCAAGATCGCGGGAGGCGGTTGGATGCGGGCGGCTCAAGACCGGTCTGTGTGGAGAACCTTGGGGGAGGCCTATGTCCAGCAGTGGACGTCGTTTGGCTGATATGATGAAGTTATAATTTACACGTTTGCGTATAAAATACAATGTACATTCATTTGCTGGTTTTATTCCTTGTAACTTTATAACTTAAATCATCATATGTTTCTCAAGTATCATCCAGACGCTTGCATTGAGCGAGGTAATGGCGAATATTTGGTAAATACCTTAAATATAGTCTAAGGTTAATACTCAATCACTGACAACAGTGTAAATATTTTTCCTTGTAATGTCATAGTGTCTGGAATGTCATATATATCAACGCCTAAATAAATTTCAAATATTTTAAATCATTCAATGTGAAGTTCATAGACTTATGATTGGTATCGCTGCGAAGCGATACCAATCGTTTGTCTAGGGTGAAGTTAATAGTTTGTTTACCTACATTTTACACCGTCCGTCATTGGAAATCATATTGCAAGGCGTTTAAATGTATACTAAGTTCAGCAATTTATAAAATCTATTGTATTAACAATTTTTTATTGTTTATATTTGATTATGAAAATACAGGATACAGGGTGCGGTACATATGGCGCAGAACCGGACCGAGTGGTGAAAATTGACATACAGTCACGATCCTCAGCATTGAGGGAACGACCAGAATGATGAAAATACAGGGTGTCACAAGAACCATCACCAAGCCGAAGTCTACTCGTTGTGGACATCATGCCAAGTCATACTAACCAAAAATAATACCTGGGATTTTTTTTTTTGAGTTTACACATTTTTTAAACCGCAATTAAAAGCGCGCGCGTGAAATGCTCGAAATACTTACTTATCCATAGGGTCATAGGGCATCTAAAGAACATATTGGCGGGGTAAATGCATCGATTTTGTACCTAATTAGAAAAATTCTATACTAGCTTTGAGCCTCAATATCTCCTGAAACAGTAATTTCCCAGGTATAGGTCCAAAGAAAAAAATGTTCGTACTGATTGGTTCAATATGTGATTTCAGTTTTCGTTAAGGGTCTTTTTACACCCTGTATATATTTATTTTTCGTATACTTATTGTTTATTTTAAACCAAAATTTTCACTTACTCCGTCAAATTAACTACCTATTCTTAGGTAGTTTTTTTTTATGGAATAGGGGCAAACGAGCTGACGGATCGCCTGATGTTAAGCGATTACCGCCGCCCATGGACACCCGCAACACCAGAGGAGTCACAAGTGCGTTGCCGGCCTTTTAAAAAGGAATACGCTCTTTTTTTGAAGGTTTGAAGGTCGTATTGGTTCGGAAAAACCGCAGACGACAGATCATTCCACAGTTTACAGGTGCGAGGCAAAAAGTTTCTAGAAAAATGCACCGTTGTGGCTTCCCAACCATCTAAATGATGGGGATGGAAATTCTGTCGCGTAGAACGATGGCGGAAAGAGGCGGCAGGGATTAATCCGAACAATTCTTCGGAGCACTCCCCATAGTAGTAGCGATAAAAGATGCAAAGCGAGGCTACATCTCTACGCAGCGCCAAGGGGTCTAACCGGTTGCAAATATTTTGGCAATCGACAATTCGAGCGGCTCTCCGTTGGATGCGATCCAGAGGGAGAAGCTGGTACTGGGGTGCCCCTGCCCAAAGGTGAGAACAGTATTCCATATGTGGCCGGACCTGCGCCTTATAAAGGAGCAAGCGGTGGGCCGGAGTGAAATACCGTCTCGATCTATTGAGCACGCCAAGCTTCTTCGAGGCTAACTTAGCCTTAGCCTCTAAGTGACCGCGGAACTGGACTTCGCTCGATATGTCGATACCAAGTATTCCAATACTGGCGGAGGCAGTTAAGGGAGTGCTCTCAAAACGAGGATATACGACCAACGGCAGTTTTTTTGCGGTGAACACGCAAACTTGTGTCTTTGTGGGGTTAAATTGGACCAAATTACGTCTTCCCCAATCTGAGACCTTCTCCAAGGAGGTCTCAATTTCAGACACAAGTTTATTTCTGCTCTCGATTAGGTTTCCCGAGAAATGTTGGCTCGGCCGGTATATAAAGCATCGCCCGAGCTGTCATCTGCATAACAATGAATGTCACTGTCTAGCAACATATCATTGATATGCAGGAGGAACAGAGTAGGCGATAGCACGCAGCCTTGAGGGACACCAGCATTTACAGACAAGGCGTCAGAGCATTCACCGTCAACTACGACCTTTATGCTTCTGTCTGTAAGAAAGCTGGTGACCCATTCGCATAATTTCTCGGGCCCCTAATAACGCGCTAATCTCAGGAACTACCAGTTATCCCGGAAGGCTATAGGCTATATAACATAACGCTTCGGGCAAAAGGCTAAAAAATTTTTAACAATTCTATATTGGTATCGTCTGCGATATTAAAAGGGATGGGAAATCCAAATACAACATCTCTTTCGTGATTCAAAATGGTGGATGGGAAATCAAAGATGGCGGATGTGAAAAATTTAAAAAATCAATATGGTTATCGTCTCAGATGATTTAAGGGATGGTGAATCCAAATACAACATCTATTTCGTGATCAAAGATGGCGGATAGGAAATCAAAGATGGCGGACGGGATTTTTTTTAAGGTCGATATGGGTATCGTCTCCGATATTTTAAGGAATGGGGAATTCAATATTAGGTATATAAAAAACTGTATTTGTTTGTTCAGCATTTATAGACTCTGAAATGATAAGAGATTAAGCGCTAAGACAATGGTAATTTTTGGAAAAGGGGCTTGGAAAAAAGGAAATTAAATAAAAACTCTTAAAAAGGCGAAACGGAGTTCGCTGGGTCAGCTAGTATCATATAAAATACAAGAATTGGCCTTCTGGTTGTAACCAAATTTTATATTGTCAAATCTATCGCTCATAACATCATTATTGCAGCCTGGATATTTCGGCATAGCTATAGCTATCTAACAGATATTACAGCAATAATAATATTTTGCAATGGTCATTAGTTTCCTAGTAAATGCAAACCTCCAACTATCGATTATTGATTATTCGGTGGAACAACCGTTTCTAGGTAAGCTTATTGAATGCATGCCATTATTATTAAAACCTAATTCGCTGCATATAATCCTTTTACAGCAGGCCTCCAAAAGGACATCTCTAGTAATAGTTAATAGGACGAGGTCGCCTGAGACCCGAAGCAATCTTTGAAATTAATGGACTGGCTGTTTAGCTTTTTCTACTAGACAGCTGACTAAGTACCATTTTGAAGGGCAGTTCAAAAATGTCGAAACTACCACGTGAAAAAACAGATGCTCAATTTATTAAAGCGCTCAAATTCTTGTTAGAATGCATTTAAAACAGACAGTACTTCACTAACGGCTGTTTTCATTATTCGATCTACCCATGGATTTGGAGATTTTAGGTACATATTTGACATAAGCTCTATACAAAATATATAGCGTATAGTATATTGAATTTAGTAAATATATAGCGTATAGTTCAATGAAAGGCGAGGTTCTTTTTTTATGTCATAAGCGGTAAACGAGCAGACGGATCTCCTAATAGTAAACAATTACCGTCGCCCATGGACACAAGCAACATCAGAGGAGTCACAAGTGCGTTGCCGCCCTTTGGGTTAGGAAAAGGGATGGGAGGAGGGAGAAGGAATAGGGGATGGGGCCTCCGGCGCTCTCACTCACCGAACGAAACGCAACAATATAGGTACTGTTACTTTACGTCGATTTTCTGTGAGAGGGTAGTACTTCTCCGGTCGAGCCGGCCCGGGCCCATTCTCGCTGAAACCAGCAAGGCTCTACTACCTGTTAAAGGTGCAATATCAGCTGATATTAGAGGCTCATAATGACGTGATGCATCATCATTCGCTTACCAATGACGTAAACATCGTCCACCACGCAAACATAGATATGTTATTACAATTTTATGTAGATTCGTTCCAAATGATATAGATTCTTCACGGTCTCGCGAGTACATAGTGCAAGGTGACACAAATGCGACCGACCTGAGACATTCGAGACACGTACCTCGTTTCGTCTGCATCGACTGCGAGAATGGATTGGTCGCAGACCTTACGTAAACTTGCAATACTGACTGTGTTCTCTCTGTTTTATGGCTTCGCTTTTCCTTTTTTAGAAGCAGTGCAAAGAGGAATCTTCTTTCAAATAAAAAAAGTAGTAGACGTACAAATGTACTGGACTGAGTTAGTGCTCGTGTCCACGTGCCGTGAAAATTTAGCTCGTATTTGTCTTGTAGGTTTTTGTGGTCTTCGTGGTCAATTAAGTGGTATAGACCACTGTGGAAGCTTGTCCATGGACACAGTTTATTTAAACGCCTCTGTCGTCAGCATGATTTACATCAGTATTCTGGCTCTGTTTGAGGTAAATCTATGAGAATATTACAAGTTTTATGGCAGTCAAAAATGAATTTAAGTGAATTGTGCCTAACTGTAGCTTTCCCGGCGGTTTGCCGTATGATTCGAATCTTGGACAAGGTTATGTGAGTTTAAAAAACGCGTGGCGAGATCACTATGACAAGCTAAAATCGAGCCTTAACCTTACGAATAGATAACCAGATGTATCAATGTAGTTGTGAAAAGGTTTCCCGGGCTTAAAGAAGTAGTCCATTGTCACCAGAAGATCAATGCATTCTTTGTCGTTTACACGTGCAGTGCAGTTAATCGGCTTAACGTCGCTACTACTCTAAGATGTCTTACTAAAGAGTGAATGTATGTACTGCGGAGTGCAAAGCTTCATGGGTGAACCCGTCTGATTCCTTATTCAGTCCGTTTTAATATTGCTAGGATATGCAGTATATCGAAATGTGCCATACCAAATACCAACAATTACTAGAAATATACCAACTGTATTTCATCCAACGATGTTACAAGTAAAAAGAAGTAGATACGTTATAGACGTACCAAAAGCAGGACGCTAAACATGTGCCAGTTGGCAAGTCTGACATATGTGTGTGTGTGACGTCGCGAGCCGGCGTCATAGTGAAACTGACACATCTTGTCAACCGAAATTGAAATAAAATATGGAGTTATCGATGTGTGCGTTAGTGTATCGTTTCTACGGATTGATTACTACGTAGGTAAAGTATCTACGACTTTTCTAATATCATTGATTTCATCTTTTAATTTTTACCGGTTATGGAGCCGACTATATTCAACCTTATTTGTACACCTTACCGTAACTTATGGACATTCCCTGCTTTACTTCTTTATTCTTCGAAATAAATTGCTACAAATTACACTCAGAGCACTATGTTCTAAAACTTGTTCTGTACACATCGATTTTGTCCCTTACGGTAAATAGTAACTCGTCTGCGCAGGCCTCTAGCTATCCGTATATTTAGTAATTTTCCCCATAGACTATCTGTACTTATTTGGATCATCCTTCAGACGATTGCCGAAAGTAAACGCGCGAGAAATATTCGTATATTCGTGGAAAAGTTTACGTCGCCTATATTCGATATTGTCGATGTAAATCGTTTTTCCTATCCAATGAAATATATTCGTATATTCACAAATGAAACTAATTTTATGAGTTCTGTCGACATTTTCCGATACGTAGTATTGAAACGATGACAGTAAAGTGTTACTGGTAGGCTGGTAGGTAAAAGAAATTGTCTTTTGTCACGAAAGTCGTTTTTTTGATACCACAAAGATATTTTTATACGGTAGATAGAATAAAAATGGCGTCCTATTCCATTGTCCGCCCTTTGAGGCAAAGTGTACTTTAGCGTCGCGAAGTGCTTGCTTCCGAGAGTCCCAGTAAAATGTTCCATGTCAGAGACTATCTTCACATATGCGTGCATTTAAGGAACGTTTTTTTATATATTTATTTTTCTGAAAATTTTCAGTTACTTACGTATTAGTTTGTCGGCTTACTAAGCAGTTTTAGATATTCTTTTGGATGTTTTGAAATGTATTCCGTGTTAAAAAAATTCATAGCCCTATGGCGTAGATAATTTTTGTAACACAATGCATAATTATATACATAGCTGTCTATATAGGTACACTACAATGTTTCGGATGCACTATTTCGGAAGCGCTACCTAGTCGTTTCCAGAAACAATGTTTTAGCTTACGTGCTGTGATGGACGGTTGGTTGTTTGGTACATAACAGAATTGTCTCGCTTGCCTCCTAGCTCTTAGAAGGGGGCAATTTGGCATACATGGTTTGAACGGTTTGTAGCTTGATGCGTAACGTAGTAGGGTGCATATAAACATGTAGGCAAAATGCAAACAACGACTTTTAATGTTTCTCAAACCCAAATTAAACAAAATTATAAACAAACAAATTGTTGGTAGTGCCTTTAGGTATATTCGTAACAACTTGGTATAAAGCAGACCATTTAAGAACACTTTAAGTACACAAAACAACACAAGTGAACTCAAACATTTTGCAACTTGGCAATAGTTCCCTCTAAGACGCTGTGTGTACACACTTAATGGTCTACAAACAAATAATGGACCGGTTAATTGAATCGGATGCTCAGTAAATTGACTTAAAACAACCTATTAGGTTTATTGTCAGCTGCCTACAACATTCATTGATCTATTATATTATTGTCTACCATGCGTAGGTGTAGTTCCTCGTCTGCTATAACATATCAAACATCATATTTTAACGATATGTTATGTTTGTTACATGGGGGTGGCCAGGTATATTAATTTTCGAACGATAATAGTAACCAACCTCTCTCGCATTAGCGTGCCTCGAAGCAATAATCATTTAGTCGATTAATTGCTTTCTTGGATTCGAAAAAAGAATTCCATTACATCACTAGGGACGTACGACAAGCATTTAAACTTTTTTATATTTTTTTTATTCAGCCAGCGCTACGATGTACATTTTCGATAACACGTTTAAAATGAGTATTTTTGGGTCTGTGCAAATTATATAGCGATTACCCGACCCTTTACTTTAAAGCCCGTTCAAAACCATTTCATGAGTTGAATAAATATTTGCTTCATGTTTATAAAGGACGTTTATATCGCCTCAGATTCAGGGGCACGGCCGTTTTTCTTTGAGGGCACGTTTCTTTGACGTCTCGGGCGTCGGCTTTGTTTTCTATTACAGTACACCTTTTGTCCTTCATCACGGTTACTGAGACTATTTTTCTTTGTAAAAGGTAAGATAAACTAATCATGAGATTCTCCATTACGGGCCTTCCAGGCATAATGGAGTCTACTAATGCGTATCAGTACCTATTGTCCCTATGTTTTCCCTCTATTTATATTTTCAACGGATTTAAAAAAGCCGCTTCTCAATTTTGTTGTATTTTTAAACGGTTAAGTTTGTTACTTCAGAAGTCCAACATTTAATATCCGAATTCGATAACAATTTTTGTTTGGAAGAATATACTTTCCGATTGGTCCTACCCGAGCTGGACAAATGGAAATAGAGGTCGGATTTTAATGATTTTTTTTATAAGTAAACTATGACGCATACCCTTATGTGTTACTAATTGTAACGGCAATTAGCTTTTAATGGGTTTTATCTACACGTGAAAAGTAATTTTATATAACTATCGCCTAACAACTAACGTTATAGAAGCAAAATAGTTTTATTATTAGTAGTCGTTATTACAAATTGAGTGCCTTAGATATGTGTTCTACCATTTATATGATTGTTTTAAATGAGTTTTAATTTTGTTTACGAGTCTACGTGTTTTATGTTTGCAGTTTAGTAGCGTTTAGTTCTTGGGACGCAGGAATATCCCATTTTAGAACAATGGTCTTTGCATCGCCGTATGGTTGACTGGGAGAGAAAGCCTTAGTATTGTTTAAAGCTCGGGTTCGGTGATAAATTAAATGCACTATGCCACAAAACTGTTCTTTATTTAACCACACACTTAATTTTATACACTACAAAACACCAATAAAAAACACAATTTCCTCACTAGGAAACAATTTCCTCACTTCCCTTCGCTGATCTTGATCGCTCCGTTATTAGAACTGCACTATTCTATTCGCCCATCCGCGCGGATAACAAACTAGTTCTTTCGAGTGTATTCCGGAATGTTCTCGAGTTCTCGTTCTTCGAGTAAACAAACAGTAACGCCATCTAGTAGGGAGTAGATGAAATACCTTTAAACTACCGAAATATCCATTCTCTTCTAGTTCTCACATTCACCGATAGATGGCGTTATTTTCAAATATAGCCATTCGTAACAGTATTAAGTCCGCTTAGCGTACTTACTTTGATGTATTGTGTATGAAGTTTTACATTAATTTTACACTGTCGTCCGGATAAATGTATGATATGTGCCACAAACCTTGGTTTTGAATATCCGATTTTGAGTTGTGCCCACTGAAGTAATATCTTCAATGTAATGAAAAAAGCTTTAAATAAATAAATAAATAAGAATGAGCTTTTCTTCAGTTTGAACGTACCTAATCACAAAGCCCAATTATCAAACGCGATGTAAATATACTCATTACACGTACTCTAATGGCTACGTAGTTATAAGCCTTGTCATGTGAGTGACGCTTCAGTTAAATGTCATATTCAAATAACCCGTGTAATAAATTATTCGCCGGCGAGCAAGATTCTAAAATTAGTACGTAATATAATATTCTGGTAAAGACGTCTTTATATACAGTCTGATATCAAAGACGAAACCTTTAACTTATTAATGAGTATGTGTAATGTTTTTACAATGGTTTGATTTTCGCTTCACGTAATATCTGAATATGCAAGTAACTGCGTTTTAGATTTTCACGGAAAATCAGAGCTTTGACATCGCTATTTCACAAAAGTAATATAGTGAGTAGCTTGCCAATATATTAGCTTCTGCCTGCGACTACGCCCGCGTGGAGGTCCGTTATCGGGAGAAAGGTTTCCCTGTGTAACACATCGGCTAGGTACCACGTGTGCTGTTAAAGTTACATAGAGGTATAGCGTAACAGGATCCTCGATAGAACATGATATCTTTATCACGAACAGCCAGGATCGATAGTCTTCAGTTGATTGCTATCATGTAACCGAATAATCGGATTAGGAGAGGAGTAGCGTTGGAGGTTGAACGTGTTTTGTTGATGATGATGAGGTCGTTGGTAGTACCTTGCAGAATACTTCTCGAGTATGAGTTAGCAATACCTGAATTCTCTGGTGTTACCAGTATCCTTACTCCAAAAAGTTTGCATTAGACTAGGCAATTTATGTGCAAAACAAGATTCTGTCCATGGCTCTGCGCGCATAGATCGACAAGCGGGTGAGCGCCCATACGCCCCTTAAAATTCGCCCCTCCATACAAATTTGGCGAAATTTGTGTGAAGGGGCGAATTTTAAAGGGCGTATGGGCGCTTCGCTATCGCGACAAAAGGTATTAATTATTTTGAAGTATAAGCTTTACTTGTAAAGGTTTATCAAAATCCGTTTAGTACTTTTGGGTGAATTGAAAGATTAGTAAACATTCAATCATACATCTAAATCATACTCGCAATCTTTCGCATTTTCTAATACTTGTACGATGTTCAGGTGATTTTCCTAATCAGCTTAATAGCAAGAGCTAGGTTTGCTATCTTTCGTATACCTAGTTAAGTAATTTGCAGTGGGCAATCCGAAGAGATTTCAGTTAAATCCTTATTGGAAAAGCGTCTGCTATTCCTACACTTTGCAATTAGACACCCCTTTTGATTATGCAAGTGCAATTGGGATCAGAATTTATTCTTGTGTGGGTGTACCAGCTATGTACCTGTTGAATTAGTGAGTTAATTTAGTAAATATCTACTTCGGTTTATGCCGTCAGTTCAGTCATGACAGATAAACAAGGCAGAGTTAAAAGAGATATAGACGTAAAGTTAGATGGCTACTGTTATTAGCACGGTAATGTTATCTATATTAGATGTAAAAGAAAGAAATGAAAGGAAAAAATGAAATCCCGTGGAAAAGCTAATATTCAGGCAAATCCGGTTAGACTAGTAAGCGGACACCATGTTGCAACTGGGATAGTTAAAACTGTTGACTCTAGGAAGATGATGTATTGCAAGTATTCATAATATACAGAACATTATCTTACGTTTGTTTGTTTTTGACCGCCGTACTCGAACAAGATTACTCAACAGCATTCTTTGAAAATAACGAGTAAAAATGCGTGTCGGCTGAAAGACTCACGACTTCATTGGTAGAAAATAATTGCAATCCCTTCACGTGCAAGTAAAAATAATACTATGTTTATAATTCCCCTTTGCCCTCGCACCTCCTATTCTAATTCCCATTGCATAGCATGGTAATCGCTTAACCATCAACCGATCCATGTGCTCGTTCGCATCCTACTACTTCTATAAAAAAATATTAAAGAGCTTTAAAGGATTACGCCCGTCATCAGTTTACCATCCCAACGACGGCAATTGCAGGAAAAAATGGGCTGTAACTAAATCTATAGCTTATATTTAGCTAGCAGTAATACGTATCTTGCCGTGTTGCGTATCCAATTCGCAATATGCTCCTTTGGAAAGGGTATATACCGATATGAGTTTTGGAACGATAAGGTCTGAAACGACTAATAATATAGTTGCGGGACAAAAAGTATTGGTAGCGTTATTTTCGAAAAAATACTTTCTCGTGCGTTGTAAATTCGACGTGAATTTTATGTAAATTTAACACTGTTTACTACATACATACATACATACATAGACTCACGCCTGTTTCCCGGAGGGGTAAGCAGAGACTACGGAACGCCATTTGCAACGATCCTGACATATCTCTCTTGCTTCCATCACTCCCATCAGATTCCTCATGCATGCTCTTCTGTTCAGGGTACTTCTAACCTATCCTGTTTTAGGATGTCTCCAATCTGATCAGAGAACGTCCGCCTAGGTCTTCCCCTTCGTCCTGTCCCTTCCACACTTGCCTTATATATCTGCTTGGTCAGTCTTTCGTCATCCATCCTCTCCACGTGCCCAAACCATCTTAGCATACCTTTCTCCATGCTTGTCACTACATCTTCTTTTACCCCACAACACTCTCTTATCACATAATTCTTTATTCGGTCAGTCAAAGAAATACCACACATACTTCTCAGTGCTCTCATTTCTACAGCATTTATTCTACTTTCATGACTTTTCTGCCATACCCAACTTTCACTACCATACATAAGAGTAGGTACTAACGTGCCTTTTTGGAGACGTTTTGGCTATTCATAAACGCCTTCAGAGCTCCATTCACTCTATTACCTGCATTAACTCTTCTTGCAATGTCTTCTACATTCTTACCATCTCTTGTAAACAGCGTACCTAAATATACAAACTCATTCACTTGCTCCACTCGCTGTCCATCGATCATAACCTTACAAGCCGTAACGCATTCCTCCTTTTCAAAAACCATAACTTTTGTTTTACTTACATTCACTTTCATTCCTTTCCTCTCTAACGCACCATGCATGATTGTTACCATCTCCTGCAACTCCTCCGCTGAAGACGCAAGTATAACCTGATCATCAGCATAAAGGAGGCATTTGACGAGTAACCCATTCATCCTTAATCCATAGTCACTATGTTTCAAATCTTGCAAACAACTGTCCGTCGCCGTGGCTGTTCAACCTCTTCGGTTGAACAGCCACGGCGACGCTACACATCCCTGTCTAACACCTGTCTCGATGGTAAACCAATCCGTGTACGACCCATTTATCCTCACACAGGCTCTAGAATCTTCATAAAGGGATTTCAGAGCTCGTATGAGGCTGCTGTTCACCCCATACATCGACAGTACCGACCACATTTCATTCCTCACCACTTTATCGTAAGCCTTTTCCAAATCCACGACCTTTTGACCCTTGGCCAAGAATTTTTCGGCTATGTACCGCAAGGAATAGACTTGATCCGTGCAACCCATACCCTTTCGGAATCCTGCTTGTACATCCCATATTTTCTTGTCGGTTGTTTCCATAACTCTTTCGATCAGTACCTTCGCATACAATTTGCCAACAATGCTGAGAACGCTAATGCCTCTATAGTTTTTGCAGTCTTGTTGCGAGCCTTTTCCCTTATAAAGAGGCACAACCACCGCTGTGGCCCAGTCATCAGGTACTCGGCCGCTGCTCCAGCACAAGTTAAATAAGCGCTGCAGCTGACCAACTATGATGCCCTGTCCAGCCTTCAGCATTTCAACTGTAATCCTATCATATCCTGCAGCCTTACCTAATTTCATACTTCCCAACGCCTTCACAATCTCATCCACACCAATATCGCTTTCATCAATGCTATTATTACCATTCATTTCGTCGATCGATGTCTCTATCGCCGTTCTTTCAAATAAACCTTCAAAATACTCCTTCCATCTCTTCAGCACGCATGATTCACCATTCAGTATCTTTCCATTCTTGTCTCTGATTGACGTGTATTCTGAGGATTGAGTTCTTCCTCGAACTGCACGAACGGATTTCCAGAAAAACTTTATGTTTCTCCGGAAATCTTCAGATAGTCTGCTATCAAACTCATCTTTCTTTTCCTCTTTTTTCCTTTTAACAATTTCTTTCACAATTCTTTTTGACCTAACAAACTCCTTTCTTGCTTCATCTATGTCATTACTCGTTGCCTTTTCCATTCTTTCATTTGCTCTGGCAGCCAACCAATCTAACCAAGCTTTCTTCACATACTAACACTGTTTACTGTTATGACTATTTCTGACTCTTCATGACCTCTTTTAAGTTTTCCCTCGGAGTACAAACTAGGACTCATATAGACTCACGCCTTTATCCCCGAAGGGGTAGGCAGAGGTGTAATATTACACCCACATTTCGCCATGAATTTTTAGGTCCCACGTAATAGGGGGCGAGCCTATTGCCGTACCGGGCACATAACCAGACTCCGTGCTGCTACTGAGAATTTCCTAATGGAAAAACCCAATAACACTTTGCCCGACTCGGGAATCTAACCCGAGACCTCCCAGTCCCACGCGCACATTTATGCCGCGAGACCAACGAGCAAACTAGGTCCGTGTTGAAAAATCTGCTTAGCGATTCTATGAAACTGTAACCAAGTGAGAAGCTAACTTTTGTGCTCGCAATACTTCAGCGATTAAATAATATGTATAAAGTGGAGGCATTTATAGTTTAGTTCAATAAAATATGTAAATTATACAAGCTTATTAATGTTACTGAATAGTACATAAATGAGTTTGTTTATTACATTATTTCTGCTCCTCTGAATAAATTAAGATGAAATTTAATATAAGTGGGCATAGAAATAATATGAATAGGAATAATATCATGTTGATGTAAGGGTGACCTAACTATGTAATCATCCCTTGTCTTTTTGCGAAAATATCAGTGGTGTGTCATATGATCTAGGCCTTTTATCCAGGGATATTACTGAAGCCCAATTCTCCTAATTATATTGTTTCAAAATGCAGTTTCGGTTTAATGTCATTGTCATATTCAATTCACAAATGGTATTCTCCTAAATTAACTGATATTTGAATGTTATCGTGACTAGATCGTAAATTGAACAATCTGTCAACGTCGAACTATAGACGTCAAATTAGACGATAATGTCATTAAATTAACCGAATACTGCTTCTGAGTCCATGCAAAATCGAATCTCATTTTGTTCAAAATATAGTTTCAATCTTTATATATATATACTAGACGACGACAGCAGCTACGCCTGCATTTTTTTTAATTTACCCGTTTTGGCCGATCCCGTGGGAATTTCGGGAAATCCCTTCTTAGTGCACCCCTACGGTCCCCATGGAACATACATGCCAAATTTCAGCTTCCTGCGCCCAATAGTTTCGGCTGTAGCGTGTCTGTCAGTCAGTCAGTAACGCAAGGATTTTATATATTAAGATTTCTTGTGTGCGTGCGTATGTCACTCAACTCCTCCTAAACGACTGGACCGATCTTGATGAAATTTTTAGTGTGTGTTCAAGGGGACTTGAGAATGGTTTAGATTCACAATTTAGTCCACTGGAAAATGTTTTTTTTACTTAATTTTTAATTTGTAAGTAGTTGTGGATTTTGGAATGTTTCACATTGGAACCGACGGACTGCGCTGCTATCGCAGTGTCAAATCTTACCTGAATAATAAAACATTAAAATCGAAATCGAAACCTTACCTGAATAATAAAACATTAAAAAATAAAGATATCGAGTCGACAACATATATCCGCAAAATTTGGATTGTCGAGTATTTTGTTAAATTCTAATGGTTCTGACTAGTGTTGTAAAAATACCGTATAATACCAAAAGGCTATGTATTAAACGGGTATTTTATTATAACTTACGGTATTATTGGTATTTTATGTATTTTATATTCTGATTCAGTTTTGAAGACCCTGCGATATTGCGACAAGTTCTAGTTAAAAACATTAAATATATTTTAAGTTAAGATTGTATTCTTTGTTTTAGAATTACTAATTTTAAAATTTTGGAATTTTAAGTTTTGGAAGAATTCATTGCAAAGTCCGAAATCGCTTAGACAAATCAAGTGTTTCTAAATTGGTCTCGATTTACGCGAATCTTCGTCTTCGTGACAGCACATTCGAAGTTAAAGAAAGTGGTTATGAACATGATTCAGCTGAAAGTACGTTGCTAGAATACATTAAGTACTGCGTCGTCATCTACCCTGAACGTAGCAACACAAGAGGATTTTTATTTGAGGATGAAGATCATCTAAATCTCGGGTTTTTGAACTAGGAAGACAAAAGGCGTGGGCCAACGTCTGTGCTTTTCTTATGGATCTTGTAATTAAAGTTCGGGCTGCACGTGTCTGCACGCAGAGAGGAACATAATTTAATTTTGAATAAATAGAGAGATGATTCAAATAAGTTTGAGGACCCCTTTGCTCTGACGTAACTAAAAATGTTACGTGTTTTTCTTTAAATAATATTTTGATTGTTTTTAGCGTATTTATAGGTAAAAGTTTCGAAATACGTCGCCGTTTTTAGGGGCTGTGAGTGATTGGAGAGGGATAAGGGGAGGTCTCGGAAGCCCCCCTCACCATTTTCCCTTGCCGGAAATACTTAGTTTCCTCTGAAAAAAAAATCTCCAAACATCGGTGTGTATGGCACTGCCAACTTCCACATTCATCACACTAGTTTAATAAACTAAGGTTGACGGAGCCCTGCGAAGGGCTCCTATTTTCGGATTAAGGGTCAAAAGAGAACCTAACATAACCTATTTAGTTACATATTACAGTCGCACCTAACCCTAGGCACTCGAAAGCAATGACGCACAAATTTGACCTTAGCTGTCAATATCATCATTCCAAAATGGCGGGTTTGCGTTTCGTTACACGTTTTTCACATAAAACCTAAAAATGATATTTGTGAAACTGAACCAAAGTGTAAAAACTACGTTCCGTTTTGCATAATTGCCGAAGTATTTAAGAATTTTAGCAAATTGATAAAATATATTTAGACGCAACTCCGGCAGCCAAAATTACTTTTAGGGGATTAAAACTAACTACCTTAAGCCCCCCACACCACCAATACCTTCAAATTCGGACGACTAGTTTCGAAACCCAACCCTATTTTTATGGTAATATTGTTGTAGCTAATAGTAATTAATAATAATACGAACTTAAACTATAATTTCAGGTTTTATTCTTGTGCAATTCCACCGTATTCAGTTTTTTTAATGATTACTTCGATCATTTACATCAAAAATATAGAACAATTGATTAATACATAAAATACCGTAGTAAATAATACCGTATTATACGGTATTTTTCGTTTAATAAATTTCAATACAAATGGTATAATACCGCACTTACATCTCTAGTTCTGACAGACAAATCACAGTCGCCATATTGGCCGATCTAGCGAAACGTCACAGATATCGGATAACACAGTCTTTACTAAGTAGTTTGTATGTGTAAATACTTTTTGCAGTTATATTTCTTAAACAGTTAAAACGACAACTATGGAAGTATCCGCCCAATAAAGGAGATTTGTATCAAATATAAAAAAAAATATTAAAATATCTTTACTAATATAATAAAGCGGAAGAGTTGTGTGTTCCTCTGTGGCCGGACCACATTTTAGTACTCAGATGCTATAGTTATAAATAATACCTACCTAAAGTCTACTTTCATCGGTATATATACATATATTTAGTACCTCAAGAGATATCTTTTTAATTAACAATTTATGTGGTCCGGCCGCCAGGCAGTGCTCTCTGGCCGCGCCACCTCAAGTTAAATAGAGTATAATGAACTATTAATAAATCAATATCCCGAAAAAAACTACCTAAAGAGTACCTTGCATACGACAAATATGGTCCAATAAACCCCTTTAGTTAAGGAGTTATTGGTCGTAGGGTGTGGTCCGGCTGGAAGGTATACTCTGCAGCAAGTCAATTTTGCAATATTTAATATTAACTATCCATAAATCAATTTATATAATAGTACCTTTTCTCTACTCTTCGTTGATACTTTTTCTCTCAAGAAACTATTCATTTTGATCAATTAATCTTTAAAGTATGTGGCGCGGCTAGGGAGGATTACTTTTAGCAAATATAACAAAATATGCTTTATTTATTTATGCCAACGATAACTGCATAATAAGTACTTTATAAAAAGACCTGGACTTCATCTATAAACATTTATTTTGATTACCAACAATGATTTTGAAAAAGGTGAACTTTTTAGTTTTTGTTTACCTATCTACCTAAGAATAGGTAGTTAATTTGACGTAGTAAGCGAAAATGTTGGTTTAAAATAAACAATAAGTATAGGATAATATATTTTCATAATCAAATATTAACAACTAGCTGACCCGACAGACGTTGTCCTGTCTTAACGATGAATATTGAATTCAAATTGGTAGGTAAATAGATTGAATTTAAGCATTTTACCCTTTAAACAAGAAATAACAATGAAAAAGAGTGTACCAAAACCGCGTATTAAAAATACAGTCAATCAGTATTACAAGTAAAGGAGTTTTCCAACTTCAAAATGCAAGACTTAAATTAAAAAGAAACATTTTGATCCGCAGTAGAACCAAAGTCGCCGACATAGCTCTCCGGATAGCCAAGCTGAAGTGGCAGTGGGCAGGGCACATAGCTCGAAGAACCGATGGCCGTTGGGGCAGAAAGGTTCTGGAGTGGCGGCCACGTACCGGACGACGCAGCAGAGGTAGGCCTCCCGCAAGGTGGACCGACGATCTCGTCAAGATCGCGGGAGGCGGTTGGATGCGGGCGGCTCAAGACCGGTCTGTGTGGAGAACCTTGGGGGAGGCCTATGTCCAGCAGTGGACGTCGTTTGGCTGATATGATGAAGTTATAATTTACACGTTTGCGTATAAAATACAATGTACATTCATTTGCTGGTTTTATTCCTTGTAACTTTATAACTTAAATCATCATATGTTTCTCAAGTATCATCCAGACGCTTGCATTGAGCGAGGTAATGGCGAATATTTGGTAAATACCTTAAATATAGTCTAAGGTTAATACTCAATCACTGACAACAGTGTAAATATTTTTCCTTGTAATGTCATAGTGTCTGGAATGTCATATATATCAACGCCTAAATAAATTTCAAATATTTTAAATCATTCAATGTGAAGTTCATAGACTTATGATTGGTATCGCTGCGAAGCGATACCAATCGTTTGTCTAGGGTGAAGTTAATAGTTTGTTTACCTACATTTTACACCGTCCGTCATTGGAAATCATATTGCAAGGCGTTTAAATGTATACTAAGTTCAGCAATTTATAAAATCTATTGTATTAACAATTTTTTATTGTTTATATTTGATTATGAAAATACAGGATACAGGGTGCGGTACATATGGCGCAGAACCGGACCGAGTGGTGAAAATTGACATACAGTCACGATCCTCAGCATTGAGGGAACGACCAGAATGATGAAAATACAGGGTGTCACAAGAACCATCACCAAGCCGAAGTCTACTCGTTGTGGACATCATGCCAAGTCATACTAACCAAAAATAATACCTGGGATTTTTTTTTTTGAGTTTACACATTTTTTAAACCGCAATTAAAAGCGCGCGCGTGAAATGCTCGAAATACTTACTTATCCATAGGGTCATAGGGCATCTAAAGAACATATTGGCGGGGTAAATGCATCGATTTTGTACCTAATTAGAAAAATTCTATACTAGCTTTGAGCCTCAATATCTCCTGAAACAGTAATTTCCCAGGTATAGGTCCAAAGAAAAAAATGTTCGTACTGATTGGTTCAATATGTGATTTCAGTTTTCGTTAAGGGTCTTTTTACACCCTGTATATATTTATTTTTCGTATACTTATTGTTTATTTTAAACCAAAATTTTCACTTACTCCGTCAAATTAACTACCTATTCTTAGGTAGTTTTTTTTTATGGAATAGGGGCAAACGAGCTGACGGATCGCCTGATGTTAAGCGATTACCGCCGCCCATGGACACCCGCAACACCAGAGGAGTCACAAGTGCGTTGCCGGCCTTTTAAAAAGGAATACGCTCTTTTTTTGAAGGTTTGAAGGTCGTATTGGTTCGGAAAAACCGCAGACGACAGATCATTCCACAGTTTACAGGTGCGAGGCAAAAAGTTTCTAGAAAAATGCACCGTTGTGGCTTCCCAACCATCTAAATGATGGGGATGGAAATTCTGTCGCGTAGAACGATGGCGGAAAGAGGCGGCAGGGATTAATCCGAACAATTCTTCGGAGCACTCCCCATAGTAGTAGCGATAAAAGATGCAAAGCGAGGCTACATCTCTACGCAGCGCCAAGGGGTCTAACCGGTTGCAAATATTTTGGCAATCGACAATTCGAGCGGCTCTCCGTTGGATGCGATCCAGAGGGAGAAGCTGGTACTGGGGTGCCCCTGCCCAAAGGTGAGAACAGTATTCCATATGTGGCCGGACCTGCGCCTTATAAAGGAGCAAGCGGTGGGCCGGAGTGAAATACCGTCTCGATCTATTGAGCACGCCAAGCTTCTTCGAGGCTAACTTAGCCTTAGCCTCTAAGTGACCGCGGAACTGGACTTCGCTCGATATGTCGATACCAAGTATTCCAATACTGGCGGAGGCAGTTAAGGGAGTGCTCTCAAAACGAGGATATACGACCAACGGCAGTTTTTTTGCGGTGAACACGCAAACTTGTGTCTTTGTGGGGTTAAATTGGACCAAATTACGTCTTCCCCAATCTGAGACCTTCTCCAAGGAGGTCTCAATTTCAGACACAAGTTTATTTCTGCTCTCGATTAGGTTTCCCGAGAAATGTTGGCTCGGCCGGTATATAAAGCATCGCCCGAGCTGTCATCTGCATAACAATGAATGTCACTGTCTAGCAACATATCATTGATATGCAGGAGGAACAGAGTAGGCGATAGCACGCAGCCTTGAGGGACACCAGCATTTACAGACAAGGCGTCAGAGCATTCACCGTCAACTACGACCTTTATGCTTCTGTCTGTAAGAAAGCTGGTGACCCATTCGCATAATTTCTCGGGCCCCTAATAACGCGCTAATCTCAGGAACTACCAGTTATCCCGGAAGGCTATAGGCTATATAACATAACGCTTCGGGCAAAAGGCTAAAAAATTTTTAACAATTCTATATTGGTATCGTCTGCGATATTAAAAGGGATGGGAAATCCAAATACAACATCTCTTTCGTGATTCAAAATGGTGGATGGGAAATCAAAGATGGCGGATGTGAAAAATTAAAAAAATCAATATGGTTATCGTCTCAGATGATTTAAGGGATGGTGAATCCAAATACAACATCTATTTCGTGATCAAAGATGGCGGATAGGAAATCAAAGATGGCGGACGGGATTTTTTTTAAGGTCGATATGGGTATCGTCTCCGATATTTTAAGGAATGGGGAATTCAATATTAGGTATATAAAAAACTGTATTTGTTTGTTCAGCATTTATAGACTCTGAAATGATAAGAGATTAAGCGCTAAGTCAATGGTAATTTTTGGAAAAGGGGCTTGGAAAAAAGGAAATTAAATAAAAACTCTTAAAAAGGCGAAACGGAGTTCGCTGGGTCAGCTAGTATCATATAAAATACAAGAATTGGCCTTCTGGTTGTAACCAAATTTTATATTGTCAAATCTATCGCTCATAACATCATTATTGCAGCCTGGATATTTCGGCATAGCTATAGCTATCTAACAGATATTACAGCAATAATAATATTTTGCAATGGTCATTAGTTTCCTAGTAAATGCAAACCTCCAACTATCGATTATTGATTATTCGGTGGAACAACCGTTTCTAGGTAAGCTTATTGAATGCATGCCATTATTATTAAAACCTAATTCGCTGCATATAATCCTTTTACAGCAGGCCTCCAAAAGGACATCTCTAGTAATAGTTAATAGGACGAGGTCGCCTGAGACCCGAAGCAATCTTTGAAATTAATGGACTGGCTGTTTAGCTTTTTCTACTAGACAGCTGACTAAGTACCATTTTGAAGGGCAGTTCAAAAATGTCGAAACTACCACGTGAAAAAACAGATGCTCAATTTATTAAAGCGCTCAAATTCTTGTTAGAATGCATTTAAAACAGACAGTACTTCACTAACGGCTGTTTTCATTATTCGATCTACCCATGGATTTGGAGATTTTAGGTACATATTTGACATAAGCTCTATACAAAATATATAGCGTATAGTATATTGAATTTAGTAAATATATAGCGTATAGTTCAATGAAAGGCGAGGTTCTTTTTTTATGTCATAAGCGGTAAACGAGCAGACGGATCTCCTAATAGTAAACAATTACCGTCGCCCATGGACACAAGCAACATCAGAGGAGTCACAAGTGCGTTGCCGCCCTTTGGGTTAGGAAAAGGGATGGGAGGAGGGAGAAGGAATAGGGGATGGGGCCTCCGGCGCTCTCACTCACCGAACGAAACGCAACAATATAGGTACTGTTACTTTACGTCGATTTTCTGTGAGAGGGTAGTACTTCTCCGGTCGAGCCGGCCCGGGCCCATTCTCGCTGAAACCAGCAAGGCTCTACTACCTGTTAAAGGTGCAATATCAGCTGATATTAGAGGCTCATAATGACGTGATGCATCATCATTCGCTTACCAATGACGTAAACATCGTCCACCACGCAAACATAGATATGTTATTACAATTTTATGTAGATTCGTTCCAAATGATATAGATTCTTCACGGTCTCGCGAGTACATAGTGCAAGGTGACACAAATGCGACCGACCTGAGACATTCGAGACACGTACCTCGTTTCGTCTGCATCGACTGCGAGAATGGATTGGTCGCAGACCTTACGTAAACTTGCAATACTGACTGTGTTCTCTCTGTTTTATGGCTTCGCTTTTCCTTTTTTAGAAGCAGTGCAAAGAGGAATCTTCTTTCAAATAAAAAAAGTAGTAGACGTACAAATGTACTGGACTGAGTTAGTGCTCGTGTCCACGTGCCGTGAAAATTTAGCTCGTATTTGTCTTGTAGGTTTTTGTGGTCTTCGTGGTCAATTAAGTGGTATAGACCACTGTGGAAGCTTGTCCATGGACACAGTTTATTTAAACGCCTCTGTCGTCAGCATGATTTACATCAGTATTCTGGCTCTGTTTGAGGTAAATCTATGAGAATATTACAAGTTTTATGGCAGTCAAAAATGAACTTAAGTGAATTGTGCCTAACTGTAGCTTTCCCGGCGGTTTGCCGTATGATTCGAATCTTGGACAAGGTTATGTGAGTTTAAAAAACGCGTGGCGAGATCACTATGACAAGCTAAAATCGAGCCTTAACCTTACGAATAGATAACCAGATGTATCAATGTAGTTGTGAAAAGGTTTCCCGGGCTTAAAGAAGTAGTCCATTGTCACCAGAAGATCAATGCATTCTTTGTCGTTTACACGTGCAGTGCAGTTAATCGGCTTAACGTCGCTACTACTCTAAGATGTCTTACTAAAGAGTGAATGTATGTACTGCGGAGTGCAAAGCTTCATGGGTGAACCCGTCTGATTCCTTATTCAGTCCGTTTTAATATTGCTAGGATATGCAGTATATCGAAATGTGCCATACCAAATACCAACAATTACTAGAAATATACCAACTGTATTTCATCCAACGATGTTACAAGTAAAAAGAAGTAGATACGTTATAGACGTACCAAAAGCAGGACGCTAAACATGTGCCAGTTGGCAAGTCTGACATATGTGTGTGTGTGACGTCGCGAGCCGGCGTCATAGTGAAACTGACACATCTTGTCAACCGAAATTAAAATAAAATGTGGAGTTATCGATGTGTGCGTTTGTGTACGGATTGATTACTACATAGGTAAAGTATCTACGACTTTTCTAATATCATTGATTTCATCTTTCAATTTTTACCGGTTATTGAGCCGACTATTTTCATCCTTATTTGTACCTTACCGTAACTTATGGACATTCCCTGATTTACTTATTTAATCTTCGAAATAAATTGCTACAAATTACACTCAGAGCACTATGTTCTAAAAGTTGTTCTGTACACATCGATTTTGTCCCTTGCGGTAAATAGTAACTCGTCTGCGCAGGCCTCTTATCTAGCTATTCGTATATTCAGTAATTTTCCCCATAGACTATCTGTACTTTTGGATCATCATTCAGACGATTGCCGAAACTACACGCGCGAGAAATATTTGTATATTCGTGGAAAAGTTTACGTCGCCTATATTCGATATTGTCGATGTAAATCGTTTTGCCAATCCAATGAAATAAATTCGTATATTCACAAATGAAACTAATTTTAAGAGTTCTGTCGACATTTTCCGATACGTAGTATTGAAACGATGACAGTAAAGTGTTACTGGTAGGCCGGTAGGTAAAATAAATTGTCTTTTGTCACGAAAGTAGTTTTTTTTTATACCACTAAGATATTTTGATACGGTAGATAGTATAAGAATGGCGTCGTTTTCCATTTTCCGCCCTTTGGGGCAAAGTGTACTTTAGCGTCGCGAAGTGCTTGCTTCCGAGAGTCCCAGTAAAATGTACAATGTCGGAGATCTTCACATATGCTTGCACTTAAGGAACGTTTCTTTATAAATTTATTTTGCTAAAATGTTCTGTTACTTATTAGTTTCTCGGTTTACTAAGCAGTTGTAGATATTCTTTGCGTTATTTTGAAATATGTTCCGTGTTAAAAAAATGTCTTAGCCCCAAGATAGGTACACTACAATGTTTCGGATGCACTATGTATTTCGGAAGCGCTGCCTAGTCGTTTCCAGAAACAATGTTTCAGCTTACGTGCTTTGATGGACGGTTGGTTGTTTGGTACATACAGAATTGTCTCTTTGGACTGGCAACACCCGCCTTGTTTACATTACCTCTGTGATTCATATTGTATTTATTTGTGAATAATGATAATTAAGTTATCAAAAGTGAATAGAAATACTGTAAAAACTGTGAACTCAAAGTGATATTGTTGGTGCAAGACAATAACAAGTGTAAACAAACATATAACAATCACCTTAGGATTGAGTGATAATAGTGAAATAAACGCCATAAATAGTGTAAACAAACAATATTAGACAATAATTGTTTAGTGAGTGACTTAATATTAAACCAATAAACGTTTGAGACACGTTAAATAATATAATTAATACAGGAATGAATATTGGAAGACGTTAAGAAAATATTACAATTTGAAAACATACTACTAGTGACACTATTACTCCTGGTGGTCGATAGCTACATTATCACATACGACAACTACTGCCGTTCTCTCATTCTGCGGCTGATAGCTGAACTAAAATAAATGTCACTAACGTCATTTAAGAACTGTCATTGCTGTCACATACGTCATTTAAAGACTTATTGAAGATGTTGACTCGCAAAGCAGCTGTTAAGAATATAGATGACAAGCTTAGGGCAACGCTGATAGAACTGGAGTCCACAAAAACTCTTTGTAACCAACTGATACAGGAAAGGGATGACAACGAGGTGGAAGTGAAGAAAGTTGTAGACAGGAACACCGCGCTCAAGAATCAATTGACTGACCTGCATAACCAGCACATGGACTTATTGGATCGACACAACCAACTTCAACAAGTAGTTGACTCATTTCAAGAATGCAGTAACACACATGAGTCGGCATTACAGCGAATAGTAAATCTTGAAATTGAATTAGGCGAGGCTCACAAGACTATCTGCACATATGAGTCCTCTAAAGCTAGGGAGCAGGATAATGACACCCAGTGCTTGTATGATGAGTTGGTAGGCTGTTCGTCCAAGTCTATGTGTGAACCAGGGCAAACAATTGACTTGACTGGTGATGATACCATTACGCAATGTCCATTGTTTTTAAGTAGGAGAAAACTAAAGAAGTATATTAAAATTTAAAAAAATGACTAAAAGGTACCAATCTGCCTTGAAACTGTATAACTCAATCAAAAGTAATGTTAACCTTCGTAGGGACCGCTATAGATTAATTAGACAATTGAGCTTATATACTGACGAAATGGAGAAAAACAAAAATATCTATGATTTAAATATACAATGCTTGGAAAATGGTTTGCTAGAAAAGGAAAATTTTATTACAGACATTTTTGCTAGGTATCAAATGTCACAAAACCAACTAAGTGAGCGCTTACAGGAGGCCACTGAGCTGGTGGAATTAGTGAAATGCAATGCTGAAAGATATGAGTCCCTTACCAATAATTTTGCATGTAATTGTGTTCACCTAGATCGGTGCACTGACCTTCAGCCTGTTGTACCGTTACCTGAGGTAGTTCAGATTAATGAAAGCTCTGATATGACACCTACTCAGACATTAGTATTTAGCGATAGATTAGGTGTAGGATTAGCTCCTTTCCTGAGTAATAATTTAAGCACTACTTTCACTAATATTTGTTATTCAAATTTAAACTATAATATGATAATTAAAAAAATTGCAAACTGCTCTCTAATTAATAATAAAACCATAGTAGTGTTGTTAATAGGAAATAGTGTCGGTCTCCAGAAAAGGGACTTTGTGGATGGTATTAACACCTTATTAAAATTAAATATTTATAAAATATTTTTATGTGCATTACCATATAGTGACTCATTTTCTGAAAATCAAAATAGACATATATATAACTGTAATACAATTATTCACACATTGACTTGTCGTCATAGTGACAAATTATTATACTTTGATACTAATAAGTTTATTAGTGGATTTAGGTTAAGTCGGGGAGTTACATTTCTTCCCAAAAAATACAGACATGATATTGCTATATTGTTAGCTTATAATATTAATGCAGTCATAGATAGTATGACAAAGCTTAGTTTAAGTGACGAATCAGTATTGCTTAGTTGTTCTAACAATGCTGTGACAAATTCTTTAAACTTCTAGAACCGACAATAGAGAAGCATTTACATGACATTATACTATATCATCAGAATATTAATAGCTTTTCTAGCAAGATATTAGACATTGAACTTTTAGTGGATAAGTATCATATTGACATCTTATGTCTTTGCGAGACATGGCTAAAGCCAGACAGAATGCAGTTTAGTATAAGTAATTTTTTAGTTGCCAGTGCGTTCAATCGTCTCTCAGCTGTTGGAGGAGGAACAATAATTCTCTGTAGGAATAGTCTAAAATTTAAGGAAAGAAAGGATATTAGCTTATTATCCATTGATCGCTTATGTGAGGTAGCATGTGCAGAAATAGAAAATCATATTATATTATGCGTGTACAGACCACCTGGGTCCAATTTTTCTTCTTTTATTACAGCCTTGGAAGAAGTCTTGGGGAAAGTTTTTAAGAGTAATAAATTTGTTTTTGTCTGTGGAGATTATAATGTAGATATTTCAGTTGATACACCTGATAAGCACAAATTGTTAGCATTATTTAGCTCTTTCAATTTAAGTCATCTAATAAATCAACCCACTAGAATTACCCCCACTTGCAGTACATGTTTAGATAACATTTTTACAAATCGTGACACAAATCTCGTTACCTTATTAAGTGGTGTTAAGTCAGACCACTTGGGTCAACTAACTAGTTTTAAAGTTCACAATGGGTCTCAGAGTACGAAATCAATTAAAACTAGGCCACTTACTAAAAATAAAATGAAATTGCTTCATGATAAGATAGAGGATCATTTATCTGTAACTAAATTTACTTCTAAAGATCCTAACATAAATTACAATAAGTTGTTTAGCCTGATATGTAAAGAATTTAATAAAGCATGTCCCATCAGGAATTTTAAATTAAATGATAGGTGCTGTTTTAATGAATGGGCTACAAGGGGCATAAGGATAAGTAGGGATACCTTATATAATTTATATTATAAAAGGTCATTTACATCCGATCCTTCATTTCACAATCATGTTAGAATCTATTCAAAAGTTTTTAAAAGGGTTTGTAAAGTTGCGAAATCGAAATTAATAAGCAACAAGATAAGTAAAGCTAGTAATAAGATAAAAGCCGTGTGGAAGATAATAAATACAGAAACGGGACGAACTAGGAACCGAGATACTGATTTTATTCTGAGGGCTGAAGGTAAGCTAATATCGGACAAGGTTGAGGTTGCTGACACATTTGAACGCTTTTTTGTGAACATTCCAATTGAAGTGACTCACTCACTAAACTCGTCATCTTCATTGGCAGAAACACTTCTGAAAAAATATTTTGTTAAAGACATCTCTTGCTTTGAATTTACATACGTCACTGACTATACAATTCGGAAAGCTTTTAAAAATTTAAACATTAAGAATACTGAAGACTTATGGGGCATTTCTGTAAAAGTACTTAGTTCTGTTATTGACCAGATAGCTCCCGCTCTTGCAGATATATTCAATCAATGTGTAGATATAGGCACCTTCCCTGATCTGATGAAGCAAAG
Organism: Euclidia mi; assembly: GCA_944739405.2. Taxonomy (NCBI): domain Eukaryota; kingdom Metazoa; phylum Arthropoda; class Insecta; order Lepidoptera; family Erebidae; genus Euclidia; species Euclidia mi. Next base: position 50,362,534 of record OX123195.2, read on the forward strand.
TAAAGTTATTCCAGTTTTTAAAACAGGTGATAAACAGAATCCCTCAAACTACAGACCGATTTCAGTTCTACCATCCTTGAGTAAGGTCTTCGAAAAAATCATGCTTGACCAAATGATGTCTCATTTTCATAGAAACGAGGTTTTACACGATCAGCAATTCGGTTTCACGAGAGGTAGGTCGACTGTTGATGCAGGTGCAAAATTAATTGCTAACATCCTGGAAGCATGGGAAGAATCGCGAGATGCCATTGGCGTCTTCTGCGATCTTTCCAAAGCTTTTGATTGCGTTGATCATGATACACTCATTTGCAAACTTAGACACTACGGTGTTCGTGGACGTTCTCTCGAACTAGTTACCTCGTATCTTTCTCAGAGACGGCAAAGGGTAGGTATAGATGGAACAACCTCTTCAGGGTCTTTAGTTAGGATGGGTGTTCCTCAGGGTTCCATTTTGGGTCCTTTTCTGTTCCTTGTTTATATAAATGATCTTCCTTACATGATGTCGGCCATATCTAATATTATTCTTTTTGCAGATGATACTTCTCTTACATTTAAAATTGATAGAAAAGACGTAAACCAACACACAGTAAATGCTAGTTTATTATCCTTATCAGAATGGTTCAGCGCAAACAATCTATTGCTAAATGCTACAAAAACGAAATGTTTAAGATTTTCTTTACGAAACGTTTCTCAGGAAGGTTTAGACATAATGCTTGAAGATAACAAGTTGGATATTGTGGAAGAAACAGTATTCCTAGGTATTACAATAGACTCGAAATTACAATGGGGAGCTCATATTAATTCTTTATCTAGTAGATTAAGCTCTGCCGCGTTCGCTGTTAGAAAAATAAGACAACTTACTGACGTTGCTACTGCTAGACTTGTTTATTTCGCTTACTTTCACAGTTTAATGTCTTACGGGGTCTTGCTATGGGGGGCGGCGGCCGATCGTGACTCAATATTTATTTTGCAGAAAAGAGCTGTCCGTGCTATTTATGATATGGGTCCACGAGAGTCTCTCAGAGAAGTCTTTAAAGAAATTAACATTCTTACTATGCCCTCTTTATACATTTACGAAAACATCATGTTTGTACGTAGGAATCTTTCAATGTTTGACACTTTAAGCAACATTCACAATATCAACACCAGAAATAAACAAAAATTGGTAGTACCTAGATTTAGACTAACCAAAACTAATAAATCATTCCTAGGTAATTGTGTACGTTTCTATAACAAACTGCCTCAAGCAGTTACAGATCTTACTGACGGGAGATTTAAAAAACATGTTAAGATGGCTCTCATTAAAAAAGCATATTATAAGATAAGTGATTACATTGACGATAGGGATGTATGGCGTTAGTTGTTTTCTGCACATGCGGCTTCCCTGGCAACTAAGTAACCTTAGGTATTATTGAAGTCTTAGTATTTATTAGTAAAATTTATTAGTAAGTAACCGGACCTAGAAAGTTTATTATCTCTACTTTATAGCAGGTATCCCAGTTTTGCCTTTTTCAGCATGTAGGTTATTATATTAATCGTTTTTAAAGTAATCTACTTTGTAAAGTGAGCACAATGTTAGCTGATAATACTATGATCGTCAAAGTACCTATCTCTCATATAAAAGTCCAGATCTTTAATCTGGCAAACTACTGCTCACAGTTAATTTATATATTTGCTAATCTACATTGTGCTCGCTTTTTCTTTTTCTTGACAATATATTGTAACTCTTAAAACAAAATTGTAAAAAACCAAAGATTTTAAAAGAGTGTCCAGAGGAGTTTCTTGCCGGAGTCTTCTCCCTGGGCCTACCTTTTGGAACCGGCAACTAGAGTCAGTGACGTTTCAAAAGAGTATGTAAATTACCAACTTGAAATAAAAAAATATTTGAATTTGAATTTGAATTCTCGCTTGCCTCCCAGCTCTTAGAAGGTGGCAACTTGGCACACACGGCTTTTACGGTTGGCACTTTGATACATAACGGAATTGCTTGCTTTCATCTAGTAGGGAGTATATAAACATGTAGGCAAAGTGCAAACAACGACTTTTAATGTTTCTTAAACCCAAATTAAACAAAATTCACTTTATAAACAAACAAATTGTTGGTAGTGAGTAGTGCCTTTAGGTATATTCGTAACAACTTGCTATAAAGCACACCATTTAATAACACTTTAAGTACACAAAACAAAAAAAGTGAAGTCAAACATTTTGCAACTTGGAAATAGTTCCCTCTAAGACGCTGTGTGTACACACTTAATGGTCTACAAACAAATAATGGACCGGTTAATTGAATCGGATGCTCAGTAAATTGACTTAAAACAACCTATTAGGTTGATTGTCAGCTGCCTACAACATTCATTGATCTATTATTTTATTGTCTACCATGCGTTGGTGTAGTTCATCGTCTGCTATAACATATCAAACATCATATTTTAACGATATGTTATGTTTGTTACATGGGGGTGGCCAGGTATATTAATTTTCGAACGATAATAGTAACCAACCTCTCTCACATTAGCGTGCCTCGAAGCAATAATCATTTAGTCGATTTATTGCATTCTTGGATTCGAAAAAAGAATTCCATTACTTCGCTAGGGACGTACGACAAGCATTAAAACTTTTTTATTCAGCCAGCGCCATGACGCGATGTACATTTTCGATAACACGTTTAAAATGAGTATTTTTGGGTCTGTGCAAATTATATAGCGATTACCCGACCCTTTACTTTAAAGCCCGTTCAAAGCCGTTTCATGAGTTGTATAAATATTTGCTTTATGTTTATAAAGGACGTTTATATCGGCTCAGATTCACGGGCACGGCCGTTTTTCTTTGAGGGCACGTTTCTTTGACGTCTCGGGCGTCGGCTTTGTTTTCTATTACAGTACACCTTTTGTCCTTCATCACGGTTACTGAGACTATTTTTCTTTGTAAAACGTAAGATAAACTAATTATGAGATTATCCATCACGGGCCTTCCAGGCATAATGGAGTCTGCTAATGCGTATGATTACCTATTGTCCCTATGTTTTCCCCCTATTTATATTTTCAACTGATTTAGCCACAAAGCAGCTTCTCAATTCTGTTGTATTTTTAAACGGTTAAGTTTGTTACCTCAGAACTCCATAATTTAATATCCGAATTCGATAACAATTTTGTTTGGAAGAATATACTTGCCACTTGGTCCCACCAGAGCTGGACAAATGGAAAGAGAGGTCGGTTTTTAAATGTTTTTTGTTGATAATTATACTATGACGCATACCCTTATGTGACTTTAATTGTAATGGCAATTAGCTTTTAATGGGTTTTATCTACACGTGAAAAGTAATTTTAGATAACTATCGCCTAACAACTAACGTTATAGAGGCAAAATATTTTTATTATTAGTAGTCGTTATTACAAATGGAGTGCCTAGTAGGCACTCCATTTGTAATAACGACATATGTAGGCAGGCCTACATATGTGTTCTACCATTTATATGATTATTTTAAATGATGATGAGTTTTAATTTTGTTTACGAGTCTACGTGTTCTATGTTTGCAGCTTAGTAGCTTTTAGTTCTCGGGACGCTGGAATATCCCATTTTCGAAGAATGGTCTTTGTGTAGCCGTATAGGTCGGTTCACAAATATTTCTGCGCAGTGGTCAGCGCAGAAATATTTTTTTAGGTTCCCGTGGAGGTGCGGGGTGTGGCGCGGGTGGAGTGTCAATGGCGTGGCTCCGTTCTTGACGCATTCCCTAAATGCGTCAAGAATGGAGCAACGCCATTGGTGCACGAATGTACATATGCGCGACGGCCGCCATTTGTGGTCAACTTTCGTGAATTTACCTATACCTATGGTTGACTGGGAGAGAAAGCCTTAGTATTAAGTCCGCTTAGCGTACTTACTTTGATGTATTGTGTATGAAGTTTTACATTAATTTCACACTGTCTTCCGGATAAATGTATGATTAGTCCAGTCACTTTAAGCAAAAAACAGGGTCAATCTCGGAATTTGAGATAATAAGCTGGAAACTTGTATACAGCTTCATTTTGGTGTTCTAAAAGTTGTCTCAAAAATCACATATTATCTCGTGTCTGCCTCGTAAGTTATTCGAGGTCAAAGGTCACGAAAATCGGTTTTTTGCCATTATCTCCGTTTCTATGGTTTCAATCACTTCAACACCTATTATGAAAATTGAAGATAAAAAAATTTGCCACAACTTTTTGTCTCAACTCTTTTTCTGTACGCTCAACCCCTTTTCGAGATAGAGAGCGGAGAGCACCCAGCGCTCAGGCATATATACTGTTGTACAAGGTCAACCGTGAATCTCGGTGAATAATACCTTTTATACCTATAGAAATAAGTCAAGTAAATATAATTTAAGTTAATTTTTATTTAGTAGCTGTACTTTTGTTACAATTAAAATTAAAAGTACATTTAAATTCTTCAATAACTTGAAGTTAAAAAATATCAATTTTCTTCTTCTTCTTCTTCATCATCATCTCCTGGGAAATTGTAAAATTTCAATTTCATCTTCATCATCTTCGTTTACCTGCATGATTATCTCCAAACCTTCTAAAATTTCTGGATCAAGTGCAGTTTCTTCCTCAGGATCGTCTTCCAATACAACAGCATTGAGACAAGCTTGCCCATTGCATTGTAAGCTAAAGTGCATTGCAAGCCCGATTTTCTGCATCCGCAGCGTGACCTTGTATAACAGTATATATGCATGAGCGCTAGGTGCTCTCCGCTCTCTATCTCGATAAGGGTTGAGCGTACAGAAAAAGAGTTGAGACAAAAGCTGTGGCAATTTTTTTTATCTTCAATTTTTATAATAGGTGTTGAAGTGATTGGAACCATAGAAACGGAGATAATTGCAAAAAGCAATTTTCGTGACTTTTGACCTCGAATAACTTACGACGCAGACACGAGATAATAAGTGACTTTTGAGACAACTTTTAGAACGCCTAAATGAAGCTGTATACGAGTTTCCAGCTTATTATCTCAAATTCTGAGGTGAATCCCTAAAGTGGCTGGACTAGATATGTACCACAAACCTTGGTTTTGAATATCCGATATTGAGTTTGTCCACTGAAGTAATATCTTCAATGTAATGAAAAAAGCTTTAAATAAATAAATAAATAAGAATGAGCTTTTCTCCAGTTTGAACGTACCTAATCACAAAGCCCAATTATCAAACGCGATGTAAATATACTCATAACACGTATTCAAAAGACTACGTAGTTATAAGCCTTGTCATGTGAGTGACGCTTCAGTTAAATGTCATATTCAAATAACCCGTGTAATAAATTATTCGCCGGCGAGCAAGATTCTAAAATTAGTACGTAATATAATATTCTGGTAAAGACGTCTTTATATACAGTCTGATACCAAAGAGCAATGTGAGCATGTGTAATGTTTTTACATGGTTTGATTTTCGCTTCATGTAATATCTGAATATGCACGTAACTGCCTGTTAACATTCTACGGTAAATCAGAGCTATATTATCGTTAGTATACAAAATAATATAGTGGGGGGCTTGCCAATTTATTATACTAGCTTCTTCCCGCTATTTCACCCGTGAGAGTCGATTATTGAGACAAGACAAGTGCTATTCTGATGTATTAATGACGTTCATCCTAAGTGTTGCTTTTGTAACCTATATGAATAAATGAGTTTGAATTTGAATATAAGCTATATTACAGTAAAATTGCATCGTTCAGTAGTTTTTACGTGAACTAAAAACAAGCTTCGATCGATCCCCACAAATGTTCGCGATTATAATGATAGTAAAGATTCAAGAGTTTGAAGAAACATAAAAGTACATTATTAATTGCACTCGAAACTTTGCCGTTTTGTTCTGATACTCAAGTATTTCAGCCAATTTATCCGTACATAATATATGTATATGTAGTACGTTAGTTTATTTACCAAGTAAGTTAACCTACTCGTAATCCAAAGTAAATCGTGTTATAATATTGTACGCGGGAGCGCAAACTTTCCCGTGTCGGTACACAGGATTCGTGAAAGAAGTTTCAGACGATTGAAAAGCGCTTGTTACCAACTTTGTGCTTTTATATTTGATGGAAGGATGCTGGTAGCTGCTACGGCTCTATTCTATGGTTCTGTGCGCAAAAGTGGACTGATTCTCTGAAGGATATAAGTGTGATCTTGTGGATGAAGCTCGGTAGCGCTCTCATGTAAATGCCACGGTTACCCACCCAAGTGGCGATTAGTGCAAGCGTTACTTAACTTTGCCGTTTTATTACGAACAGCAACCCAAGTCTCGCTATGTGCGTTTCTACATACTATAGTAGGTAAGTTAGTTTCTTTACCAAGTAAGTTATCCTTCTCGTAATCCAAAGTAAATCGTGTTATAATATTATACGCGGGAGCACAAAATTTCTCGTCGGTAAACAGGATTCGCGAAAGTAGTTTCAGACGATTGAAAAGAGCTTGTTACCAACTTTATGCTTGTAAAGTTGACTAGAGGATACGCGCAGATACGCCCGCACTTTTTTTATTTACTCTTAATGTCTGATAAAGTGCGAATGTCGAGCAATCACTTCTTAGTGCACCCCTGCGTTACCTAAGGAACATACAAAGTTCAGCTTCATGCATCCCATTGTTTCGAATGCGTTGTCTGCCAGTCAGTCAGTAACGCAAGGATTTCATATGTACAGATGCATGGAAGTACGCTAGTTGCTAAGATTCCTTTTTATGGTTATGTGCGCAAATGTGGCGCGTGCGAAGGAATATTCTTTAAAGAATATGAGGGCGGTCTTGTGAGTAATACGATTCTTTGGTTGAGAAGTACTGTAGGAGAATGTAAGCAAGGTTTGGGAGCATTGTTGTGTTCTAGTAAGATTACAATTTTTTACATATTTAGGCGACTGTTACACACCATCCGTCTTACTTATAAAAATCTCGTTAAGTGTGACTTAGCCACCTCCCAGCTGAATAGCTGTCAAGCATTTAAACAACGCTTAAATTTTCTTTACTTATAAACGTTGATTAGCTGTTGTTTAGCTGAGTAACTGATAAAGAACGATACACATACGAGGGCCACAGATTATAGCCAAAATAGTCGACTAAATAACGCAATTGAACGAACACGCTTGGCTATTTTGTATCTATGAGTCATAGATACATAGCAACGATATGATATCTCCATGGCAACGATATTCTGTCAAATAACAAAAAGTCTCAGAGTTGGTGAACAATTTTGGATATTTTATTGAAACATGAGAAATATTGATAAATTTTGAAATTTACGTTTGTTTTTTTCTATTATTGCACTTTATTTGAGATTCAATATAGCTTCAGGGTATTATACTAATTACGAATGTATTTTTATTTTTCATAAAAATATCTAATAAATGTTCTTTTTCGATTTTGTTGATTGATTGTTATTACTTAGGATGGAATTTTAAATTTACTCCGAAGATATTATTGAAAGACCACATGAGTGCCGTTTGTCGTGTTTTCAAGAGAGCCAACCGCATCGCAATTCGCAGTAACATAAGCAAGAGATTCAGCCAATATAAATCTCCTTATAAAAAAGTAGGTAATCTAGAATGACTCAATTTTTTTTGCCTGTACAAAGATTCAAGTTCTTGTAGGGAGCCGCTACACTTCAACTAGACCTCGACTGAGTATATAATTTAGGTTCATTTAAGGACAATCACAGAATTTCCTGTACTGCCTCAATATTGGGTATACTACCAAAAATTGTTTACCAGCTCTCCTGCTATTACCTATGTTGTTCTAAAAATATCGGCAAGTAATAATTTATAACTATACAAGTTAAATCTTCTATATAATTTTGGAAATCTGCTAGATCGTCAAAATCTATGTTAAATTATAAGTAAACAACATTAAAATTGAAAGAAATGCAAATAATTATTTTTAACAATGTATATTATGTCATTGATCGAACAGCTGTTTCAAGTAAAAGCCGCCATTGTGCCTCTCAGCAACATTTAAACAAGGTCCCGGTGTTGTTTAAATTTGACAGCTATTTAAGCGTCACTTAGTGGCTGCTAAACGCTAAACAGGGTTTATAGGTAAGGTTTTTGCTAATCAGCCTCTCAGCAGTCGTTTAAAATTTTGACTAACGTTTATAAGTAAGAGGGTACACTGTTACACCGAAACTTCTAGATTTATATTATGTCTATATCTCATATCTCTTTTACTTGTCGTTCGGTTTGCTTGGCTTTCTTCAATACCCGATTTTTATTTATTTTTTGTATTATTATTTACCCAGAATAAATCTCTATATAATTTTTATTTTCAATACCCGATTTTTATTTATTTTTGTATTATTATTTACCCAGAATAAATCTCTATATAATTCTTATTTTCAATACCCGATTTTTATTTATTTTTGTGTTATTATTTACCCAGAATAAATCTCTATATAATTCTTATTTTCAATCCCAGCATGAAAACTGTTATCGTAGCTTTCGTAAGGTTTTTCGTGGAAACCGAGCGAAGCAAACAATGTAAAGTGTAGGTACTTGAACGGGATCATTGTTATCCGTAATTCAGTACAAATCCAAAATAAATAGACGAAGAATTATGATGCCTTTGTTACTTGGAATATCGTTACTTATTTTACATTTCAAAGAAACTTTGTTTTACATTTGAAGATTGAGTACCTTTTAAAAATTCACGAATTGATATTCAAAGTTGCTGGTACAATAGCGCTTTAAACAAAGTTCCAATATTCATAGAAGCCAGTTTTTATAGGGATCGTTATTATAGCGAGGCATTAAGATTGACCACACATTGGGTGTGAGCGTTCCTAGAGCGGACGCCCGGCGTGTGCTCGGCGTTCAATCTGTAATACAGTCTACTACTAATCTCGCGATACATGTAAAAACCATTGCCGAAACATTATCAATTATAACTTGTCTATAATTTTATTATTCTTCACTAATGAATTCCGATTTAGGTAAGTTTTATATGCCTAAAATCCGAAAAGCATATTATGAATTAAAGTAAGTTCGGTTAGGTTAGGTTAGATCGAGCACTCTCGAGGAACACTCGTGTGCTATATGAGCCTCCCGCTTAACACCGCTGCATACTCGAAATATAATATCGGTGAAGTGAGAGCTTATCTGGTATTTGCCGCTCGCCACTAGTGTCATAACATCTTGAGATCTTGAGTGTATGTGGAGGATATTACACACTGGTGAAAATGATGCCAAGATGATTTGAGTGGTCTTTGCGATGGGAGGTGTATTCTGTGCTTAAGGATACACCGATTAATTAAAGAAAGTTATTTGAAATTTCGACGCCAATCATTGCCGTTCGCTTGCAGTTCCACCTGCGTACCAGGTGTCATATAATGATGTTTCAAAATATAAATATTTATTATACACTTTTTAATTAAAAGTCTTTTTGTAGTAGCTTTCAAGGCCAATCAGTATATTACAATCAGCGACACAGTTTGGGAAGGCTTTGGAAAACCACTTTTCAAATAAATACGACCTAGTAATGATTTTCATATTGATTTGAAAATCTCAGACTTCATTTTTCTTACTTTACTGTCAACGCAAGTATAAATCGCCGCTTTGGATTCATTTCTATGAATCGGATTATAGCAGTTTGTTAAGAAAAAACTGCTAGTCAAGACTTGCCTCTGATTCTCTGGGAGTACAAGTAACCCTATAATAATAGTAGTTGTATAGTACCGCTAGTGTATATATTTTTTTTATAGACTCACGCATGTACCTCGAAGGGGTAGGCAGAGGTGTAATATTACACCCACATTTCGCCATGAATTTTGAGGTCCCACGTAATAGGGGGCGAGCCTCTTGCCGTTACCGGGCACATCACCAGACTCCGTGCTGCTACTGAGAATTCGGAAAAACCAAGTAACGCTTGCCCGACCCGGGACCTCCGGCTGTCGCATACGCTATCCACTGGACCACGGAGGCAGCTAGTGTAGGGCTCATCTAATTTAATAGTTTTAATCAAAAGCTCATACAGTATGTTCGCAGGCGTACACGGTTATTTCTACCCGTTGTAAGCAATATAATATTTGACAAGTTTGGCTTTCGGTGCAATTCTACAGATTCTACTCTTGTGTACATTTTGACGCAAAGCTTGATTCAAAGGGTATTCAAATTAATGAGATTCGTGCTTTGTGTGACGGTGTTGTTTGTAAAAATGCTCATGTTGTTTGTGTTAGAATTGTTTCTGTACACAGATCACATAACATATTAATGTCTTGAATTGAAAGTTATTCGGAGTGTGGTACGGGTTGGAAGTTTAGCGGTTTATAAGAGGAATTTCTAAAGAAGTCTTATTTTATTTTGGATGAAAGTAGGCTGCTGTAGTAAGGCTTTTGTTGTTACTATATTTTAAATTACTTAGAATAGGTACGTAAATATTTTATAAAATAATGGTTATAACAAAATAATAATGCACGAATTATGGCTTCTGTAGTTGTAGGGAAAAAGTTAACAACACCTGGACTCGTATTTTATTTATTTACTAGAGGATGCCCGCGGTTACACCCGCATTATTTAAGGCTACTGCTCTGCTCCCGTCGCTCATAGTGTGATGTTATATAGCCTATAGCCTTCCTCGATAAATGGGCTCTAACACTGAAAGAATTTTTCAAATCGGTCCATTAGTTCCTGAGATTAGCGCGTTCAACCAAACAAACAAACAAACTCTTCAGCTTTATATATTGGTATAAGATTTAATTGGCTCTTCAACAATGAGTACACCGTTACGTTCAAAGTACAGATACATTGCAAACTTAAGTCTAAGCGTCTCATGACTTATAAAACAGCACTACATGCATCTTCTACCCAGGGCAAGCAGACGTACACTCATATACCTATTTTACAGTGTCAAATTTACCTTATATGTGTTGTTACACTTGTTACTCTCTAGAGATTCCAGCACTACCTACTGCTGTTTCACGTTTATGTTTCACTAGAGATACATACTACGATCCCGTTTGAATTTCAGGCAATCCCCTCTTAGGGCACCCAACGGTCCCAAGGATCATACATGCCAAATTTCAGCTTCCTGCGCCTAATAGTTTTGGCTGTAACTTGTCTGTGAGTCAGTCAGTAACGCAAGGATTTTATATATTTATACCTATAGATGATACAGTCATCTTTAATCGGGACTATTACGAACTTTTCAGCCTTTTAATCTGTCTGTACCATCGCCCGCTTTTATCGAACCAACTGTCACATCTACATAATTGATAGCCCACAACTATATTCTGCGAAAATTCGACTAAAATCAATATGAATCGTTTTCTTCCCCCTTAACCCCACTAAAGCTCTTCAAGGGGAGCAAATAGCTTGCAGTACAATATAAGAATGTATTGTTTCTTGAGACGTACGATCGTGCTCGACATCGCTCCACTAAGCGATGAAAGAACTTTCATAAAATAGATTTATCGGAAAAGAATCGGAGAAGTAATCCTCTCACCATGTAATCTAAGAAAGAGAAACGATTCAACGTAACGTCATGATTTATTTTCGTAAAAAGATGTCACATTTGTTCTTAAAGAGTTAGATGTTGTAATACCATGCTCATAGTTTTATTTTCTATTATTTTTATAACTGGGCTTATGAAATACCCTCAAATTAATTTGGTTACTCCATTCTTGGTCACGGGAATATTCGGGCGTTCTCTTACTACTTAAAAGACCCGGTACATGAATTTTATTTAATGTATACCTAGATTTTGAAAATTTCAAAGTAGGTATTATTATAATTTATCTTGTTTCGTGTATTATCCTCAAATATACACCCACACATAACATTGTTGACCCCGACGTGTTCTTAACACGCATCCTTCTGATTTGGAGTCAGTCTATTGATACCCCTACATAATTCCTAGGCTGTACTCTGTATGTGTATACTACTTAGACCTACTTTATAAGCTACAAAAATGTCGCAAATATTTTAAGCACGGGCGATTTCCTCACATATGACGGATCTTAGCCATAAGATATCCACTGCTGAATATATACCTACATCTCTCCAGGCTCTACAAAGATCGATCGTGAGCCGCCCGCATTCAATCGCATTCCGCGACCCTAAAAATCTCGTCGGTCTACATCGTGAAGGGTCTAACCTCAATCCTAATATATAAAATCTTGCTACAGCCAAAACTACTGGGCGCAGGTAGGGTGAAATTTGGCATGTATGTTCCTTGGGGACCGTAGGGGTGCACCCTACGGTCCCCAAGGAACATACATGCATAAAGGTGATTTTCCACCAGAGGGGCGAGACGAGGCGAGGCGAGGAGAGAATTGAAATCGCACTGACCCTTTTCCACCAAAAATAGCCATCGCGAGCTCGCGCGAGCTCGTGCGAGCACGCGCGTGACCGCCGCGTCGCCCGTAGGCGTGTTTCTGTTGTAAAGTTAATTTATACTTTATGTTGGAAGCAATACGGTTCATTTTTACACAAACAAATATTTCAATTCACGCCTCGCATATTCTCGTCAATCCACACTGTTTCCACCAAAGATGCGCTGGGAGAGAATTGAAAATTTGCCATACAAATTTCAATTCTCTCCTCGCCTCGCCTCGTCTCGCCACTCTGGTGGAAAATCAGCTTAAGAAGGGATTTTCCGAAATACCCACGGGATCGGTCAAAACAGATAAATTTAGAAAATTGTGCAGGCGTAGCTGCTGGCGTCCTCTAGTTTCATATAAAACTGAAATATTGTATAATCGTAGTCAGACGATTGACGCTTCCCCTATGCTTCTTGCGACTAGTGCCACTCACTTTATTTTAATTACACAGGGAATTCATATTCTTTATCGGTCGAAGGTCAAAATGCCTTGTCTGGAATGTAATGTAGCGATCAACCCGCTTGGCATCTGGGTCGCCGGCTATGCGAACAAATATCACTTCTTTTATAATAAAGAAAAAAATAATTTGCCTGAAATGGCTGGGTTTTTCGACGATGAAGTAATAATAAAATGATATTCAATATTATCTTCTTGCATATTTGGGTATTTTTTATCTCGTGAACTAAAAGCTTTTAATATTTGTTTTTTAATTACATGATTTTGAATGAATTTGAAACTGAATCTGGAAATTTAATAATAGACATAGAGGTTACTTTTAAAAATAGTGACGTAAAAGTGTTTAACCGGCACGAAATTCACTCATAAATAGTAGGTAATTGATGTTCAGCTAGTGGAAAATTGATTAATTCTTAGATTTTTTCCGGAAATTTGACCGCAGTATCATGTACTGAATCACTTCGGTACACCGTCCCTTACACCCTGTATAAATATTCAAGGTTTCGCGAAGAGCTGACAGTCGACCTAAGGTCGACTGTCAGCTGCCATTATGCCATTGGAGAGGCCTACATCGACCAGTGAATTACAGCCTCCAGGCTGATGATGATGATAGTCCAGGGTATCGCTTACCTGAATTAGATGATCTTAGTATCTTTGAAACAACAATGCCTGTAGTAGATATAACAAAAATGTACATCAGAATAATATACATAATAGGTTTTATTTATTGTTTACATTAAGCAGTCGCATCGTCGATACTTTTAAATTGTTGGCAACTTGATGCATAAATAATATTTTATTAACAATCTTGAGAGATGCCTGCTTAAATTGTATGTAAAGCCTTTTGTTCTCATAAAACCCAAAATGGCCGGGCTTGTTATGAATTGAATTACATAGTTTCAGTATTTTGTAGGTTTCTTATGTTTCAATTTATTTGCTTAAAAAGATATCTCACTCGAAAGTATACATTTAAACAATATAATTGTTTTATTCTTGTCTATAAAAGAAACACCAATTCAAAACGCGTATAACTGAATGAATATTCCATTGGTTACAGTGCATTAAAAAGTTTATAGGTACTACAGTTAAAGAATTAATGGTGCGATAGGAACGTTTTAACGCCTCCACAATCTGCTTTTATCCGTAACCGAGATAAATTTAATATTCCGGAAAACACGAGAGATTTATATTTGGCGTCGAGTAATTTAAAAGTTTGCCTGAAATGTCAGTAAAGTTTACTGTTAATGCCATTTATGTTATTCTGGTTAAGACCGCAGATTAACGTTAAAATCAGCCCTGTTGGGTACAGGCTTTGACTCATTCCATTGTCTAAGCCATAGTTGTGATAGGTATCAATTACGGGTGGACCGATTTCTCATATTTTGGGAGCGTTCCGTACCTATACCACTCACACATGTAGCCGCACGATTCTTTCATTGTTGCAGCGGCCATTATTTGCCTAGATTGATTTACTCACCAGAGGGTTTTGGTCATGTATATTATGCTCTTGCAACACTGACGTCAACGACTTTTTAAAAGTCTCTGTGTTGTCAGCGCTACGGGTAAAGACCATTAATTTATCTGCTGTGAACCGCCACTGTCGCCTTTGTTCTGTTGCACACATGGCTTCTAGATATATCTCTTTTTGTATAAACGGTAACTTTAAAGATTAATCAAAACAATGTTCAAAGCAGCATAATATTCTGTCCAAAGGGCAGTCCGTTTAGACGGAATATATGTATAATACTGCTCTTAACTTGAGATGACCTCAGAACTCGCAAAGCGTATTCTAAAATTCCTTATAAAATATGGGACCATGTCCTCGTATCATGAAAGTGCGATTATTCTGAGAACGGACGAAGTTATGTCACTTGAGATTCGAGTAAGAATTATGGGGTACACAGTGTATGGACGAAAGTATTTTTGCCTCATATTATATTTTGTTAAAAGATGTTTATGAACTTATATAATACTTACATTAATTTACTTCATAGTAATGAACGTTTGTGAAATATTATATAAGTTTTCTAGTTTACGGAACGAAACGGTTTATGAAACGAAAGAGGAACCCACCACGCACCATTGGATTGACCACTCCAACTATTGCAATAGAAAAAGGTTGACAATACTGAACTCGTCTGATGAAAAAACATTAGGGATATGTAGGAATGGCATAGATTCCAGGAAGATACCAGTAGTATCCCGCTATATGCGCCGACTATACTTTGACATGTCTTTCGCCTCTGCACGAGGCATCCTCAGGAGCGATGGGTAAAAGGTATTCTGTTGTTTAAGCTATATAACTTCTAAGTTTTATACAAATTCCTTCAGCAGTATTCGCACATCCATCGAAATATCGTCACAAAAATTGCGTTTATAACAAAAGTAGGATTGTAACACTGTTGAGATGCTATCAGTATATCATAACTATTATAAGTTGTCACACAAATTGAATATTCTAAACTAAATTTGCCATCGCGGCCGTTGTGAGTTCACTTGGAAATATTACTATTCAGTGACGTATCCCAGATCACTAGTCTGGAAACATGTTTATTAACATAATACGGTCAAGTAGGGAGGTCGTTTAACTTGTGACGTATATTACAGGGTAGCTTTACGTTTTTGCTGACTTTCGGTGATCCCGGCCAAAAATAATTTGAAGAAAATGGAAAGAAAAGAAGATTTTTTTAATATCAGATAAAGGCACAAACAATAAACAGCAGATTATTTTATTAGTATCAGAGGGCCTATACTCGTAATTATTTTTGTTCAGAATGCAGGTTCTATCTAATATCAGTGTCATACTTATGTCATAACTGGTATTCGCCTAAATTAACTGATGCTTGCATGATATCGCAACAGATCGTAATTAGGCAGTGTCGAATAATATATTATGTCACATTAGACGACAGTCGGCCGGTTTCTGAATTGAGAATTTCAGCTTTCATCAGTTGAAAATTTCTGAACTAGTTGAAGTCAACTTAAGTTTTTTCTGTTTCACAGGTCAGAGTGATATTTTTTCAAAGCACTTTCAACTGAGTTTTCTTCAAATCATGAATAACTGAAACCGAACAACACTAGTACGTTCCGATACAAGTAAAAAAACCGGTACTAACCATAAATTCGTATTAATTAACATTTTACAAAGAAGCACACTTGTCAGTTAATTATTTTTATACGGAAACAAATAAAAGTCGAAATAAAGTTGTACCTATTTAAAATTATTTTAACGATTATTTTATTTTAATGAACAGTTTGTTGAATTTGTTCAATTCGGTATCTTAGTGAAAACGGAACGTGTATGTTATGTCAAAGTCAGTTTGTTTTATTTTTAATACAAAATATTTGTGGCCAGGAATATTTGAGGTATAATTCTATATACTTCCATGGTGGCCACCATGGAGGTATATAGATTTATACCTCCATGGAGGCCACAGCCTAATTATTTGGATTGATTTAACACGGAAATCTCTTACTTATATTTTCTATCCCTTCGATTTGTTCCTAATAATGTTGTAATCTATTTGTTCCAAATATTGAATAGTCTTTGAACCTTTTTTCTATAAATTCTGTTTAACGACCATCTTGTTGTGTAGACGTCAGTATGACGTAACCGCTGCTTGGCAACTGTAGTGTGGACAGTTTGACATACTGGCTGTCATATTACTCGTGATCACGGGTTATAAGACCAAAGTTGTATAATAATTTTTTTCTCAATTTATCAGTGCTAAGTGAGGTTTGACAAATGTCAAATGTTTTCAGAAACGCGAATATAGAGTTGATATGGAGTTGATCATGAGTTGATCATATGTTGTGTCAAATTTTAGATTTTACAAGCACAAATACTCAAAATGTGTCAAAACTATTTTTTGTGAAACAGAAAATTGATTAAGTAGTATATAATTAGTGTTTAAATTGTTCTCAACGCGAAATTCTCAATTCAGAAACCGGCCGAATGTTATTTTAAGTTAGCTGAATACCATCTGTGAGTCAATTCAAAATCTAATAGCATTTGAGAATTGGCCTTCTGATTACAGTTCCAAAAACTTGCCTACCTAAGAAACTAGATATGCTTATTGAAATTGCCTTCTTGTATCGAGTTCAGGTCGTAAAATGAGTATTACTATTATATTGCTTATCTCGTGAGAATTAACAAAGCGAAACTACATAGTTTTTGTTATCTGTACCTGAGATAGCAAAAAGTAGGCCTGCCAATCTACGGTGGTAAACCGCCTTTTCTACAAATTGCACGAGATAATAATATGATCAGGGTCAAATCTAATTCGTTGTTTATTTCTCGAACATTCACTTTAAAAATGCAGGTATTGCCACATATTTGCTATAATCTATACATACCCATGATGAGGAGATTCCTCATAATTTCTTTCGTCATTAACTGACTGACAAGGTGGAGTCAAAAAAAACTAATATGCGCAAGAAGCTAAAATTTGGCATGTGTGTTCTTAGGGGACCGTAAGGGTGCTCTTAAAAGGTATTTCTCATAATTCCGACTCGATCGGGATGAAACAGTTGAATTTAAAGTGCGGGCGTAGCTGCGGCCATCTTCTAGTGTTGTATAATATAACAGTTATTAAATTTATCTATGCAGAAAATTGCGCTATGTAGTACGGCTTCTATATCTGACATAGTTGTGATACCGATATCCAGAATTATGGACGCAATACCCTTCAGAATATTGTTCTATAAGGATAAAATTATATCGTTATCCTTGGAACAAGTGAAGAATATTTTATAAGGTTCGCTGTAAACGAATCGGCGGACGTAAAATCTTCATTGTTCTTTGAGGGGTGTCTCGGATACGTCGTTTTATCTCTTGCCTTAAACTCAGATGCATCTGATCTGATTTATCTCACGGTATTAAGCTGAGCATTTTGATTTCAAGGTTATTTATGTTGTAGGTTGGTTACCTACCTAGTTTTGTACATTTGAGCCAAGAGAAATATGGCTTATCCTAATGTAATTGAAATTTGTATCGTAAACAATCGTATAGAAATGTCTGCCAATATCTATATGTATAGCGATATTTATTACATTTTTATAAGTTTTAGGTGAAGTGAACATCAAAAATTTTTTGTATGAATCGTTGAAGATGTCAGGCATTGTACTGACCAAGAATTCTATGCAATGATGATTGCCGACCCAAGGATGATACGTACGTTTCACTAATTTTACTTTTTCAAATAATATTTAAAATACAGTCTCTTACATACCATACCGTCCACCGTCCGTGTACCGTGTCTCTTTGACCTAAATATCTAGAAGCGCCACTTCTAACGGTTCAGCTAATATTTTAACAAGACAGGTCAGCTTGCTCGTTCCAATTTCAGGTTCTTGGTTTAATCACTGGGTTTGCACCAAGCTCTTAACTAGATAATTCGGGTAGCAATTAACAGCAATCTTCTGACACTGTGTTCTCAACTTTGTTGCTAATTGATATCTAGCTTACGTTATTTGTATTGCATATTGACGTCTTTCGAAGATATTACATACATGAAATTGCACCCTTTCTCAAAATCAGCGGGCTTATAAACTAAATTCTTAGCCCTATTGCTAAAATACTTTTGAGTAGATTCTTCCTGCAGCGATAGCCGAGTGAAGAGGCCGATAGACTGCTACGCAGAGAGTCCGGGTTCGAATCCACGGCGCGCACCAATGACTTTTCGGAGCGTGCGTACTAAATTGTTAATTATCGCTTGCTAAACGGTGACGGAAAACATCGTGAGGAAACCTGCATGTCTGAGAGTTCTCCATAAGGTTCTCGAAAGATATGTGAAGTCTGCCAACCTGCACTAGGCCAGCGTGGTGGACAATGGCCGTACCCTTCTCACAGTGAGAAAAGGCCCGTGCCCAGCAGTGGGACAGTACATACAAGGCTGATGATGAAGAAGGTTCTTCCTGTAGAGGAAAGACGTAGGATGCTATGGTAAGTAGGCATAATAAATTTAATAAGATCTTAATGATGAACTATTTTGTCATGGTTTATCGCCTTTGTGTGGAACTGTGATAATGTTTGTAAACGCGAGACCAACTGCTACCTGTACCTTGATGACGGACATAACTCAATACACAACAACTAAGAGCTCCCAAAGCTTACATTCACATTACAGCTTAATTCCAAAGACAGAAAGCCCTACACAAACTAAACTTCTTATTAATTAAATTTACTTTCATTGTTACTCTTTTAATACACCGTTTCATCATCATCGTCAGCCTGCCATAGTCTATTGGATATAGGCCTCTCCTCTCCAGGCCCGATTTTCGACTCATGTCGTTATAATATACAGGTTCTTCATCCCCTTAACGTTATCCCAGTTTTAATCTGGGGTCCGCTTACTAGTCTAACCGGATTAAGCTGAATATTAGCTTTTCCACAGAGCGACTGCCTGTCTGACCTCTGCAACCCGAAGGGATAGCGATATTCCATGGTTTAGACTAGAGTCAGTTTATTTAGAAGGCACTGACAAGTAACGACTGTCAACGATCTTCATGACAACCGGGGCCGACGGCTTAACGTGCTCTCCGAGGCACGGGACAAGCGATAATATTCAATACATACACATAACTCCGAAAAGTCATTGGTGCGCGCCGTGTATTCGAACCCGATAACCTCTGCATGGCAGTCTGTTGGTATCTCCACTCGGCTATCGCTGCCTTTAATTTTTTAATTATAATATACCGTTTACCAAACTTTAATTCGAAGTTGTAGTCCCCTGTGAATAACTTATTTCGGTATTTAGGATAGGAGTAGGGCTAAGTGCCTAAGGCCAAAAAGGTTTACACAAAGCCATCATCACCACAATAGAATGAACTCCACTTGGGAACTTAACTAATTTATATCAGTTCACTCATAAAAAAGAAGATTTTAGGAGACCATTTTTATCTTATAAGATTGCTTTGTAACTAGCTGTACATGACATGCGGTTTAATACGCTAGGCTTTATTTTTTTTGCACTTAACTCTTAATCGTCGTCTAAAACTAAAACAGCCTTAGTTATATCTCATAAAATCACCAGGGAAAGTACCGTGAAAATCATCTTGCCGTTTTGAATATAAGCTTCTTCTTCCTATCGTGTCGATGGTAACACTGAATTTTGAAGCTTTATGTAGATACGCGCATGATTTGAAGATAAGCTGAACCAAATAGTCAGACAGAAAATAAAAATTGGTGTGTTTTTGTTATTAGTATCTCCCTACCTGCTTACATTTATTATCCAATAGACATTCAATGAAATACCTTTCTTTGATGTTATTGACATAAACTTAACTTAATTTTATCTTTAGTGTGGATAACGACCTCTCAAGAGTAACAAACAAGATTTATTTGAGCTAACAGATTAGTTAAGCAGTCTATGTTGCTTAACTCTGTGAAACACTTTAACTTTTTATTGTACCTTGACGCCGAATATTGAACAATACAAGTCTTCAAATTGTCAATGGCTTTCATCGTCATAGACGACATTACCCAGAAAAAGATTTAAGTCAAAAAAGATCGGTCGTATTTTTTATGTTTCTTATCTCAGAACTCCTAGATTGATAAGATTTCCGATATATTTATTTTTCAGTAGGATATACTTCTCGTATAGTCTCAGCTCAGTTTAAGGAAATCAATTAACAGTCAGTGTCTTTATAAAATCGTATTTAATTGATAATTTTTGAATAAAATATTACAGTACCTCATTTTACAAGACTGAAATGAGGTCTTTTCAAAGTTTCATATTATACAGAATCTTATTTATTCCAATATTATGTTATGGATGTCGCTAAATTTATATTGACAATATTTGCTTTCATGTATACACTCATTTGGTTTCAGTGATTTCATTATTGTGTTACCGCTTGGCTTCAGGCATCATTGACTTCATTCAAAACGTATTTATTTTATTATTTCGGTTTGGTATAAGCGTTATATTGTTTGCTTTTATGAATACACAAATCATTTATGTGTTTGTATTTTCCTGAAGTGTTTTCATTATATTATATCAAACGAAAAACGCTCTTTGAGCGTGACTGTGTGTGAAATCCCCGTAATTTTCATCTCGTTTTTTAGAACTGTACTGTTTATGTAATAAAATTTAAGAAGCTTAATTTCATCCACTTTTATTTATTGTATCATCATAAAACTTAGCTGATTGAATCAGGCGTTACTTGGTGGCAATCTATTGTAGACTAATGGAAAGATAGAGAAAGTCACCACGCACCCTCGGATTGACCAACCCAACTATTGCAATAGAAAAAGTTTGACAATATCGAACCCCTTTGATGAAAAAGGATAAGGGCTATATAGGAATGGTATAGGTTCCAAGAAGATACCTGACTTGCAGTATCCCGCTGTATGTGCCGACTATGCCATGTCTCGTGTTTCCTTGGACGAGGCTTCGTTATGGGTCGATGGTCAGATTATGGAATCGAAGTTTGGAGACGAAACCCTGTAATGCTTACTCGTAAATCTATCAAGTTCGGGCTCATTAGGGTTTTAACTAGATTTGCTAATTTCTCCTGAAGACGAAAAGCACTTCTAGAACTATCAATTTATAATCGTCACCAAGGATGTTGTTTGAGAGTGTTTATTTATTGTTAAAATAATATATCGTATACAGAAGACCATGCATGAGAAACTTCTTGGGAGTGAATGAAGCAAAAGAGATATGTCGGGATCGTTGCAAATGGCGTTCCGTAGTCTCTGCCTACCCCTCCGGGAAACAGGCGTGAGTCTATGTTTACTCCGAATAGCCTTGGAGGACAATAATTCCATGTGCGCAGTAGACAGAAACTAATCTCGCAGTTACGAGACCATAAAATCTGTTTTTGTCGAATAGAAAGTGACCAAGCTGTACCTGAATCTTTAGTGCTTGATCGACCGAGGTTTTTTGTGATCTGAAGGCCAATTTTCGTTATTATATTTGTACATTATTCAGAATTATTATTCGATTTAGTCTTGGTGTCATAAATGGTATTCCCGTAAATTTATTGATAATTAACGGAAATACTATTTCAATGACAATTCAATGACATCACGACCATATCGTCAATTGAACAGTGGCAAACAATATGTGTCAAATTAACTCCCTCTCATTGGTCATGCATGAGCATACCTCGAGCGTACGCCCAGCGTGCGCTCGGCGTTCACTCTGTAGTACAAAGAGAACGCCGGACGGACGCCGAGCGTACGCTCGAGGAACGCTCATGACCAATGTGAGGGAGGCCTAAACTTATTTGTTGTAGCAGAATACCAATTATGAGTCAATGCAAAATCTAATCACAGTTGGCTCAATATACTCTTCTCTTTTTCCCGATTTTGTACATACCTATGTGCATTCAGTTTTAATCTGAATCTCACAGGCCTATCCCTCGTCATCTAGAGTGTTTTCCTAGTAATGCATGATACCCATTTATCTCATCAGCCTATACAGCATATAGTGACTACTATGGGCTGATGAAATAATGGGTATATAACTTGCCAATGTCAACCGCCGCCCTCAAGTCATCGCTCCATCCGGTCGGAGAGTGTCCAATACAACGCTTTACAAGACGTAGCCTCCATTACAGAAATTAAAATCAGGCTTCTATTCTGAAACCCAAGAGGAGCAGTGACCACTCTTGTATCATGATGATAAACAACGCTCTAACTCACTTCTACCAAAATTTTACTGTTTAACAAACTTCAACAAATCCTAAAGAAAATAGGCTGTATTTATGCGCCTCTCGTTTTATTCTGAAGACAACATGAACAACTCGTCCACTATCCTTTGTTATTGTATTGCTTTTTTTACAATACCTACAGATGTCTAGAGAATAAGACTCAAAGAGCTCTGTGTATAACGGACAATGCCCGAAATACTACGGCAAAAAGCCTATCCTTCTGTACTTATTTGTTTGAACCTTCCTTTAATTTTTTATCCAAAGGCTAAAACATTAAGTACTAGTTTCTGTCCACGTTCTCGCCTAATGTAGGGTCTATTACAAAAAGTAGCCCATGTGCTATTTTGATGTATGCTAAATTATTGCTATGTTTAGCCACATTTGTTGAGTAGTTTTTGCGTGAAAGAGTAAAAAACATTATCCACATCCTCATAAACTTTGACGTTTATAATCTTGATAAAATTGCCCTTCAAATAAATGTTTCTTTCGTATTTTGAAACGCAGAAACCGTCTTTTGTTGGTTGCATTTTAAGAAGGTCCCTCAATCTAAAGATTAATTTTAAAGAGGAGAATACATCAATACTTAATTTTATAGATGATATAGGAGTTTTCAAAATAATACTATTAACGGTTGTGTTTAAGATATATTTTAAAGCTAAGAGACTTTGTATATGATACTTATTTTATATAAATAAAAAGAAGAGATGAAGAGATGCAAACTGCGATGAAAGCAGCTGTCAGTGTTTGTATCTAAATCCTTGGATAAATCTTTGTCATCTTTGTGTAAGAACAGCTTATCTGCATTTAGAGCCTCTGTTCTTGAAAGGAGGTTGTATTCTCGCCAATTATCCACTTTATAAACATGCTACCTTAGATAAAAGAAACCGAAATAACTTTACGAAATTGAATTACGGCAACAGTAGCTCGGCCTTGATTAGAATCTCAGGAAAACATTTTAATGATGGCATTGACAATTAAGTAGATACATTTTCCTCGAAAGAATTCTGGGGATCGGACTCCGACCTCTTTGTTACATAAATATTCGCTTTTTATTCTCATTACCGTGTAATAAAGGTATTTTAAACAAATATTTTTAGCTCGGGGTTCTCTTGTTACGAAATGTTTCGGAGCGAAGCGTATCTGTTGTCTTTTATCATGTTCTTTTTACTTTTCTGAGCTCGATAATGCTATTACAGAATACAGTACAAGTAACTATCTCTTTTGTTGTGTGTACTTTAATTTCATTGGCTTTGTTATGCGGCCATGTTTCGACAACGGTTTCTTGTCTAAGCCGAGTATCCGTTTACTTCGGAGCAGTTGACATTTGATCTGTCTAACCACAAGGGATTAGAAGCTATATACTAGATGTTAAGATATTGTGTGTGTGTCTCTAGTATTCGAGGTTAATTTGGTAGTCTCTGAACTGTGTGTCTCATAAATGAATGGTCATACAACTTTGCGAGGTTGATTTGATTAATAAAACTTAAATGGTTGCCTATTCGCCAACGCCTTACGTGCGCTGACTACACTCTTCTCTTTTCTTAACTCTCCCTCTCTTCCTTCTTATCTTAGTTACTATCTTTAATATTTAAGTTCCAATCATGGCAAACATTTAAGATCAGCAAATAATCGTCTTCTATTGTGTCCCTCTCATACTTCAGGGTTTGTTAACTCTTCCTTCTTCGTTCAATCTGTTCTGTTATAGAATGCGCTCCCTCTCGAAATCAGGATGTGCAATAATCGGTTCACCTTTAAGCTGAAGGTTCGCAATCACTTGTTGTATAAATTGGCAGAATCATCTCAAGTTTAACTGACTATTATATACCTAGTATTTATGTACCTTTTTAATATACAGTATTTATTTACACTTATACCTAGTATTTATTCAAGTATTATTCTAATGTCATTACTCATATTATTATCTAATGTCGCACCTACTGTTATGTTATCTCTGCACCACCCTAGGTTGACTGGTAGAAAATGCCTAAGGCATTAAGTCCGCCTATGTACCACATTTTTGTAGTGCAAGAAGTAAAATAAATAAATAAACAAAATTAATATGGCAGCATAAATGGTCTTTGTTGTGCCTGTCTTCGGATGAGTCGTAGAATTATTTGATTGACTTGTTGATATATTGGCTAGTTTCTAACAGTTAGTGAGCCTGGCTGCTAACTCAGAGCTTGTAAGTTCGATTCACGTCCAGCACAGATCCTTGGGTATAGAGCACTATTATTGTGTTCGTGTGTAATTTGTTTATTGTCAGTTAACGAGATTCAATAGTGCAATCTAAACCGTCAACGTGGCTACTTGGACGTTATTCCTTAGGGCCTGTTCACGAGATCGGTCTAAGCGGCGCGCGTCGCGGCGGGCGGCGCGGCAGAGCGTCGTGCACGCCACGACCAGTGGCGTAGCTAGGGGGGGGCGGTGGGGGCGGTCCGCCCCGGGTGACACCATTTTTAGGGTGACACCCGGGCACTTTACACAAATGTGTAATGTTACAGATGGATATAGAAATAATGCGTTAACGTTCCTCAGGGATCACACTAATTATTTATTTGTGAAAAGCGTACAAAAATCCGTTTTGTTGTTTTTGAGTTTATCGGGTTCATACAGACAGAACGAAAAGGGGACTTCATTTCATTTTAATAAGTGAGTATCAGAGCCGTACAGATTCAAGACGGCGCCTGTGTGCGAAACCTATGAAGCACTTTTTGCCGTTCTATTTTGACATTCTATTTTATTATATAATTATGTCTGAAAAAATTACGTTCCCCAGTTTTATATTACCTAGGCTATTTACCAAATTACGTAAAGTTCCCTATCAGTTGGGAAATATTGCAAAAATTAAGCACAATTAAAATTTGTACATACCTACCTACTATATTTAAGATAGCTGACTTTTTTAATCCATACCATTTTGTACAAAAATCATTAATTGTTAAAGAATATAAATATAATTTATCATCATCTTCAGCCTTTCGCAGTCCACAACTGATATATTATCAAATAATTTCTTCGTTTTATTCCATTTTATTTTGATTTTAG
The DNA here is from genome assembly GCA_944739405.2 of Euclidia mi. Taxonomy (NCBI): domain Eukaryota; kingdom Metazoa; phylum Arthropoda; class Insecta; order Lepidoptera; family Erebidae; genus Euclidia; species Euclidia mi. The sequence continues at coordinate 50,388,012 of OX123195.2, forward strand.
GGTCGATTACTTTGATTCTCTGACAGATGACTTCATTTCAAATTCGATTCTTCAGAGAAACTCCGAGCGTAGCCCTCTCCATAGCTTGTTAAGCGAGCTCAAATTGGTGGACCAGTCGTATCATCAGTGTCCACGTTCTGTAAGTCACGGGTAGAACACACTTTGTCTTAAGTCTTTGCAGTAAGCGTGACGAAAAGCGGCGTGATTTCCTATACGCTGCCCAGTTAAGCTGTATTCTTTTGCGAGCCTTCTCGAAATTGTCTCTAGTCTCTACCCAACTACAAGTTTTGCCCGACGCAGAAATTCGACATCTCTGAGCAAACGGTACCGTTACACGGACTCCAGAATAGACTAGGTTGCAATAAAGTCAAAGGCTTTTTCATGGTCCATAAATCCTATAAGCACAGGGGATGATTATACTCTTCTGTCTCATGTAAAATCTGCCGTAATGTGAATGTCATCTTTGCTGCCACCTCAACCTCGAGAACCGGTCTATTTGGAGGTCTAAAACTCGTTAAGCGAGACGCGAAACGGTTGGTGGTGACTGATGACACTGGAAAACAGCTTAAATACGTTGCTCAAGAGAGACGTGTCGATAGCACTTAAAAATGGTTTTGTCCACCACTCCATGAGAAGAGGCTACATTTAATACATTGGAGTTGCTCATTGTTTCAACTTCTATAGGGGATTTGCCACGTTTAAGCTCTTGGCCGACTTCTGGTAACTCGTCCGTGAAATCCCGTTAAGGTAGTACGGGGATCCTCCGAGTAGAGATGAGGACAGTAAGCTGCCGACATGTAGAGATCACTGTAAATGCTCTGAACTTCAAGAATTTTGGACCAAGAAGTGACGAATTTCCATCAGATGTGGTCAACTTCTCCTACCAAATCCGTGCCATTCCACTACAATTGGTAGATATGCACTCCCACTTTGGCGTTGAAGTTCTCCATAACAACATTGAAGTGGGCCTTTTGGGTGTTATTTAAGACTCTATAAATGTCAAAATACATTTCCTCCACTTCATCATTCGAGTATATCAAAGTGCATATACTTGGACAATTTTCAAGTTCATACTCTTGCCGACACACTGGAAACTGTTATATCGTTGCCAGTGAGAAGATTTTATAATCTTTATATAGGTACCAAGAATCTGGCTCCGCCTTGGGATAGCTGGTATCCCTCTCTAAGTGCATAGGATGTCTAGAATCTAGGGTAGTGGTATTCTACGCCTCGCTACGAACTTCACATAGTCCCAAAATATGTCAGGCGTAGCTTTCGCACCAGTGACGTTGCTGCCCGTCACCGATATTTAGCACTTTTAGGTGAACCTTACACCCCCATTTTCAAATGTTTTTGTTTTGTTCACCGGAGGAAACCAAAACAACAAGTATTAACTTTCTCACTCGCAAAAATAAAAAAAATGTGACTGAACCCATACACAACGTGTGTCACATCACATCGGGTTGGATCAAATCTGACTAAAAAGGATTTAGGATGATGACGAATTAACTGTTTCTTTTCTTTAACAATTGGGCATCTTTTCTTATTAGTCGTGATTGCTAATCGCAAGGGGATTCTTTCTACTTAATTAGGAAATAAAGCTGAGGAATATTTTCAGTCAACTGTTTAATACCTAAAAAAATATTGTCGAAACAGGAGAACAAAAAAGGCGTTTCATAGATTTCGCTCACAGGCGCTGTCTAGGGTCGGCTCGACCCTGGATCGCTAGCTTGATTCGGTTATCGTAGGATTTATGAAGATATACATAAATATACATAGATATAGATACACTCGCGATGGGGTGACACCACTAAAATCCGCCCCGGGTGCCACCCAAGCTAGCTACGCCACTGGCCACGACCCTACAGCAGCGGCAAACGCAGCGGCAAATGTGGACGTATTTGGGCCGACGGAGTTACCCATAAATATGGCGATAACCAAAATATCTTTGTGTAACTATACGGTATACTTACCTACAAAATTGTCGACATTGGATCTTCATTTCTTACAAGTATTTTATATCAAAGGAATAATGCATATTCGCAATTAATGAGGCGTTGAATAGGTACCTACACAACGTAGATTACGTTAAGTAGGTAGGTAAATCACCTTTTAACTTTCATAGTAGCTGTGTCTGTATCTAAATAGGTACATATGTACATTACACAATGTTTCAATGTTTGTGATTTAAATTAAAACCTACCATTACATTCTGTAAAACATTGTTTTATTACATCTCGCAACGTTTTATTAACATTTTTGTATTTATACAGCGGATGTGTTGCTATCCATACACGCGACCGTTTTAAAATTTCGACTTTAAATGTCTCCATATTCATTACCGCCACAAAATATTTAACAAATAGTTTAACCGCCTAGTTCGTCCCTCGCGTAACGCTGTCTGTGCCGCTCGGAGTCATGGCGTCGGACTCGGTCGCAGTACATTTGTTCCCGCCGCTCGCCGCACCGCCCGCCGCGCCGCTCGCCGCGCAGCCATTCGCGCCAAAAAAAACGCGCGCGTTATCGCTGTGCGCGGCGGCTCGTGGCGTGCCTCGAACGTCTTCATACATTTGATCTTACCGCTCGCCGCCCCGCGCTAAGCCGCCGCTCAGAGCGGCAAGGTCGTGACAGGGCCGTTAGAGAGCGAATGTAGGTATGCTAGAAACTAGAATCGTAGCAGACTAGTGTTGCCCAAATGCAAGAACAAGACGAGACTTAGCCAGTCTTGGTCTTGGTCTTGCGCCAATACACCTGGTCTTGGTCTTGGTCTTGGTATTGCGCTCCCAGTCTTGGTCTTGGTCTTGGTCTTGCAGCAAGAGTCTTGCAAGTCTTGCAATTACCTATCAGTCTATTACTATTTATTAAAGTTTTTAAATCTTAGAAAAACGTATTAGAATTGGAACATTGTGAGCTTGAATTAACACAGCCATAGTAAAGATCAAGCAGATTAATAAATAACTGAAGATTTGATAAGAAATTCGAAAAATCAACTGACCTATATGTCGTTTTCCATGGAAGTAACTGTTTCTTAATAAACATTTATGATTTATAAGCTTACATTTGCTAAAACATGTAAAAAAAACAAATTAATTACAATAACTTGACTGTATTTTAAAGAACAATATCTGTCTAGAAAGAGATTGAACCCTCAACTTATATGAAATTTAATAAAAGAGTTTTACGATTTATCATTTATTTCAATAAAAAATAAAATACAACACAAATCAAACATAACAATACACAACAGCTTTATCATTAGGTTATGTTACTTTATATCAATTCTTTTGACCAAGAATTAATACAAAGTAATGCGCATAGGTCCAGTTTTTCATATTCTTTGATACAGTTTTTTGCGTCTCATAGAATTCCTAAGCGTACCTATACACCGAACTGTTACACCTAACTACTCCGTGAAATAGCGCTAAGTCCTAGCTGCAAGACGCAAGAGTCTTGCAGGCTTAGTCTTGTTCTTGCTCAAGTCTTGCACGATCAGTCTTGGTCTTGGTCTTGCTAAAAATACGCGGTCTTGTTCTTGGTCCTGGTCTTGCAAAAACGCAAGAACAAGACCAAGACTGCAAGACCAAGACTGAATTTGGGCAACACTATAGCAGACAAATATTGGCATTCATTACTTTCAGACAAGCTGGAACTATTTACTGTAACATTACAAATATAAGCAAATATTTAACAGATCCTTACAAATGTTGAGTTTACTAATCAAAAGCAGATTTCGATTAACTCGATTTCACAAACATCAATAAGTAAATAATAAAATGTAAATGAAACCAAACAGAACTCAGATATATCAATCTAGCAATTTGAGTTTGTTGGCGAAATTGAAAAGTTCTCCACTCCGTAATTTTGGACTGTTACAACTTATTTAGAACATGATTAAACGAAGGTTGGTAAGCAAACACTTCACAACAGATCTTGAAGAAGCACTTTATAATTCTGCTGATACCAACAATATGATACTGTTAATATTACGAACTAGATATTACTTGAAATGTTGATATTATGATATTAATTACTTATAGCTTTATAGCTTTTGTTCCCGGTTTCACCCGCGTTTTATTCATATTACAAATACTATGTGCCAGTTTTTACAAACTTTCGTCACCTATTTAAACACTTTGAAATTTGATTTAAAATAACATTAATCTATCTCCATGCTTTATTTCATGAACATTGATCCAGCGGTTTACTGAAAGCGTAACAGATAGACTTTCACATTGTTTATGTCAGAATGATGCTGTTCCTGGGGTAGAATGGCATGTCGTATCTTTGATATGTAGTGAACGTGTCTTACAGCCGATCTGGCATCTCGGTTTTGATGGCAAGTTTTTTAGTATAAGTATGGAATCAGCCTTCCTATAGTACCACTTATAACTATACCAATTACGTAGTATGGGAGAAATTACAATATTGCCCAAAATTCTATGTTATTTCTAGCTTTAGTCTCACAAAGTGACAAACGTTTATTTTAATGGTGTCTAACATTACATGTCTTGGTTTATAATTTTAATCAAAAGATCCATTAGCTTGAACTAAAAGCAGGTCTGATAAAAATTACTTTGATTTTGATACTAAACGTTTAATAAGTAAAAGAAAAACGGCACGGCACTCTAGTTCAGAATTAACCGTATCCGATTTCTAATGAAATTCTAGTTCAGGCTCTCCATTAATCAACGTCATCTGACAAAAACACTGAGTAATACTTTTTATTTTGCTCAAACTAATGACTGAAATGTTTGCCCTGAGGTCGGCAGCGAAACTTGCAGACGAAGGCTGACGTTGAGTGGCACTGGAACGAAATCTCTTTATCATTTCTGATTATTTCTTTATTGAGGGCTGTGGTTTTAAAGCTCCTTGTTGAATACTGTGTTAACAGAATATTATTTTTAACTTTACTCCAGGAACTATTGTATTTATTTATTTATTTTATTTTAAAACTTCTTGCACAATATTACAAAATAAAGCACAAAGGCGGACTTAATGCCTGTGGCATTCTCTGCCAGTCAACCTTTGGGTGGTGCAGAGACAATTCAAGGTAGGTGCGTAAGAGAGCCGTAATCCGAGAGCAAAACCACATATAACTATTACTAAACATGAAGTGAATAATAACTGAAAATATAATATATACCTAAATATCACAATGTATATATATATATATATATATATATATATTAATATATACCTATATAATATAATACATATTAATACTTATATATAAAAATATAAGTATGTGAATATAATATTCTAATAATAACAATAAAAATATATATACGTATAGATATTCATAAATGTATATACCTAGTAATTACGATTATACAAATACACTATGAACATTCTGCCAACTGTTCAATATACTGCCGACGGACTCTGGCCTTGAAAAGTTCACGAGAAGAAGACATCCTGATTTCAAGAGGGAGTGCATTCCAGAGAAGGATTGACTGTATATTGAAGGAGGAATGAACAAGAGTAGAGCTATGGGACGGACAAAGTAGAAGGAGATTATAGGTAGAGCGAAGGTCCCTATTATGACTGCTGCATAGATATTGGAATTGAGGTGTAAGATAAGTGGGAGCGTTTGAAGAATTTAAAAGAGAATAGAGAGTAGTCAGCGTCCGCAGATTACGTCGTTGACGGATAGGCAACCATCGCAATTGTGAACGATGAACGGATATGTGGTCATATTTACGGAGATTGAAAATGAATCGAATGCAATTGTTGAGAAGTCGGTCCAGTTTATTGAGCAGATCTGCATTCAAGTCGAGATAACATACATCACCATAGTCGATGACTGGGAAAATTAGGGTTTGCACAAGCATTGTTTTCGTCTTAGTCGGGAGGAAGTTCTTTAGGCGATAGAGAGAACGCAGTGTACTCGTGACTTTCTGACTAACACTCGCTACCTGAGTGCGCCAGTCAAGGGTAGAGTCAAGGTGTAGGCCGAGATTTTTTACACTAGGACTCAAGGGTATTACTGAGCCATTAAAAATTATAGGAGCGAGAGAATTTAAATCAACTTTGCACATGATACGTGGGCTACCTATCAGAATAGCTTGGCACTTAGTGGGATTTACAGGTAGGCCGAATCTGTTCGACCAGGCACTAATCGTATCTAAGTCCCGGTTAATCCCATCGATAGCTATGTTTAGGTCATCAACCCTTTCCTGCGTGTAGATCTGTAGGTCATCGGCGTATAGATGATACGCACAGCGAAGTTCATAGGTTAAAAGATTTATAAACAATGAAAAAAGAAGTGGAGAAATTATACCGCCTTGAGGAACGCCAGAGTCAAGATCTCGCCACGATGATGAGGTCTCATCTACGCGTACCGACTGCTGACGTCCTCGAAGATAAGAAGAGAACCATTCCAAAGCGTCGGAAGAGATCATAAGGTAGGAGAGGACGGACAAGAGGATATCGTGACTGACGGCGCCGAAGGCGTTTGAAAAGTCCACCAAGACCATAACAGTGATCCTGGTGTCCTCCACCCCCGCCCTGACGTCGCCAGTCACTTTCAGTAGTGCTGAGACAGTGCTATGTCCGGGTCTGAATCCCGATTGTAGTGGGGAAAGTATGTTATTTTTGGAGACAAACCCGGACAACTGCTTATGGACGCATGCCTCCAGCACCTTCGATAGGAATGGGAGAATGGAAATAGGACGAAAATGTGAAGGGAGGGAAGGATTGGATATTTTTGGTAATGGGCGAACTAAGGCTTTACGCCATAAGGAAGGAAATTGACCTGACTCAAGGGAAAAGTTTAGGATATGGGTAAGTGGGGAAAGTAGAGAATCCAAGATGGCGGTGACCATATAACGACTCACGTCGTCACAGCCTACCGCTTTGGACTTAATAGACAGGATAATCTTTTTGATCTCTTCCGACGCGATTGGTGAAAAATTAAAAGAACTGATATTTGGACGCACTAATCCGGACATATAGTATAAAGTTTGACACTTTGTACTGGCATCCAGATTGTTGGCAGCAGTAAAATGACAATTAATGTCGTCTAATCCAATAGTCTTAGGAAAGTCTATATTCCGGTGCTTCCCAATACCGAGAGAGCCCAAAAATTTCCAAATACTGGCTGGTGAAGAAGACTCTATGTTGGCAAGAATATGTCGGCGTTTAGCGTTACGTATCATCTGGTTACACCGATTCCTAGCAGTCTTATAAGAGGTCCAGTTGTCGTCACACCGATCTCTTCGGTATTTTCGAAAAGCTCGGTCTCTGCGCCTCATCGCCATCCGAACACCCTCGGTCATCCAAGGCGCCGGAGGACGCTTCAGTTTGATCTTCTTAACAGGAGCGTGAGCGTAGTACAACCTGATTACAGTCTCGTTAAAAATTTGCACCTTGTCATCAACTGAGGTCGCCGCAACCAGGTTATTCCAATCTATTTCCGAAGCATCTAGACGCAATTTATCCACATCCATCCGAGAAAAACAACGCTTGTGCAAGACTTTGGGCAAGGGTTTAGGAGGTTTAAGGATATAAGAAAGGAAAATGAGGTCATGGTGAGAGAAGCCTGGAGCAGGATATTGACCGTGGGACGAAACAAGGGAGGGTTCAGAGGTAAGGATTAAATCTAGCCAGGTACTATCCCCATTGGGATTGTGGTGCGTAGCTTGAAGGGGTAAGACGTGAAGGCTGGCAGATTCGAGGATGCGGAGAAGACGAAGTGAACGGGAAGACCGATAGGATAGAAGGTCGGTATTGAAATCACCCATGATGATGTAATGTGTATACTCAGACCCCAAGGATTCTAGTACCAATTCTAATTCGGTGAAGTAATCGATAGAAGGTGGACAGTAAACTACTCCAAGAACCAATTTAGTTCCCCTGACCCAAACCTCTAGAAAGAGAAATTCTGCAGAACCAGAATACTGTGAAGGAGAAGAAGCAATGATTTTGTAAGGAAGGTTACTACGCAGATATATAGCTACTCCACCCCCTCTCCTATCAATTCGATCATTCCTGACGAGAATAAAACCTGGGAGAGGGTAAGTAGTAGAAAGAAGATGAGGTTTGAGCCAGCTCTCAGAAATCAGGATGCCCTGAACATCGGTATCGGTAAATGCCTCCAAGAGGTCACTAAAGTGGCTGGGAACACTTTGTGCATTTAGGTGACACACTTTAAATAACCGACTTGTATTTAGATTGAAATTTTGTCGTAAAATGTCACCAAGTGTTAATTCGTCTAGAGAGCAAAAGCTGTCATTGGCAGATAATTCAGCAGAATCATTGGCAGAATAAAAAGAAGAATCATCATGTAAAGACATCATAATATACAAAATAAATAATAATAAATTATATAATACTTATATAAATAAATAATATAAACTAATCTAAGGTCTGTATAAGTTAAAATTATTTACGGTGCACGGTGGATTCCTTTAGAAAGCACTCTGCACCACCCGCCAACTGTCACACACAGAAAAAAAAAAGTAAAATATACAATATTAAAATAAAAGACACAAAAATAAAAACAACAACGAGAACTAAACCGAAACAAAGTACATTATCATTCAGATTTAAGTAGCACGTTTCCGAACGCAACTCGAAGTAGCCTTATGTGTCAGTATGACAGCTCTGAAACGTCAAAACAAAACTAAAAACAAAGTCGGAAATAAACTTACAATTAATTTGTGAAGCAACAACAAACTTGAAAACAAATCAAAAGATAGTAATATTAATTGTAGTAATGCTAATACTAACAATAAATATCTAGAACGTTACTTTAACACCAGAAATACTTATAAAAACATCGACAAACGTGAACAAGAAATAACAGTATGAGTACCTCTAACGCGAGGTGGCTTTGACCGGCCCTGCAGACGAGGCTTTGGGATACTTCTCGAGAATGGGGTTGAGCTCCTCCATAGAAACGACTTTGTGTCGAATGCCATCCGAGGACTTGATATTGATGATGCCATCCTGAGTCCAGCAGTTCTTCATACCAAATTGAAGCCGCGCCTTTGCGAATACTGACTGTCGGGTCCTAGTCAGAAACTCTTTAACAGATGCCGGGGACCCCTTGAGTTTCGTCTTAGATCTCCAGACTGCAGCCTTGTGGTCCGAACAAGAAAATTTCACCAAAATGGGACGGTGATGATCCTTGCTGGAACTCCCTATACGGTGGCAAATCTTGATGGAATTTTCCTTGAGGTCTTTCATACCCAATTTATTGTGGATGACATCCAGTATCACGGAAGTGCAGTTTTCCTTGTCTTGCTCAGGAATCCCGGAGAATATAAGTGCTTTTCTTCGCTGCCTGGTATCTATCTCATCCACTGCCCTGGTGCAGTCAGCAATTTGGTTCCGAAGCAAACGAAGCATGCTGAAGGTCAGCTCTCTGAATGTCCGGAACTCCTCAGCGACTTTAGCCACAGTGTCCTTCGCTGAACCTCCTAACTGCAGTTGTGCCTGAAGTTCGTCCATTTTTCTATTGACACACTCCTCCAAACTCTTTTGTGCCAAATGGATGTCCGAAATTTGTGCCATTGTACTTTATTGTCAGAAAAAGTGTCTTCAAGAAAGTTTATAGTGTCAGTTGGCAGGTGGTGTTTAATATATCTTTGTCAGTGTGTCACATAAAGTGCGACTAACACAGGAACAGATCAAACCGTATGTAAAACACTTGTTTTACTATAATTAATTGAAAAAGTAACAGTAAAACTATTTTAAATTAATTTCTTGTTTTTTAGATGTGTCTTAACTTTATTTACACCTACCGCCTATTGTAATGGGGTTTTGTGATTTTTGTTTTAACGCCTTGTTGTTACTTCTATTCTTGTGTCTTGCTACAGATCTCCGCATTACTACTCCACAAGCTAGATAGACAGGCAACAAATGCACCTTGATTAGGCTGCGGTGCCGCATGCCGTTGCAAGATTTCAGTGCGAGTAGGTTGCGTCCGCAGCGGGCGCGCGGCGATTAAGGCGCCGCGCTGTTATAGCTCAGAAGCCGTGAATCACCTAATTTTTCGTCGCGCAACTAGCCATAACGGTACATGTTACAAACTAGCAAAAAATAGAGCTTAAAGTCAAAAGTCTGAACAAAAGACTTGAAAGAATTTTTCATGTATGTAAAATAGAATCACGGTAAAAAAAAACACAAAAACGAGGCAGAAAATAATCTTTTGTCTCACAGTTTGCAATATTTTGATCGTAAGCTGTCATATTTTATTTAATAATATTGTAGGAAATCTAATGAACTAAAGAATTACCCTATTTATTTTCATATTATACGCGTATATTTTGTAAAATTAAATAAAATCTGCCAAACGTCTATGATTTTGGCGCTCGGTAGATCCCATCAATATCAAACGCTTCGGCAATTTAAACCTTATTAGCATAAGCAGTGTACTGAGTGTCATTTGCTAGTTTACGCCCCGCCCAGACCTCATCATTCGGCTATGAGCCCTGTGAGAGATAGGACATGTCGCTTGCGTCTCCGCTGCACGAAATTTTACGTAAACATGTTTGTTATTGTAATACGCTGATTTGAGTTCATAATTTCATGTTTTATGTTATAGACTGAATACTTGGAATCAAATAGGCTTTTCATGTGACTATGGGCGCATATAATTAGGACCTAAGTTTATATTCTTGTTGCGTTTAATGTGTTATTGTTTCTGTGCTTATAAATATATCATTTGAACAATAAAATATGGACAGTTAGAGAAATAAAGTTCTACGAAGGATTTGTCGACGTAATAAAATAGAAATTCATCCATGGCCAAGTGATTATGAAATATGTAACATTTTTACACAAATTATTTTCATAAGAGTCTTTCTGGAGCGCTAAGATGCCGCCACGGCGAACAATAAGCAGCGCTAATATGGCGCTCCGCAGTCCGCACACAAGCGGTAACGAATGTTGTATTAGTGTGTTGTAAATATAAACCTATTTAGGTACATCGGGTAAAACTTTGATTATTCATAAACTAGGTATGTCTCAGTACATCTAATATCTTTTTAATTTCTGAAATCAATCATTTATAAGTAAGAGAGTGACTTCTCTGTTTGCTATAACACAAATTATAGTATTTTTTTTAAATAATAATGTATCTAACTAATTATCTTTATTGTAATTACAGTGAAGTTAAAGATAACAGTTCTGCAACGTCTTACACACATTTGACTGCAGTAATTCCTAACACGGTTTGTTCAAGAGCTAGCCAAGAAATACCAAACAATTTTTTTAACAAATTTGAGTCAACTCCCTAGTGATAAGCAAAAAATAGAAGAGGGATAGCAGTGACTGGTTAGAATTGCGTAAGAATATGTTGACAGATTTAAATTTTGGTATAGTGGTAAAAAGAAGAGATAACAGCAGTAAAGCCAACTTAGTAAAAAAAACTTTGTACAAATAAAATATTTGCGATGTAAAAGCAGTTGCGCATGGAGTCTAAAATGAACAACTGGCTTTGCAACAACTGGCGAAGCAAGAAAATGTAACAATCGAGCCTTGTGGATTATCCGTTTATTAGTGCCATGCCAGATGGATTAATAGGTCCAAACACGATTGTGAAAATTTAATGTTCTAAAGTTGCCTATAAGAATGGCCTGGAGAATAGTATAAGAGCAAATAAAATACAAATATGGAAACATGATAAAAAAGTGAACTGACTAGTCTAAACAAATATTGTACTTGTTATTACCAAATTCAGGGGCAACGCCACGTTACACGCAAACAAAAATGTTTATTTGCTGTGTGGAGTGGCAAAAGTATACCACTAAAAAGAAATTATAGAAAGAGATGATGTTTCCTGGGAGACGAAAATGAAAGAAAAGCTTGTGGCGTTTTATATGAATTGGCAGCTGCCTGAAATTGTTGATTCTCGTCAAGCTCAAGGAATGGCATTGCGAGATCACGGGGAGGTAAATTTTTCATCAGTGCTTGAAGTTTCTACAATACAAAGCCGTAAAAGAAAAGTAAATGAAAATGTGCCTCGTGAACAACAGCAAATATTACTATTGAAGCCTCATCACCTTTACCTTTTTACTTCACCACCACCTTTACACTGCCTTTAACTTTCGATGAGAATAAAGAAAACCTGCCGGGTTGTAGCAGACAGCTAACTTTTGATGAGCTATAAACTTTGTATTTCGTTAGTAAATGATAAAAAATATAAATAAATATCTTTTAATATTTATTTTCTTTGTGTTTTAAAGAAAATAAATATTAAAAGATATTTATTAGATATACACATATTTTAAGAGAAAGATTTTTTTTATATTTTTCCATACAAACATGTATGAGGAGAGCTAACGAAAAAGCAGTAACTCAAATTTTAATTCTATAATTTTCTAAGCGACATAATAGTATCTCATGAATAAGGTATATTCACATATATTTTTGGTATTTCATCTATTTTGATAAATAATAATGGGTTGGGTTTCGAAACGAGTCGCCTGAATTTGAGGGTATTGGTGGTGTGGGGGGTTTAAGGGAGTTAGTTTTAATCCCTTTAAAGTAATTTTGGCTGCCGGAGTTGCATCTAAATATTTTTTAACAATTTCCAAAAATTCTTAAATACTTCGGCAATTATGCAAAACGGAACGTAGTTTTTATACTTGAGTACAGTTTGACAAATGCCATTTTTAGGTTTTATGTGAAAAACGTGAAACGAAACGCAAACCCGCCATCTTGGAATGATCATATTGACAGCTAATGTCAAATTTGTGCGTCATTGCTTCGTCAACCTTAGTTTATTAAACTAGTGTGAAGAATGTGGAAGTTGGCAGTGCCATACACACCGATGTTTGGAGATTTTTTTTTTTCAGAGGAAACCAAGTATTTCCGGCAAGTGAAAATGGTGAGGAAGGGTTCCAAGACCTCCCTCCCCCCCCAATCACTCACAACCCCTAAAAATGGTGACGTATTTCGAAACCTTTACCATAATAATTATATCTATAATAACAATAAAGCATCCATAAATAAATAAAATAAATCAACTTTTACTAAACTTCAATTATCTCGTAACTTCTTTTAGTTGAGATACGGCTTTTGCGCTGAGTAGCCGGAAATTAAAAAAAACGGAACCCTTATAGATTCGCCATTTCTGCCTGTCTGTCCGCCCGTATGTCACAGCCAAATTATTGCAAAACAGATTTGAAATCTGGCAGGAATGGAATTAGATTATTAAGTATTCTATGAACCGCTTCACCATTTTTATACAAAAGCAAAACAAAAATAATAAGGGCCTCTCCATACATGGAACGGACTTAATTATTTTTATCAACTTACAGCACGCAGGTATTTACCTACTTTCATCAACTATTAATACCAATAACGTCTAATGTAAACCGCTTTTGCTCATGGCTCCACTGAGAACAAAAATTGCGCTATGCCTATAAGTATATTGTACAAACAGATTGATTTATGTAATATAAATTTTAATATCAGTATCTCAATTCTAAATGCTAAAACGTTTTGCTTGCGATTTTGAAATATTGGAATACGGATGTCGCTAGAATACGGCCGCACGCGATAAGAATGAAGGGGGGCGCCCCGCAGTAGACGGAGCTAAGCGCCCTTCACCTCTCCTGCTTCACCCCCTCATTTACCAAAACAGTCGCTTAGGACAGCGCCTTAATTGGTGCCGTTTCACCGCGATTGTATTGTACCGAATGAAGACAGTAATTTCATAAAGTTGTTATAAAATGAAATGGCAAATCATAACGATAATATCGTCGTAATTCACAGGCTTGTAAAGTAGGCGCCTAAAAGCGCTGTTGGTATGCTCCTCGCCTAATGTTTTGACGACGACCTATTTGGAGATAATAGCGTCTTCTTACATGGAGATTTACTTAGTATCTTGTTGCCAGTGGAAATTTCGACGTAAGAGTAATTTTACATTTAAGCTAGACGTTTTTGTTACAAAGTAGATTCACGTGTTTCTTTGGCGGAAAATTAAATGTAGCTACGTTCATGCGGACTAGAACCAAATAAGGAAACACTCACATTATGTAGAACTCCTTTGGAAGCGCCCTTAAGTTCACTAAGTACCTACATTCTATTTGTGTTTTACCGACCAAAAGGTATTCTTACTTTTGAGGTTTACTGAATGGCACCCCTGGGATTGTTGGTACAGTACAATCCGTAGGTATTTATTTCTTTCGCTTAGGTTAACACGACTATTGCACATAGTTGAATTCGGTTAGATTTGGATGAAGGTTAAGAAACTTTAAGAAGAACAGTCTCCAACTCTCGCGATCGTTATAATAATGCAGCAATTGATTTGACTACTAGCAAAATTACTTGATTAGATTGCCTATACGTTCGATTAGTAAGTGGATAGCAGCGGCTGGCCACGAAAAGCCTAAAACCGAACCAATGGTGTGCCATCAGAAGCGAAGCCGTGGGCTGAATCTAGTGAAAATAAATTCATCATAATAAACAACACAATCTGTATACACATTTGTTCAGTACAGAAAGCTCGTTACTTTAAAATGATGATACTGAAATGTCAAGTAGCAATTACTTAGTAATGGTTCGCTCGGCGTGTGTGCTGTGTTGTGTGTGTACCTCCATACGTTATATTACACGTTTTGCTGACTCAACTCTGCTAATAGGACGTTTCAGGGGCCGTTACAGCAAACTCATTAGGGTTCTCCATAATATTATATTTAATAATTTCGAGGCAATTGTGTTAAAGAGCTTAGCTGAATATGTCGAAATATAATGTCATAGAGAGTGATAGGAGATATGATACTTCACAGATTTGTACGCCATCTGTATTAAATGTGGCCTGTTTGTGATTTAAAAGCTACTATGTTTTGTGAAGTGCATATACATAGTTCGTTACAGGATACCAAGCCATAAACGACCTTATTAAATGTGTTTGTCTGTCTATCTGGTTGTTCGGGGTAATCTCTGGAATGACTAACATGATTTGAGTGAGACTTTCACTGGAAGATAGAATACGTTGTTCACATAAATGCTATAATTTGACCCAGTAGTTGGAGGTGTTGTAGCGATACGGAAAATAACGGATACGTGGGCAACAGTTAGTTAAGTAATATTGTGTACCATATTACTGAACCTTTTCAATTTCTTTGTCCGACTACTAAATTATGCATTGCTTACATTATCTTAACCTTGTACTTTATTTCTGGCCGTATACTCTATAATTCGCTGAATAAATCAACCACTCTCTTGAATAATGGCCACTAGCCGTCGAACAATTGACCTCATTATTACGAAGCCTCTAATTCTTGTCAAAATGTTTACGGAACACATACAACCTTATATACGTGGTAATGTTTCTCTTAATCTTGTCACATCATCAGATATTTCACTGAAACTTTCCGTGACGTATCTGATCTTAAATATGACCTTTCAGTCTGAAAGGTCATATTTAAGGACCATATATTTGTATCTTTAATAGGCAAACTACGATAAATATGATCCGTTTTAATGGAAATAACGTTATACATTTATATTAGCGACTTGTAACTTTGCCAGCAGGCATGCGTTGGTTTGGTGTAATTTGTTGCCCCGGGGATGACGGGATAAAGTTACTGAAAGTCAAGACTTGTTGAAGTAGATTTTTTCCTATATTTAATGTACATATTTTCGCAAAAATAGCTGTAAGAAATATATTTCTCATTAGTTGTTCGACAGATTTCTAAGTAATTTTTGTTGACGCGCTTTAGTGATATGAGTTAAATTGGAAATTATTTTCAAACTTCGTCATCCACGCACACGCTAGTTTATTTCAATATAAGTTACATACACAAGACCTTATCATAAATTATCTTTATTACTGCTGAGCTTTATATAATTTTTAATAACAATGTTTAACTAGATTTTAACAATACAATCGAAGTTGCGAGTCGCAACTTATACCCAAATGGGCGTGTATAATGTAATTCAGTCAAATGTAGGTTGGCAGACAGTGCCACTGATGTGTTCGCCGAATATTTTCGCGACCTATTTGGCATTGGTTTCGCAGTATTCATGTTCCAGTTATTAGTTAGTGTCGCTGTGCATTGTGTTCGGGGCAACTGTGTACTTATTATAAATGTGGTAGTTTGTATGCAAATTTTGAAAGCGAATAATGGATGAAAAATTGTGCAAAATGCAGGGTCGCGATTTTGTTTATACATTTGTAGCTGTTCAAACAATAAAGTGAATTAGTTCAGGTATTCTTAAAAATAGATTGATAACTTTGAAATACTAAAATAAAAAAAATTATTACTGATGGCAGTTGGCGTTAAGTCGGATAGTGTTATGGAATCTCCAAGGAGTTGGGCATATTACTGTGTGGTAGATTCGCGGGACCCCATCGCAGGGAAGTCGATGGCTATGGTTGAAGCCATGAGTCAAACTTATTTCGAGAGCCGCACATACTAGGCATGGGCGTTTTCGGATTTTTACGCAAACCGATAAAAATCCGATTTCGGATTTTGAAATCGATTTCAAAAACCGATTTTAGAAATCGATTTCAGTAGCGGATGTTGGAGTGTAGCGTACGACAAACGTAAACAATCGAAATCTGCAATTCATAAAACCGCCAAAATCCAAAACGATTCGCTCGTCGCAAAGCACAATTCGCTTCATCTCTTTCGCTCTTTCAACGGATCACTAAGTTAGAAAGAGAAGGAAATGAAATTAGCTCTCTCTCATTCTAACTAACTAGTCTAGTTGGTAGTGTGAAAGAGAACGAATGAATATGAAAACTATCTGTAACGTAAGCTTTAGATTTACTTTGTAGTTTGGTTGCGCTTGCAGCGTTTGGTTCGGATTTGTGTAGTTTGCGTTATCGTGGTGTTGTTTTACGTTTTCTAAAATCGTTTTTTTTCACATTGGAATATCGATACGATACAATTTCGACCTGCAATCGGATTTCAGATTCGTTTTGATATATCGGTCTCATGTCTAGCACATACACTAGGCTTCGAATTCAACTTTGAGTGGTGGACAGAGACTTTTTACTAAAACGTTATAAAAGTAGTTAATCTTGCAGTTTTTATGAGTGGTGCTTTTGATGTTTTACGATCTCGTGGGTCGAATACTTAATCAACACTTAGTGGTATCGCTGTAATCATCTTAATATATAAAATCCTTGCGTTACTGACTGACTGACAGACACGCTACAGCCGAAACTATTGGGCGCAGAAAGCTAAAATTTGACTTGTATGTTCCTTGGGTACCGTAGGGGTGCACTAAGATGGTATTTCCCGAAATTCCCACGGAATCGGCCAAAACGGGTAAATTTAAAAAAATGCAGGTGTAGCTGCTGGCGTCCTCTAGTAACAAATAAAAGCTATTGTGAATGCATATGGCACTGCGTAATGATATAAAATTTTGAATATCTTCTTTCTAGTAACGTACTATTTTTCAATGAGTTACCACAATTGATATACAAGTACCTAGTCTTTTTATCCAATATCTGACAGAACATCTGCGATTATCTGATTATACATTTTGGTATTTTCTTTACACCATAGATTTCTTATTTTTTCACACCCTCTACAATTAAGGTTTTCGGCTAGTGTAAAGTTCGACATTCGGAGGTCTGTAGCAGAATTCTGCGCCTACTATTATAAAACTGCTATTATTAAAAATGCTTATACTTCCAGTTCCCATTCCACCACTTAAAACTTAGTTTGGAGTCTGGTGGAAGGAACTTGTACTACCCCGTTGACCTTCGCACAAAAAACTGCCGCGGTTTCGTCGGCTTCCACTATTTGTGGCGTTGACGCAAATCCATCACAATGTGAAATAATATGCGCGACTCCGCTAAGACTAGGGCCGCAAATACAGACCTTTCCGAAGGTTGCTCTTCACAAGTAAATGTTCTTACAGTAAAACTTCTTTAAACATTAACTAAAGGAACAGTGAAACTTCTTTAAGTTATTGTTTAATTTCCAAAGCTCCATAATTCTCTTTAACAGAATTAATTAAGAATCGTTTTCATTTAAACTAGTTTCAGCCGCTACATCTATTACATTTATTTATGATCATAGTATTTTATTTAATTGCTTTAAACGAACACGGACTTCTCGGGTTTATGAACTTTATAATATGGTTTTCATTAATTGGTTTAGGTCTTTAATTATGAGCTAAATTGTTCCAAAAACTTTAAATTTACATGCCAAGAATTTTCTTTATATCTATGACCACATATAGAAAATGGTGGCTACATAGTTTCGGTTAATTGTACCTATAGTTAAAGCTGTTTCTATGGTATATTGTTTTAAAACTATAGATATTGTTTGTATGGTCCTCTTACGAGGTATTTTTATTTATTATCAAGGACTTATTCACGCCTGTATCGTCGCGGAGGTAGGTAGACGTGTAACATTACACCCACATTTTTCCATGTTATGAAATTTAGGTTCTATGTAATTTGGATCCTATTGCCATTACAGGGCACAATGTCAGACTCCGTGCTGCTTCTGAGAATTCGGAAAAACTCAGAAACACTTTTGCCCGACCCGGGATTAGTAGTCTTATTTGTATTTACCTAAACGCAAAGAGAGAAAAACATCACGTATTTTTAAGTTTCATGTTAGTACGCGTATGTTATAAGTATCTTCTTATCCTTTACGCATGTAGGTAAATCTATCTTCAATCTGCTAATGTTGTTATTCAGGTACTTTCATCTACTCAAGTCGTTTCGTTTACTCGAGTGACTTGGCACTCCACACCTGCGGTGTCATGGAAACCTTACCCTTACGACTTAGAGTATTCAAAAGCAAGCCTTGTTTAGTCAAGAACGAGTGGGCCAATATGTGATCTATCCGCGAATTTGGCTACTAGAGATAAATACGAGACATAAGCTTTGTACAAAAAAGAGGATAACCGCAGCTACGCCGGCACATCTATTTTATTCAACTGTTTGTACAACAAACAAGATACAACCTAGCGGAATGGGGTATAATTGACTCGGCCTACATGCAGTGCGACTGTGGCGCTCCAGAACAGACCATGAGTCACCTCCTGAAGTGTCCTAAGTGTCTGCATAGATGTTCGGCGGCCGATCTATGCCGAGCCACCGACAATGTCGTTGCTGTTGCCACATACTGGGCTGGTGTAATTTGATGTCTGTAGCAACGACTCGAAAAGAAGAAGAAGAACTGTTTGTACCCGATCCGTAGGAATTTCGGGTATTCCTTCTTCGTGCACACTTACAGTCCTCAAGCAACATAGTTGCCAAATTTCAGCTTCTTGCGTTCAACGGTTTTTATTTTGCGTTGTCTGTCAGTCAGTCAGTAATGCAAGAATTTTATCCATACTGATATGTTAAATAAGTATCTCTAGTAACCAAATCGATGGATAGATCAAATATTGGAACTGGCCGTAAGTGTGTATAACTCTTGTTTAGTCAATAAATATACCTTTCTCGGCTACGTAAGATGGAAAATAACAAACTTTGTCTATAAAAGCATTTTGCGAAGGTAAACCCTTTAGGATGAATTTATATTTATTTTATGATTTCGACCAAAACCTAAACTAACATTATCATGCAGAATGTATTTAGGCATTCTGTAATATTGAGATACGGAATATGCCTATGATTCAGATATAAGCGAATATATTTTTATGACATTCTTTATCGGTAAAGAAAGACACGTCTAAAATTATTTTATATTTAAACACTCTAAAATCGCGAATATTAATTAATAAAACGTGGAAAATTTACGAGCGAAATTTTAAATGTCAAAACTCAAAGCTATTGCCTAGACACCAACGTGACGTCACGGTTCGCAGAGGATATGTCAAAACAGTACCAGACATTTGACTGAGATGTTAAAACATTTGACAGAGATGACAGTTAAGAACTCAAACGTTGAGAACGCTGACGTAACCACAAAGCGCGCTAAAATTGGGTGTTTAAACCAGCGTTATGTCATTGCAATTTTCAACATTTAATTTAAAATAAATGTTGAGTTCTCCACGACTAATATTTTTTTTCACGGTATCATATTAAGATAAATAAAAGGTGCCAACAATTAAAAAATTATGCATATTCCCTATTGCCCTGCAAAATCCGGCGGTACGTCTCACGCGGCAAAAGCCGGCGGCCTGTGCCGCCGGCACTGTGCCTTTATGATTCTTCAGCGAATTGCCTATAAGCAGCCATGCGCGTGTTAATCTTAATGTCATTACCACCCGGCGCATTATTAAATGCTGCTTAAACCAATATACATATGTACGTTCTAAAGTTCTCCAATGTTATTATATCCCTGCGACGTATATGAACTAATGTTCATGAAAACCTAACACAATCAGGACGTCGCATTCACAGTGTTTGAATGGCGGGCGGATGCTGCGATCTAATTAGAATTGTATTTACTTTGTGACATGTAGCAGAGTATTAGGAAATAAGGTTTATAGAACGTTATTCGGTTTATAGAACGTTATTCTCGGAGTATAAGTGCATTAAGTCTCGCCACTAAATTAGTGTTGCCCAAATGCAAGAACAAGACGAGACTTAGCCAGTCTTGGTCTTGGTCTTGCGCCAATACACCTGGTCTTGGTCTTGGTCTTGGTATTGCGCTCCCAGTCTTGGTCTTGGTCTTGGTCTTGCAGCAAGAGTCTTGCAAGTCTTGCAATTACCTATCAGTCTATTACTATTTATTAAAGTTTTTAAATCTTAGAAAAACGTATTAGAATTGGAACATTGTGAGCTTGAATTAACACAGCCATAGTAAAGATCAAGCAGATTAATAAATAACTGAAGATTTGATAAGAAATTCGAAAAATCAACTGACCTATATGTCGTTTTCCATGGAAGTAACTGTTTCTTAATAAACATTTATGATTTATAAGCTTACATTTGCTAAAACATGTAAAAAAAAACAAATTAATTACAATAACTTGACTGTATTTTAAAGAACAATATCTGTCTAGAAAGAGATTGAACCCTCAACTTATATGAAATTTAATAAAAGAGTTTTACGATTTATCATTTATTTCAATAAAAAATAAAATACAACACAAATCAAACAACAGTACACAACAGCTTTATCATTAGGTTATGTTACTTTATATCAATTCTTTTGACCAAGAATTAATACAAAGTAATGCGCATAGGTCCAGTTTTTCATATTCTTTGATACAGTTTTTTGCGTCTCATAGAATTCCTAAGCGTACCTATACACCGAACTGTTACACCTAACTACTCCGTGAAATAGCGCTAAGTCCTAGCTGCAAGACGCAAGAGTCTTGCAGGCTTAGTCTTGTTCTTGCTCAAGTCTTGCACGATCAGTCTTGGTCTTGGTCTTGCTAAAAATACGCGGTCTTGTTCTTGGTCTTGGTCTTGCAAAAACGCAAGAACAAGACCAAGACTGCAAGACCAAGACTGAATTTGGGCAACACTACACTAAATGGCGGTTTGTTCTATTGATAAAACCATATTATTTTTAACAGACGAGTGTCCATATTGTTATCGAATGACCAGTGAGCACAAACGTAATGAGCTTGTTGATTTACGGAAGGCTTTGTAACAGCTATTACACAAAGGCACTGTTATTTTAGGGGCTAGTCACTTGCGAATGTTACCCTTGTACGGACCGATGAGCAACAGCAAGAGTTATGACATGACGGCCGGTTGCCGTAGCGGGAGTGTAAGCGACTGCTACGTCGAAGGTCGCGGGTTCGATTCCCGCTCAAGACATATTTTTTGTGCGTGAACATGGATGTTTGTCTTGGTCTGGGTGTTTCTATGTATAATATGTATGTATTTACAAAAAAAATGTATATAATATGACATGTATGTCTAACAATTATCTAGTATCCATTGTACAAGCTCTGCTTAGTTTGGGACTAGATGGTGTTGTGTGAATGTGGTAGAATATTATTATATTATATATGTCACCGGAATTTAGATTGAATTACTAATTATCGCTTGTCCCGTGCCTCGGAGAGCACGTTAAGCCGTCGGTCCCGGTTGTCATAAAGATCTTTGACAGTCGTTACAGGGCGTCAGTACCTTCTAAATAAACTGACACTAGTCTAAACCATGGAATATTGCTATCACTTCGGGTTGCAGAGGTCAGGCAGGCAGTCACTCTGTGGAAAAGCTAATATTCAGCCAAATCCGGTTAGACTAGGAAGCGGACCCCAGATTGAAACTGGGATAACGCTAAGAGGATGATGATATGTCACCGGAAAATAATAAGAACCGTAAATTTATAAATTTCCTAGGCAATTAATAAATTTACGGTTCTAACTTTCGTAAGATTATAAATAGGCGGCAAACATGCACCTAGATTTTCTGATAGTAAGCGATTACCACCGTTGTCGACGAGTACGTCGCCGACCTTTAAATTGGAAAAAGGAAGAATGGGATGGTCTCTAATGCAAAAGTAGTCGAAGATAGGGAGCATTAAGGGCTACCATATTCTTCTGCATTAGCTTTGCCGATCACCAAATATATTTGACTAGAAAGCGGACCCCGGGTTCTAACTGAGATGACGCTAGGAGGGTGATGATTAGGTCTCTAGTTCACGAATGAACTTGGCAATATTGAAGTTACAGATATGTTACTTACCCTAGAATGTTTACTTACATCTTGGCTTCTTTTATTTTACATAAACCTTTACCGGAGGTACGGACAGCCTAACAACAATTTGCCGTTTGCCAACCTTATTTACGTAATAAAGGACAAATGATAAACAGATTGTCCCTTGCGCTAGACGTAAGAAAAAACGCCTACCAACCGTACTTAAGTAAACCTAGCAACACAATCCAACAAAGACGAATATAATACAAAAAAAATATGTTGGACATCCCTGTTCATATTTTATTCATTTACTATGTAGGAAAGATTTCACGATTTCCGACTGATATACATAAGTATAATCCATATAGCCATCTAGTACTACAAATGAGAAAGCTTGTTTGTTTGTTCCTTCCTTTGTTCGTCTTGTATGTAAGAACGGATTGATGTGATGATGTGATTTTTGGTATATAGATTGCTAAAGGTCTATAGAGTGACGTGACATGGGCAGGCGATGCCTCGGGCAACAATTAGTATCCTCTATAAATAAGTGGCAAGCATTCATATTGTACCATAAGGCCAATTATCGTATTTTATCTGACATTGACACTGTATTTTGAACGAAATGCTATTCGATTTTGACTTAAACCACAATTGGTATGCCGCTATATTGACATATACAGGTGTGATGTATATATTGCTCGTATTCCCTGCAGGAGGTGATTTTAGGGCCATAATGAAGTTATTTTACCTACTAAATAATTATGCACCATCCAATGCACTATTTTAGAATAAAACGGTTTAACGTAGATTTTTTGGGAAATATCCATTTTTGTTATTAATAGGCTCTTAAGGTCAGGTCCTAGAATCACCCCGAAGGGAATGCGAGCAATTACAAATCAGCCTGTATACATAATTCGAGGTTGTCACATAGTCACGATATCATTCAGGTATCAGTTAATTTAGGAGAATACCATTTATGGCATACATGTGACACTGACATGAAATTGCAACTGCATTCTCTGGTAGTAATTAAGACTTCGCGTATAGGTTGCAACGTAAAGTGGGCGGTCGTGCATAGCTTCGTTTTCAGCATTCGCTAGGAGTTGAATAGTAAATGCAAACATTCAGTGCAATCTGCGTTTGTTTTGTTACGTAAATAAATGAAATCTACGGACTCTCCGGCTATATTTTCTTGTTCGCTGGCAAAGCGGTTGTGTTTGCTTTGCAATTTTATATTGCGTTAGGACGATACTTACTTGCCTCTATTTGTATCGCTTTATAAGCAGCAGGGTAGTGTAATTTTGTTTTCCCGCCCCTGGTGTATGTTTTTGTTTGCGACTTGTCGTGAAGTTCCTTTAGTTATAATCATCAATCTTTAGTTAAATGTCATCGTCATGACTTGTCTGAGGGAGATCTCTTTACCGCAAAACTGTGCCTGAAAGCCGCATAATGAACGTCAAGAGAATATTCAAATTGTGGCGTTGGGTCGAATCATCAAGGTTATCTGCGTAAAAACAGATTTCATAATGGGACATGTCTTTTTTATATTTGCCTGCTGTCACAATCGTAAAATAAATTTGTTCATATAGTCCTTTCCTGGAAGTTCCTCTTTAGGGTATCTTGTTAGATTAGACATTGAAAGGCAAGCAATGCCAGGTAGGTACAGAAATATCATGAGCAGTATATATACATAAATACCTATATAAAACCGATTGCCAATAATTATAACGATAACATACATACATACATATGCTCACGCCTTTTTCCCGTTGGGGTAGGCAGAGACAACAGAACGCCACTTGCTTCTATCCTTGCAAACCTCACGCGCTTCCTCTACTTTCATTAGGTACTCTTATTATACATGTTCGCCGGTTACGGGTGCTTCGGACTTTTCCTCTTTTTATAACGATAACTTTACTCATATTCATTGAACTGTCACAAGGTACACCCAGATTCGAAAAACACAGCGTGTTTTCATATGGGAATTGAATCTACAACTTTTGGAGCATTTCTGAGTGAACGGCAAAACGATCGCTTAAACTTTTCTACGTTACGTAGGCCAACTCTCGAAAATGGCTGAACCCATTTGATAATAGAAAATCAGGAAAAAGGCAGCCAAAATATGTATATTTTAAATGTTGTGTTAGGACTGTTACTTTATATTTTTGAAACGTCTCTCGTGTCGTGTGTCTAGTTTGATTATAAATTACAAGAATAACATCCAGATGTTATTTTCCTAAAAATATTACACGTTGTTGATACAAATTATTCTTTGTCTACTTTTACTCTGTCCCGACGTAGATGGTAAAATCCTTTTATTTATGTCATAACTTTTCTTTAACATATTTGTCGTGCTTATAATACGAATGGTACAGCTCACGATTCGTCGATATAAACCTTAGATATGACGTTACGTGTCCTTAAAATGCCTCCGTTTTATCCTCTAAAAATCACTGCGATGTTCCTTGACTCCCCGATGTGGTGAGGTCACGCGGCAGGCCAATATTTGCGATGATTCTGTCGTTGTAAGTTATGAAAGTCTGTAACAAAGATACTATTTACTATATATAGCATGTGCTGCCTAATAGGTATACCACACGCTATTTCGAAAAATAACAGTGGATTTACAATTTCAAGTTGGTCGATTAACTCGTAAGATAAGATAGTTTATTTCGCAAACATTACATACAACATACAGGTACAGTACATTTACCATTAGCCATGTGAAAGGTACAATACCAACAACACAAATTAGGATTACACAAATTCGACACATACATACATACATACATACATAGACTCACGCCTGTTTCCCGGTGGGGTAGGCAGAGACTACGGAACGCATTTTGCAATGATCCTGACATACCTCTCTTGCTTCATTCACTGCCATCAAGTTTACACGACACATAAGTGTTTAGGTACATTTAAAAATATTCAAACAAATACATTCTCTTTTTCTGCAAAAACATCTGAAATATTGTCATCCGATCTCGTCATTACATATAACTACTCGTATTTACATATGCAAGCCGATCAAGTCAATGAGGTAGATACAGCACGCCTTATATTATAGCGAGTGAAAAAAAACAGGCAGACTCCAATAAAAAAGTAGGTATACTCAAAATTACAAATTTTTACTAGACTTTGTACCTTTAATAAACGTCAGTACTCAACCGATATTTTATGAAAAATATTCAAATTGAATGGATGAAATTTCTTACTAGTAGATCGTAAAGCTGTTAGGCAGATAACGAAGTCAGTAATCTGATCAGCTGTCTCCTATCTCCTTTTGGAATTGCTAATCAATACTTGCAAGAGCACGAGTTGCGCCTCACTGGTTCCATCATTATTATAATATTAAGATATTATCTACCCTAAAATAATAGTATCTTTAAGTTAGACGGTAGACCTTTTTAATAATATTTGTCCTTTCTCTGAGGGTTCAAAGAAAATTGTATGTTCAAAACGCTTGTTGATTTTCGGTATGTACGTTTTGCATTAAAAAAACAGGTTTTGCCTAGGATTAAAATCATGTAGATTGAAGAAGCGTTTCGAAAGGGACGGTACATTCACACAATTATAGAATTGCTACATACTTACAGTTATTGTTTTTCTGTATAAGAAGGTACTGGTGAATCCAAGAATATCTGCTGGAGGCAATTCAACTACAATTACGTAAATTATTGTAAATATCATACTGATAATAATACGGATACGGCTTAAACGGGTTGTAAATACTCTTTTCATTAGCTACACTCCCTAACCAAGCATCCTGTGTCATACTACCTTGTAATTTGCGCTGCAACGTGGAAACCCTCATATATTTGCTCAAATATTTCTGTACAGGCGAATCGGCATTCGTTACCGGGCGTATGAAAAGGCTGAAAAGGTCGGATGTAATAGAACCTTCGTTGCATCAAATCTCTATATACTTCCCAAGGGGGTACTTTTACTGCCCTATTCGATATCCTCGTTACTGCTGCTTATAAATCAAAATTTCACCAAAGGGTCTGCAGGGATATAAAAAATCTTCTGTATTATTTTTTTATTATGTTTTATTTGAAATTTTTGCTTAATAGTTTTTACTGAAATCAAGGTTTAAAAATATTGTGTCGACCATTTAATTTAGATGCGCGCAATGCTAATATTTTTTTTAATTTGATGTATAAAATTCTTGGTATGTATTTCGTTGGTTGGCCAAAGTATGAAATAATAAATATTAAAGTTTAAAATGTGAAAGGTGCACAGCTAAATAAACATAATGAATGCAGATGGAAGGAAGAAGACATTATCGGTGTGTTTGAAGTACGGTGAGAAGTATGTGTGTTAATTGAGTCTTTAATTAGAGTAAGTGGCTTGCAGCAGTTCTATTTAAGTTAATATATAAATGAAAATTATAATGTGTGTAGCTGACAGCCATAGATTTAAAGTAAGACAGACTTGGTGATACTCATGAGTGATCGATTTTAAACTTTCACGATTTGTATACATCATACAATTTTATGGAAACGGAAAAAAATATACACCTTAAATGAATTAAATATCGCGAATAAGACACGTTTCCATAAAATTGTATGATGTACACATGAGTAAACCAGGAAACAGGATCATGCGTATAACGAAAACGATAATGACATTAGACACCGTGTGTAATCGCCTGAAGTTAATTCAGCGCGACACTGACTGTTTTCCGAATACTATAGGATCTCAATCTTTAAGGCTGTGACCCCCAAGTAGGCTATTATTTGGATAAATTTATAAATTACCGCCACGTCTTGTGCTGTGTTTGATTTGATTGGCCTCTTTTCTGTATGAGTCTCCAGGCACGCGCCGATCCAATCCAGCGCCTGCGTGCGAAATCGATGAAGCGCCTTTTGGTCATCCTTTTTCGAAAGTAATTTTAATAATTTTGACGCATATCCCGGCGCGGTCCGCCCTATATTTGGACGGCTCAGCAATGTGAGTCTCTTTGCCTAAGGTACCTGCTTAGTCTAAGTTTAGTTTGAAATTAGTTAACACTTATGACCTGTATATAATTAGTGCAAGTACCTACATATATACATACCCAGTTTATAAATATCTGTTTATTTAAACTCACAGGATTTGGCTTTTCTTTGTTCAATGTTTGGCTCAACTGGGGTACAATCATATGATAGAAAGTTGCCGCAATGAACGGTATTACTACTCTTGCGGTTCATTTGAAGGCTTAAGCGGGTGGTTGGGAGAGCAAGATATAAAGAGGCTATAAAGTTTGGGCGAAGAGAGCGAACATACCTACCTATCTTTAGACTTCTTTTCTTTTCTGTTCTGGAAATGCGCAGGTGATGACTGCTGATATCGCTAGCATTAACAGCTACGTCAATACGCCTATCATAACGCCTAATACCACATGCTGGCCTTATCTGTGTGGGATATGGGGCTCAGAGTAAAAACAGAAAATGACTTTAATTTACTTTTATTTTCCAAAAATAACTATTTCCTTCCCTTCTCTCATCCGTCTGCCGTCTCATTGACACTAACGTTCCGTTCCCACATCTGTATATATAAAATTCTTGCGTTGCTGACTGACAGACAGACAAAAAGGCATTTTCCGACGGGATCGGCCAGAAACAGTTAAATTAAAAAAAAGTGTGCGGCGTAGCTGCAGCTTTTTCTTCATTTATATGAAATAACTTTTTCTTATTGTCGTGAACAAATTTCAAGATCGACCTTCAGTTTGAGAAACATCGCCAAAGAACATACGACTTATCGTTTAATACTAAGCACGAAAGGGTTTCGAATTGTGTAACTTCCTGGAAAGGATGTTAACCGGTACTCGAGGGGTGAACCCCAAAATTGTACTGCTTCCAAATCGTCGACCCTTCAAAACCCCGGCTTCTTTTATATAGCGGTGTATTTCAAGTGCTTTCGCTGATATTGGACTCAACTTTATCGAATTTACTGAAGTTATAACGGTGAACGTGCGATTTTAAGCAAAGTTTTGCACTTATTGAGATTCGGATTTGAAAAGGAAGTTTATCTATTGAAACTCTCATTATTGTAAGCGGTGAACAGGACAGCGGCGGTATACTCGTTGACACACACTTTCTACAGCGCAAGCTGATACGGCGTAAAATTTTATGAAACTCGGTATCTCACGTCCGTTCATTAATTTTTATTTCTTCTTTTCGTGTAACCAACTCTGTGGTCGGAGTTTATAGAGCGCCACCGAAGGCCTGCGACATGGCCTAACATTTCTGGTCTTGAGACAAGAACCAGCGACGGCTTTACAGGCCTTCCAAAGATCAGTAGTCTTCTAATGTAAAAGCCACAATAACAAGCGATAACGCACCCAAGCAGTGATATCTGCCAACATTGCTTTCCTTTGTCGATCTGTTACAATAATTGGCAAGTCAAGACATGCCACAAGCCGCTTACCAAAGGTTTAGAATGTTAATCAAAGGAACAATTCGAACCTACGACTGGGGCACATGACAGTAGTTTAAATAAGATCAAATTGACCATAGCACGTGTCCATATAACATCCCTTTCAGTTTGGGTCAAATGTTTGGCAGTTTATATACCTGTTTAAATATTAGTGAGGTAAGGTCGGGTTTGGCGAGACGGTTTCAGTGACCCGAGACACTTATTACGAAATCTACTTATTCTGCTTGTTTGAGTCGCTTGTTCGGCAATACGTGGGCGGGTTGTTGCTGATTCTGTTTGTTGAAATAGGTGGCGTATGCGTTATATCACGGACGCTTACGGTTGTTTTTAGGGTTCCGTACCTAAAAGGTAAAAAACGGGACCCTATTACTAAGTCTCCGCTGTCTGTCTGTCTGTCTGTCACCAGGCTGTATCTCATAAACCGTGATAGCTAGAAAGCTGAAATTTTCACAAATTATGTATTTCGGTTGCCGCTATAACAACAAAAACTAAAAATAAAAAAATGAAAATATTAAGGAGGGTCCGATACAAAAAACGTGTTTCTTTTTTCGTATTTTTTGCTCAAAATTACTAACTGTAACAGGTAGACGCTTTAAATTTTCACAGAATATGTAGTTGTATATTACCTTTTATAATAAATAATTAAATAAAAAAAGTATATAATAAAGGGGGGGCCATACAACGACATGGAATCCCATACAACAAACGTAATTTCAAGCAATTTGTTACTCGATCTTAATAAACAGGTAGAAACTTAAAAAGTATTTAAGTATACATACAACGAACGTGATTTTCTTTTATAGATGATGGTACGGAACCCTTCATGCGCGAGTCCGACTCGCACTTGTCCAATTTTTAATTTGTTGGTTAGAGCCTGACTGTTTGACTCAGCAACCATGCCACCGGTGGCTGGCGACAGCTAGTTACATCATTTTTAATTAAAAACATATACTGCCTAGTGGAGGTAGCGATAGCCTAGTGGAGATACCAAGAGATTGCCATGCAAAGGGTATCGGGTTCGAATCCACGGCGCGCACCAATGACTTTTCGGAGTTATGTGCGTATTAAATTGTCAATTATCGCTTATCCCGTGCCTCTCTCTTTCAAAGCGTCGTTGGACTAAGGCCTCATTTACGGAGACGCGGGGCGTCGCGCGTGGCGGTGAGCGGTGCGGCCCGCTCTGAATTCAAATACAGGGCGCTGTATAAGTGCGTTTACGGATTAGCGGCAGATCCCGCGGACGGCAATTCTCGATGAAGCTTTGCCCACTGCGTAGTTTGAAACCGCTCTAAATGCCGCATCCCGCCGCTCCGTAAACAGATAAAACGCCAGACGCACCGCGAAACGCCACGCCGCACGCGACGGCCGACGCCCCGCGTCTCCGTAAACGAGGCCTAAGGCGGTAGCATTGAACGCTGTATATTTTTATTTTTTAATTAAAGCCAGGACTATCGATCACATTGTCGCATGCCGTCGCGATATATTGAAACAATCGGCTCAAATAACTCTCTGAACGGACGCTATGTGTGCATCGCATAAAGGACAATGGCAGGTCACCATACATCAAAATCTCTGAATTTAAATTGAAACGTACAGTAATAAGAATTTATCAAAAAAATCGGCGTAAGTAACAGAGTCTATAAATGATTATATTTTCTCTCGGGAAACCTGGAAAAAGAAGATATCGGTGTTTTAATTTTTAGTTAAGAATGAATGATGTAGGTACGTTTGAATTATCAAATTACATACATATGTAAGATTGACATCAAAACGCAGAAGTATTCTGTAGCATCTAACTATCACAGCGAAAGACAAAAGCAGAGTTGCACATTTTAAATTTTATGTGAAATCGATACAACATTAAAACGATGCTGTGACGTTTTTTATTTGATTTAAAAGTTGTTTTGCTTCAAAAATATTAGCTTATTGATATAATGTTGATTAAAGATTAAATAACTGCATTTTAATAATTATATTTTAAACCAAACCAACCCTATAAAGGTCGATCGTATCGATTACTTATTTAATAATCGATACGAATCAATGTCAAACGTCTATTCCTGTCACACCATTGTCTATGGCAACAATCAAATAATAAAGTAGGTAGATACCTAGTTCGTAATCAATTGAAATGCTTTTTATCATCATAAAATACAGCGGCTTTAACGAGGCAAAGTGAAAATATAAAAAATCGTAGAAAAAATAGCAATTTGTTTTGTTCATACAAAGTTTAAGATCGCCACAACAAACCCAGACCAAATTCTGCCATTGTCCTTTGTGCTCACTGTGGAATACTTCGCAGCGCAATTTCATGCACATTGTATGTAAAGGAACAACATTGTATATGAAAAGACATAGATCAACTACAATATTTTCACATTTTTGCATATTCGTAATTTTATTCTAACACATGCCTCTGGTAAAAATCCTTGAAACAAAATTGAGCTTTTTATAGTAATGGAACACACGTGGTGTGTGGTGCTAGTGCAATGGAATTCTAAGTGGTGCTTTTTTGTGGTACGTGTATAAAGCTCCAAATTACGAAAGCTAGCACAAGTTGTTGTTATTCCACATGTTCTTTATGTCCGTTAGTGTTTGTAAAGATACTCGCTACTTAGGTCTTTTAACTTATGTAGGAGTAGTCTTTTAATAAATAAGCTGCAATTTTTAGGGAGTCAATAAGGCAATACCATCAAAATCTCCAATGTCTTCGATCGGCAATCTGTTATTATTTTCTTAATTATTCCTAAGGATATTTTCGTGGAACATAATACTGAAAACAAATATTGTACGTAGAAGTTTCATCAATTATAATATACAAGTAATTAGTGTTACGTTCCTCGCCTGAGGGCGGAAAGTTCCTTTTCTAACAAACTTGTAGTATCAATTTCAATGTTCTTTATTTTCTTGCAGGTAAGCATTTGAGGGCACGAGACGACAGTGTGGGAAGTAAAGTACGTAAGTTTACGCTCTCATGAAATATTCATGATAGTAAATGTGAGTTTACTATGCTGTACGCAATAATAGAAATACTCGGACTCAGCATGGACCGACAGAGTGACGGCGAAGGGGCTAATTTTGGTATTTGGATTAAAGCAGGTACTAACTATGCTGTGAGCACCAATCGGTTGTAAACTTTCGCGATTTGTTTATCTGTATGTATTAAATTCTTTCGTTCCCGACTGACTGACAGACAACGCAAAACTAATACGACTGGGCGCAAGAAGCTGAAATATGGCATGAATGGTTCTTTTGGAGGCTGCAATAAGGATTTCCCGAAATTTCCAAGGGATCAGGAAAAAATGGTGAAAGGTTTAATTATAATAAAATGTGGGCGTAGCTGCGTGCATCCTGTGGTTCTGTATAAAGTTAAACAGTTAAGTTAGATCAAAGTCACATAATGTTTGCGTTTGCTCGACAAGGGAAGCGGGCGTTGCAGATCGATGCTTAACCGCATTATACCGACAAGGGGACTCTCGGATTGAGCTCACTTGAACGTTACAACTTATATCAATAGAGTACTCGGATACTAGTTGATCCTGAGAACTCGTCTCCGCATTAGTCGAATAACATCTCTAGTTAAAGTCGTGTAAAGAATAATGATCCGTTTAATTTTAAATTGTCTTTATTTGTGTATATCACGAACTTCTTGAATATTACGAACGATTGCAACAGGTTATTCCCTGAGTGCCATATCTTCGGAGTTCCCGTCTTGAGGGACCCGAATATGATAAATAGGACTACATGTATTTATCCGGGTGTTCAAGGAATAACCCATTGCAAGTGCCATGATCAGCTTAGATGGGGCAATATAACCAGTTCTGGATAGACAATATCTTCCATATCATCATCATCTTCTTAGCGTTATCCCAGTTTCAATCTGGGGTCCGCTTACTAGTCTAACCGGATTTGGCTGGATATTAGCTTTTCCACGGAGCGACTACCTGTCAGACCTCCGCAACCCGAAGGGATAGAGATATTCCATGGTTTAGACTAGTGTCAGTTTATTTAGAAGGTACTGACGCGTTGTAACGATTGTCAAAGATTTTCATGACAACCGGGACCGACGGCTTAACGTGCTCTCCGAGGCACGGGACAAGCGATAATAAAATTAACAATTCAATACGCACATAACTCCGAAAAGTCATTGGTGCGCGCCGTGGATTCGAACCCGATACCCTCTGCATGGCAGTCTGTTGGTATCTCCACTAGGCTATCGCTGCCTGGCAATATCTTCCATATAC
Organism: Euclidia mi; assembly: GCA_944739405.2. Lineage (NCBI taxonomy): Eukaryota > Metazoa > Arthropoda > Insecta > Lepidoptera > Erebidae > Euclidia > Euclidia mi. The sequence continues at coordinate 50,421,159 of OX123195.2, forward strand.
ATAAACAAAATTGTCTTGCAGTCAGGTAAACAATTCGTTTTTAACTATAATATAGAAAAGCAAACAAACGATCGACGTTTATGATTTCTTCACCAAATTGCACATAAAACATGTATTTTATATTGCACTAGCTGACCCAGCGAACTCCGTATTGCCTTTTTAAGAGTTTATATTTAATTCACTTTTTTCTAAGCCCCTTTTCCAAAGTTACCATTGACTTAGCGCTTAGTCTCTTATCATTCCAGGGTCTATAAATGATGCAAAAACAAACATAGATTTCTATATAATATTGAATTCCCCATTCCTTAAAATATCGGAGACGATACCCATATCGACTTAAAAAAAATCCCGTCCGCCATCTTTGATTCCCTATCCGCCATCTTTGATCACAAAATAGATGTTGTATTAGGATTCACCATCGCTTAAATCATCAGAGACGATACCCATATTAATTTTTGAAATTTTTCCCATTCACCATCTTTGATTTCCCATCAGCCATCTTGAATCACGAAATAGATGTTGTATTTGGATTCCCCATCCCTTCAAACATTGGAGACCCATACTGATTTACCTCATTCACCATCCCTTAAATCATCAGAGACGATACCAATATTGATATTTTAAATTTTTCCCATCCGCCATTTTTGATTTCCCATCCGTCATCTTGAATCACGAAATAGATGTTGTATTTGGATTCCCCATCCCTTTAAACATCGGAGACGATACCAATATTGATTTTTTTTAATTTTCCCATACGCTATCTTTGATTGCCCATCCGCCATCTTTGATCACGAAATAGATGTTGTATTTCGATTCTCCACCCCTTAAAATATCGAAGGCGATACCCATATTGATATTTAAAATTTTCTCATCCGCCATCTTTGATTTCCCGTCCGCCATCTTGGATCATTAAATAAATTTCATATTATTAATCAGCGTCCCGAAAATCTCGAAAACGATACCCATAGTTATAGTTATAGTTGGTCGTGGGTTTTCCGCACTTAGCCACTTATTTGGGCCATTGTGCGTATGTGGCGACTTCATTGACGCCGACTACTCATACCACCTTAGTTCCTTCCAGAAAGCCATTAGTTGGCTGGTGTCGTTTAAAGCTTCACTCATGGTTCTGGGGTTGTTCAGCAGCTTTGCCCGTTGATCGCTCACACTTGCACAGTGCAGAATGACGTGAGCGGGTGTTTCTTCGGTTTCCATACAGCCCCTGCACAGTGGGCTGTCCGTAACGCCTATGTTGAATAGGTGCTTGTTGAGTGGACAGTGGCCGGTTATTATGCCCGTCAGATGCTTTAGTGTTTTCCTATTAGAATGCAGCAGCTTGTGTGAGAGTCGCTTGTTCAAGCAGGGGATGGCATCTTTTGTTTGTCTGCATTCTTTTATGTTTGCCCACTGTTTTTAGTGTTCATGTGCGGTTCTCTCACGTAGCCACGTTTTGATTTGACTTGCTGGTATTGGTACAATCGGCTCGGGTCCCATTATCATTGTGTCCGATCCTTGCCGTGCCAGTTGGTCTGCGGCGTCATTGCCTGCGGAGTTGCTGTGGCCTTTAATCCATTGCAGCGTAACCCGATTCTTCTCTGCAATCTTTTGCAGCTCTAGGTGGCATTCCATGATGAGGCCGCTGTTAAAGCAGTTGCTGCCGAGAGCTTGTAGTACAGAGGCACTGTCCGTGATAATGCGTATAGACAGGTCACTTACGTTCCTAGACGCGATTGCTGTTGCGGCTCTTGTTATCCCAACACACTCGGCTTGGAATATGGTGTTATGGGTGCCAAGGGATGTTGAGATGTTGATGTTTAAGTCATGGGAGAATACGCCCGCACCCGTCCCATACTTCGTTTTTGAGCCGTCTGTGTATACTCTGACTTCGTGTATACCAGAGCAGTCTTTGTGTTTCTCCTGCAATTGGATGCGATACTTTTTGTCAAAGACAAAAGTTTTAGGGATGAGACCGCAAGCGGCCTCTAGCATCGGGATCTCTTTGGTTAAGGTCCCTTTTAGGCGTGCGTGAGTAATTCGATCATCCTTTCTCCATAGCCCGAGCTTGTCTAGACGGATTGCTGCAGCGCCAGCTTCCTGCTGGATCATTAGGTGCAGCGGTCTTAGGTCCAGTAGTATCTCCAAGGCGGCTGTTGGGGTGCTCTTCATGCAGCCTGTTGTGGCCAAGCAGGCTAGGCGTTGAAGGCTCTGTAGCTTTTTTGTGATTGTGCTTAGTTGCGTGCGTGGCCACCACACTACTGCACCATACGTAAGCATGGGGCGTATAATGGCAGTGTAGATCCACAGGGTAATTGATGGTTTGAGACCCCATTTTTTGCCTATGATTCTCCGACATTGCCAGAAGATTGTGCATGCTTTTGTTGTTTTTGTGCTGATGTGCTTGCCCCAGTTTAGCTTATGGTCAAGTATTACGCCCAAGTACTTGACTTCATTCGATAGGGTAAGCTCCGTTCCAAAGAGTTTTGGTGTTTTGCACATATGGGTTTTCCTTTTGTTGGTGAAAAGTACTAGCTCCGTTTTGTTGGGGTTAACCGTCAGTTCATGTTGGTTGCACCATTCCTCCATGATCCTGATGGCTGCTTGCATCCGATTTCGGATCGTGTCTTCTGAGTCACCTTTGATCAGGATGGTGATGTCGTCTGCATAGCCGACCGTGAAGAATCGTCTGTCGTTTAAGTTCCGTAACAGATCGTCCACCACAATGTTCCACAACAGGGGTGAGAGTACACCTCCCTGTGGGCAGCCTTTTGCAACTATGCCCCTTGTGGTGGAGTTTACCGTGAATTGTATTGCCCTCTGTTTCAGCAGTTGATCAATCCAGCCACTAAGGGTTTGCTCAACTCCGAACTTTTCGAGGGCCCGGCTGATACTGTTGAACTTAGTTTTGTCGAAGGCACCTTCTATGTCAATGAAGGCCCCCAGTGTCATTAACTTGTTGGTGAGCGCTGTTTCAATGGTTCCCACAACGGAATGCAGCGCCGATTCAGTTGACCTGCCACTTCTGTAGGCGTGTTGATGTGGGTGTAGTGGATTGCGCAGTAATGCGCCCTCACGGAGGTATCGGTCCGTAAGTCTCTCCAGCGTTTTCAATAAGAAGGAGGTCAAGCTGATGGGTCTGTATGCTTTCGCTTGTGAGTAGTCAGTTTTGCCAGGTTTTGGGAGGAATATGACTTTAACTTCCCTCCACCTGCAAGGTATGTATCTGTGCGCTATTGAGGCCCTGTAGATGTCGAGCAGGTGCGGCACAATCGTTGTGCATCCCCACTTTAGGAATGCTGGTATGATTTCATCCAGGCCTGCGGATTTGAATGCCTGGAAGCTGTCTATTGCCCATATCAGCCGGTCTGTGGTGACCACATTTTCGGCTACCAGCCAGTCTGTTTGGGTCGGTGGTCTGTAGTCTGACTCGTCCCACAGACGGTCATTGGTTACTTCACAACCTGGGAAGTGAGTTTCAATTAGCACTTGGCTAATTTCAGCGTCCGTAGTTGCGTAGGTTCCATCTTGCTTTTTAATAGCGCCAAGGGTTTTGTTGCTGTCCTGAGACAAGATCTTTTTCACCCTGGCTGCTTCATTCGTGGTGTTTATACCGCTGCAGAAACGCCGCCAGGACTCGCCTCTGCGGAATCTTATGCGTTTCTTGTAGTGTGACTGGGCTTCTTTGTATTTGAGCCAGTCTGCTTCCATTCTCGTGTTTTTAGCCCTGTTAAAGAGTTTCATCAGGTTTTGCCTGAGTCCCTCTAGTTCTCTTCCCCACCACTGGGTTTTGCTAGACGACTTTGGGAGTGTGGGTGCACAGGCTTGCTGATAACTTGTTTGTATACATTCTGTTAGTAAGTTGGTGTTATGTTCTATGTTGTCAGTGCTGGTCGACATGTCCTTAAAATAGGATTTGTCTACCTGTGATACGAGAATCGTCTTGTATTTCGCGATGTTGGTTCTGCGAGGGTTGCGCCTAGGTTGTTGGACGTTCTCTTGCACTCGTATGTCATAGCAGATTCGTCTGTGGTCTGCGAAGGATGGCTCAGCGGACACATGCCAGTTTGTGACAAGTTCCGCGGCCCCATCCGATGCTAGCGTTATGTCTACTATGGTTTGATATCTGGAGCTAACAAATAGATTTGTTGAAAAGATGTATTCAGTCAAGATCTCACCTCGTCTGTTTGCGTCGGGGCTTCCCCACAGCGGATGGTGCGCGTTTGCGTCCGCCGAGATGATTACCTGCCAGCCGTGGTCCTCGCAGTGCTGCACCAGCTCAGCCAGCTCTTTTGATGGGATGTCCTCATCGCCAGGCATGTAGACCGAAGTTAGTACTAACATCTGTTTGTTGGGCCCTGTTTGGAGTCCTACGGCAGTGAGGTCTCTAGAACAGAAGTTGGTTAGCAACAGTGCTGGTATTGTTCGGGGAATGTATATGCATGTTCTCGGTTTAGTGACCGAGCAGTTGTGCAGTAGCTTACCTCCGATGTTGTTTAGACCACATATGTTGTCGCCTCTAATCCACGGCTCCTGGATTAGGGCTATTGTCTGTTGATTAACCTCCAGCAGCCTGCGTAAGGTAGCCGTTGCAATTTGTTTATGCTGGAGGTTAGTTTGTATGACTCTAGTCTGACGAAGAATCGAGGACATTGCTGTCCATAGACTCCCCGTCAGACGAGTCGTGCTCGTCTTTTGCGTCCGTCGCAGCGGTGGGTTGTTGTATAGTCGCTGCGGGCGCCGGGGTAATACGGGCTATGCCCGAGGTGCTTGGGATGGCTGGTACAGCTCGTCCCGTTGTGTCCTTACCTTCACTCGGCGTCTCCTTGGGCCCTACAGCCGCCGAGCTCTCCCCCCCGCTGGAAGCGTGGAACATTACGTACACGCTGCCAGCGAAGAAGAAAACCCGACGGCCGCGTCCCGTGATCTTGGGGATCTCGGGTTCCGGGATGCCCAAGGTAAGGTACACGCCGTGCTCCTGCAAGGATGCGCCGTACAATTGCCACGTTTGTACGGCGTACCAGGGGTTTTGGGCAATGAGGAGATGGTGGATCTTAGGTAGCTCCATGGTGATCGTCCTCGGCAGCCACAGCGCTGCGCGTACGCGCTTCGCTAAGTCTGACTGCCTGATGACGACCAGCCTTGGTCCCCTCAATCGGCGATCTTAGTTTGGCTACTGCGTTTTTGAGCCACGTTAGTGAGTGTTCGTTCTCGCACCATAACTTCAGGACACCCTCCACTGCAAGAGGTTTGCCCCTAAAGGAAGGTGCGAGTGCCGGCCCATTATTCGGCGGTGTGGCGAAGGCAGTTTCAACTATACTCTCTTCAATTGAGAGTTCGAGCTGCCTCGCCTGTTCCACCGTCAGGTCCGTGGCGGGGGTGGTAGCGATGGCTACCATCAGCTGCGAGTTTGTCGCGTCTGCGTAGCTCTTACCGCTCTTGGGTGTGGCGTCTGTTTTCGCCCGTTTCGACCCGGCGCTGGGTGGTGTAGAGTCCTCAGGGCGATCCCTCTTCGTGCTTGGTGTCGGAGTGGGATGTCCTGGTGGCGCCGGATCGCGTCTTTTTGGGCCGCGTTTGTGGCGCGGCTCCTTGTTTCTACACGACGGCTGCGCAGCGTTACCAATCCCCACCGGAGGAGCGCGGCGGGTCGCCCCGGGAGCAGCCGTGGTTGGTGCGCCGCGCGCAGGCGGGAGTGCGCTGTCTGTTATTACAGTCGCGCCTCCCGCCGTCAGCGGCGCAACACAACCGTCCGGCTGCGTCGTCCGGGGCGGAACGTCCGCTCCACCGGTCGAGGTTTGGTCGCCGCGCTGGTTGTTTTTACCAGCCGTCGTGGTCGTAGTCGGGAGTGCGCTAGCCGATTTATTCGATGCGCTAACACCCGACTGTGTTGTTTGCTCACGTGAGCGTTTGTAACGCCGGTAGCGTTTACCGCCTCGTCTACGACTACCTGGATTCGCAGTCGACGCGGAGTCAACGTCCGCCTTTTGGCGTTTGCTCGACGCGGAGCGATGTTCCAGGTAGTGGACGAAGTGTGGGTTGCACGAGGCATGGCGTTGGCCAGGTCGTGCAGATTTAATGTGTCTCTCTCTCGGCTTTGTGAAACATTGCCCCCCCCAGAATACGTGGGGCAGCCTGCACACGATGGTGCAGAGAGGGATTCTCCAGCGTCACGGACGCTGGTACCCTCCTGGGGTACGATACTGTTTTGTTTCACCTCCATGATAATTTTGTTGGTATGAGTCTGTGTTGAGTATGTGTTTGTGTATGAGTGTGAGTGTTTGAAGTGGTGTTTAGATGCGTGTGTGTGTGCGTCCATGTAAGAGTGTGTAGGTGTGTGTATGTGTGTTATTGTGCGTGTATAAGTGTGTGGGTATAGGTGAATGTGTCTGCTTGCGCGCGTGTTTTTGAGTGTGTCTGCACGCTGTATGTGTGTGGCGGCTGGAGGTTTTGGTTACGTCTGTTTCTTATGGAACCAGACCAACAACGGGCGGCAACCTCGGGAAGGATAGTCCACCAGCCTTGTCCTAGGGATCTGCACGACCTGCGCTACACCTATGACCATTCGCCAAACTCTGCATCGGACGCTGATGCAGAGAGTAGAAGTGAGTCTAAGTCATTGATAAATAAAAGTGTGAGTTAGACCTACTTCCGCCCAAATACGTAATATAAAAACGATACCCATATAGTTTGTATCCTATTCGTTTAGCCTTTTTTGCCTTTGACCCAACCCTCCCCCTTCTCGTTTGACCATTTTATTATTTTTGTCTGGCCCCTAAAAGCAGTGGCGTAATTTTATATAGCCTATAGCCTTTCGGAATAATTGGGCTATCATAGGCAATAACAATTTTTAAAATCCGACTGCTTGTTCCTGAGATTAGCCGACATTATCTTTTAGCCTTTTTAGCCTTTTGCCCAGCCCCAAAGGGTCGAAGCGCTATGTTATATAGCCTATAGCCTTCCGGAATAACTGGGCTATCGTATACAAAAATAATTTTTCAGATCTGACCGGTAGTTCCTGAGATTAGCGCGTTCAAACAAACAAACAAACTCTTCCGCTTTATTATATTAGTATAGATTGTTACAATGCGAACAGAAAACAGTATAACGCAGACATCACGTCACGTGAAAGTTTTGGAGAATACTCGTCCGCCCTCGAGCATTGGCAAGTTCACGAGTGACACTTGAACGAACGAATATGTATGTAACCCGTAGAGACAGAGCGTGCTCTTTCTATCAAATCACATAGGTATTCCATCTTTATGATGCTGCATTATTATGGTGCATTGTTTCCACGTGTCATCTAGTTGGTCAGTTGATGGAACTGATGTCTTGAACATTATGCCATGCTTCTTTGATTTCACTTCTTCTGTTTCTCTTTAAAAGTCATTCTTAATATTATTCTTGTATTACGAGGGTTTTATAAATATCCAAATAAAGGACATAATACATAAAGCACACCCAGATTTTCCCTGCACGCATCCGATGCATCAGGCACATTGACGATGATTTGTCTCCTGTGGAAATCGAATTCTCAATACGAGGCGCAGACTGCAATAATGAGACGGTTGCTGAAACCACTGCAAAAGTATGGCCTACTAAAGTTGTCGCTTGAAATTTTCTTTGTATTCCATGTTTGTAAATTCGGCACGACACAGAAATTAGCTTAAAGAAAACGAGATTGATTAAATGTCTTTGCTGAAGCAGCGACATACCAGTGTCGCAAGATACTTTTGATCCCAATTCTTTGCTATTTTGCAATTATACTCGCACCTTCAAATAACTATGCATTAATTATTAACAATCTTATCTAAAATAAAATAAATTTGCATATTGGTTCAAGTAGGTATAGTTTAATAATTGACTAATAACAAATTTTCCGTCACTGTTCTTCTTTTTACTCAAACAGGATTAACAAGAATATGCACTAGTAAATTGCAACACAAATTGCCGACAGTTAATGGATTGAATTCGGAGGTAATCGTTCGTTTACGATTCGTAGTCTCACAATTGCTCTATTGTCCCTTTTTGTATTGTTTTTCAGTGTACGTATAATTATTGCCATTGCCTCTTTAAAATGGTTAATTGAAAGTTATTTGGGAGCTGGCAGCTTTTTCGCGAAGGTTTTCCCACAAATATTCTCAATGCAGAACTGATAAGGAAAATCGAGTTTTATTAGAAGTTATGATTTTAGTTTTTAACTTCTATTTATTTTTGCTTTTCTGTTTTTTTATTTTAAATAAGTGTATTGTCATTGGTTCATGATAAGTGTGCGAAGTTTCACGTCAATGTGATTTTTTGTAAAGGGGAAAATCACTTTCAACGATTACGTTAGATAGCAAGATACTAACAGATAGAGACATACTAAGCTGATAGGTAAAGTACGTTCAAAAGCGTATTACGATCTAGCGTTCGAAAGCTATTCGTACGGAGCCGCATCCAAAATAATTGAACATGAAGAGGTAATAAATTGAATGCAGTACACCAATTAAAACGTTCGAGTATTGCATTCGAAATAGCATATTGAGACAGCAAGCCACAGAATACACGCTGGGATTATAAAACGGAGTGTTTTCTATTCAAAGTACTTACAAAAAAAAGTATAGATATATGTATGTTTATCCATAGTCTAGTACCCATAGTACAAGCTCTGCTTAGTTTGGGACTAGATTGTCTTGTATGAATGTGAAAGAATATATAATGTACTTTGTTACAGCCGGTAGGCGTCCAGTTTCTCGAAAACCTACCCACAATAATTAGTTTCGGAGTTTAAATAATCTTTATATCACGCAAACTTAATTAGAGTGGAGTCAATGTAGTTATTGCGTTGGTTTAAGTGGCAAGTGTGGGATAATGTATTTTTACAATGCGTTACTTTCCGACAGGTTTTGAACCGTCTACGACAAGTTGAAATAAATAAAAAAGGAATCTAAAGAAATACTTTGATGCACACCAGCAAAAATATTAGATTACAATAACTTAAACAAAACTTGAAACTAGGGGTACATCGGAGTGATCTTAGTGCATAAAGCGATCTCTTCCGGGCAACAATAAAGATAATGGTAATACATCGAGCATGTCCAATTATAGGCCCATTTCTCTGGCAACCACTGTGGCCAAGGTACTTGAACGTCTAATACATATAAAGTTGAGCCCATCCTTGAACATTAATGATGGGCAATTTGGGTTTCGCCCTGAAGTATCAACTGATATGGCTATTTTCTCTCTGAAACAAGTCGTGTCGCAGTATGTAAGCCAGGAAACAAGCGTGTACGCCTGTTTCCTGGATCTAAGTCGCGCTTTCGATACCATCAATCACCACTTGCTATGGGAGAAACTAGACAACAGTAACGTACAGACTGGCATTGTTGGTCTGATTAGGTATTGGTATACTAATCAGTCTAACAATGTCAGGTGGGGGTCTGCTATGTCGGACAGTTATAAACTATCAAGCGGAGTTAGGCAGGGTGGATTGACCTCTCCTGACCTATTTAACCTTTATATAAACGATTTGATCGGGGAGCTGAGCAGGACGCCGGTAGGGCTCAGGCTTGGTGACAGATATGTCAATAACCTGAGTTACGCTGATGACATGGTCCTCCTCAGCCCCTCGATCAAGGGTCTAAGAAAACTGTTAGCGATCTGTGAGCAATATGCTAAAAAGCATGATTTATTATATAACGCAAATAAAACTGAAATGATGATATTTAGATCAGGTAGAGGTCCTCAGAACGTCCCGCCGGTGTGGATAGGAGGACAGAATGTTAAGGTGGTTGGGAGGTTCAAGTACCTTGGCCACATCTTAACATCGGACATGAAAGATGATGCTGATATCGATCGACAACGCAGGGCGCTCTCAGTTGTAGGTAATATGTTAGCGAGACGATTTTTTAAGGCTGATGTACAGACTAAAAACCATTTATTTACAACATATTGTCAAAATTTCTACACGTGCCAACTCTGGACTAGGTATACGGGAAGATCTTTGGATGGCATTCGTGTTCAGTACAATAACATCTACAGGCACCTAATGGGTTTTGCTCCATACTGTAGCGCCTCCGGAATGTTTGCCGAAGCAAGACTGAACACGTTTAATGCCATACAAAGAAATCGAATCGCTATGTTTATGAAGCGGGTTGGTACGTGTAGCAATAGCATCGTAAAGGAACTGGCTGACCGACTGTGTACCAGCTCCATGTATAATAAATGGTTACGAATAGCTGCGTAACTTATTTTTTAAGTAATAATGCTTAGTATTTAAGTTAGAAATAAGTTTCTTTGCATTTTATTGTAATATGGAATTAAGTATTCTGAAATAAAGATTTATTATTATTATTATTATTATTATTATTATTATTATAATGAAAAAACATTTTTGATGATGACGTATTTTGACATGACTGCACGGTTTGAGTTGCGGTTTAAGCGGCTGCCTCGCCGCTTGACACTGCGCCGAGTGTTGTGGGTTCGATACCGACCCGAGCTAAAACTTTTTGCGGTTCATACACAGTTGTTTCGAGTCTGGGTGTTCATTGTGTCCGTTGGTTGTATGTTTGTAAAGTTCTCCGCGACACAGAATTTATGCCTTAAGCGGCAATTGTCTGTTTAAAAACAAAAATAATAGGGTATTTGACTAAAAAAATCGAATTAGTCCGTCAGATAGATTTCCAAAAAATATTGGACACGTATATTTTCTTTAGTCGCGTAAACAAAAATTAAGACGACAAACTTCGCTGAAAAGTCGTGTGACGTCACTTACCAGTACACTTTTTACTGGCTAGTGACGTTACAAGCCCCCACTCTTATACGTTTCTCCATCTTTAATGCGTTTTATCTTCGTAATTTTTTACTGATTCGATAAAACAAAAAATACGTAAGTATCCAATATTTTTCGGTAATCTAACTGACGGACTAATTCGATTTTTTAGTCAAATACCCTATTAGAAGAGCACGCATATAAAACATGGTGCTTAATGTTTATTTTGCGCTGAGACACAGGTGCTTATTTCTCTTCTATCGTTCCAGCGATATGCGGGTTCCACCCAAGACTTTCACCTTGAGGTGCTCGTGATCCGGAATATTAGCTGTTCCATAGCGCTATTGCTCTTTTATATTATTACTTAAACGTAGATTGGGTTTCGCCCTATGCCATACCTGTAATTGATATTTCTGCTTTAGGAATCCTGTTTCGCGAGGACGCGGACGTTACAATCATTGCTTGTTTGTAACGTCCTCGCGACACAGGATTAACCACAACGGATACAGGGAAAACCTACATCATAAATAACAATTTACGGATCACACAAAAGAGGATTTAACTGATTCCGTGCGGAGGTCTTTTTAGCAATCTTTAGTGCCTGGCGTCAAACAAAAATTCCGTGATGCCTCTGGGGCACCAAGCGCCAGGGACTTTGATGATTCCCCTGGGGACTCATCCGCCATAAATTGTAACTTTTAGCTTTTTCTCGTGTTTCCACTTGTTAAAGAGTCATTTGCCATTGTGTATCGAACGTACGCGGTCAGTAAATTCGTTCAGAGCGTTTAAAAGTGACGATCTGTGTGTTTTTATGGAAATGGAAGGTAAGTGACTAATTTCTATCAGGTGTTGTAAACCTTTTTGCATTATTTTATGGATTTATTTATTCAAGAGTGTTATATAGAATTTGTTCACGTACCATTTGAGTTTGCGGCGAGGTGATACTTATTTATTACCATTTAGTTATATTATGTTCTATATTCCAGTGTTTTGTAGGGAAACAATATTAAATCCTAATGTCGTCACAAATGTAAAATCACGGAGTCCAAGTGCACAAGCGAATGTCGTCGATAATATTAGCAGTAAGGTAAGAACACGTCTGTTTAGAAAGGGTAGCAAGACAGAAGTGCGGGATGAAAAAATTATGCGCCGGCGCAAGCAATTATAAACGGTGCGTAGTTTTTAAAAAAATGCAGGCGTAGCTGCTGGCGTCCTGTAGTCAATAATAAAATGTGACTCGACAACTTGGTTTACAACCCCTGAAGTCTGCTAATTTACGATATTACTTGAAACGAACACTGTAGGCATGATATGGGTGACAAATAAAGACACTTTTATTTTACGGGACTCTTGACAAATGTCGTTTTAGCCGATTTTTTATGTTTTAGTTTTGTATCCTCTCGGGCACCATACGCCATACGCAATAGATTTACATGGTGCCTGTGCGGCATCATCCGCACGGAATCGGTTAAGCTGTACCTTCCTGTCTACGCTGCCGCTTTGTAATCAGTATGCTCGTACTCTTATAAGGTAGATTGAAAGTGAGTAATAACCATTTTAAAAACACCGCCGTTATTGAATTGAAAAAATCAAGACACGATTCCGGTTCGATTCGATCTCTGCTTTAATAATATTTGAATAAAAAATATCAGAAGAACGGTTCCGATTAAGGTACAATTCAGTGAATTTCAGTGTCGAGGTTTGCTTATGGAACAAATTGGATTGGCGCTTGCGGTAATACGCCGGGTCGCCTAAGGAGATTTCTTTTATACGAGAATACTTAGTATGCGACAAAGTTGAACGCAGTTTTTTTTAATGTAGTTATTATGATGATGTCCTCCTCGACGTGTCCGACGACGGCGACCTCATGGTTCATCTTCTTTGATGTGCTCGGATGTGACTTGCAAAACCAAACTTGTTCCGAAATGTGCGGTCACAGACAGCACAGTAAAGTTGTCCGCTTTCATTGCGAGTGTAGTTATATGTTGGCCTCGGCTGGGTTTTACCTAGAGTGCGTTTAGCGTCAAGATGTTGGAGACGCGACAGTTCAAATGCATCAACACCTTTTCTTATCTGTCGTCGCCACTCAGGCCGGTTAGCAGTGAGCCCTTCCCAATGTTGTATGGGTATGCTGCAGTTTTTAAAATGTCTTTGAGGATATCTTTATAACGCAAATATTGCCCTCCAGTTTTGCACTTTTCATATGAAAGCTGAGCGTAGAGCGTTGCTTTTGGCAATCTGTCATCCTTCATGCGCACTACGTGTCCACACCATAGTAGTTGGGTTTTGATCAAGAGACATTCTATCCCTGTCATGTTTGACCACTTCAAAACTTCAGAATTTGGAACACGATCTGTCCATCTTATGCGCAGAATCGTCCTAAGGCATTTCATATGAAAACCGTCCAGGCGCTTGATGTCCTTCATGTATAGTACCCATGTTTCGGACCCCCCCTTAATGTAATATTTTTTTAATTTTTAGTATTTGTTGTTATAGCGGCAACGGATATTTCTATCTTCATTTGTTTAAGCTCTGCGATATTATGGCAGTTAAGACAAGTAATTCTTATGATCAGGACCGGCCTTAGCCATCCAGGCGCCCCGGGCGAGCCATTCATTTGGCGCCCCCCTATTTAGGGTTCCGTGGCCAAAATGGCAAAAAACTGAACCCTTATGAATTCGCCATGTCTGTCTGTCCGTCCATATGTCTCAACCACTTTATTCACATTTGAAAATTAATAGGTAGATGTATTCTGTGAAACGCTTCTTGATCCAGCGTAACAGCAATAGGCTCGCCCCTTCTTACGTGGGGCCTAAAATACATCATCATCATCCTCCTAGCGTTATCCCAGTTTCAATCTACTTACTAGTCCGCTTTCTAGTCTAACCGGATTTGGCTGAATATTAGCTTTTCAACAGAGCGACTGGCTGTCTGACCTCCGCAACCCGAAGGGATAGCAATATTCCATGGTTTAGACTAGTCTCAGTTTATTTAGAAGGTATAACGACTGTCAAAGATCTTCATGAAACCGGGACCGACGGCTTAACGTGCTCTCCGAGGCACGGGACAAGCGATTATTGACAATTTAATACGCACATAACTCCGAAAGGCTCCGAAGGGCTCCGCGCCGTGGATTCGAATCCGATACCCTCTGCATGGCAGTCTGTTAGTATATCCTCTCGGCTATCGCTCCCTTCAACCTGTGGGACCTAAAATACATAATCTGGCGAAATGGAGGTTCAATACTTCACCTCTGCCTAAATTTTCCGGTATACAGGCGTGAGGCTATATAAAAATAAAGTTTCGATAGAATCAAAGGCTTCTCGTTGTCCACAAGAGCCAAGCGGCTACACCGTCTTCCCCGGGAGCCTTTACTAAGCTGCCTGAGAGGCGCACTGATTTACTCGACATCTACGTCTGGGAAATCTTCAACTATTAAATAGCTAGTAAGTAAGGCTCCGGTTGGCTAGTGTGGAGGCGTCGGTGCATGCGCAGCATACATACAGATATTCGCAGAAGTATTAAACAGCAAGCATCTGTGGTATCACTACTCGAGGTAGTCATCTTTGTCAGATGAGTATTTCCCCGTACTTTCGCGAAGACTTTTGACCACGGATTTTGCACTATCGCCTCCTATGAGTTCTCTCTCTCAGTTTCGCCGAGCTCCAGATCTCTACACGGTGAATTAGGGTTTAACAAGGCTGCCTCTGGTGTTTCCTGTCGCATTAGTTCCAGAAGATCATTTGAAAGTTTAGATTTCCCAACAAGTCATATTTTCCTAATGTGCCTTATTCCTCGTTCATGTACAGTACCGACTATGCACTTAAGTCCTCATCTAGGTATCTATCCGTCACATGGTTGAATAACTGCAATGGTGTGATTGGAATAATTACTTTTTTACATCATGTTATACGGCTACATAATATCAGCGTGATGCTACTCATAGCTAGCCCCAAATAACACGGGTGTAACCGCGGGCTCATCTAGTGTTACTCAAGGGTGTTACGTTCGTACATAAATCTCCTTATTTGTGTTACTGTCGGAGCGCTTTCAGATCTACGTCCATCATCCAAGTTCATCTTCGTGCAGATCATCCTGCTTGAACTAATTTGCTTCCTATGGTTTTCTTGTTTCCATAATTATGCGCTTTATGCGGTCACAAACATGATTCTCTAATTCAGTGCAAGGTGCCCTACCTGGGTCCAGACGTTGCAGATCTTAAGATCTCAGTCCCGTCAGACAGTTGTTTTTTGTCGAGATAACCACGTCACCATAGGGTCGTTAGCTTACATGCCTGAAGTAAAATAGGCAGCCCGCCCGATACAAGGGTTATCGTGATTTTCCACTCTTTTCCAGCCGTCAACTGAGTTCCTTGTCTGTAGCTAGGTTCAATTGATGTTAGCAGCTATCCATTGCCCGGGGATTCTTAGCATCCCTTACACTACCATGACCAAGGCCGCTGCCGTGAGCAGGCATAATATGGCTATGGACTAGGCACCGTATTTTTTGGCTACTTTGCCTACCACGTTGGATATTATGCAGGTTGGCAACCACAGTAAGATCGTTACCTGCACAAAGGAACGTTGCTGCACCTTTTCCGCTGACAATTCGTTAGTCGCCTCATACATTCACCAACGGAAGGGAATATGGTGTTGTTATTCTAAGCCTTGCCGACCAATAGTATAACATAATCAGTTAAAACATTTTATCTACATGAAAAAAAAAACGTCTATAACTTTAGATTTAATTAAAAAGATACCTGTTTGTCAGGGAGATAAATTATTTACTTAATTCTCTTATTTCCGATGACCAACCTTGCGCCCATTGCAATTCTTTCACTCACTTTACCATACCCCGCGATTAATAGTATATCTACTTTTTCATAGCATTTAACTACAACCATCTAGGCATCTTAAAAAATCTTATAAACGGACACATTTAGTGTACCCTTTAACCCCGCACTTGACTAGGCCCGAGCGCCTGCGGCGCTCCTGGATCCTGGCGCCCCGGGCGACCGCCCCGGTCGGCCCCCCCCTAAAGCCGCTACTGCTTATGATAATTCTAAATACTAACGGGTTGGGGATGTATTCAAACCTTTAAGACTGCTTTTGGGCACTCTTGTCTTATGACTGAGACAACTCGTGTGAATTATATATTTTTCCTTCAATATACTTTTGATTAAGTTTGTTGCGGGTTCCAAGACAGTTTTGACTTTTTCCGGGACTTAACGAGTGTCAAAACTCATTGTCATCATTAGTCACTGATGCTGTACAAGCCTACACATGTGACGCCATATTGGGAATGAGGGTGAGAGTAGCCCTAATAAAATAATATGGCAGTGACAAATTTTCAACCATGCTTTGTCGGCTCATAACTGTAACCTGGGGCCAACGAAACCTTACATAATATGAGTACATTAACAGAAGAATTAGGCAAAACAAGTGAATTTCGATAACGTAGCCACTTTAACTGAATTAATTTGTTTATTTTCCCGTTAGCCACACGCACTGAGACTGTTACCATAGATTCTGTCACTGGAATCGAAGGTAATTCAATCTACTCTGCGTTGCACTAAAAATAGCATGGTAGATAGGTCAGGCAGATAAGCCAGGTCAGGTCAGGTCAGTGACGGCGAGCGACCCTAACGATACAGTAATAGAATAAAATGTGGATTTTCTTTTCCTATCTATTCCTATGATAGGAAAAGAAAATCCAAGTTGTAAGTTTGTTTGCCAAAAATAACAGGAAGCAAGTAATATATGACAATAGCTGTATAGCTATTGTCACATATTTCTTGCTTCCTGTTATTTTAGGCAAACACGGGTATATCATACAATGTAAATAAACGGGCATTACTCGCGATATGAAATTAATTTACTTAAGGAAAAATTATGACCTTTGTATTTCCAACGTTTCGGTCGTCTTACAACGACCGTGGTCGCGGAGGGTCCATCATGTATTTAGGATAGATCTAGATTTCTAAGCGCCAAATAGTTTCTTCTTCTTTAAAATATCTCCTATAGTAGTATGAATTATTATGTTGTAGTAAATTTTAAAAGCAATTGTGAAGAATCATGTCAGCACATTTTTTTTAACGCGTCGTGTTTTGTCGTCGAGAACATGTATACTGTATAGTAATTGCGTGTGTAATTTCTAATAGCGCGATTCAAGATCTTCAGTAAAACCATATCTTCATAGTTTAGCAAGTACCCGATAGATGTTGCTAGTTGCATACTAGTTACATGAGGCTACACATTAAAACAATGCATAAAAATATAGCAACTTTAAGTCTAATTCCTCACAAAAGATCACGAGGAAACGTAATTACTTGTTTTATGAAGTCTCTGAATGCGACTGTATGAAAGTACAATTTCAGTAAATGAATACTCCACAGTCTGTTAATATTTTATTTGTTATTCCCATGGACATTTTCGTAGAACATAATACTGAAAACAAATATTGTACGTAGAAGTTTCATCAATTATAATATACAAGTAATTATTATTACGTTCCTCGCCTGAGGGCGGAAAGTTCCTTTTCTAACAAACTTGTAGTATCAATTTGAATGTTCGTTATTTTCTTGCAGGTAAGCATTTAAGGGCACGAGACAACAGTGTGGGAAGTAAAGTACGTAAGTTTACGCTCTCATGAAATATTCATGATAGTAAATGTGAGTTTACTATGCTGTACGCAATAACAGAAATACTCGGACTCAGCATGGCCCGACGGAGTGACGGCGAAGGGGCTAATTTTGATATTTGGATTAAAACAGGTACTAACCATGCTGTGAGCAACAATCGATTTTAAGCTTTCGCGATTTGTCTAGATATCTATATTGATCAAATTCTTGCGTTACTGACTGACTGACTGACAACGCACAGCTAAAACTATTGGGCGCAAGAAGCTGATATTTAATATGATATCCCGAAAGCTTCACGGCATCAGCCAGAAATACTTAAATTTAAGAAAATGTGCAGGTGTAGCTGCGCTTCAATATAACTGTTGACTTGCAACGGTCGTGGCCGCGTTCGAATTTTTTGGACATAGACTTTAGCTCAAGGCAGTTATTTTAGCAACATATGCTTCACAAAATCAAAGGAAAAGCCACTTTTTTTAAGGTCGTTGATAACGTTTTGAGCAGAATTAATACTTTCTTTTACTTTAGTTTTCTTTATATAAGGTATTTTTTAATTGTTCGTAAATAAGTCTCTTTGTCGTTATTTCGACAGCTCACGTTGGTCCTAAAGCTATTGTTCGAAAATTAGGCTGACCTGAATTTCCATTGCGCGTTTTCAACAACGCTCGTTGTACCCCGACGCGACGTCAATAGAAGGTACGCAATGTACTTAATTTCAATTTGTATTTATTATGAAATGTAAATGATTAGGTAATGTTCCGAAAATACCACGTTGGATGTTAAAGTTATTGTGGACGTATTTAATAGATTTTTTTTCTAATACGCACATGTTTTATAAAGTACCTACTATATCTATGGCGTATGTTTATCAAATGTTTTTAAAATTATTCAATTGCCGTAATACGCATTAATGTTGAACTATTTGGTTTTCACATCATGTAGCGTGTAATTATAATAATGGACTGCCTCAGTGGTCCAGTACATAGCGTATGCGACTGCTGATCGGAGGTCCCGGGCTCGATTCTCGGTCGGGAAAAGTGTTACTGGGTTTTTACGAATTTTCAGTAGCAGCACGGAGTCTGGTGATGTGCCCGTTAACGGCAATGGGCTCGCCCCCTTTTACATGGGACTTAAAAATTCATGGCGAAATGTGGGTGTAATATTACACCTCTGTCCACCTATTCGAGGATACAGGCGTGAGTCTATAAAAAATAAAAATAAAATAATAATTATAATAAAATAAGTAACAAAGTTTTTTTTTTGAGCAAAAAAATCTAGTAGGTATAAATTATATCAGGCATGTTGGATTTTATGTATGGCTTCGTTATAAATGTATTTAGATTTAACAAACTTACACGGCAGAAGTATCGTAAGGTCTGTTGTAAAATAAATTACATAAAATACAAGGACAATGTAAGCACAAAGAAAATCTCGTGACGCAATTTGACGATAATGGTACATATTTCAAAAATAAATTACGCTCATAACTGAAAGAAAAAATTGGTTGCCTGTAAAGTCGGTATACGGGCGAAAGTTTTACGTGACAACGACTTTGAGTGGTAAAATAATTTTAATGTGAATATTCATTCGTATAGTAGGAAGAAGGATGAAAGACGCGTGCCTTTCACTTTTTATGTCTGTCTCTCTCGCTCTTAGGCGGGACGCGTGCCTCTCACTCGCTCTCATTGTGAGCGCATAACGTGAGCGGAGCGTAACGCAGTTTCTTGAAGTGTCACCCGGCAAACCAATTTATAAGACGTTGTCACGTCAAAACGTAGGATACAAAAGAAAATGAAAGATTTTTCCGTGACGCAAGTAGGTAGCAGTGGTTACGATACCGTTTATTTTGCTTTTGAGGAGGTAGGCGTGGCTGAAACAAAAATATGGCTTCCATAAAGACGTTAGATACTATTAATAGACACAATTTCAAGTCTACCATGAACTTCAGAAGCGTTGTTCATGGAAATAGCGGTGCTAGATTTTTTTGTATTTTTCCCTTACGTCTCGATTTTATATTTAAAGGCAGTAACAATTAGTACTCTTGCCCATGCCTTGAAAAGTACCGAAGGATTTGCCTTGAAGATTTACTTGAAGAGCACTAACAAAATAATTAAATTTTAAGAAAAATAATATAAAAAAATAAGCGTCATTGTTTTTTTAATTGTAATTTTTCCGGCTACCCTGACAAAAAAATAAAGATTTCTGCAGATGTATTTCGGACAATAACTACAGCTAGCCACCAATCAGTTGCTACGACACAACTGACTGGACGATTGACGTTTCCCTTGCACATAAGACCGGTGCTTCGACAGTCTAAACTACTGTATACGCAGCATAACATTGTCAATCAGTCTTTGATAGATTGATGTGTTTCGTAGTCATCAAAGGCTTTCACGTGCGGTGGTCAGCCTACAGAATCGACACAGCAATCTGATACCGTCTATATGTGAGAGAGAGATGGCATGTGTTACCTTTGTCCTATTCTCGTCAGCCGATGACACGTGTTGGGTATAGGTTATGTTGGTAAGCTTTGTTGCTTAGGTTTTGATGAGTAGTTTTGTGGGTAAGTTTTACGCAGTTTCGCATAACAATGTATCTATTAAAATTTAACTCGATTCAAATCTCAAATAAAGGTTATGCTATATACTTTTATGCTTAGTTAGTTCAACTTAACTAACTGAGCATTGAATAAAAGCCTGAATTTAATTGAATATAATTTATACCAAGAATTATAGCGCATGGTACTCGGGCCTCGGGGTTTACCAATTCCAATAAAAATAATAGATTAAAAACGCAAGAGTTAAAAAAAATAGTAGGTAGGTATGTGACAAATCCCAGCTGTTTTTTAACTGAGTGTAAAGATACATTAATTACATTTTGCAATTAAAATGTATTTTAATTAAAAGGTACATAGAAATGTGCTGGGATATTTTTTGCATACCATTATTTTTCCACTTTCAGTTAATCATAACATGAACTGTAGGGTTAATTTTTGTTCCAAAAATGCAAGATAAGCAAAAATGATTTCAAATGTTTGGTATTTGCATAAATCGTACAAGTTAATGTACAGATATTAATAGCGCAGGCTACAATTTTAAGGTATAATTATCGCGCACATACTGGTACTAACCCAGTTGCGTCCACGTCCGATGTAAGCAGGTAGAAACGTCGGAGAAAATAGAGTGTTTAAAATCTGGATTTCGAATGGCCTTAAAAATAAGGTTTAACTGAGAGTATTTAGTATGCCCCTCTGCCAAGATGCTTACAAAAGTTTTTTGACCACCCGTGTATTCGAAGTGGCCTGAGAATCTATATTTTTTTATAGACTCACGCCTGCATCTCCGAAGGGGTTGGCAGAGGGGTAATACTACACTCACAGTTCGCCACAAATCTTTAGGTCCCACGTAATGGGGGTGAGCCTATTGCCGTTATCGGACACATCACCAGACACCGTGCTGCTACTGAGTATTTGGAAAAACCCAGTTACAATTTTGCCCGACCCGGAAATCGAACTCGGGACGTCCGATCAGCAGTCGCATACGCTATCCACTGACCACGGAGGCAGCTGAGAATCTATGATTTTCAAAATGTACTAGTTAAATGACCACTGCAATTTACTTTGTTGATCACTAGACTGCGCCGACGGCGCCGCCAGCGTGAACTCTACCCTTCAACCTTTCTCAGGAATTACACTAACTATTGGTAAAAACCGTCTAAAAGTCCGTTCGGCACCTAAAGCGTTTTTCGCCTTCATACAGACAGAACGCGGCATGGATTTCATTTTATACTATATGTAGATGTGATCTCTACAGGTTTACTGAAGTTGCGTAGATTTAAACGCAACTCTTTGCTCCATGCTTATTTTTCACAAAGCCTTGAATGTTGGCAGTATATTTTCATAAATACACCGTATTACGCATCCAGCATGACTCTTTCCCATCAATAAAGCGACAACATTCATATGGCCACCACCCTCATACGTACGTGACATGAAAACTTATCATTCTCGATTGTATTACAGAATGTATCATGGTTTCCGCATACTAAGGGAATGGATACGTCCAAAGTTGTTTATTGTCCTTTATCTGTATACTAGAGGACGCCAGCAGCTACGCCTGCATTTTTTTTAATTTACCCCGATCCCGTGGGAATTTCGGGAAATCCCTTCTAAGTGCTCCCCTACGGTCCCCATGGAACATACATACCAATTCCTGCGCCCAATAGTTTCGGCTGTAACGTGTATGTCAGTCAGTCAGTAACGCAAGGATTTTATATATTAAGATATGAAATTCTTTCGTTGTTGACTGACTGACAGCCAAGCTATAACCAAAACTGCTGGGCGCAAGAAGCCAAAATTTGCCAATATTGCCAATATTCCAAAATTGCCACATTAATTATGAAATCAAGTGCGAGTCGAACTCGCTCATCAAGGTTAACGTAGTAGAGGGATTTATTTAACATAAGCATAACGTAGCCCCCTAGCCAAATATCATTATCAATTTTTGGCCAGCAATAATAACTTTGGTTTCCTTAGTGTTTGTGTATCGATATTGTTTATTGATATTGAGCACCAAGGGTTTTGAGAAGCAAATTTTAAATTTAAAAATCTCCATAGGCACCCCGCTAGTATAGGACAGATATTTTTTTTTTGTATATAAATCATAAAGCGATGCACAGCATACATCTACTTACCAATTTTGAAATTTATAGTCTTAATAGTTTCGGCATAAAGTGGCTGTGACATAGAAACGGATGCATAGACAGACATGGCGAATCTATAAGGGGTTCAGTTTTAAGCCTCCTAACCTTTGGCTAGGGAACCCTAAAGATAGGTTACTTACATATCAGTCAATCTTCAGAAATACTCTACTGATATTGTAAATGCTAAAGTGTTTATAGATATATATTCGGTATATATAATGGTAGATAATGTCATGGATATTGACCGAATTACTTTGTACCTACTCTATAGAGTTTCTGAACTCTTTAGACTAATCAGGAGTCTCACACAACTTGAGACTGAAAGTAAATTAATGTTACTCCGACTTAAACGCGCGCGAAGCCGCGGGCAAAAGCTAGTATTATATATATAATGATGAACTTAAAATGCAAAGCATCTATATATGTAAATTCTTATTTGTTTTATTTATTTACATTACCACATATCTCTTTTTAACCCTTCCAGTCGTTCCTGAAGTTAATAGAATTTTCCAATTTTTATTCAATATATTATTTTTAATATTTGCCAATAAAGATTTTCCAAATATCATAAAAACCAAAATTATTATAACAGTTATAAATGTGATTTGAACCCACGCCCTCAGACCGTGAGGCGGTTGTATTATCCGCACGGCTACAGCCTTGTTATCAGTTAGTTGCGAATTTGATGAACAATTGACATAGTGTTACTATGGTGAGTGATAACGTCATCTAACTGAAAACTCATATTAATCTAGCCGCGATCCTAAATTTGACAAACACTGTACACCGCACCCGCAAACGCGCCACTACGGACACATGAAGACGCACGCGGCGCCGCGCGCGGGCTGCCCGCGCTACTATGGCCAAGCACTGACTGTCTGACTCAGCATAGACGGGCCACCTACCATGCCACCGGTGGCTGGCGACAAGCTAGTTACATGATTTTTGATTAAAAACATATACTGCCTTTTGCAGTTCTCTATTGGATGTGGGGCTCTTCTTATTTGAGGAATAATTATGACATTGTGAGTCAATATGCGGATTGACCACCCTCGGTATGCAATGAGGTAGTGAATATTAGTATTCTTTATCTGTCACTACACGGAATTTGAATACGTTTAGTCTGACATCGGCGCGTACATGTAGCCAAGAATCACGTGAGTAAAAAGTACGTGAAAAGTACGTAAAAAGTACGTGAGCCCACTCTCTTATCTGGATATAAGCTTCGTCGTCGATGTCTTTGCAAGTGACTAGGAGCGCGATCAAACCTTATCTACAAATTGTAACGGCCACTGACTACTAGGGGCGATCAGCGGCCATTATTGGCCACCATCTACCACCGTAATTTGCGCGCTGCTAAAGGACGGCACACGACCGCCACTGCGGCTGTGGTCGGTGACCGTTTTGCACGTAGTCTTATTAACTGGTGCAAAATAACAAGCGGTTTCGAAGAATGTAAGCAGGGTAACTCTAACATTATCAAAAATCATACAAATAGTGTGCTAGTCATGAATCTATCCAGATGATAATGACTCTACACCAGGCTCTGCATTTCAAAGCGTCGTTGGACTTAGGCGGTAGCATTGAACGCTGTATATTTTTACATACATACATATACTCACGCCTTTTTCCCGTCGGGGTAGGCAGAGACAACGGAACGCCACTTGCTTCTATACTTACAGACCTCACGCGCTTCCTCTATACTCATTACTCTTTTCATACATGCTCGCCGGTTTCGGGTACTTCGGACCTTGCCGTATATATTTTTATTATTTTTATTAAAGCCAGGACTATTGATCACATTGTCGCATGCCGTCGCAATGTATTGAAACAATCGGCTCAAATAACTCTCTGAACGGACGCTATGTGTGCATCGCATAAATTTGTGTTCACAGTGGAATAGTTCGCAGAGCAATTTCATGCACATTGTATTTAAAGGAACAGCATTGTATTTGGAAAGGCATAGATCAACTGCTATAATTTCACATTTTTGCATTTTCGTAATTTTGTGCGAACACATGCCTCTGATAAAAATCCTTTAAACAAAATCGAGCTTTTTATAGTAACAGGACACACGTAGTGTGTGGTGCTAGTGCAACGGAAATCAAGTGGTGCTTTTTTGTGGTACGTGTATAAAGCTCCAATTTACAAAAGAAAGCACAAGTTGTTATTCTAGATGTTCTTTATGTTCCTTAGTGTTTGTAAAGATACTCGCCACTTAGGTCTTATAACTTATGTAGGAGTAGTCTTTTAATAAATAAGCTGCAATTTATAGGGAGTCAATAAGGCTTTACTATCAAAATATCCAATGTCTTCGATCGGCAATCTGTTATTATTTTCTTAATTATTCCTAAGGATGTTTTCGTGAAACATAATACGGAAAACAAATATTGTACGTAGAAGTTTCATCAATTATAATATACAAGTAATTAGTTTTACCTACGTTCCTCGCCTGAGGGCGAAAAGTTCCTTTTCTAACAAACTTGTAGTATCAATTTCAATGTTCGTTATTTTGTTGCAGGTAAGCATTTGAGAACTCGAGACGACAGTGTGGGAAGTAAAGTACGTAAGTTTACGCGGGTCAGATAACAATATGGGCTCTTTCAATTTAGACGTTACGTGTTGGACGGCTGCCGCACGTTTACCGTGCAGCTGGTTATAACCCGCTGCCGTGCCGCTGCAGTACGGTAGCCGTCCGACACCAAACGTCTAAGTTGAAAGCGTATCTGACTGCCGTGCGTTTGTATGCTAGTGATGTTTTAAATTTATATGACTGCGGTTAAGCCATGGAATCTGACGAAGAAACAGCAAGAAACTACATTGAGACATACTATATCAGCCGAAGAAAGACTACTGATAACATTGAGGTACGTAAATTAAATAACTTATATCATATAGCAGGACGTAATTCAATTTCATTTATAAATTCTTCCACGTTTATATCATCCATTTTAAGAAAATAATAAAGATGAAAATTCGATGAAATTAGGTCTCACGTCTAGTCACCGCACTATTCAACATCGAAATAAACATGTGGAGCTTGCGACGTTGCCGAACTGTTGTCCTGCGTTCTCGGTACCGACACCGCACTGTTGCCGCACCGCGCGCTTTGTATGAAAATAAATTACCGTCCGTGCACCATACGACAAACGCACCGCTTCGGCACTGCAGCGGTGCGACACGAAACGTCTAAATTGAAAGAGCCCTATATAAGTTGTGCCCGATTAAATATTATTTATCATTCAATAGTACAATCTAAAGCGTCAAATGTACCTACTTGAACATTATCGTTTAGAGAGCGAATGTAGGTATGCTAGAAACTAGAATCGTAGCAGACAAATATTTGCATTGAACTTTCAGACAAACTGGAACTATTTACTGTAACATTACAAATTATAACAAATACCTATTTAACAAATCCTTACAAATGTTAGTTTACTAATCAAAAGCAGATTTCGATTAACTCTAGTTCACAAACATCAATAAGTAAATAAAATGTAAATGAAACCAAACAGAACTCAGATGTATCAATCAAGCAATTTGAGTTTGTTGGCGAAATTGAAAAGTTCTCCGCTCCGTAATTTTGGACTGTTACAAATTATTTAGAACATGATTAAACGAAGGTTGGTAAGCAAACACTTCACAACAATAGATCTTGAAGAAGCACTTTATAATTCTGCTGATACCAACAATATGATACTGTTAATATTGCGAACTAGATATTACTTGAAATGTTGATATTATGATATTAATTTGAGCTGTCTTCTTCAATTTGTAATTTAATAAGACGTTACATAGACATGGAACACTATATACTATTCATTTAATTTCTGTAGAATTCCATTCTTGACTTATTTATAGCTTTTGTTCCCGGTTTCACGCGCGTTTTATTCATATTACAAATACTATGTGCCAGTTTTTTACAAACTTTCATCAAACATTTAAACACTTTGAAAGTTGATTTAAAATAACATTCATCTATCTCCATGCTTAATTTCATGAACATTGATCCAGCGCGTTACTGAAAGCGTTACAGACAGACTTTCACATTGTTTATGTCAGAATGATACTGTTACTGTTCCTGGGGTAGAATGGCATGTCGTATCTTTGATACCTAGTGGACGTGTTTTACGGCCGATCTGGCATCTCGGTTTTGATGGCAAGTTTTTTAGTATTAGTATGGAATCAGCCTTCCTATAGCACCACTTATAACTATACCATTTATGTAGTATGGGAGAAATTACAATATTGCCCAAAATTCTATGTTAATTTTAGCTTTAGTCTCACAAAGTGACAAACATTTATTTTAATGGTGTCTAACATTACATGTCTTGGTTTATAATTTTAATCAAAAGATGAATTAGCTTGAACTTAAAGCAGGTGATAAAAAATACTTTGATTTGAGCTAAGCGTTTAATAAGTAAAAGAAAAAGCACGGCACTCTAGTTCAGAATTAACCGTATCCAATTTCTAATGAAATCCTAGTTCAGGCTCTCCATTAATCAACGTCATCTGACAAAAACACTGAGTAATACTTTTTATTTTGCTCAAACTAATGACTGAAATGTTTGCCCTGAGGTCGGCAGCGAAACTTGGGGACGAAGCTGACGTTGAGTGGCACTGGCACGAAATCTCTTTATCATTTCTGACTAATTCTTTATTAAGGGCTGTGGCTTTAAAGCTCCTTGTTGAATACTGTGTTAACAGAAATATTTTTAACTTTACTAAGTTACTTTCCAGGAACTAATGTAATGGGGTTCAGCAATGATGTAACAAAAGTAAAAAGAAGTAGATATGTTATAGGCGTACCAAAAGCAGGACGCTAAACATAAGCCAGTTGACAAGTCTGACATATGTGTGTGTGAAGTCGCGAACCGGCGCGGCGTCACAGTGAAACTTCTTCTTGTCAACTTCTTGTCAACCGAAAATAAAATAAATATGGAGTTATCGATGTGTGCGTTAGTGTACCGTTTCTACGGATTGATTACTACGTAGGTAACGTATCTACCTCTTTCTTGTAATATCATTGGGGTTCAGTAAGTTTTGTTTTAACGCCTTGTTGTTACTTGTATTCTTGTGTCTCGCTACATCGCCGCATTACTCCGCAAGCTAGATAGACAGGCAACAAATGCACCTTGATTAGGCTGCAGTGCCATTGCAAGATTTCAGTGCGAGTAGGTAGCGTCCCGCAGCGGGCGAGCGGCGATCCATTGGTGTCGTTCACCGCGACAGTATTGTACTGTATGCAGACAATTTTATAAAATTGTTATAAAATGAAATGGTGATTCATAACGATAATATCGTCGTGATTCACTGGCTTGTAAAGTAGGCGCCTAAAAGCGCTGTTGGTATGCTCCTTGCCTAATGTTTTGACGACGCTCTATTTGGAGATAATAGCGTCTTCTTACATGAAGATTTACTTAGTTTCTTTTAGCCAGTGGAAATTTCGACGAAAGAGTAATTTTACATTTAAGCTAGACGTTTTTATAACAAAGTAGATTCACGTCTTTCTTTGGCGGAAAATTAAATGTAGCTACGTTCATGCGGACTAGAACCAAATAAGGAAACACTCATATTATGTAGAACTCCGTTGGAAGCGCCCTAAAGTTCACTAAGTACCTACATTCTATTTGTGTCTTTGCCGACCAAAATGTATTCTTACTTTTGAGGTTTACTGAATGGCACCCTTGAGATTGTTGGTACAGTACAATCCGTATTTATTTCTTTCTCTTAGGTTAACACGACTATTGTTCATAGTTGATTTTAGTTAAATTTTGACGTAAGACGTAAGAAGCTCAATCATTAATAGATGAAACTGGTTATTTCATTTTTATCAAAATCACTTGATTCGATTGCCTATACGTTCGATTAGTCAGTGGGTGGCAGCGGCTGGCCACGAAGAGCCTAAAACCGAACCAATGGTATGCCATCAGAAGCGAAGCCGTGGGCTGAATCTAGTGAAAATAAAATCATCATAATAAACGACACAATCTGTATACACATTTGTGCAGTACACAAAGCCCGTTACTTTAAAATGATGATACTGAAATGTCAAGTAGCAATTACTTAGTAATGGTTCGCTCGGCGTGTGTGCTGTGTTGTGTGTGTACCTCCATACGTTATATTACACGTTTAGCTGACTCAACTCTGCTAATAGGACATTTCAGGGGCTTTTACAGCAAACTCATTAGGGTTCTCCACGTTAAATTTAATAATTTCCAGGCAAATGTGTTAAAGAGATTAGCTGAATATGTCAAAATATATTGTCATAGAGAGTCATAGGAATATGATACTTCATAGATTTATACGGTTGTTGACTATTACGCCATCTGTATTAAATGTAGCCTGTTTGTGATTTAAAAGCTACTATGTTTTGTGAAGTGCATATACATAGTTCGTTACAGGATACCAAGCCATAAACAACCTTATTAAATGTGTTCGTCTGTCTTTCTGGTTGTCGGGGGTAATCTCTGGAATGACTAAAATTATATGAGTGGGACTTTCACTGGAAGTAGAGTACGCTGTTCACATAAATTATAGAATTTATGTGATTTGACCCAGTAGTTGGAGGTGTCGTAGAGATACGGTAAATAACAGATACGTGGGCAACAGTTAAGTAATATTGTGTACCATATTACTGAACCTTTTCAATTTCTTTGTCCGACTACTAAATTATGCATTGCTTACATAATCTCAACCTTGTACTTTATTTCTGGCCGTACACTCTATAATTCGCTGAATAAATCAACCACTCTCTTGAATAATGGCCACTGACCGTCGAACAATCGACCTCATTATTACGAAGCCTCTAATTCTTGTCAAAATGTTTACGCTACACATACGACCGTATATACGCGGTAATGTTTATCTTAACCTTGTCTCATCACATCAGATATGTCACATAAACTTTCAGTGACATCCTTTCAGTCTGAAAAGTCATATTTAAGGACCATATATATGTATTTGTATCTTTAATAGGCAAACTACAAGAAATATTATCCGTTTTAATGGAAAGAACGTTATACATTAATATTATCGACTTGTAATTTTGCCAGCAGGCATGAGTTGGTTCTGTGTATTGTTGCCCTGAGGATGAGGGGTAAAGTTACAGAAAGTCTAGTCTTGTTGAAGTAGATTTTTTACTATATTTAATGTACATATATTATTCGCAAAAATAGCTGTAAAGAATTTATTTTTCATCAGTTTTTCGACGGATTTCTAGGTATATATAGTTGACACGCTTTAGTGATATCATTAAAATTGGAAAAATATTTTCGAACTTCGTCATCCAGGCATACGCTAGTTTATTTTAATATACTTAATACGATTAGTTGCATACACAAGACCTAATCATAAATTATCTTTCTTATTGATGAGCTTTATAGAATTTTTAATAACAATGTTTAACTAGATTTTTAGAACACAACCGAATGGCCAAGCAAAGTTGTAACCTCTCCATACCCAAATGGGCGTGTATAATGTAATTCAGTCAAATGTAGGTTGGTAGACAGTGTCACTGATTTGTTTGTCGAATATTTTCGCGACCTATTTGGCATTGATTTCGCAGTATTCATGTTCCAGTTATTAGTTTGTGTCGCTGTGCATTGTGTTCGGGGCAACTGTGTACTTATTATAAATGTGGTCGTTTGGATGCAAATTTTGAAAGCAAATAATGGATGAAAACTTGTGCAAAATGCAGGGTCGCGATTTTGTTTACACATTTGTAGCTGTTCAAACAATAAAATGAATAAGTTCAGGTATTCTTAAAAATAGATTGATAACTTTGAAACACTTAAATAAAAATTGTATGACTGATGGCAGTTGGCGTTAAGTCGGATAGTGTTATGGAATCTCCAAGGAGCGCATATTACTGTGTGGTAGATTCCCGGGACACCATCGCTAAGGGAAGTCGATGGCTATGGTTGAAGCCATGAGTCAAACTTATTTCGAGAGCCGCACATACACTAGGCTTCGAATTCAACTTTGAGTGGTGGACAGAGACTCTTTACTAGAACGTTTTAAAAGCTGTTAATCTTGCAGTTTTTATCAGTGGTGCTTTTGATGTTTTACGATCTCGTGGGTCGAATACTTAATCGTTACTTAGTGGTATCGCTATAATAACAAATAAAAGCTATTGTGAATGCATATGGCACTGCGTAATGATATTAAAGTTTGAATATCTTCTTTCTAGTAACGTACTAATTTTCAATGAGTTACCACAATTGATATAAAAGTACCTAGTCTTTTTATCCAATATCTGACAGAACATCTGCGATTATCTGATCATAATTTTTTTTATATTCTTTACCTTAGATTTCTTATTTTTTTATTGGCGCGATGGAATCCCACAACCTCTACAATTAAGGTTTTCGGCTAGTGCAAAGCTCGGCATTCTGCGCCTACTATTATAAAACTGCTATTATTAAAAATGCTTATACTTCCGGTTCCCACTCCACCACTCAAAACTTAGTTTGGAGTCTGGTGGAAGGAACATATACTACCCCGTTGGCCCTCGCACAAAAAACTGCCGCTGTGTCGTCGACTTCTATTATTTGTGGCATTGACGCAAATCCATTACAGTGTGCGACTCCGCTAAGATTAGGGCCGCAAATACAGACCTTTCCGAAGGTTGCTCTTCACAAGTAAATTTTCTAACAGTTTATAACTTCTTAAAACATTAACTAAAGGAACAATGAGATTTCTTCAAGTTATTGTTTAATTTCCAAAGCTCCATAATTATCTTTAACAGAATTAATTAAGAATCGTTTTCATTTAAACTAGTTTCAGTCGCTACATCTATTACATTTATTTATGATCATAATATTTTATTTAATTGTTTTGAACGAACACGGACTTCTCGGGTTTATATAACTTTATATTTAATATGGTTTTCTTTAATTAGTTTAGGTCTTAAATTTTGAGCTAAATTGTTTCTAAAACTTTAAATTTACATGCCAAGTATTTTGCTTTGTATCTATGACCACGTTATAGAATGGCGGCTACATAGTTACAGTTAATTTTACCTAAATTCAAAGCTGATTCTATGGTTTATTGTTTTAAAACTATAGATATTGTTTATGTGGCCCTCTTCGCTAGGTATTTTTATTTATCATCAAGGCCTTATTCACGTCTGTATCCTCGAAGAGGTAGGTACGTGTAACATTACACCCACGTTTCGCCATGTTATGCATTTTAGGTTCTATGTAATTTGGATCCTATTTTTTTATAGTAATAGGCGGCAAACGAGCAGACGGATCGCCTGATGGTAAGCAATTACCGCCGCCCATGGACACAAGCAACACCACAGGAGTCACAAGTGTGTTGCCGCCCCTTAAGGTTGGGAAAAGGGATAGGATGAGGGAGAAGGAATAGGGGATAAGGCCTCCGGCACTCTCACTCACCGAACGAAAAGCAACAGTTTAGGTACTGTTACTTTACGTCGATTTTCTGTGAGAGGGTAGTACTTCCGCGGTCGAGCCGGCCCATTCATGCTGAAATCAGCGAGGCTCTATTGCCGTTACGGGTACGAGGCACATTGCCAGACTCCGTGCTGCTTCTGAAAATTCGAAAAAAACTCAAACACTTTTGCCCGACCCGGGATTAATAGACTTATTTGTACCGACTTACCTATACGCAAAGAGAGAAAAACATCACGTATTTTTAAGTTTCATGTTAGTACGTGTATTTTCTAAGTATCTTCTTAACCTTTACGAATGTACGTAAATCTCTCTTCAATCTGCTAATGTTGTTATTTATTTTCATTTACCTACGTTCTTTCGTTTACTCGAGTGACTTGGCATTCTCACACTTGCTGTGTCATGGAAACCTTACCCTTACGACTTAGAGTATTCAAAAGCAAGCCTTGTTTAGTCAAGAACGAGTGGGCCAATATGTGATCTATCCGTGAATTTGGCTACTAGAGATACATATTAGACATAAGCTTTATACAAAACAGAGGATAACCGCAGCTACGCCCGCACATCTATTTTATTCAACTGTTTGTACAACAAACAAGATACAACCTAGCGGAATGGGGTATAATTGACTCGGCCTACTTGCAGTGCGACTGTGGCGCTCCAGAACAGACCATTAGTCACCTCCTGGAGTGTCCTAAGTGTCTGCATAGATGTTCGGCGGCCGATCAATGCCGAGCCACCGACAATGTCGTTGCTGTGTCCGCATACTGGGCTGGTGTCATTTGATGTCTGTAGCAACGACTCGAAAAGAAGAACTGTTTGTACCCGATCCCGTAGGAATTTTGGGTAATTCCTTCTTAGTGCACCCCTACGGTCCTCAAGGAACATACATGCCAAATTTCAGCTTCTTGCTTCAACAGTTTTTGTTGTGCGCCGTCTGTCAGTCAGTCAGTAACGCAAGAATTTCATGCATACAGATAAGTTAAATAAGTATCTCTAGTAACCAAATTTATGGATGGGTCAAATATTGGAACCGGCCGTAAGTGTGTTTAAGTCTTGTTTAGTCAATAAATATACCTACCTTTCTCGGCTACGTAAGATGGAAAGTAACAAACGTTGTCTATAAAAGCATTTTGCGAAGGTAAACCCTTTAGGATGAATGTATATCTATTTTATGATTTCGACCAAAACCTAAACTAACATTATCATTCAGAATGTATTTAGGCATTCTGTAATATTGAAATTGCCCTGCAAAAGCCGACGGTACGTCTCGTGCGGCAAAAGCCGGCGGCCTGTGCTGCCGGCACTGCCTTTTGAAATATTCGCGAATTGCCTATAAGCAGCCACGCGCGTGTTAATTTTAATGTCATTACCACCCGGCGCATTATTAAATGCTGCTTAAACCAATATACATCTGTACGTTCTAAAGTTCTCCAATGTTATTATATCCCTGCGACGTATATGTACTAATGTTCATGAAAACCTAACACAATCAGGACGTCGCATTCACAGTGTTTGAATGGCGGGCGGATGCTGCGATTTTACTTTGTGACATGAATGAATTGTATTTACTTTGTGACATGTAGCAGAGTATTAGTAAATAAGGTTTATAGAACGTTATCCTCGTATTCTCGGAGTATAATTGAATTAAGTTTCGCCACTAAATTGCGGATTGTTGCATTGATACAACCATGCTATTTTTAACAGACGAGGGACCATATTGTTATAGAATGACCAGTGAGCACATACGTAATAAGTTTGTTGATTTACAGCAGGCTCTGTAACATCTATTACACAAAGGCACTGTTATTTTAGGGGCTAGTCACTTGCGAATGTTACCCTTGTACGGACCGATGAGTAACAGCAAGAGTTATATAAATGTCACCGGAAAATAATAAGAACCGTAAATTTATAAATTTCCTTGGCAATTTATAAATGTACGGTTCTAACTTTCGTAAGCATCTAAACAAAATTCGCAAACGTCGCAAAAATTTCAATTTGCGACGTTTCGACGTAAATGTATTAAACTGACGGAAATCCATTCGTAAGATTCTACACGGTTCGACCAATCACAGAAAAGCTTTGAATTTTACGCTTCCTTAAAATACGGCAAATCACACACTGCTCTCTGATTGGTCGGTCGGTGATAATGAGGGTCGGCATCAGTTCAACTTAATAGGTTATGTTAGATTTTCTTGTGACCCTGAACACAACTCGCTTCTCAAATTAGCCTCATCAAATCGCTAAAGTTCCAGTTTATTCGTAAAAGTGGCGTAGAATGGCGGTGGCGAGGAAGAAAATGGAACAACTTATTCAACCAATCAGAGCGCACATGGCGTTCGGTTATTGCTTACGTACTATTTTACGAATGAATTCGGTAAGTTTATCAATTTACGAAAATATGGGCGCAAAATAATACAATTTATCCCTCGTTTAAAATCCTAAGAAAGTTTATAAATTTCCTAGGAATTTATAAATTTACGGTTCTTGTTATTTTCCGTTGACATAATATACATAACAATATATCTTTGAAAAAAAAAATGAGGTGGTTTGACCTCAATTTTTTTTATGCAATAGGCGGCAAACATGCACCTAGATCGCCTGATAGTAAGGGCCTTATCATATACTAGCGGATTGCGAACGTTCTCAAAGCGGAGCGGGCGCGCAACGAATTCGTTACGGGGCTCACAACAGTCACAACGAACACACCGCGCATGCGCAACGAATTCATTGCGGATGCGCAAAGAGTAAAAAGCGTCGCGCAACGAGTAAAAGTGATAAAGTCAACAGCAGTGTTGCCTAGTCGGAATCCATTTTGTTACAGGATGTATTGTACGTCGATAATTTGCTACAAACATGCGCCAAAAACGTAACGTATTTGCCAGGCGTTCGCGACGTCCTCGCTGCGCAGCCGCGGCGTGTTCGCGACGCATTCGCTGCGCGTCCGCCCCGCCCCGTAACCGCTCCCAAACCGCTATGATAACGCCCTAAGCGATTACCGCCGCTGTCGACAAGTGCGTCGCCGACCTTTAAATTGGAAAAAGGAAAAGTGGGATGATCTCTAATCGAAGACTAGTCGAAGATAAGGAGCATTAAGGGCTACCATATTCTTCTTCATTAGCTTTGCAGATCACCAAGGACTTGACTAGTATACTACTTGGGTTCTAACTGAGATAACGCTAGGAGGATGATGATTAGGTCTCTTATTGGTAAAGTTCACGAATAAACTTTGGCAATATTGAAGTTACAGATATGTTACTTACCCTAGAATATTTGCGAATATTTTGGCTTCTTTTTATTTGACATAAATCTTTCCTGGAAGTACGGACAGCCTTACAATTTGCCCTTTGCCAAAGCTTTGCTTATTTACTTAAATAAAGGACAAATGATAAACAGTTTGTCCCTTGCGCTAGACGTACGAGGGGAGTTCAATGTATTCTCGGTATAGGTATGAAGGAAAAGGCGGAAAATTCTGAATAAATCTTATTTTTCAATATACTCCCCTAACATCTCAATACATTTATTTGTTTGTGAAAGTAACTTTTCAATTCCCTCTGAAAAATATTTTTCTTCATGGCCCGAAAAATGTTCGTTTATTGCTCCCTTCAACTCTTCATCGTCCGAAAAATGCTTTCCACGAAGGTCTTTTTTAAGATTAGGGAATAGATAATAATCACTAGGGGCCGGGTCCGGACTGTAGGGTGGATGATTGATTTCTTCAAATCCGTACTCCCGCACAGCAGCCTGGGCAAGGCGCGCCTTGTGAACCGGCGCGTTGTCGTGAAGCAGCAACACACCTGCGGTTAATTTTCCACGTCTTTTTCTTTAATTGCCTCCTTTAAATTACGCAGGGTGATTGCGTATGATGCAGCAGTAATACTTTGACCTTTTTTTGTGTACTCGATTAGCAAGATTCCCTTAGAATCCCAAAACACCGTGGCCATGAGCTTTCCTGCGGACGGAGTGACTTTGAACTTCTTCGGCGGGTCTGATCCTTTTTTGTGCCACTGCATAGACTCTTGCTTGCTCTCAGGGTCATAGTGATGAACCCACGTTTCATCACCAGTAACAATCCGATCGAAAATACTTTGCGGATTTTCACCACAGAGGTCCAAAAACTCCTTACAACAGTCAACTCGCACTTGTTTCTGTAGCGCGGTGAGCATTCGCGGCACCCATCTTGCACTGACCTTTGACAAATTCAGGCGCTCATTTAGGATTGTGTGAATGGTACCCACGAATAGCTTAGTCATTTCTGCTAATGTTTTCACTCTTACACGGGCATCTTCAAGTACAAGTTTTTCGACTAATTTGACGTTTTCTTCAGTAGCGGCACAAATTGGCCCACCAGCGCGGGGGTCGTCTTCACTGCTCTCTCTACCCCGTTTGAATTCACTTGACCACTTCTGAATTGTAGATAATGAAGGCGCAGAATCTTGGTAAACAGCCACCATTACTTCATGGATAATTTTTTGAGTTTTTCCTTCTTTTGTGAGGAATTTTATTACTGCACGATGCTCGATTTTTTTCATCATTGTCGAATCAGTCATCATAGTTGCCTTTCGCAATGATATCTTGAATACTAATGGTGGCAATTAAATGAAATTTTGTATTTAAACCCTCAAAGAGTGTCATTAACTAATGAGATAATTAAATTACCCTTATCATTAGTATATCACCTCGATACCGAGAATACATTGAACTCCCCTCGTATGAAAAAACGCCTACCAACCGTACTTAAGTAAACCTAGCAACACAATCCAACAAAGACGAATATAATACAAAGAAAATACGTTGGACATCTCTGTTCATATTTTATTCATTTCCTCCGTGTGGTGACGGATTAAGAATACGGAATGTCTCCACCCCATATCATCCCATGGGTGTCGTAAGAGCCGACAGAGGGAGCATATTATGCAGAGAACAGCACTGTAAGAGAAGGAAAACTTGATACAAACCCTATACCACCGTTTGGCCAGCGTGGTATAGTAGGCCAATTCCTCCTTTCAAAGGAGAGGCCTAGTCCAGCAGTGGACTGTAAGGCGCTGATGGTGCATTATCGTTTATTTTGACATATAAAGGGTTATTTGTAATTACTCGTTTTCCCTTCCAGAGATGATTCTAGGGTCATAATGAAGTATTTTTACCCTCTACATATAGGGTCGAAAATTTAACTTCACGACTGCGGGCTCTGACTTCCTTTAACAAGTTTCGAAGATGTCCATGACATCCAGTACCAAAGGCTGAACATGCTCTTCGAGTCACTGGACAAGCGTATAAGAAGCGACATAAGAATTAAACCCTTTATGTGCATTTAACGCACAAAAGACAGTGATTCAAGCTGAAGTTTCGAACCCTTTGCGCATTTTAGTCTGTGGTCTCCCTATTAGTAAATCACTGTTTTTGTGATGTAATTTTATTTTATTCGAACATTACTCTGTGTTCTTTGACTCCGTAAAACGCTGTGTTAGTAGCTTTGTTTTATTTATGAAGATGGGCCATTTAATTGTCTATCAAATTAGACCAAATTTGCTACCTCTAAAGTCCAAAATATTTTTAAGAGCCTGTTTATAATGAATGGTTTGATTTGGCCCGAAAATCTTTGAAACCGTTTTGTTCGAAAATGGAGCATTTTGAATGGTGAATAGGTAGGGGGTAAAATACTCCACTATGGTGCTAGAATCACCCTGTATACATGATTCGAGGTTGTCACATAGTTTGAGACTTTATTCAATTTAAAATAGAAATGTGTCACTGAAATTAGATAGAAATAGCATTTTGAACAAATATAATTACGAGAATTGAACCTCCGGTAGTAATTAAGATCTCGCGTATAGTTTGCATCGTAAAGTGGGCAGTCGTGCATATCTTCGTTTTCAGCATTCGCTAGGAGTTGAATAGTAAATGCAAACATTCAGTGCAATCTGCGTTTGTTTTGTTACGTAAATAAATGAAATCTACGGACTCTCCGGCTATATTTTCTTGTTCGCTGGCGAAGCGGTTGTGTTTGCTTTGCAATTTTATATTGCGTTAGGACGATACCTACTTGCCTCTATTTGTATCACTTTATAAGCAGCAGGGTAGTGTAATTTTGTTTTCCCGCCCCTGGTGTATGTTTTTGTTTGCGACTTGTCGTGAAGTTCCTTTAGTTAAAATCATCAATCTTTAGTTAAATGTCATCGTCATGACTTGTCTGAGGGTGATCTCTTTACCGCAAAACTGTGCTTGAAAACCGCATAATGAACTTCAAGAGAATATTCAAGTTGTGGCGTTGGGTTGAATCATCAAGGTTATCTGTGTTAAAACAGATTTCATCATTAGACAAGTCTTTTTTATTTTTGCCTGTTGCCACAATCGTAAAATAAATATGTTCATATAGTCCTTCTTGGCAGTTCCTCTTCAGGATCTCTTGTTAGCTTAGGCATTGAAAGGCAAGCAATGCCAGGTACAGAAATGTCATGAACAGTAAATATACATAGACACACGCCTGTTTCCACGAAGGGGTAGGCAAAGGCATATTAAAAGCCCACTTTTCGCCAGTGTTTTGATCCCACGTAATAGATGGCGAGCCTATTGCCGCTTATCGGGATATTTTGTTTGCCAGAGCCTCGTCCGTTGATCGGCAGGTGCACCACTTGCAGGTGAGGTTGGCTTGGGACCCTAAGTTCTTGGTGGGAACCCTATGCACCCCAGTAAATATACATAGATATTTAAAACCGATTGCCAATAATTATAAGCCAGATTCGAAAAACACGGCGTTGTCTCGTATGGGAATTGAATCTACAACTTTTGGCGCAGTTCTGAGTGAACGGCAAAACGATCGCTTAAACTTTTCTACGTTACGTACGCTAAATCTCGAAAATGGCTGGACCGATTTGAAAATAGAAAATCAGGAAAAAGGCAGCCAAAATATATTTTAAATGTTGTGTTAGGACTGTTACTTTGTATTTTCGAAAAGTCGCTTGTCGTGTCGGTGTCTTGTTTTATTATTCATATCGTACAAAAATTTATTTTTATAAAAATACTAGCTTTTGCCCGCGGCTTCGCTCACGTTAAATTCGGGGTAACACAAAACTCCTTCATCGTTCGATAGTAATTTTCTTTTTAATTCTGTTCATGGGGACTAATAAGACAGATAACCGCAAGAAGTATTTAAAACATTTCTGTAAACAGTATTTTTAGAGTTACGTAGTCAAAAATGGCTAAACACGGAATCCTTATAGACGCGCTATGTCTGTCAGTCTATCCGTATATCACAGCCACTTTATGCCGAAACTATTCAGTTTACACATTTGAAAATGGTAGCTATACCTAGGTATGCATTTATGAACCGCTTTACGACGTTATAGATAATATTAAATATTGAATATTAAGGGGGGCTCTTCATACATGGAACTGATGTGGAAAATGGGTCGTTAAAAATTACTTTGAGGGTCCTAAAACCTTTGTTTCTCAAAGGCAATCGTTTGAAAGATATACGGTTCCAAAGTGGTAAAATGGGTGTGTGTGTCCCTCTAACTTTTAAATTAAGAGAGTGACAAAACTAAAAAAAATATATACTGTAGATATCCTTATAAAAACTTCCAACGAAAATTGGTTTGAACAATATGTAGTCAGCAGTTCTTGAAATAAAGCACATCTTAAAAACCGCAAATAAAGCTTTGTCGTTTATACAATTACTATTAATAGTTGGCTATGGGAACCCTTTATGAGCGAGTCAGACTCGCAATAGCGAATACCTTTTATAATGTTTCGTCCTAGGTGTTACTTGTAGCCGTTTGCCATTACAAAGCTTAGGTGCATTAAGATTCTGCATTAACAGAACTGGAACACCAACGTTCAGTCTCAAGTTACGTGACCAGGTACCTAACTGTAAGGAGTTCAGAAACTCTATAGGGTACGAAGTAACTTGGTCAGTATTAATTACATTATCTACCGAAAGGTGGACAGTAACATCACTTTGCATACAGTCAAATGTCAAAGCCATGGTCCGATATATCTCTATACACACTTTCGAATTGATGAGTAGAGAATATTGATGCAGCCGTTTTAGTGTGAAATCGGTACATACATACCTATGTACCTACACATTTTCGCATTTATGCCTAATATTAGTAGGGATTAGCCAAAGCTGTTACAATAATTATTAGTTTATATAAGTAAGCGAACGAAGTAATGACAGTGCACCATATGACAATTATAATGTGACAGAACGGACAGATATACGATAGTACATGCGCAGCACTCAATTATTACAGCGCATGCGTTCTTACTGTCAATAGGTAGTAGGTTTGTCCCTATAAACTTCGACCCTCTCTAAAATCCCGCCCAAATTATTTTTTGCAACTAATTGTATCCTATGTGTTTTCCTGGTTTTGAGCAACCTCCCCACCAATTTTCAGCCAAATCGGTTCAGCCGTTCTTGAGTTATAAATAGTGTAACTAACACGACTTTCTTTTATCTATGATCGGTAGAGGTGCCAGGAAGTCAGTTCGAACAAAATTTGTAACCATATTCAATAAAAACATTTTGAAACCTAAACTATTATTTCATTATTCTGACTAGGTAGCTACTGGCTAGGTAGTCTTTTTTTGTTTTATAATTACATATTGAAAGATTTTAAGGCCATGTCGCACATCGTTAGGAAAGGTATTAGGTACAGATATTTTTAAAGTAATCGAAGTTTAAAAGAGCTTTTAGTTTTTTTTTATAATTAATTAAGAATTTCATATTTTGCACTCATTACTTCATTTTTAAGAGTTTTGAAGCTCGACAATTACTTTTTCTGCATTTATTCCCAACAATTTATGTTTTTTTAAGAATAATAATACATTAGGGAATCCCATAAAAGTTATCTAGTGCAAATATGACTACAAACTAAAAAGATATATCGTTTTAAATGTGATAACTAAGGAAAAAATAAAAAAATGGTAAAAAATCGTATGTCGAGTACAGGTACACTTAGGACCTGGGGTTCTTGGGGTGAAAACTAGGATATGCCCTCCCCCAACCCCTAAAAAATTGTGTCGGTCCATACGCCAAACACCCTGTATATATAGATTGTATGTTGTCCATACAAATGATTCTTTGTCTACTTTTACTCTGTCCCGACGTAGATGGTATAGTGCTTATATTTGTGTCGAACTTTTTTTTACATTATTGCTGTCGTACTTATAATAATAATAATAATATTCTACCACATTCATACAACACCATCTAGTCCCAAACTAAGCAGAGCTTGTACTATGGGTACTAGATAATGGATAAACATACTTATATACTTTTTTTTGTTGTAAATACATACATATTATACATAGAATTTTTTATAATACGTATGGTACTGCTCACGAGTCGTCGATATAGAACCTCATGACGCTATCGGAAGCGTGTCCTTAATATGCCTCGGTTATACCCACTAAAAATCACTGCGATGTCCCTTGACTTCCCAATGCGGTGAGGTCACGTGGAAGGTCTCTTGCACTACCTATTTGCGACAATCCTGTCGTTGTAGGTAAGTCATGAAAGTCTGTAACAAAGATACTACTTACTATGAATCTCATGTGCTGCCTACTAGGTATACCACACGCTATTTCGAAAAATATCAGTGGATTCACAATTTCAAGTTGGTCGATTATTAACTCGTAAGATAAGATAGTTTATTTCGCAAACAGGGGTTCTGTACATGATCTTAAATATTATAAAGGTTCAGCCATATTTTACCATTGAAAAAATGAAAGAAAGGTACAATACCAACAACACAAATTAGGATTACGCAAATACACAAGTTCGACTCATAAGTGTTTACATTTAAAAATATTCAAACAAAAACATTCTCTTATTCTGCAAAAAAAGCGGAATATTGTAATAAGCTTTATAGAGTAGTAGAGTAGAGTATATTATGTTTACTGTACAGTGTGCAATAATTAGGTGGGATAGCACGATATTGCACATTTTATTCAACTAAATCGTCTTTGGTACCCACTATATAATTGGACAACGATAATATCAGGATGAAAATACGCTGCCGATCAAACAGTAAAAAATTGTCTAGAAAATCTAAGCCCGCAGCAGCGTGGCTCGCTCATTTTATTTTGATATAACCGCACTGTAACGCAATAATTTTATACATACAGAATATGAATAAACAATTAAGACGTTCGATGGCTAGCTTTCATTTTCTTCATAGTTGAGACCCAAATCGCGGCCATCTTCCGCCCCTCAGAACAGAGGACGTGTGTATTATCCCTTTCATACGTTCGGAGCTAACCCACTAACGCCCGGTCCCAATATATTTGATTCTATCTTTGACATATTTTGAATGGAGCTTATGGCAAACATGTACCTATCTCTAGTTGCCAGATCTATAGATAGTTACGACCGCGCGTTTGGTCCCGTCAAACGTGGTTAGCATACTTTGCCGCGACTGCGTTGAATAGTTGTCTATCTTGAAGTCTGCGGTCTCTAAATTGCAATGTCGAATAGTTTAGTTACACTATTAAAGTCACACAATTACTGTCAACGCTCAACTTTTAGACCGCTTTTACTACTACGCCAACCGTGCACTGTTTAAGGTTCGAGAGAGAGGAAGCAAATAAACAAATCTTTATTTAGCGGTCGAGGGGCCGACACTGGACTAAGCGAAATATTAACGATGTTAGTTCACAGTAACTTTTCTTTATGTACTGTAGACTGAAAATGTTAAAATTTTCAACTGGTTCTCGTACTAACATTTGCAAATCGCAATTACGACCATAGTAGGTATTTGTTTAGCAGAATAGACCTATTGTTTTAGTTGTGTATGTAAATTGTGCTAATGTATATTGTATTATTTTTTTGGTCTGCAATAAAATAGCAGCTCATATTTTAGTTATGAAACGAAAGA
The DNA here is from genome assembly GCA_944739405.2 of Euclidia mi. Classification (NCBI taxonomy): domain Eukaryota; kingdom Metazoa; phylum Arthropoda; class Insecta; order Lepidoptera; family Erebidae; genus Euclidia; species Euclidia mi. Next base: position 50,463,540 of record OX123195.2, read on the forward strand.
AGTATGCTATGTATAGAAAGAAAGAAGGAATGTTCGTATGTAGGTATATACATAGGTATACTCGAAGGGACCGTTACAACTGTATTAGATAGAGCTAGATATATCATTTTTAGGGTTCCGTACCTAAAAGGTAAAAACGGGACCCTATTATTAAGCATCAGCCGCTGTCTGTCTGTCTGTCCATCTGTCCGTCACCAGGCTGTATCTCATAAACTTAATAGCTAAATTAATTAATCTTAATATATAAAATCCTTGCGTTACTGACTGACTGACAGACGAGCTACAGCCAAAACTATTAGGCGTAGGAAGCTGAAATTTGGCATGTATGTTCCTTGGGGACCGTAGGGGTGCACTAAGACGGGTTTTCCCGAAATTCCCACGGGAACGGGCAGAAACGGTTAAATTTAAAAAATGTGCGAGCGTGCAGCTACGCTCGCACATTTTTTTATTTTTTATTTTTTATATTGTGGAGCCCCCTTAATATATTGATTTTTTATTTTTAGTAGGTATTTGTTGTTATAGCGGCAACGGAAATACATAATTTGTGAAATTTATTTCAAACTAGATGACGCCCGCAGCTACGCTCGCACATTTTTTTAAATTTAACCGTTTCTGCCCGTTCCCGTGGGAATTTCGGGAAAACCCGTCTTAGTGCACCCCTACGGTCCCCAAGGAACATACATGCCAAATTTCAGCTTCCTACGCCTAATAGTTTTGGCTGTAGCTCGTCTGTCAGTCAGTCAGTAACGCAAGGATTTTATATATTAAGATTAATTAATTTAGCTATTAAGTTTATGAGATACAGCCTGGTGACGGACAGATGGACAGACAGACAGACAGCGGCTGATGCTTAATAATAGGGTCCCGTTTTTACCTTTTAGGTACGGAACCCTAAAAATGATATATCTAGCTCTATCTAATACAGTTGTAACGGTCCCTTCGAGTATACCTATGTATATACCTACATACGAACATTCCTTCTTTCTTTCTATACATAGCATACTTCTTTCGTTTCATAACTAAAATATGAGCTGCTATTTTATTGCAGACCAAAAAAATAATACAATATACATTAGCACAATTTACATACACAACTAAAACAATAGGTCTATTCTGCTAAACAAATACCTACTATGGTCGTAATTGCGATTTGCAAATGTTAGTACGAGAACCAGTTGAAAATTTTAACATTTTCAGTCTACAGTACATAAAGAAAAGTTACTGTGAACTAACATCGTTAATATTTCGCTTAGTCCAGTGTCGGCCCCTCGACCGCTACATAAAGATTTGTTTATTTGCTTCCTCTCTCTCGAACCTTAAACAGTGCACGGTTGGCGTAGTAGTAAAAGCGGTCTAAAAGTTGAGCGTTGACAGTAATTGTGTGACTTTAATAGTGTAACTAAACTATTCAACACTGCAATTTAGAGACCGCAGATTTCAAGATAGACAACTATCCAACGCGGTCGCGGCAAAGTATGCTAACCACGTTTAACGTGGCCAACTGCTACGGGACAAAACGCGCGGTCGTAACTATCTATAGATCTGGCAACTAGAGATAGGTACATGTTTGCCATAAGCTCCATTCAAAATATGTCAAAGATAGAATCAAATATCTAATAAATGGGTTACCGGGGGACCGGGGATGGGGACCGGGCGTAAATGGGTTAGCTCCGAACGTACGTAAGGGAGAGTAATACACACGTCCTCTGTTCTGAGGGGCGGAAGATGGCCGCGATTTGGGTCTCAACTATGAAGAAAATGAAAGCTAGCCATCGAACGTCTTAATTGTTTATTTATCTTCTGTATGTATAAAATTATTGCGTTACAGTGCGGTTATATCAAAATAAAATGAGCGAGCCACGCTGCTGCGGGCTTAGATTTTCTAGCCAATTTTTTACTGTTTGATCGGCAGCGTATTTTCATCCTGATATTATCGTTGTCCAATTATATAGTGGATACCAAAGACAATTTAGTTGAATAAAATGTGTGATATCGTGCTATCGCACCGAATTATTGCACACTGTACAGTAGACATAGTATACTCTACTCTACTACTCAATAAAGCTTATTACAATATTCAGACTCTTTTGCAGAAAAACAGAATGTATTTGTTTGAATATTTTTAAATGTAAACACTTATGTGTTGAACTTGTGTATTTGCGTAATCCTAATTTGTGTTGTTGGTATTGTACCGTTCACATGCCTAATGGTAAAATATAGCTGAACCTGTATAATATTTAAGATCATGTACTGTGCCCATGTTTGCGAAATAAACTATCTTATCTTACGAGTTAATCGACCAACTTGAAATTGTGAATCCACTGATATTTTTCGAATTAGCGTGTGGTATACCTAGTAAGCAGCACCTGCTATTTATTGTAATAGTCTAAGATCCCGCGACAAATTACTGCTCTCATCGAGTTTTCGCTAAAATCGCGAAAATTGCTCGCTTGATATCCTTTAATGTAGGATCTACATGCTTCGACCGCTTTACGGTTTGTCATCGTGCATTCATCCCATATGGTGGAAAAGGTAAGGAAAATTTTAGCTTTGTAGTTGTTTCTAGATAATATTACAAACAGAGCTCTCAGTGTGGTCTAAGTCGATCAGAGTTTTAAACATTGTAGGCACTTTTTACTCCTGATAACGATATGGCTGCTATCGGTCTATACAAATAAAATTCTTGCGTTAGTGACTGACTGACAGACATCGCACAGCCAAAATGATAGGTAGCAAGAAGCTGTAATTCTGCATGTATGTTGCTCGGAGACCGTAGGAGTGCGCTATGAAGGGATTTCTCGAATCTACGGGATCGAGCAGTGAAATTTATAAGCGCCCATGGCCCAGTGTACCTACGTAACGGACTGCTGAGACGATGGTCTCGGGTTCGATCCCCAGATACCCCGGGCACAAACCCCTGTCTTTTTGAAGTTATGTGAGTATTTAATCATCGCTCGCTTAATAATGAGCCCGGTATTACATTGGGACCAAAACATAACTGACGAAGTGAGGGTGTGTAATACACATCCTGTCTACCACTGCGTTGTTAAAGGCGTGAAGTTATGCATTTATGTTTATAAGAATGTGCGGGTGCAGCTGATATCACCCTCTAGTACCCGATAAAGCGACAGCTGTCGTAATCTTACTTTAGCTTCGTTCTTTCGCCTAAATCACCTTAATAAGAAAAGTATTTCCAGTTCCACCCGGAGAATCTACTATTTTGCTCAAAGAACTATCCAGGCTACAACACACACGATCAAAATTATTATATTAAACGCTGTTCTTCAGTTAGTCTCGAGACATCATTTTGCAGGATTTCGGTTAATTTAATTGGTATATAGTTTACCTATTCATATACATCGTCTAACTTTTATTAATACTTACACCAGCAAATGATGCTGCGGGCAGGCCATATTGAGTTATAGGATAGATATAGCTATATCTTGAATAGCAATCAAATAACGATTCATTAGTTGGTTGTGCGTGCCTGAAAAAGTCCTCGGCCAATTCTTTTTGAAATCTATGCCATAACTGAAAGTTTGAAGAACTCCAGCATTACTGCAAACAAATGGCGTAATCGATGAGGACTTTCACTTATACTTGCTTCAGACAAAGCGTTATCCCAGTGTTTATACCTCCAGTAAATGACTCGCTACTCAGCGCACTTAATACACGCGCGATAATACCCAGCCTAAGCTGGACCCTATATAATATCATAAATTATAGAGAATAGAGCTAATTTTAAATTGGATATTATTAATTTCGAAAATGACCATTTATAATATTTCAACCGTCGTAATTTTACATTTTACAGATCATACTATGTTAAGTTTCAACCAATTCAACTAAAGAGTTACTTACTTACATTGCTATAGGACAGATATCAAGCGAAAATACATCGTTATGTTTAAATTGACATAACTTTTTTATTTATGAACCGATTCGAATTAAACAAACACTAAATGTTAAGCGAGGCTTCCCATAATATATCAGTGAAAACCGTATTCAATTCCGATAAGCCGTTTCTGAAATTAGCGTGCACAAACGCACAGACAAACAGATAAACAGACAAAAATTGTAATAATGATATTTGTGGGTTCTCTTCTATAATAAAGACCCCTTAAAATAGTTTTCTCCTAAATATCTCCCATGTACAGACATCGATCACTACAGATTGATTATATGTATAGATAGCGAGTGAAAAAAAAACAAGCAGACTTCTAATAAACAAGTGGGTATACTCAAAATAACAGATTTTGACTAGACTTTGTGCATTTAATAAAAGTACAAGAGATAAAAAAACGATCGCCCATAACCGATATTTTATGAAAAATATTCAAATAGAACGGATGAAATTTCTTACAAGTAGATCGTAAAGCTGTTAGGCAGATAACGAAGTCAGTAATCTGATCAGCTGTCTCCTATCTCCTTTTGGAATTGCTAATCAATACTTGCAAGAGCACGAGTTGCGCCTCACTGGTTCCATGATTCCATCATAATCTTAATATTAAAATATTATCTACCCTAAAATAATAGTATCTTTAAGTTAGACGGTAGTCATTTTTAATAATATTTGTCCTTTCTCTACGGGTATATTTAAAACGCTTGTTGATTTTCGGTACGTTTTGCTTTAAACAAACAGGTTTTGCCTAGGATTAAAATCATGTTGATTGAAGAAGCGTTTCGAAAAGGACGGTACATTCACACAATTATAGAATTGCTACATACTTACTGTTATTGTTTTTCGGTATAAGAAGGTACTGGTGAATATCTGCTGGAGGCAATTCAACTACAATTACGTAAATTATTGTAAATATCATAGTGATAAAAATACGCATATGGCTTAAACGGGTTGTAAATACTCTTTTCATAAGCTCCACTCCCTAACCAAGCATCCTGTGTTATACTACCTTGTAATTTGCGCTGCAACGTGGAAACCCTCATATATTTGCTCAAATATTTCTGTACGGGCGAATCGGCAATCGTTACCGGGCGTATGAAAAAGCTGAAAAGGTCGGATGTAATAGAACCTTCGTTGCATCAAATCTATTTACCTACTTCCCAAGGGAGCACTTTCAATGCCCCATTCGATATCCCTCCCTGTTACTACCGCTTATAAATCAAAATTTCACCAAACGGTCTGCAGGGATATAAAAAATCTTCTGTATTATTTTTTATTATGTTTTATTTGAAATTTTTGCTTAATAGTTTTTACTGAAATCAAGGTTTAAAAATGCTGTGTCGACCATTTAATTTAGATGCGCGCAATGCTAATATTTTTTTTAATTTTATGTATAAAATTCTTGGTATGTATTTCGTTGGTTGGCCAAAGTAGGTATGAAATAATAAATATTAAAGTTTAAAATGTGGAAGGTGCACAGCTAAATAAACATAATGAATGCAGATGGAAGGAAGAAGACATTATCGGTGTGCATGAAGTACGGTGAGAAGTCTCTGTGTTAGTTGAGTCTTTAATTAGAGTAAGTGGCTTGCAGCAGTTGTATTTAAGTTAATATATAGATGAAAATTATAATGTGTGTAGCTGATAGCCATAGATTTAAAGTAAAACAGACTTGGTGATACTCATGCATGAGTGATCGATTTTAAACTTTCGCGATTTGTATACAAAATAAAAGAACAATGGCAGAATTAGGTCAGGGTTTGTTGTGGCGAGCTTAAACTTCATATAAACAAAACAAATTGTTTATTTTTTCTAATATTTTTTATATTTTCACTTTGTCTCGATAAAGCCGGATTATTTTATGATGATAAAAAGTATTCCAATTGATTACGAACTAGGTGGTTACTGTATTATTTGACTAGTCGACGCTAGCGGCTTTGCACGCACATATTTTCGAATTTCCCGTTTTGCCTGATCCCGTGGGAATTTCGGGAAATCCCGTCTTAGTGCATCTCTACGGTCCCCAAGGAACATACATGTTAAATTTCAGCTTTTTGCGCCGCGTAGTTTCGGCTGTAGCGTGTCTGTCAGTCAGTCAGTAACGCAAGGATTTTATATATTAAGATTGTTGCCATAGACAATGGTGTGACAGGAATAGACGTTTGACATTGATGCGTATCGATTATTAAATAAGTAATCGATATGATCGACCTTTATAGGGTTGGTTTGGTTTAAAATATAATAATTAAAATGTAGTTAATTAATTGTTAATCAACATTATATCAATAAGCTAATTCATTTGTAGCAAAACAACTTCTAAATCAAATAAAAACGTCACAGCATCGTTTTAACGTTATATCGATTTCACAAAAAAATCGATTTAAAATGTGCAGCTCTGCTTTTGTCTTTGGCTGTGACAGGTAGATGCTACAGAATAGTTCTGCGTTTAGATGTCAATCTGACATAATGCCTTTGATAATTCAAACGTACCCACATTGTTCATTCATAACTAAACATTAAACACCGATATCTTCTTTTTCCGGCTTTCCCGAGTGAAAATAGAATAATTTATAGACTCTGTTTCTTACGCCGAATTTTTTGATATATTTTTTATTACTGAGCGCTTCAATTTAATTTCAGACATTTTGATGTATGGAGATCTGCCATTGTCCTTTATGGAAACGGGACTTATTGGCGATATTTCATTAATTTAAGGTATAAATATTCCTGTGTTACCGACGTTTCGGCCGTCTTACAACAGCCATGGTCGCGGCGAGACTGATGTCAACACAGAGGTATTTACAACTTAAATTAATAAATATTGCGAATAAGACCCGTTTCCATAAAATTGTATGATATACACATGAGTGAACCAGGAAACAGGATCATGCGTATAACGAAAGCGATAATGACATTAGACACCATGTGTAATCGCCTGAAGTTAATTCAGCGCGACACTGACTGTTTTCCGAATACTATAGGCTCTCAATCTTTAAGGCTGTGACCCCCAAGTAGGCGATTATTTGGATAAATTAATAAATTACCGCCACGTCTTGTGCTGTTTTTGATTTGATTGGCCTCTTTTCTGTATGAGTATCTTTGCCTAACGTACCTGCTTAGTCTATGTTTAGTTTGATAGTAGTTAACACTTATGACCTGTATATAATTAGTGCAAGTACATATATACACACAGTTTATAAATATCTGTTTATTTAAACTCACAGGATTTGGCTTTTCTTTGTTCAATGTTTGGCTCAACTGGGGTACAATCATATCGTAGGAAGTTGCCGCAATGAACGGTATCACTACTCTTGCGGTTCATTTGAAGGCTTAATTGGGTGGTTAGGAGAGCAAGACGTAAAGAGGTCATAAAGTTAGGGTGAATAGAGCGAGCATACCAATTTTTTTTAAAGACAACTCGCGCACTAGGAATAAATCCTGTGTCGCGGGGGGGTACAAACATACAACTAACGGACACAATGAACACCCAGACTTGAACCAATAATTTCTGGATCACACAAAGTGTTGTCTCGTGTGGGCATCGAACCCACAACATTCGGCGCAGCGTCAAGCGGCGAGGAAACCGCTTAAACCACTACGCCAACCGTGCAGTCAATATCTTTAGACTTCTTTTCTTCTGTTCTGGAAATACGCTGGTAATGACTGATAAGTCGATACTTATTTCTAGCATTAACAGCTACGTCAATACGCCTATCATAACGCCTAATACCACATGGTGGTCTTATCTGTATATATTAAATTCTTGTGTTGCTGACTAACAGACAGACAAGAAGGGATTTTCCGAGGGGATCGTCCAGAATGAGTTAAAAAAAAAAGGTAGGCTTTCCCTTCATTTATATAAAATAACTTTTTCTTATTGTCGTGAACAAATTTCAAGATCGACCTTCAGTTTAAAAAACTTCGCCGAAGAATATACGACTTATCGTTTAATCCTACTAGGAGGGAACGCGAAAGGGTTTCGAATAGTGTAACTTCCCGGAAAGGATGTTAACCGGTAGGTACTTGAGGAGTGAACCCAAAATTGTACTGCTTCCAAATCATCGACCCTTCAAAACCCCGGCTTCTTTTATATTGCGGTGTATTTCAAGTGCTTCCGCTGGTACAATACATACATACATACATACATAGTCTCACGCCTGTTTCCCCGGAGGGGTAGGCAGAGGCATATTAAACGCCCACTTTTCGCCAGTGATTTGATCCCACGTAATAGATGGCGAGCCCATTGCCGCTTATCGGGATATTTTGTTTGCCAGAGGCTCGTCCATTGATCGGCAGGTGCACCACTTGCAGGTGAGGTTGGCTTGGGACCCTAAGTTCTTGGTGGGAACCCTATGCACCGCTGGTACAACTTTATCGAATTTACTGAAGTTATAACGGTGAACGTGCGATTTTAAGCAAAGTTTTGCACTTATTGAGATTCGGATTTGAAAAGGAAGTTTATCTATTGAAACTCTCATTATTGTATGCGGTCAACGAGACAGCGGCGGTATACTCGTTGACACACACTTTCTACCAAGCTGATACGGCGTAAAATTTTATGAAATTCGGTATCTCACGTCCGTTCATTAATTTTTAATTCTTCTTTTCGTGTAACCAACTCTGTGGTCGGAGTTTATAGAGCGCCACCGAAGGCCTGCGACATGGCCTAACATTTCTCGTCTTGAGACACGAACCAGCGACGGCTTTGCAGGCCTTCCAAAGATCAGTAGTCTTCTGATGTAAAAGCCACAATAACAAGCGGTAACGCACCCAAGTAGTGATATCTGCCAACATGCTTTCCTTTGCCGATCTGTTACAATTGGCAAGTCAAGACATGCTACAAGCCGTCCTTTACCAAAGGTTTAGAATGTTAATCAAAGGAGCAATTCAAACCTACGACTGGGGCACATGACAGTAGTTTAAATAAGATCAAATTGACCATAGCACGTGTCTACATAGCATCCCTTTCAGTTCGGGTTTTCTTTCAGTTTATATACCCTTTTAAATATTAGTGGGGTAAGGTCGGGTTTGGCGAGCCGGTTTCAGTGACCCGAGACACTTATTACGAAATCCACTTATTCTGCTTGTTTGAGTCGCTTGTTCGGCAATACGTGGGCGGGTTGTTGCTGATTCTGTTTGTTTGAAACAATTGGCGCATATGTTATGTCACGGACGCTTACGGTGCTTTTTAATTCGTTGGTTAGAGCCTGAGTGCTCGGCCACAGTGGAGGGCGGGCGCGGGTGCCGGCGCGACGCGGGAATCTCAAACATATGGGGCTCTATAGAAGTGTCCGTAGTGGACGAGCGGGGCGGCGAGCGGTGCAGTGCGGGGAGCACGCGGGCAACTCAAACCATAGAACTTTCATACAAGTGTCCGTAGTGAAAGCGCGGGCGGCAAGCGGGAAACAATGCGGAGCGTGCGGATCTCAAACTTTATGAGCAATAATATTATGAGTAATTATGAAATCAAGTGCGAGTCGAACTCGCTCATCAAGGTTAACGTAGTAGCATAACGTAGCCCCCTAGCCAAATATCATTATCAATTTTTGGCCAGCAATAATAACTTTGGTTTCCGTAGTGTTTGTGTATCGATATTGTTTATTGATATTGAGCACCAAGGGTTTTGAGAAGCAAAATTTAAATTTAAAAATCTCCATAGGCACCCCGCTAGTATAGGACAGATATTTTTTTTTGTATATAAATCATAAAGCGATGCACAGCATACATCTACTTACCAATTTTGAAATTTGTAGTCTTAATAGTTTCGGCATAAAGTGGCTGTGACATAGAAACGGATGCATAGACAGACATGGCGAATCTATAAGGGGTTCAGTTTTAAGCCTCCTAACCTTTGGCTAGGGAACCCTAAAGATAGGTTACTTACATATCAGTCAATCTTCAGAAATATTCTACTGATATTGTAAATGCTAAAGTGTTTATAGATATATATTCGGTATATATAATGGTAGATAATGACATGGATACTGACCGAATTACTTTGTACCTACTCTATAGAGTCTCTGAACTCTTTAGACTAATCAGGAGTCTCACACAACTTGAGACTGAAAGTAAATTAATGTTACCCCGACTTCAACGCGCGCGAAGCCGCGGGCAAAAGCTAGTATTATATATATAATGATGAACTTAAAATGGAAAGCATCTATATAAATTCTTATTTGTTTTATTTATTTACATTACCACATATCTCTTTTTAACCCTTCCAGTCGTTCCTGAAGTTACTAGAATTTTCCAATTTTTATTCAAAATATTATTTTTATTTTTAATATTTGCCAATAAAGATTTTCCAAATATCATAAAAACCAAAATTATTATAACAGTTATAAATGTGATTTGAACCCACGCCCTCAGACCGTGAGGCGGTTGTATTATCCGCACGGCTACAGCCTTGTTATCAGTTAGTTGCGAATTTGATGAACAATTGACATAGTGTTACTATGGTGAGTGATAACGTCATCTAACTGAAAACTCATATTAATCTAGCCGCGATCCTAAATTTGACAAACACTGTACACCGCACCCGCAAACGCGCCACTACGGACACATGAAGACGCACGCGGCGCCGCGCGCGGGCTGCCCGCGCTACTATGGCCAAGCACTGACTGTCTGACTCAGCATAGACGGGCCACCTACCATACCACCGGTGGCTGGCGACAAGCTAGTTACATGATTTTTGATTAAAAACATATACTGCCTTTTGCAGTTCTCTATTGGATGTGGGGCTCTTCTTATTTGAGGAATAATTATGACTTTGTGAGTCAATATGCGGATTGACCACCCTCGGTATGAAATGAGGTAGTGAATATTTGTATTCTTTATCTGTCACTACACGGAATTTGAATACGTTTAGTCTGACATCGACGCGTACATGTAGCCAAGAATCACGTGAGTAAAAAGTACGTGAAAAGTACGTGAGTCCACTCTCTTATCTGGATATAAGCTTCGTCGTCGATGTCTTTGCAAGTGACTAGGAGCGCGATCAAACCTTATGTACAAATTGTAACGGCCACTGACTACTAGGGGCGGACAGCGGCCATTATTGGCGGCCATCTACCACCGTAATTGGCTTGCTGCTAAAGGACGGCACACGACCGCCACTGCGGCTGTGCTCGGTGACCGTTTTGCACGTAGTTATTAACTGGTGCAAAATAACAAGCGGTTTCGAAGAATGTAACAGCGGGGTAACTCTAACATTATCAAAAATCATACAAATAGTGTGCTAGTCATGAATCTATCCAGATGATAATGACTCTAACAGGCTCTGCATTTCAAAGCGTCGTTGGACTAAGGCGGTAGCATTGAACGCTGTATATTTTTACATACATACATATACTCACGCCTTTTTCCCGTCGGGGTAGGCAGAGACAACGGAACGCCACTTGCTTCTATACTTACAGACCTCACGCGCTTCCTCTATACTCATTACTCTTTTCATACATGCTCGCCGGTTTCGGGTACTTCGAACCTTGCCGTATATATTTTTATTTTTAATAAACGCAGAGCAATTTCATGCACATTGTATTTAAAGGAACAGCATTGTATATGGAAAGGCATAGATCAACTACTATAATTTCACATTTTTGCATATTCGTTATTTTGTTCGTCTAACATGCCTCAGATGATAAACCTTTAATCAAAATCGAGCTTTTTATACTTTTTATAATAACAGGACACACGTGCGTCTAGTGCAACGGAGTCCTTTTTGTGGCACGTGTAAAAAGCTCAAATTTACAAAAGAAAGCACAAGTTGTTGTTTTTCTAGATGTTCTTTATCTCCGTTAGTGTTTACAAAGTTACTCGCCACTTAGGTCTTATAACTTATGTAGGAGTAGTCTTTTAATAAATAAGCTGCAATTTTTAGGGAGCGATAAGGCATTACCATCAAAATCTCCAATGTCTTCGATCGGCAATCTGTTATTATTTTCTTAATTATTCCTAAGGACGTTTTCGTGGAAAATAATACTGAAAACAAATATTGTACGTAGAAGTTTCATCAATTATAATATACAAGTAATTAGTGTTACGTTCCTCGCCTGAGGGCGGAAAGTTCCTTTTCTAACAAACTTGTAGTATCAATTTCAATGTTCGTTATTTTGTTGCAGGTAAGCATTTGAGGACACGAAACGACAGTGTAGGAAGTAAAGTACGTAAGTTTACGGTCTCTTGAAATATTCATGATAGTAAATGAGAGTCTACTATGCTGTACGCAATAATAGAAATACTCGGACTCAGCATGGCCCGACTAGTGTTTTCGGAACCGGTATTCTTTTTGAGAACCGGGAATTTCGGTACTTTTGTATAACGGAACCGGGATTTCCCGGTTCTTTCGGTATTTTCGGTTCCAGCTAGTTTTTGTTATAGAAAACGGAAAGGACCGAAAGGGACGGAATTGGGCACCTGGTAGGTGCCCAATTCCGTCCCTTTCTTGAGCAACACTCCCTTGTCACTTGCATTCAGTGCGCGTACTGATGAAACGTTGGTGCCCCTTACCAAGGTTCGTGCAATCTTTATGAGGCATCTTTCTCTAGGCCTTCGATAATAAGCATCCTTTTCCGGTTCCTCTGACGCGAATGGCCTGGTAGACAAACTGGTACAACCGTTTCCGACCGCGAGTGAAGAATGACATTCTTCAGGCAGTACACTTTTCCTGAAGTTGCACCTTCCATGAAGACGTCTTCTGAGCCACATTTCAACACTCCCTGGTTAACATCGATCTCGCAGAGATGCTTCTGCATGAAGTCTAGGCCCAAGATGCAGTCATCCACTCACTATATCGGCCACGATGACTTTGTGACGGTAAACTTTGTTGCCTAGCTTCAGATCCACCTCCATTTCACTTCGGAAGGTTATGTGCTGACTGGTAGCTGTTCTCAGTTTCACACATTCATTGTTCCTGAAGCAGCCCCGAAGAACCCGTCTTGCCAGATGGAAACCGACGACTGTCCGCGAAGCACCCATGTCCAATGTCAGCTTGCATGGCGTTTTATTTTTTTATAAAGGGCCATACGTGCAATTTATAAGTTAGGTGCTAGACATTCTTTACGTAATAAATTTAAAGAAATAGACATATTGACAGTTGCATCGCAATATATATATGCTAACTTAATGTACATTAAGAAAAACTTACTTCTATACCGCAAAAATAGTGATTTGCACAACGTGAACACAAGGAATAAGCATAAACTGGTGGGAACTAACTACCGTCTACATAAAGTTCAGAACTCATTTGCGGGGATTGGTATACGATTTTTCAACAAATTGCCTCTTGAAATAATGAATTTACCCATGCACAAATACAAACGGACAATTAGGAACTTTCTTTTACAAAGGGGTTATTACACTATTAAGGAATTTTTAAATGATAAGACACCGTGGGGATAGGCTTAGGCTTGTTTAACTCACGATTATTTTATTTACATGTTAAGTGGAGGTGCCTCGTGAACACATGATTTTTGCAGGATTTGGATATTTTTATGATTTGTTGAATGTAGTTTAACATTATTTATCTCTGATCATATCATTGTTCACTTGTCACCTTCACAAAATTCTTTCTACATTTGCATTCCTTCACGTGTTCCACTAACTTATGTTAATAATAACGATCTAGAAAATGGAGGTAATTGGCGGTCATGGTCAGTATACCAATAGATTGTTTCTTACTGCTGGTTCGTATACCGTTGTCGTCATGCTCACTAAAATGTCATTTCTTGTGGTGGCGTCGTGTGTCGGGTCATCCCTTTCCCTCTAATATGGCGAGAGGGATGATGGCTGGCACATGCGTCATACTCGTGAACGGGTGCTACTTGCGATGACTGGTCGATGACGGTCTTGCGGGCTGGTATTAGATTTTAATAATTAACTGCATCATTTCCATCATGGTTCTGATCACTTTCGCGGATTGCCTGCATTATTAGGTATATATAATGTAAGTGGATGCTCCTGTTTCACCATGTCTATTCTGAGAAGGCTAACCAAAAGTATTATGCTTGAGTATTATGATGTACAGTAAATATATACAAGTGATATAGAAGGTGTAACAGTTGCAGCACCTTACAAAATGTAAATTGTGTATTATGCAAAACCTGGCGATGAAAAAGAGTGACCGTGAGTTTTATTGCCCGTTCTTTCTCATGGTTCTACCTATTGCTTTGCGAACGTGGCAGTAAATGTAAATGTAGAAGCATACAGTAATGATGTTTTAAATTTGAGTATAAGTAATTATTTTATAAATTTATTATTTTGACGTTCATAAGCGTCACATTGTGACCCAAATGAATAAAGGATTTTGAATTTGAATTTGAATATTAATTTCGCCTTCAATGATGAGGCTGTTCCCGTCACATGATTGCGTGATCGAGATGCTTGGGCTCTTCCATTACCAGCCAGCACCCGCCCCGCAGTCCTGGCTTCTACTCGTTTTCCTGTTATATACGCCTGCTGTGCCTGCCAGGCAGCGAGCCTGGCAGGCACAGCAGGCGACCCCTTTGGTGGAGACAGAGTGTCACCACTCCAGGTCGCGGATTCCATCCGTAAATGTTACGAGGGTCCCATCTATCAGAGCAGGCGACGACTGGTATGACTTCCTGACCAGCTTTTCCATCTCCAGAGCCCACTGCTGCAGAGTTTCTCCGGTGCTTTGTGTCCTGTCCTTCAGCTGAACACGTTACACATGTTCGAGGTGCGCGTCACCGTATCTCGCCTCCAGCACCTCCAGAAGGTTCTCGTAGGAGACGTCTTGCCCGAGTGCCCCCAACACCGTCAACGCCCGATCACGAAGGCCCAAGGTTAGGGCGGTTAAGGCCTGTTCTTTATTCCACCCATTTGATCGCATCACAGCCTCAAACTGGATCTTGTATGCTGACCATGATGACGAGCCATCAAATGGTGGAACCTTAAACCCACGAGGCTGCCTACGCTTTGGGCAGCTCAAGCGGATATGGCCTTTAAGCCTCTTTCCCCGCAGTTGTAGCACCGAGGTGACGATACAACTTCCCTGATGCGGTGGCTTCGCTCGTCGCGTCGTACTGCTTCCACCTCCAGAGCGTGGGCTACGGCGTCCTTCAGGTTCTTGAAGTGCCCAAGTCTTACCGCTGCTCTAACTTCCAGCCTGGAGGTTAGAGCAGCGGTAAGTAATCTACGCATCCAAGCCGCTCCTTCATAGGTGCCACCTATGAAGGAGCGGCGTGGATGCGTTATGGCGAAAACTGAGTGAGTCATGAGTGAACGCGAGATCGCGGCGCGCGGGCTGGGCATGTGCGGCAGCGCGGGGAAGCTTTACACCGCGTCGCAGTCGCGTTCCTACTTACTACTTTCCTTCCTATCCTAGCAACAGCGAGCGAGTTTAGGTAGGTAGTTATTGGTTATAGCGAGCGCACCATTAATTTCGCGCGTTATTTCTTTTAACGCTGTATTATTCTTTAGTAGTTATTTATTATATTATACGTTAGTTTTGAATGTTTGAATAGTAGAAAGTGTGGAAAAGTAAAGTAAATAAGTAAATAGTAATGTGAACTAGTGTGAATCGCGTAATGAAAATAAAATTCCCGAAAGTACCGAAAGAACCGGGATTCAAATTTGATTTCCCGGTTCCATTTTACTGACAAAAGAACGATTAAAAGTAAAAAGCATGGTCACTATAAAATTGCGCACGCACACAAACACACGAAACGGTTGCTATGGTAAACAGACGACAGCGATCTGACAGGAACGAAATACGATACGATTTAAACAAAATGTTTCAAATTTAGTCTTTATATAACACTCTGATAGAGTGGGGTTTACAAGAATGATGTTTGAGTAATTTGTCAGCTACTGTTGATATTTCCAAAGATATGACTATAGTCCGTTCACAGTTATTTTACCTCTAGCTGTTAGATTGGCCAACCTGGGCGTTGTGTTGCTATATTTGGTATATAATACTCCCATTTTAAATATACATTATTGCTAAAAAATTACTTATTTTTTTATTGCCTAAGCGATCGTATTAAATATTTGGAAGTAATGTTTGTAACAAAACCTCTTGGTATTGGCATGGCTATATGCATGTACATTTATTTTCTTAAGAAATAACTAATTTCCTATGAAGATAAGTAGTCATAATAAAAATGTTGTCTATTTAATATTAATATATAAAGGTAAACGCATCATAATTACGCCAACGTGAGGTTCTAATTATCAAATACAAAAACTGAAAATTTAATTTTCATATTTATTTTGAATAAGAATGATGTGGGTGTCATATTACACCTCTGCCTACCCCTGCATGGAAACAGGCGTGAGTCTATAAGAATGATCCATGTGGACTGCCAATGTTATGATGACTCGTAACTGCTGTCATATTCTGTATCAGACTCAGAATTTAATTCTATTATGAACCTGTCCATTTCAGCATCCGTAGACCCATCTGTTTAACGAAGCTTGTCTTCAATGTGGCGCTCATGTTTGCATTGTTTTTGTCAGTCTTCTGCAGTGATAGATTGAAAAGCTTCTTCAGCTAAATTCACAATGTTAGTTGCCTCTTGTCCTAAATTTTTGCTTGTGACTCGCCTTTTAATGAGACTCCACATAAGTTCAATTGCGTTTAGCTCGTAGTGGTATGGCGGTAATCTCACCACTTTGCGGCCATGAGCTTCAAGCATTTGAATTTTTGAAGCATTTCCACTAATATTGGGTAAACTGTTATGCACGGGTAACCCTGTTTTACATTCCTGTCATCACAGAGTACAATTCCAACATAAAGAAAATAAACACCGACATCTGTCAGAGGTAAAATAACTGTGAACGGACTGTACCTATTTCTTTCCATCACACTTTTCGGCTTTGGAGTGGGCAGTCGACTTTGTATAAAACTATTTATTGTTTGTTAATAACATGCACACGATCCATTGTTTCATAATATTGTAAATGACTATTTAGTTACCTAGCATTATTGATAGATAAAGTAAAAGAATATCAATGAGAGAATAAAGCAAGATCGACGTGTTTAAAGTTGTAAATTAATAGTTACATTAATAGAATAATCAAATAACTTACAGGATAAAATCACATTATTTTAGTCCACTTGACACTTCACTGTTCCCTCACGCATCACATCTTTTCACTGTTTTAAAAGCAGCTAATATGTATCAACTTAACTCCTAGGCACTTGTTGTCTCCTCACAATAAACTAGGGTTTTAACAATTTCCCACAGTGAAAAAGACCGGGGGCGACAAGTTAACATCAAGATGATGCAGAACGTTCCACACCAGCACCGTCATGTTGATAATTACAATTTTATTCACACAATTAAAATATTTTTTCGCAACTCTCGTTGACAGATTCCCGATGGATGACTAGATACTTGTCATAACTTGACAAAGCGCATCGCCAGCGCTTGTCATTGGCCAGCGCTGGCGACACATTACGTCTCGCTCTTGCCTGTTGATTACTACGTAAGCGAAAGATAGATGATAGATATTTTCGTGGTGAATTGTGTGTATTGTCTTTTGCCGCTATTGTGTTGTACTAATGTGTGCGTTCGTGTGACCGTACGTCGAACCATTAAACAAATGCATTTTAAAAGAAGGCGTTCTGCTTTGACTTAAGGTTTATTTTCGTATATTTCAACTTTTGAAATAAATGAGTGACTATAATTTACGTTATTTTTATTATTTTAGAACAAAAAATAAACAAAATAAAAAATGACAGTAATGGATTCAGTAGCCGATTCTGAACAAACTACTTTCAAGAAGTGCATTTAAATTTTTTACATGTTGTATAGGAATTTAAACTTTCGTGGTCACTATCAATACTTTTTACTGTTTCTACGGGATATATACTACGTACCTTTGTTTTCGTTTTGAGTAACCGATATTTCGGCACTGTTGCAAGCGCCATGGTCACGGACGTACTGAAGTATCGCGGGTGGATTAATGTTATAAACAAGTGAAACGGTCTACCCGCTTTCTTACTCATTTATTGTGTGCACAATCACGACCACCGTTTTCACTCTCGCACTGTACTCGATCGCGACACACTGTGTACACACTCCGTCGGCTCGTGCTTTAACTTTTTGCGGTTCACGGGTTTTACATAGACGTACCACTGGATGCCAGGTGTTCGACAGTTGAAACCCATCTTCTTTATTGAAATTTTTGTACTTTTAAATTTCAATAGTTTCTTTAACCATTTTAGGTATATAGTAGCGTTCTGTCGAAAGCACCTGAGGGTTATGTAACTCAATCCAATGGTTCGTACCCGAGTCTAGGAGATAGCACAAGGCGCAAGAAGCTGAAATTTGCCATGTACATATGTTTCTTTTGGGGGCTGCACTAAGTATTTGCCGAAATTTTCAAGGTAACAGGAAAAACGGTCTAATTAAAATAAAATGTGGGCGTAGCTGCGGACATCCTGTAGTTCTGTATAAAGCTTACAGCTGAGTTCGAACCAAGTCACATAATGTTTGCGTTTGCTCGACAAGGGAAGCGGGCGTTGCAGATCGATGCTTAACCGCATTATACCGACAAGGGGACTCTCGGATTGAGCTCACTTGAACATTACAACTTATATCAATAGAGTACTCAGATACAACTTGATCCTGAGAACTAGACTCCGCATTAGTCGAGTAAAATTTTTAGTTAAAGTCGTGTTAAGAATAATGATCCGTTTAATTTTAAATTGTCTTTATTTGTGTATATCACGAACTTCTTCACTATTACGAACGATTGCAACAGGTTATTCCCTGAGTGCCCCCTCTTCGAGGTTCCCGTCGTGAGGGATCCCGAATATGATAAATATGACTACAATTATTTATCCGGGTATTCAAGGAATAACCCATTGCAAGCGCCATGAGCAGCTTAGAAGGGGAAACATAACCAGTTCTGGATAGGCATTATCTACCATATATATTAAATAAAAAAAACAATAAAAATAAACAATTCGTTTTAACTATAATATGGAAAAGCAAACAAACAATCCAGTTTATGATTCATTTTTGTAGAATACTCGTCCGCCCTCGAGCTTTGGCAAGTTCACGAGTGACACTTGAACGAACGAATATGTAATCTCTAGAGACAGAGCGTGCTCTTTCTATCAAATCACATAGGTATTCCACTTTGTGATGCTGTATTATTATGGTACATTGTTTCCACGTCTCATCTAGTTGGTCAGTTAACTGATGTCTTGAACATTATGCCATGCTTCTTTGATTTCACTTCTTCTGTTTCTCTTTAAAAAATAAGTCAAACTAAATATTATTCTTGTATTACGAGGGTTTTATAAATATGCAAATAAAGGACATAGTACATAAAGCACACCCAGATTTTCCCTGCATGCATCCGATGCATCAGGCACATTGACGATTATTTGTCTCCTGTGGAAATCGAATTCTCAATACGCGAATTCTCAATACGAGGCGCAGACTGCAGTAATGAGATGGTTGCTGAAACCACTGCTCGAGTATGGTCAAGTTGTCGCTTGAAATGTTTTTTGTATTCCATCTTTGTGAATTCGCCACGACATAGAAATTAGCTTAAAGAAAACGAGATTTATTAAATGTCTGCTGAAGCAGCGAACCAGTGACGCAAGATACTTTTGGTCCCAATTCTTTACCTTCGAATTAATATATATTACATTATCAATCTTATCTGAATTGGCATAAAGTTGATTATGCAAAAAATTCAAAGTAAATAAAATAGCGTCGTAGGTTTGTTAAGTTGATATACTTTAATAATTGATCAGTAACAATTTTTCCGTCACTATTCATATTTTTACTCAAACAGGATTAACAAGAATACGCACTTGTAAATTGCAACACAAATTGCCGCCAGTTAATGGATTGAATTCGGAGGTAATCGTTCGTTTACGATTCGTAGTCTCACAATTACTCTATTGTCCCTTTTTAGGGTTCCGTACCTAATAGGTAAAAACGGGACCTTATTACTAAGCCTCTGTTGTCTGTCTGTCTGTCACCACCAGGCTGTATCTCATCAACCGTGATAGCTAGAAAGGTGAAATTTTCACAAATTATGTATTTCTAATGCCGCTATAACAAAAAATACAAAAAATATATATATAATATTAAGGGAGATCCCATACAATACAATAAACGTGTTTTTTTCGAATTCATGGCTCAATATTACTAACGGTAACAGATAGACGCTTAAAATTTTCACAGAATATTTCGTTGTATATTACCTTTCTAAATACATAATTAAATTTAAAAAAGTAAATATTAAAGGGGGGCTCCCTTACAACAAACGTAATTTTTAAGCAATATGTTACTCGATCTTAATAAACAGGTAGAAACTTGAAAAACATTTCGGTATATATAAAACAAACGATTTTCTTTTATAGATGACGGTACGGAACCCTTAGTGCGCGAGTCCGACTCGCACTTGCCCAATTTTTTATATTGTTTTTCAATGTAATTATTACCATTGCCTCTTTAAAATGGTTAATTGAAAGTAATTTGCGAGCTGGGAGCTGTTCTGCGAAGGTTTTCCCACAAATATTCTCAATGCAGAACAGATAAGGAAAATCGATTTTTGTTAGAAGTTATGATTTTTAGTTATTAACTTTTATTTGTTTTTTGCTTTTTTATTTTAAATAAGTGTATCGTCATTGGCTCATGATAAGTGTGCGAAGTTTCATGTCAATCCGATTTTTCGTAAAGGGGGAAAATCACATCAACGATTACCTATGTAAGATAGCGAGATACTAACGGATAGAGACATACTAAGCTGATAGGTAAAGCACGTTCAAAAGCATATTACGATCTAGCGTTCGAAAGCTATTCGTACGAAGCCGCATCCAAAATAATTGAACATGAAGAGGTAATATATTGAATGCAGTACTCCAATTAAAACGTTCGAGTATCACATTCGAAATTTTCAGCATATTGAGACAGCAAGCCACAGAATACACGCTGGGATTATAAAACGGAGTGTTTTCTATTCAAAATACGTACAAAAAAAAGTATATATTATGTATGTTTATCCATTGTCTAGTATCGATAGTAGGTACAAGCTCTGCTTAGTTTGGGACTAGATGGTGTTGTGTTGTATGAATGTGAAAGAATATATTATGTACTTTAATAATAATAATATAATAATATTCTACCACATACACACATCACCATCTAGTCCCAAGCTAAGCAGAGCTTGTGTTATGGGTACTAGATAATGGATAAACATACGTATATACTTTTTTTTTGTAAATACATACATATTATACATAGAAACACCCAGACCAAGACAAACATCCATGTTCATGCACACAAATGTTTGACTTGAGCGGGAATCGAACCCGCGACCTTCGGCGTAGCAGTAGCTTACACACCCGCTGCGCCAACCGGTCGTTAAAACTTTGTTACAGCCGGTGGCGCTCGAGTTTCTCGAAAACCTACCCACAATTAGTTTCGGAGTTTAAATAATCTTTATATCACGCAAACTTAGGCCTCCCTCACATTAGGCGTCAGCGTCAATGCAGCGACGGCATGTCACAATCACAAAAAACTAACAGAAGTTAAACTACATACAAAGTGCACTCGCACAACGCACACATAGACGTCGCCTACCGATAGAATATCTCAGAACGGTCAGGTATAGCGCGGAATATAGGTGCCACCCGCTTCAGACACGGGTCTTGTAATGATTTTTGTGCAAACATGGAGCAACAAAGAACATCAAATTATTATTAAGTTTAAGCAGTTAATTGTCGCTTTTGAAGATATATATCATCAGCTCTATATACAACCTGTAACAAATTTAAATGCACTTCCTGAAAGTAGTTTGTTCAGAATCGGCTACTGAATCCATTACTGTCATTTTTAATATTGTTTATTTTTTGTTCTAAAATAATAAAAATAACGTAAATTATAGTCACTCATTTATTTCAAAAGTTGAAATATACGAAAATAAACCTTAAGTCAAAGCAGAACGCCTTCTTTTAAAATGCATTTGTTTAATGGTTCGACGTTCGGTCACACGAACGCACACATTAGTACAACACAATAGCGGCAAAAGACAATACACACAATTTACCACGAAAATATCTATCATCTATCTTTCGCTTACGTAATAATCAACAGGCAAGAGCGAGACGTAATGTGTCGCCCGCGCTGGCCAATGACAAGCGCTGGCGATGCGCTTTGACAAGTTATGACAAGTATCTAGGTAGTCATCCATCGGGAATCTGTCAGTGTCAGCGGGAGTTGCGAAAAAATATTGTAATTGTGTGAATAAAATTGTAATTATCAACATGACGGTGCTGGTGTGGAACGTTCTGCATGATCTTGATGTTAACTTGTCGCCCCCGGACTTTTTCACTGTGGGAAAATGTTAAATCACTAGTTTATTGTGAGGAGACAACAAGTGCCTAGGAGTTAAGTTGATACATATTAGCTGCTTTTAAAACAGTAAAAAGATGTGATGCGTGAGGGAACAGTGAAGACAGTGTTAAGTGGACTAAAATAATGTGATTTTATCCTGTAAGTTATTTGATTATTCTATTAATGTAACTATTAATTTACACACGTCGATCTTGCTTTATTCTCTCATTCATATTCTTTTACTTTATCTATCAATAATGCTAGGTAACTAAATAGTCATTTACAATATTATGAGACAATGGATCGTGTGCATGTTATTAACAAACAATAAATAATTTTATACAAAGTCGACTGTCCACTCCAAAGCCGAAAAGTGTGATGGAAAGAAATAGGTAGTCATATCTTTGGAAATATCAACAGTAGCTGACAAATTACTCAAACATCATTCTTGTAAACCCCACTCTATCAGAGTGTTGTATAAAGACTAAATTTGAAACATTTTGTTAATATCGTATCGTAGGTATTTCGTTCCTATCAGATCGCTGTCGTCTGTTTACCATAGCAACCGTTTCGTGTGTTTGTGTGCGTGCGCAAATTTATAGTGACCACGCTTTTTACTTTTAATAGAGTTTATACTTTCTTCAAAAAACAATATTTACGCAAATAAAAAACTAAATTCAATGCATGCATTATGATTGTAACAAGTTATTCTAATTGGGGTGTCTGAGGATGTGCGTTATTTCATTTACACGTTGTATATAAACAGTCCCACTGCTGGGCACGGGCCTCTTCTTACTATGAGAAGGGTAAGGCCATAGTCCACCACGCTGGCCAAGTGCGGGTTGGCAGACTTCACATGCCTTTCGAGAACATTAAGGAGAACTCTCAGACATGCAGGTTTCCTCACGATGTTTTCCTTCATCGTTTAGCAAGCGATAATTAACAATTTAATTCGCACTTAACTTCGAAAAGTCATTGGTGCGTGCCGTGGAATCGAACCGGGACCCTCTGCGTAGCAGTCTGTCGGTCTCTCCACTAGGCTATCGCTGCCTCTTTTGAAGATAAGTACCACCTAAATAGATGTGGTTATATTCCCAGGAAACACAATAATTTTCTTATCAGAAACTATTAGACCATTGAAAAGTTACATTTGGGGTTGCATTTGTCAGAGGACGCAATTTTTTTTACAGATGTGTAGGGACGGCTACTTTAAAGCTTTATCCAAATTTCGGCCACCATCTTGGAAAGAAGTGCAGGCGCGGATGGTTTTTCTTATTTATCTGGGAAACTATTGATCACGCTAAGACATGGTTCAAGCATTTTTTGCTGAAAATTAAATTCTCTACAACTTTGGTACTGACAATTTTTGTCGTAAAACCATGAATAAAAAAGTTTTTCTATGACATTGTTTTCTTTAGGTTATTATAACGTTTCTATATGATTACTGTGGCTTATGATCTAATTTAGCTTTAGAAGAACTATAGAAAAATAACGCATTTTGTCGGTAAATCAGAATTGCCAATCAATTTTCCAATTATTATTTTGCTGCGACTCTCCACAAAACATTGCGGTGCTGCGGAACATTGCAGTTTCCTTGGGCGGAACATCAACTCCAATAGCCCTCAGAGTGCCGTAGTTTTAGAGTTTTGTCCATATTTTGCCAACCTCTGTTTTCATGATCGTTGCAATGAGTTAAAATTGGACCTAATGGTAGTCTTGGAGGCTGCGGAGTCTCAAGTTGGAGGACTGGTTGTAGTTTTGTATAAATTAAATAGTTATTTTGTTACTCAGGATGAAAAAACTACAACACATTGAAAAGAAAATTTGTTGCTAATTGCATTCGATTTTCGCTGGTAACTTTTTTATTTTTCGAACTATATGCTACGGGACCAAAGTTGTAGCGAATTTAATTTGCAACTTATCATGTTTTGATTTTTTTCTGTGCAGCAAATAGTTTGCCATATATACTAGAAAACCCATTTGTACCACTCTTCACAAGATGGTGGCTGCAGGACAATCTCCAATCCAATCTCCCCTTGGCATCTTTGAAATAAAATTGCGTCCTTTGACAAATGTAGGTACGCTAAGCCCAAAAAAATAAGTATGTAACATTTCAATGGACTAATGGGCTGGAATTGAAAATATTTTTTGTGCATCTCTTTTTTTATCAGTTTTATTCTCAATTATCAATTAATAAACTAGATACGAGTACCATTACCATAATAGTTATTCCGCATAAACCAGATATGATAACACTCGCGCGACCGTCTACGTATAAGTTTAACTTCTGTTGGTTTTTTACATTGTGGTACAGCGGATGACCTCACTAGTGTTGCCAACAACTAAATCAGGTTTCCATCTGATCCGAATACTAAAACTACCATAAACACTAAGATATATAATATATTGTCCTTAACTGGACACATGACATCAACACAATTATGTCCACTAAGATTTTCTTACATGAAGATCAGTCGCACACAAGTTATAAGTCCCCTTTTGAGTAACAATAAAGTAACAATAAATCATAGTATCATTCATTTTGTAAAGCAATTTAACATTTTTAAATAAATCAACGTACAAGTTATTTCAAAACAAAGGCTATTTTGAATTTGTTTGTAATTGTCAGACGAATTAATTGTTTTTAACGTAGCAGTTTATAGATTTATTTTCATTGTGTGCATCTGCTTATTTATTTCTCCTAATCACCAGTTTTATGTATAGTATGACAGGTTTGTGAGTAGAGGTGTGCAAAGCTGCTACATCTAAATATTATAACGTAATAAGATATTTCAATAGCAGGTTATGTTTGCAGCGCTAATATAATAGGTAAATTTTTATGCATATCCATATACTTTCAATAAAATAGAAATCAGTAGTGTTAGTGCGGAAAATATTTAGATAAAAGTATGTACCATTATATCCAAGAATATTAGATGCAGTTATTTACGTAAGAAAGTACGGTTACATAACATGATTCCCGTTGCGTTGGGTCTGGATCTTGCAAAAATTGCTATATTACGCGTTCTATTACCAGTACTATAAGTTTGGTTAAAAAGTAGAGTCGGTATGAAAATTCAAAGTCGGTATTACTAAAGTATTATTCAATTTCTCAAATAAGTGTCTTGTTTAATCTAATATATATAAATCACATTGTTATCAGTTTTAGTATTAGTAGGTGTACTTGCGTTTTATTATCAATAGAATATTTTATATTTGTCTTGACTTATAAAAATCGAAGATCTAAAACATCTGATAAGGTAGAGCCCATCTACACTAGGCTATATACTGACTTGATGACTTAGCAAAAGTTGTTCAGTCCAATGAGCATTTGCTGCAAACTTATAAAAATCGAAAATCTGGAACTGCAAGTGCCCATCTAAACTATAACAGATGAGCAGTTACTGTAGACTCATAAAACTTAAAAGATATAGAACATTTGTTGAGGAACTTTAAACATTTAAGCGCTTGGTTAAATATCGATTGCCGTGGCCCTAGCGCACGGCTACAAATCAATAAGATAATAGCTATAATAGTTAAGGAGGTTTGCATTCGATGTATCGATAGACAAAAAAGACAAAAACTTTTTATATTAAATACTATAACATTTTATGTTTAATCAGCCTTAAACATTCTGTTGTCAAAATGTTTTATTAATCACTTTCTTCGTATCACAATCGTGCTTCTTTATGCTAACAAGTAGATGTTTATACCAATAACTAATTCTTCAATCAATCAAAGACCCAAGGAAGGACATAGGATAGCTGTTATCGCGATAACCGACATCCACGCGGGCGGAGCCGCTGTTGGCAGCAAGTAAATAATAAAATGGTTTAATAGAATTTACCACATTTAAAATACAAAATTTGTTCATCATTTACTTTTTTATTTACTTTGAAGTTAATAGGTACTAAATATATTATGAATGCTAGCCCCGGCCAGCACTCTAGCACCATAAAGACTGCTGCAAACAATATTGATTAGATCGCCATCTATCGCACGAGGATGTCGATAAAACGTTATTTTTTACTGTTAGTAGTCTGTCTTTATGATATCTATAGTCGGTGCCACTAATGAAATCGTGTGTCAAACGAATTGACTGTTAATGACTTCTATCATATTGTTGCTGTGAGATACTCGCAGCATTGCCAATTTAGCGACTTACGTGGCGACTTTAATTAAGTAATAAGAATTTTAGGCCAGTGAGAAATCCGTTAATTTTGTTTTATGAGACTATAGGCGCATACAACCGCCTATATCCGGTAAGTATAAGAGGTAGGCAGAGATGCCATACCAAGTAATGTGGTACAAAAGGAAAGTCGAGCGCACGCATTCTTAATCCGTCACCACACGGACGTTGGTTGTACCTAGGACTTAATTGCTTTACCTATATTCAAACAAAATAGCATAGCCTGTTATTGGGCATTATAAATAACAGATTATATGGTTATTTTAAATAATATTATTATTTTATAATAACCATATAATCTGTTATTTATAATGCCCAGTAACATGCTATGCTATTAAGTAACATATTATGTTACTTATCAAGTTATCTATTATAAAGCGAACATCTCTAGTGGTAAGCAGCCGGTCGCTCAAAGAACGCTCGGCTGACGCGGCGTCGACGCTGCGTAGACGCCGCGTATACGCCGCGTATACGCCGAGGTGCCGCTGCGTTGACGCTGACGCCCAATGTGAGGGGGGCCTTAATTAGAGTGGTGTTTTTTTATTTTATAGACTCACGCCTGTATCCCCGAAGTGGTAGGCAGAGGTGTAATATTACACCCACATTTCGCCAGGATTTTTTAGGTCCCACGAGGGCGAGCCTATTGCCGTACCGGGCACATTACCAGACTCCGTGCTGACAATTTCCTAACGGAGAACCCAATAACACTTTGTCCGACCCGGGAATCGAACCCGAGACCCAATCCATCGCGCACATTTATGCCGCGAGACCAACGAAGCAGTCAGAGTGGTGTCATTGTTGTTATTGCTGCCTCGCCGCTTGACACTGCGCCGAGTCTTGTGGGTTCGATACCGACCCGAGACAAAACTTTTTGCGATTCATACATTGTTGTTTCGAGTCTGGGTGTTCATTGTGCCTGGGTCGGTTGTATGTTTGTAAAGTACTTAGCGACGCAGAATTTATTCCTAAAGCAGGAGTTGTCTGATTAAGAAAAAAAATTGATGAGCACGCATATAACACATTGTGCTTAATGTTTATTTTGCGCTGAGACACAAGTGCTTATTGCTCTTCTATCGTTCCAGCGATATGCGGGTTCCACCTAAGACTTTCACCTTGAGGAGCTCGTGATCCGGAATATTAGCTGTTTCACAGCGCTATTGCTCTTTTATATTATTATTTAAACGTAGATTGGGTTTCGCCCTATGCCACACCTGTAATTGATATTTCTGCCTTAGGAATCCTGTTTCGCGAGGATGTTACAATGATTGCTTGTTTGTAACTTCCTCGCGACACAGGATTGCCCACAACGGATACAGGAAAAACCTACATCATAAATAACAATTTATGGATCAGGGATAAGGGGATTTAAGCTGTACCAACCTGTCTAAGCTGTCGCTTTATAGCAGATACTAAATGTAATCAGTATGCTCGTGCTCGTATAAGGTAGATTGAAAGTGAGTAATGACCAATTTAAAAACACCAGTATCCGTTATTGAATTGAAAAAAATCAAGACACGATTCCGATTCGATTCGATCTCTGCTGTAAAAATATTTGAATAAAAAATCTCAGACGAACGGTTCCGATTAAGGTACAATTCAGTGAATTTTAGTGCCGAGGTTTGCTTATGGAACAAATTGGATTGCCGCTTGTGGTAATACGCCGGGTCGCCTAAAGAGATTTCTTTTATAAGAGAATTCTTAGTATGCGACAAAGTTGAACGCAGTTTGTTTGAATGTAGTTATTATAACTGTTTTATTATGCCATAGCTTATAACAGTGGAAACAAGTGCTCAATGCAATAATACGCATTTATCTCAAAACTTTTACACATAGTTCTCTTTGTCCTATTTTTGCGCATTAAATTGTCATATCCAAAATATTTCTTCTGTTCTTTTCACCCTAAAAAACTAGCTCCGAAACTTGCTAGCCCAAACCTATTCGTAGAACTAGCTCCAAAATCAGCGGTATTTTATATGATACAACGCAAACAACAGATTCTCACTACGCAACACTAGCGGTCTTATTAATAAAAAATGCTTATTCTTCTCTTACTCCAAAGTAACACCGGTAATAGTTAATTCTAGATTAGTTATGGAATAGCTACGTGTTAATAACGGTATTAATAAATACGAAGTAAGTTCGGAGCAACAATACTATTCTTACATTGAGATTAAGGTATACGTTATGGCAACCCACTGACATTAAAAGTAAAAAGAATGAACAAAATGACCTGGTCGAATAAAAACTTTTTATTAAACACTTTTATTTGACAACTAGCTTTTGCCCGCGGCTTCGCGCGCGTTAAATTCGGGGTAACACAAATCTACTTTCAGTCTCAAGTTGTAGGAAGACACTCCTGATTATTCTAAAGACTTCAGAAACTCTATAGTATACAAAGTAGCTCGGTCAGTAGGTATTCATGACACTATATACCTAGTATTATATCTACATAATAACATCGCCTTGCATACAGTCAAATGTCAAAGCCATGTTCCAATACATGTCCAATATAATATATCTATGAACACTTTCGCGTTTATAATATTAGTAGAGAAAATTGTTTCAGCCGTTTAAGCGTAGTACTTATATAGTTGTTAGTTTATATAGGTATGCGAATAATGTAATCACCGTGCACAATATGACATTATATTGTATGATGTGTCAGTACTGACAGATATACGCATAGCGCACTGAATTATCATGCGCATGCGTTCTTACTTCCAAGAGGTAAATTTGTGCAGAAAAAACTTCTAGCCTCCCTACAATCCCTCCCAGTTTAATTTTTGGATCTTATGGTAGCCTATGTCCGTCTCCATGGTCCAGTATATGTCTATATCAAATTTTAGCAAAATCGGTTCAGCCGTTTTAGCGTGAAAACGGAACATTACATACATACATAGGTACATACATACACACTTTCGCATTTATAATATTATAGTAGGGATCACAACTATCCCAAGCGAACATAACACACAACCAACACATATGTAATGGTGCGTCCGCACGCTTGCCAAACTCAGCTGTCGGCAAACTATCACAAACGCAAACGTGCGAATAGGGTATTTGGCTAGGTTTGTATAGGTTGGCAAGCGTATGTGTTGGTTGGCAATCTTCAATGAAATAATCTCTATTAATTTTAACCCACAATAATAAAATTACAAAATCAGATACTAGTAAGTACTCTAACGAACACCAAACAAATGTGAAAATATATTTGGGTTATGTATATAAATCTCAATGAAAGTTGGAAATACAATATAAATCTACGAGCTTTTGCCCGCGGCTTCGCTCGCGTAAATTCGAAGTAACATAATTCTCTCATAATAGACGGATACTTTAATAATCATTATCGTTTGAACAAACTGTTTATACCGATAAGAAATATAACTGCAAGAAGTATTTACACATGGTATACAAACTACATAGTAGGTAGGTACTCAACATGACTGTTATTCGGTGACAGTGACTTTTCTGTCTTTTTTTATTATTATAATTTCTAATACTGTCAGAAGCATTAGAAATTAACAAAATACTCGACAATCCGAATTTTGCGGATATATGTTGTCGACTCGAAATTTTTATTTTTTATGTTTTAGTATTCAGGTAAAGTTTTGATCTAGTCTACCGTACCCCGTGACAAATAGATGCTTACTTCTTGCTTACTCCAGCGTTAAACCATGGGTCTCCGCGGAGTAACTTTTATTCCCGGAGTAAATTATGAATAGTTAACTCCGTCCTTACTCCTAGTTTATTAATACCATAATTGCCTAATCTTGGCTTAAGTCTTGGAGTAAAGTTGTTCTGAGGCTAATCCTAGTTTATTAATAAGACTGTAGAGGAGTCGCTAGTGCGTTGCCGACCTGCATATACCTAATATAATATGAAAAAGTACGTACCTCGTAAGAATCTACGTTAAATGAGAAACCTGTTGTCCAAAGTGCACACTTCAAGCTTCAGACGTTTAAGCCCTACGATGATAAGGCATTTAAGAGGAGTAATAATTAGTTTATTCTATATCTCTACCTATTCAAACTTTCATAGCCGTTTACTGGACACAGTTTTACTGTCAACGTATGGCAGAGACAAGTGGTGTGGAATATTTATTTGCCAACTCCAATATACTTTGGATTGAGTTTGTTGCGGGTTCTAACACGGTTTAACTTTCCTTGTGACTAGTGGTTAATCTCATTGTCTTCAATGGTCACTGATGCTGCTCATGGCTACACATGTGACGCCATATTGGGAATAAAGGTGAGAGTAACCCTGATAAAAAAAGGCAGTGGCAAATTTTCAACCACGCTTTGTCGGCTCATAACTATAACCTGAAAGCAACAAAACCTTACATAACATGCGTACATAAATACAGAAGATTGAGGCAACCAAGTAAATTTCGATAACTTGGCCACATTAACTGAATTAATTTGTTTATTTTCCCGTTAGCCACACGCATTGAAACTGTTACCATAGATTATGTCACTGGAATCGAAGGTAATTCAATCTACTCTGCGTTGCACTAAAAATAGGATGGTAGATAGGTCAGGCAGATAAGCCAAGTTAGGTCAGGTCAGTGACAGCGAGCGACCCTAACGATGCAGTAATAGAATAAAGTGTGGATTTTCTTTTCCTATCATACAGCTATTGTCATATATTACTTGCTTCCTGTTAATTAAGGCAAACACGGGTATATCATACAATGTAAATAAACGGGAATTACTCGCGATACGAAATTAATTTACTTAAGGTAAACATTGTGACCTTTGTATTTCCGATGTTTCGGTCGTCTTACAATGTGGTCGTGGTCGCATGTCTTTGATGGTCTATCATGTTTTTAGGATAGATCTACATTTCTTAGCGACAAGTTGTTTCTTCTTATTTAAGATACGTCCTGTTGTAGTATAAATTCTTGAAATGGGGGAAACTTTAAAAACAATTGAGAAGAATCATTTCTGCACAAATCTTTTTAAAGCGTCGCGTAGTTTCACGTCGAGAACATGTATGTATTATAGTAATTGCGTGTGTAATTTCTAAAAGCGCAATTCAAGACCTTCAATCGATCTATATCTTTCAGTCGGTACCCCATGACCCGATAGATCTCGCCAGTTGCATGCTAGGTGCAATATGTTACACATTAAAACAATGCATAAAAATATAGCAACTTTAAGCCATATGGGCTCACAAAATTTCACGACGAAAAGTAATTACTTGTTTTATTAAGTCAAGTCTTCGAATGCGACTGTATGAAAGTACAATTTCAGTACATTAATACTCCACAGTCTGTTAATATTTTGTTTATTATTCCTATTGATATTTTCGTAGAACATAATACTGAAAACAAATATTGTACGTAGAAGTTTCATCAATTATAAAATAAAAGTAATGTAAATGTTAAGTTCCTCGCCTGAGGGCGGAAAGTTCCTTTTCTAACAAACTTGTAGTATCAATTTCAATGTTCGTTATTTTCTTGCAGGTAAGCATTTGAGGGCACGAGACGACAGTGTGGGAAGTAAAGTACCTACGTAAGTTTACGCACTCATGAAATATTCATGATAGTAAATGTGAGTTTACTATGCTCTACGCAATAACAGAAATACTCGGACTCAGCATGAACCGACAGAGTGACGGCGAAGTGGCTAATTTTGGTATTTGGATTAGAACAGGTACTAACCATGCTGTGAGCAACAATCGATTTTAAGTTTTCGCGATTTGTATAGGTATCTATATTGATCAAATTCTTGCGTTACTGACTGACTGACTGACAAAGCACAACTAAAACTATTGGGCGCAAGAAGCTGAAATTTAATATGATATCCCGAAAGCTTCACGGGATCAGCCAGAAATACTTAAATTTAAGAAAATGTGCAGGTGTAGCTGCGGTTCAATTCGTTCGAATTTTTTGGACATAGACTTTAGCTCAAGGCAGTTATTTTAGAAACATATGCTTAACAAAATAAAAGCCACTTTTTTTAAAGTAAACGGTGATAACGTTTTGAGTAGAATTAATACGTATTCTTTATATAAGGTTATTTTTTAATTGTTCGTAAATAAGTCTCTTTGTCGTTATTCGTCGTCTATTTCGACAGGTCACGTTGGTCCTAAAGCCATTGTTCGAAAATTAGGCTGACCTGAATTTCCATTGCGCGTTTTCAACAACGCTCGTTGTACCCCGACGCGACGTCAATAGAAGGTACGCAATGTACTTAATTTCAATTTGTATTTATTATGAAATGTAAATGATTAGGAAATGTTCCAAAATACCACATTGGATATTAAAGTTATTGTGGACGTATTTAATTGATTTTTGTTTCTAATACGCACACGTTTTATAAAGTACCTACTATTATGTATGGCGTATGTTTATCAAATGTTTTAAAATTATTCAATTGTCTTAATACGTATTAATGTTGAATTATTTGGTTTTCACATCATGTAGCGTGTAATTATAATAATGGACTGCCTCCGTGGTTCAGTAGATAGCGTATGCGACTGCTGATCGGAGGTCCCGGGCTCGATTCTCGGTCGGGAAAAGTGTTACTTGGATTTCCGGATTTTCAGTAGCAGCACGGAGTCTGGTGATGTGCCCGTTAAGAGCGTTTAATCCGTCGGAGGCGATTTTGCGGGTTTTTATTGTTCTATTACGTTACGGATAAATAACAATTAATGGAAAAGATATAAAAAAATATGAAAGTTCAGTTCTTTATCAAGAGAGTGCTAAAGATAAATATATGGGTTACTATAGTAAATATTTTAAAACGGATGAATTTAAAAAAGTCATTTTCGTAATTTCTGTAGTTTAGGCCAGCATTAATGGTCGCTAGTGCTGTGAAAACTTATCGTTCTATAATTCTGTAAATGTAAAATGTACGAGCAAAAGCTATACAAGCGAGTCCCTAAAAAAGAAATTGTGCTTTTATTCATAATTTTCAAGAAAATCGGAGAACAAAACAGTGCATTTTGATTAATTTTAGCCCGCAAATTTGCATTTATATCTAAAAAACTACTGTGATTATTAAAAAGATATATACATATTTAGAAACCTTAAGATTCATTTTAAGTCATATAAAAAAATTGGAATCTAAACTTTTCGTTTGTAATTAATATGATTTTTTTAAAAAGACCTATAAAACTCGAAGCGCGATGCTATGTGCGCCATTCAGCGCTGAGCGCTCTCAGAGGACGGACCTGTCGCTCGCGTCCGCGCCCGCCATTTTACGTAAATATTGCATTCCAAAACGTTTATAACGCGGCAAAAGCTTCTTGATCCTTATTTTTTTCTCAGCGTATTTTTTTTTATAAATATGAAAAGTTGATGTACTTAACTTTATTTATGTATTACAAAAATTGCAAAAATCAAGTGGCAATATACAGTATAAACAGGTACAGTAGTTAGAAGCATTTGATCTTTGATGGGTGACCATGGGATTGGCTTGCAGAGCCTTTATCGCAGGTTTATTTTCGTACAAACTACATAATAAATTCACACACATCGGATGTCAAACTAGCTGTACACAGTTGGGTTTGCTCGTAGTAATTAAATTCACATTCGCGTTATTTTCAACTTTTTATCCAATAGAAATAGAAATACAGTGTATTAATAACAGTAATAATCATTAAGCTAGTGTGAAATGACTCTTGAACGACGTTAATAAACAATAAAAACATAAAACAACAGATTGGAAGTGTGTAGTTGTGTACCTACCCGATATTAAATGATAAATAAACAAAAACACTGGAAAACATTCCGTGCGTGGCCAAAGTGCGTGTAAATATTTCATAACTATTCAGTGACTGTTTTGGTACGTGAAGCCATCCAAGCAACGCTTTAACAATCCCCGGAACAGTAAAACAATAATAGCGCCATCTAGTGTCATCTGACTGTAGCTCATGACAAACTGATAGAAGGATTCCGTAATTATTTTTCCTTTTATTTGTACATCATGCCTTCAGCGAAGTGCAGTGGTTGCGCTCGCTTTCTGTCACCAAATGAGGCCGCCAGGTGCAGCAAATGCAACGCGCTTTACCACCGTTCATGCGCGTCGCTGCCTCCGAAAGGTGGTAAAACTACTGTTTGGCAATGTACAGAATGTGTTAAGGTTAGTGCCAGGCCAAGTAACGTAAACACGCCTGCTACGCAGACTTTGCACAGACCTCATACGGACGAAAATAGTTCAGACGAGTTCTTGGACACTACCCCCCCAAAAAGTGTGGGTGGCAGCAGTTCGGAGTTTACCGCAATATCCGAGGAAATCCGAATGTTTAAAGAGGAGCTTCGCTCTGAACTGCGCTCAATGCGTGAAGAATTTAAAGCATTTCGGGAAGAATGTGCACAACTAAGAAACATTGTGAACAGCTGCAATGAGCGCATAGACGGTATTGATGCTAGGTTGTGTGCTCTGGAGCAAAGCAATATGTCGCAAAAATCAGAACGGCAAGCAGATATTGATATGGCGGTAGCTGAGCTGAAAATTGAATTGAACGAACGGGATCAGGAAATTCTAGCTGCTGATCTGGAAATTAGTAATATACCTGAGACAAAAGGGGAAAATCTCGCCCATTTATTGTCGGGTATAGCTGTAAAGCTGGGTGTCAGCATGGAGAACAGAGACATTATAAGCGTTGATCGTATCGGTGGCAAGCATATCAACGCATCTAGTTCAGATGGGGCTAAGGAGGTTCGACCACGCCCTATAATCGTACGCCTGGCGCGACGTGATATGCGCGATGAACTATTGCGCGCAGCGCGAGTGCGCAGAGGCGCAACAACAGCTGACCTTGGAGTGTCGGGACCACCGACCCGTTTCTATATAAATGAACGCCTGACTAAGGCGAACCGCATATTATTTCGGCGAGCGCGAGAAGCTGGCAATCGTCTCGGTTGGCAGTTTGTATGGACGAGGCGAGGTCGCATACTTGCCAGGAAGAAAAATGGCGATTCTGTTTGCTCTATCCGGACAGAAAAGGACCTCCACCGTGTCTTCGGCCCACTTCCACAAGAGTAACATCCTACATAATCGAGTTACGTTCCTTATTCCCTGTAATATGGTAAGACATCGTGTTGTGGTTTTAATTACATTTATTAACGTTGCAGGTCAAATAGGCCAGCATTGGCTTTACGTACTTCTTGTTTTTAATTTGTTAAATATTATTGTATTGCGGGTTGTAGCTAATGTATTATTGTGCTGCGCTGATTTATTTGTTTTGTACTTATGTTTCTGTTCTACTAAGGATTGCATGTGTATTGCGCGTGTTGAGTTTCTATTAATAATTATCCCTAGTGCCTACAGTAATGCCGAATAACAGATATATAAAGTTTGGCCTATTCAATGCTGGCTCCTTGGCGACCAACCATGATGAGTTCTTGATGGCAATGAATCATCACCTAGTCGACATCATGGCCATAAACGAAACTTGGTTGCGTGATGGGGAGGAGGATCGAGCACCTATGGTAACGGGCTACCGTTTGCGTCACATACCGCGTCCAGCCACTGTCCGCGGGGGTCGCGGGGGAGGGGTTGCATTCTACATTAAAACAGGAATAAATGCGCGTATAAGACATCACCCTGATCACCCTACAGTAGAACAACTTTGGATGACTTTGAATTTAAGGGGTAAGAAATTATTGATCGGCACCGCGTATCGACCTCCATGGTTGGATTTAGGCATATTCTTGGATGCTATTACTGATAGTATGTACAGTCTGGCTCCGTATGACAACATATTAATATTAGGTGACTTTAACGTCAATATGTTGGAAGTAAATAACACCAAAACAAAACAAATCACTGACTTCTTGAACCATAATAGCTTACGCCAATTAGTCACAACGGCAACCCATTACGTGGGTGATAGTGCTACATTAATTGATGTGGTCTGCACGGATGCCCAGCACCGGGGTGTTACTGTAGACTACATTCCTGAGCTTGGTCATCATTCTTTCATTATAGGTGAACTCGAGTTTAAAAATCAAAAACCTCAAAAAAGAATTGTAACATTTCGTCCCATTAAAAATATCTTGCCAGAGTTGTTTGAGCATGACTTAAAATTCATTCCATGGCAATCTATTTGTGACCTACAGGACGTAAATGAGATGGTCTATTTATTAAATACGCACATTAGTGCTCTATTTGATCTACACGCTCCTCTTAAAAGTATGGTCTTCAAGGGACCTCCAACTCCCTGGATTACAGAAACCATCAGATCGATATTTAAGTTGCGTAACAATGCTCGACAACGTTATCATCAAACCAAGTCAGAGGGATCAAAACAGCATTATCTCGATTTGAAGCAACTGGCAACAACTGCTTTACACAATGAAAAAAAGGCATTTTTTACTAAACATATTAATGACCAAATAGGTGATGCAAAATCTTTATGGTACAATCTGAAAAGACACGTACTTGCTCATGGCAGTGACGACGACGTGCTTCCGGATCAATTCGATGATCCCGAAGGAATTAACTCCGCATTCCTTGATGTTCCAGGCAACACCGAAACAAGAATATCACACTTGACGTTTTATGAATTTTATCGTTACAGTCAGGCAACATTTTCTATAAAACAAGTTGATACGGACGCAGTCTTTAATATTATAAAAAATATGTCCAGTAATGCTCAGGGAGTTGATGGCATAACAAGAGAAATGTTATCTCTCACATTACCTCAGTCACTACGAGCTATAACTGCAATTATTAATAGGTCTATATGCACATGTACATTTCCGAGTGTCTGGCGCCAGGCAGTAGTACGGCCATTGCCGAAAAAGAGTAATCCACAAAATTACGGAGACCTTCGGCCTATCAGCATATTGCCCTGCCTTTCCAAGGTGTTGGAACGGGTGGTGTACGTGCAAGTTGTGGATTACCTGGAGTCTAGTGGGATACTCCCCGACCTTCAATCGGGCTTTAGAAAAGGGCGTGGTACAAGTACAGCGTTGGCGGATGTCGTGGGGAATATCATTGAGGCTCGGGACCGCGGGGAAGGTTCGGTACTCACACTACTTGACTATTCCCGTGCCTTTGACTCTATAAATATTTCGCTTTTACTATCGAAACTGTCATATTACGGCTTTGAGTCGGAAACGGTCAAGTGGTTTGAGAGTTATTTGACAGGTAGGACTCAATTGGTTCGACTACGTAAAAAGGATGGTTCAACGCTTTCCTCCTCCCCGCTCCCGGTGACTCGAGGTGTTCCCCAGGGATCTTTATTGGGACCATTGCTCTTTGTTCTATATAGCGCAGACATTACCAAATGTTTCAGTAACTGCAAGTACCATATTTACGCCGACGATACTCAGTTGTATTTACATACGAATAGTCGAAACACTGCTGATGCCATGGGAAAAATTAATTCTGAACTCGATTGCATTTCATCTTGGTCAAAAAATAACTCCTTAGTATTGAACTCCAAAAAATCTAAGTTTATGATCATGGGCAGCAGAAATCAAATAAACTCAATTTTATTATCCAAACCTCAAATAAAAATAAACGGAGATAGCATAGAAAGGGTTGAATTAACTAGCAATCTTGGTGTAACAATGGACCCTGAACTCCGTTTCGAGGAGCATATCAATAAAGTAGTAAGAAACTGCTTTTATAGGCTAAAAATTTTATATAGAATTAGAATGTTTTTAAGCGTTGCAGTAAGGCAAAGGTTAGTGGATAGTTTGGTGCTATCTAGATTTAATTATTGTGATGTTGTGTATGGGCCTTGTCTGCTGAGCCGGACTGAACATGTCATTCAGCGAGTGCAAAACGCGTGTGCTCGTTTTTGTTTTAGCATACCCCGTAGACACCATGTCACACCGTATTTAAATGACCACAAAATGCTAAAAATGTCAGCGAGACGTAAGTTGCATCTAGCTACCATGTTATTTGGCGTAATTAATACACAAAAACCGCTGTGCCTATACGCAAAGCTCGAATGGCGTCAGGACCACTACAGTTACTCTGCTCGATCCACTTCCAATCCACTCTCAATGCCACAATACAAAACAACAGCCTTCAGAGGCTGCTTTAAGTACGCTGCCACTCACTGCTGGAATGATCTTCCGCCTCCTTTAAGATCTTTGAAGACAAAACAAAACTTTAAGTTTTATGTAAAAAAGCAATTACTACAGGAGCAAATTGAGAACCAACGAATATTTTACATATGAACATACACATCATAAAAAATTACGTAAAATCCCAGCAGTATTGGCGATGTCATGTTATGGATCCTTTTAGATTTAATATTAGGTACAGTGATACGATACATATGATACACTACTTCTCTACGCCCTATCATTTATTGCCACTTGAAATGTAGAAACATGTTTTAATATATAACCCGACACGATGAACTTACTCGCAGTCAATGCAAAATTAGTTACTTACTGTAAGTTTTTATATAGCATTTTATTTGTCTCTATTGGATTTTTATTTACATTTATCTACTGGTCAGTGCATACCTTGTTTTATAATATTTGTGTACTCATGATAATTTTCTTTTCTTTATGACTATAGTCAGCTTTTGTTAATACCTTAGATTAAGATATATGTTTTTATTTTATTTTTTTATTTGACGCGAACGCACGTAGCTCGCGCACCGTATGTACCTAACGCATTCTATTACTTACCCCTTAAATACTGTTGGTTTGTTATCCGTGGGGTCAATGGAGGTTACCACTGAAAATCAGTGTTGTGTAATAGCTAAGGTTACTACACAACAATATGCTGAGTGGGACCTCGTTGTTGCAGACTACCTATATTAAGCTTGTTATACTTATTGTTTATCTTAAGAACTTTGTTTCTGCAGCAATAAACTTTATTTCTTTCTTTCTTTCTTTCTTTCTATAAGTTAAGGTAAAGTAATTGACACCACGGTCATAGTATGGATGGGTGACCGACCGATGAATTTACAGAGCCCATGTATGAGGTTCTTAATGGGGGCAAAATTATGGTTATTTTTAAGCTAGGACGCGCCGTCGTTAGCATGATACCAATGTAATAGGTATTTACCTAAAACATACTATGCAATGCAATTAAAAGCACACTTGAATCGAATATTATCTTACAAACCGCCGCAGCTCAGCTGATCCCTACGAGCTCGCATTGCAGGTACCTAACACACACAAGCCCACCTACCTACTGTGCAGTCTTATTCTGCACCAGTTAACAGTTTATTTTGACTCAATTCTTCTAACTATATTTGTTCAAAATGCAGTTTCGATCAAATGTCAGTGTCATACTCATGTCACAAATGGTATACTCCTAAATAAACTGATATTGGAATGTTATCGTGACTAGATCGTTAATTGAACAATGTCATCATCATCGTTCTAGCATACCGTGGATTCGAACCCGATTCCTTCTGCATAGCAGTCCGTTGGTATCTCCAGTAGGCTATCGCTGCCTGTTGTTAATTAAACAATGTGTCATCGTCAGTGAGAACAATAGAAGTCAAATTATAGTTGGTGCCACGAGAAGATAGACTTTTTGTAAACAAACATTCAGAGCTTCACAACCTTTTTTCGAACAGTTGCGTTTTAGATTTTATGCTTTTGAACAGTCTTTTTTTTTCAATGCCTAATTATGCCACTATGTTTTTAAATTTATATTGTTAAATTTTACTGAAATAAAAATATTTGATTTTGTGTTTTAGTGGTCGAATGTTCATAAATTGGCCGATTTTTTTGTTGTTTTACACGAAATAATCTGTAAATTAATGAAAAATAGAGTACCATGTATGTTAATTATAGAGTAGGTACATACATGTTACTTTATTATTGACACGATTTTTAAAAAATCACTACGCAATAAATAATATTGCTCAAAGTAGCATATCTATTCTAAAATATTAAATTATTGACCAACAATGAATAATATAACAGATAACTAGCTAATACATTGCATAAACATTTCTAGGCATAGAGATTTTACGTTGTCTGTGAATGAAATCGTCAGAATGAACTTAGTACAAAAACCATTAAACGTTACGGTAGTCTGAAAACGCAATTTCTTTTTTAGGTATGAATAATTTTCTGCCATCTGATATTCTGCACGCGCTTTTTCGAGATGCCGGCAGCGAGAAGAGCGTTGCAATCCTATAAACTTGTATTTAACTTAACACCAACCCCTTCCTGATAACTAAAATTTAATTTTGTCCTCTGATAAAAAGATGTTAAGCCCAAGAATGTATCATTTCAATGAACTAACGCCAAATGTTGACACTCTAGGCGTCAGTACCTCAAAACATTAAAAGATCCGGTTGACAGCGCATAATATCGATAAAAACCCGATCCATTGACATATTAGTTTCCAATGACACGTATCTATGTATAGGTCGGTTCACGAAAGTTGACCAGAAATGGCGGCCGTCGCGCATATGTACATTCGTGCACCAATGGCGTGGCTCCATTCTTGACGCATTTAGGGGATGCGTCAAGAACGGAGCCACACCGTTGGCATTCCACCCGCGCCTCACCCCGCACCTCCACGGAGACCTAAAAAATTATTTCTGCGCAGTGGTCATCTTTCGTGAACCCAACCTATACAGTTGCGCTCATTGATTTGAAATTATTTGTTTTTGACAGAACTATCGCTAAGACACTTAGTATAAAATTCTTTGTTTACAAAATGTCTATGTTCTCGTGACACGGACTCTAGATGATAATGACATTTAAATTAGAAGAATACCAATTCTGAGTCAATTTAAAATCTAATCTCATTTCGTTCAAAATATAATTTCAATGTCATATAAAATACGAGAATTGGCCTTATCTATGTAAAATTTTATAAAAAGAGGGATTTATATCATCGCACACTGTGTGAAATAATTTTAAGCCGTATACAGACTTTGCGAGGCATGCGCTGCGCACGGCGCACAGCGCATGCCTCGCAAGGTGTGTACCTTTATATTCGTGGCGAGGCATGTGCTACGCACGTGCGAGGGCGAGCCAACGAATGTCGGTAAATGCTACAAGATCAAAGTGCCTCAGTGCGAGCATTACATTCGTTGTGGACGGTGCCGCGCATGCACGTTCGAGGTGTGCGCCGCGTACAATCCACGTACGCCTCGACTGCGAAAATGAAACTGCGTTTGTTCGGGCCAAACAGCGCGCAGCGCATGCTCGGGCCGATCCAACCCACACAGCAGCAGTCAAGATGGCACCTTTGCATCGCGTGCGCGTATCCGCTGCTGCTTTTATAATATATTTTATTTTCTCGAGATTTTTCCTTCTATAAGATCCTAGAAGATAATTTTTTTTTCAGCTCAGCGACAGTTACATTATTTCATTCGCAATTAAATGCCATATGTCTTATCTTTTGTTTTTATTATAATAATAATGATGTTTTGGGTAATCGGTTATTTTCGTATAATTAAAATTTTTCGTTCATAATGCGTGCAAACATCACAGCGATGCGGACACAACCGTCCAAACGCAACGCACTGCTCGCAATGAGCCGGCACACACGCGCGGCTCGCACGCGCGCGTCTGTGCGTAGCACATGCCTCGCAGCAAACATGAAGACAGACAAACGAGGCGTTTGCTTCGTACGCGATGGCTCGACCCGAGCATATGTTGGTATAATTTTTCAACACGCACGCCTCAAACAGAGGCATTCGTTGTGCGCCGTTCGTAGCGCAAGCCTCGCAAAGTCTGTATCCACCTTTAGGTGAATATGTATTGTATAATTACAATATTTTGTAAATACAAATCAACATATTGTATATTTTATTCTTTCTTTTAATTAATTAAGTATTTTCTTTTACCCGACTCTTTTGCTTTTGTATTTAGTGTCATTCGTGGGTTTTCATGCATTAATAACAAAATAGATGTATATTTGAAATGTAACAATTATGTAGATGACAATTATAAATTATTTCTATCATATAATAAAACTTAGCCAAATTATTATAAATAGTCGTTGTTATCCTGAGGAACATCATCCTACTAAACAAATATGTAATATCTATCTTTATTTGATACCTTTAAATGCATGTGCATTGAAAATAATTAATTTGAATACTTTCATATCATAATCGACGTATTACATAAACGAATACTGTTCATGTATGGCAAGAAGGATCAAGATTATTATTCCACGCGACACCGTCATAGTGCGCCGGGTCTCGCATGCGCGGTGTGCGGGCGACCGCGGTACTATAAAAACCTAAACTCGAGACGCCGCTCGAGGTGTATACGCTCTTAACGGCAATGGGCTCGCCCCCTATTACGTGGGACCTAAAAATTCATGGCGAGGATACAGGCGTGAGTCTATAAAAAAAATATAATAAAATAAGTAACTAAGTTCTTTTTTTTTCAGCAAAAAATCTAGTAGGTATAAATTACATCAGGCATGTTGGATGTTATGTATGGCTTCGTTATAAATGTATTTACCTATATTAAACAAACTTACACAGCATAAGTATCGTAAGGTCTGTTGTAAAATAAATTACATAATAAAATACAAGGACAATGTTAGCACAAAGAAAAACTCGTGACGCAATTTGACGATAATGGTACATATTTCAAAAATAAATTACGCTCATAACTGAAAGAAAAACGTAGGATACAAAAGAAAATGAAAGATTTTTCCGTGACGCAAGTATGGTTACGATACCGTTTATTTCGCTTTTGAGGAGGTAGGCGTGGCTGAAATAAAAATATGGCTTCCATAAAGACGTTAGATACTATTAATAGCAACAATTTCAAGTCTACCATGAACTTCAAAAGCGTTGTTCATGGAAATAGCGGTGCTATATTTTTTGTATTTTTCCCTTACGTATCGATTTTATATTTAAAGGCAGTAAGAATTAGGACTCTTGCCTTGAAAAGTACCGAAGGATTTGCCTTGAAGATTTACTTTACCGAAGGAAGAGCACTAACAAATTAATAAAATGTTAAGAAAAATAATACTTATAAAATTCTTAAGCTTCATTGTTTTTTTACTTGTGGCCAAATTTTGCCGGCTACTGTGACCAAGAAAATATATATTTACAGATTTTTGCAGATGTATTTCGGACAATAACTACAGTTAGCCACCAATCAGTTGCTACGACACAACTGACTGGACTATAGACGTTTTCCTTGCACGTAAGACCGGTGCTTCGACAGTATAAACTACTGTATACGCAGCATAACATTGTCAATCAGTCTTTGATAGATTTATGTGTTTCGTAGGCAACAAAGGCAAGGCTTTCACGTGCGGTGGTCAGCCTACAGAATCGACACAGCAATCTG
Organism: Euclidia mi; assembly: GCA_944739405.2. NCBI lineage: Eukaryota > Metazoa > Arthropoda > Insecta > Lepidoptera > Erebidae > Euclidia > Euclidia mi. The sequence continues at coordinate 50,507,174 of OX123195.2, forward strand.
GTACCGTCTATATGTGAGAGAGAGATGGCATGTGTTACCTTTGTTCTATTCTCGTCAGCCGATGACACGTGTTGGGTATAGGTTATGTTGGTAAGCTTTGTTGCTTAGGTTTTGATGAGTAGTTTTGTGTGTAAGTTTTACGCAGTTTCGCATAACAATGTATCTACTAAAATTTAACTCGATTCAAATCTCAAATATAGGTTATGCTATATATGTACTTCAATGCTAAGTTAGTTATGTAACTGAGCATTGAATAAAAGCCTGGCTTTAATTGAATATAACCAAGAATTATAGCGCATGGTATCGGGCCTCGGGGTTCTTTTTATACTTACGTCTTTTTTTTTCACTTGCACATAATTATAACATCGACTATAGGGTTAAAATTTGTTACGAAAATGCAAGATAAGCAAAAATGATTTAAAATGCTTGGTATTTGTATAAATCGTAGCAGTTAATGTACGGATATTAATGGCTCAGGCTACAATGTAAAAGTATAATTACCGCGCATATACTGGTAGGTACTAACCCAGTTGCGTCCACGTCCGATGTAAGCCGGTAGAATCGTCGGAGAAAATCGAGTGTTTAAAACCCGTGCTTAAAAATAAAGTTTAACTGAGAGTATGTTAGTTAGCACATAAAGGTGCTCACAAAGTGTCTGCAATTAGCGATTTTGTTTACATTTGGTATTCGAAGTCGCCTGAGAATCCGAGGGCGATCAACAGACGAGGCTCTGGCAAACAAAATATACCGATAAGCGGCAATAGGCTCGCCACCTATTACGTGGGATCAAAACACTGGCGAAAAGTGGGCGTTTAATATGCCTCTGTCTACCCCTTCGGGGAAACAGGCGTGAGTCTATATATCTGACTGACTGACTGACAGGCAACGCACAGCTAAAACTATTAGGCGCAAGAAGCTGAAATTTAATATGATATCCCAAAAGCTTCACGGCATCAGCCAGAAATACTTAAATTTAAGAAAATGTGCAGATGTACCTGCGGTTCAATATAACTGTTGACGTTTCGGCCGACTTGCAGCAGTCGTGGCCGCGTTCGGATTTTTTGGACATACACTTTAGCTCAAGGCAGTTATTTTAGCAACATATCCTTCACAAAATCAAAGGAAAAGCTACTTTTTGTAAAGTAAAGTAAACGTTGATAACGTGTTGAGTAGAATTAATACGTTTTATTTATACATACATACATACATACATAACGTCACGCCTTTTACCCCCGAAGGGGTAGGCAGAGGTATATTTCTACACCCACTTTTCGCCAGATATACTTTAGTCCCACGTAATAAGGGGCGAGCCTATTGCCGTACCGGGCACATTTCCAGACTCCGTGCTGCTGCTGAGAATTTCGTGACAGAAAAACCCAATAACACTACCCGACCCAGGAATCGAACCCGGGATCTCCCGATCCCACGCGCACAATTATGCCGCGAGACCAACGAGGCAGTCGTATAGGGTTTGATGTCGAGTTTTCCGTCTCTACGCAAAGATGGTATTTGCATCGTGTTATCCCTTAGTCGCCTCTTACGACACCCACGGGAAGATAGGAAGATAGGGAGATAGTGGTGACACTTGTATTCTATGCCGTCAACCACACGGCTATAAAAAAAAATATAATAAAATAAGTAACTAAGTTCTTTTTACCTTTCAGCAAAAAATATAGTAGCTATAAATTATGTCATGTTTGATTTTATATACGGCTTCGTTATGAATGTATTTACCTATATTAAACAAACTTACACGGCATAAGTATAGTAATGTCTGTTGTAAAATAAATTACATTAAATATAAGGACAATGTAAGCACAAAGAAAATCTCGTGACGCAATTTGACGATAATGGTACATATTTCAAAAATAAATTACGCTCATAACTGGAAGAAAAACGTAGGACACAAAAGAAAATGAAAGAATTTTCCGTGACGCAAGTATGGTTACGATACCGTTTATTTCGCTTTTGAGGAGGTAGGCGTGGCTGAAATAAAAATATGGCTTCCATAAAGACGTTAGATACTATTAATAGCAACAATTTCAAGTCTACCATGAACTTCAAAAGCGTTGTTCATGGAAATAGCGGTGCTATATTTTTTTGTATTTTTCCCTTACGTATCGATTTTATATTTAAAGGCAGTAAGAATTAGGACTCTTGCCATGCTTTGAAAAGTACCGAAGGATTCGCCTTGAAGATTTACTTTACCGAAGGAAGAGCACTAACAAATTTTTAAGAAAAATAATATAAAAAATTTAAGCTTCATTGTTTTACTTGTGGCCAAATTTTGCCGGCTACTGTGACCAAGAAAATAGATATTTACAGATTTTTGCAGATGTATTTCGGACAATAACTACAGCTAGCCACCAATCAGTTGCTACGACACAACTGACTGGACGATAGACGTTTCCCTTGCACATAAGAGCGGTGCTTCGACAGTATAAACTACTGTATACGCAGCATAACATTGTTAATCAGTCTTTGATAGAGTGATGTGTTTCGTAGTCAACGAAGGCAAAGCCTTTCTCGTGCGGTGGTCAGCCTACAGAACCGACACAGCAATCTGATACCGTCTATATGTGAGAGAGAGATGGCATGTGTTACCTCTGTTCTATTCTCGTCAGCCGATGACACGTGTTGGGTACTTATAGGTTACGTTGGTAAGCTTTGTTGCTTAGGTTTTGATGAGTAGTTTTGTGGGTAAGTTTTACGCAGTTTGGCATAACCAATTCAAATCTCAAAGGTTATGCTATATAGGTACTTCTATGCTCAGTTAGTTATACTTAACTAACTGAGCATTTAATAAAAGCCTGGCTTTAATTGAATACAATTTATTCCTCGGGATTTACCAATTACACTAAAATAAAAAATAAAAAATGCAAGAGTTCAAAAAAATAGTAGGTATGTGGTAAATCCCAGCTCTTTTTTAGCTGAGTGTAAAAATTCATCAATTACATTTTGCAATTAAAATGTTTTTAATTAAAAAGTTCATGGAAATGTGTATGTATTTTTATACGTCGTTTTTTCCACTTGCAGATAATTATAACATCAACTGTAGGGTTAAAATTAGTTACAAAAATGCAAGATAAGCAAAAATGATTTCAAATGTTTGGTATTTGTATACACCTTACAAGTAAATGTACGGATATTAATGGCGCAGGCTACAATTTTGAGGTATAATTATCGCGCTCGTACTGGTACTAACCCAGTTGCGTCCACGTCCGATGTAAGCCGGTAGAAACGTCGGAGAAAATCGAGTGTTTAAAATCTTGATTTCAAGTGGCCTAAAAAATAAGGTTTAACTGAGAGTATTTAGTATTACCCCTCTGCCAAGATGCTTACAAAAGTTTTTTGAACACCCGTGTATTCGAAGTGGCCTGAGAATCTATTTTTTTTATAGACTCACGCCTGTATCTCCGAAGGGGTTGGCAGAGGGGTAATACTACACTCACATTTCGCCACAAATCTTTAGGTCCCACGTAATGGGGGGTGAGCTTATTGCCGTTATCGGACACATCACCAGGCTCCGTGCTGCTATTGAGTATTTGGAAAAACCCAGTTACAATTTTGCCCGACCAGGAAATCGAACTCGGGACGTCCGATCAGCAGTCGCATACGCTATCCACTGGACCACGGAGGCAGCTGAGAATCTATGTTTTTCAAAATGTACTAGTTAAATGACCACTGCAATTTACTTTGTTGATCACTAGACTGCGCCGACGGCGCCGCCAGCGTGAACTCTACTCCTAAACCTTTCTCAGGAATTACACTAACCATTGGTAAAAACCGTCTAAAAGTCCGTTCGGTACCTGAAGCGTTTTCGCCTTCATACAGACAGAACGCGGCACGGATTTCATTTTATACTATACTAGAGGACGCCAGCAGCTACGCCTGCATTTTTTTTAAATTTACCCGTTTTGGCCGATCCCGTGGGAGTTTCGAGAAATCTCTTAGTGAATTTCTTAGTGCACCCCTCCGGTCCCCAAGGAACAAACATGCCAAAGGACAATGCCAGATCCTGCCCCACCCTTTCATTAATTTACAAGAAATGTAAATTAATGAAAATTATCCTATCAAAATAAGACCCTTGGTTACTTAATTGTTACTCTGTTACACTTGCGGATAAAAAGTAAGTAATAAAAGGAATTTTAAAACCCAACGTCTATTTCCTGTTTTTATCGCGACCACTTGCGTTACTTAGTACGCATGATACACGAGAACAAAACGAGTAATTTGATTAAAAAAATGACATGTATAAATGTATTATGTACAGATTTTAATATGTATTCGCTTTAAATATACACAGTTAATGAAAATAATGTTTTTATGAATGTTTATTCTAATAATTATTAGGCAATATGAGCGTTAGTGATTACGTGTAACGAAACCTCTTTGGCGCGCCAATGCTTATGTCAAGATCAGTCCAGATTGAAGATGACAATCATTGACATTCGCTTTGTTGTTTGTGTTTGTTGCTCCGTAATCTCTCTCTGTGATTTAATATTATATTTTCACGACGATTTTGCTTTTGTATACAGACTCAATCTCGCCTACTCGCCGACTTTGTGCTATTTGCGAGGGATTCTGATCATTGCTTGTGACTTGGGTAACGATGTTGAGGTGCATAAATTGTCACTTGTGCGTCGACAGAATGCTAAGACATGTAGTGTCTTCAATACAATCTGACCTGCAAACTCTTCTCGCTAGATGGAAATCGTTGCAACAGGTATGTAGATACTACCTACGTTATTTATTGATCATATTTGACCGTAGCGGAAAATCCTTATAATGATGATTGTACCACCTGCGGTTTTGCTTGGCTTGTAATTAATGCAACAAAATATGTATAAAATAGTAAACCTACCTACCTAAAAGTATCTTAAATAACTAGTATAATAGGCTAAATATTCAAGTTTGTCTTTTGGGGATTGTGTGGATATAATTATGAACTTGTCTATCTCCACCATATACTCATATATGTTTCTTACCTTACAGCTTCCACCAGAAGCTGTTATCTGTCAAGAGTGCTTTTTGCGGCTAGACCAGCACTGTAGAAATGGGAATCTGAATGCTGAAAGAGATCTAGGTCACGACAATATTGATCAGCCCGCAGGTTTTCTTGATAATGTTTTAATATTGTTTGAAGATGAATAAATCAATCACTTTTATAACTTGTTTTATTTTATTACCGATGAATAGTCAGGATGTTATGACCTAAGTTAAAAGTATTACTAAGATTGATGTTATGTAATTCCTTCCTTTCATAGCCAAACATCTTAGGATAGCATTTTAACAAAATACAGCAGTTATTTAATCATTTCTACAATTATAACTGCAACTAACCTAAGCTTCAGGTATCTAACCTAAAAGTCATATTTTTTAAGATTTAAAAGAAACCGCAAGTTCTAAAGGGATTTTAAAATGTTTGTAGATAACACTAATATAGCACCAGTAGAATGCTACATTTGGCATGCTTGTACACCAACTTTTATTGGTGGGTCAAAGCTCTATAGAGTTTCTGGCATTGTCCTTTCAGGTTCCTGCGCCCAATAGTTTCGGCTGTAGCGTGTCTGTCAGTCAGTTAGTAACGCAAGGATTTTATATATTAAGATGTAGATGTGATCTCTACAGGTTTACTGAAGTTGCGTAGATTTAAAGGCAACTCTTTGCTCCATGCTTTTTTCACACAAAAACCCTTGAATGTTGGCAGTATATTTTCATAAATACACCGTATTACGCATCCAGCATGACTCTTTCCCATCAATATAGCGACAACATTCATATGGCCACCACCCTCATACGTACGTGACATGAAAACTTATCATTCTCGATTGTATTACACAATGCATCACGGTTTCCGCATACTAAGGGAATGAATACGTCCAAAGTTGTTTGTTGTCCTTTATATATATGAAATTTTTCCGTTGCTGACTGACTGACAGACAAGCTACAACCAAAGCTGCTGGGAGCAAGAAGCCAAAATTTGCCATGTATTTTCCCTGGGGACCGTCGTCGGATGCACAAAGAAGGAATTTCTAAAAAATCTCACGAGATCAGGTGGAAAAGTTTCAATTAATAATAATGTGCGGGCGTAGCGGACATGCGCATTGCGTGTAGTACATCTTATACTAATACTAGCTGACCCAGCGAACTCCGTATGAACTCCGTATATTTTAAGAGTTTTTATTTAATTCCCTTTTTTCCAAGCCCCTTTTCCAAAGTTATTTACTATTGACTTAGCGCTTAATCTCTTATCATTTCAGAGTCTATAAATGATGAACAAACAAACATAGATTTTTATATAATATTGAATTCCCCATTCCTTAAAATATCGGAGAAGATAACCATATCGACTTTAAAAACAATCCCGTCCGCCATCTTTGATTTCCTATCCGCCATCTTTGATCACGAAATAGATGTTGTATTTGGATTCACCATCCCTTAAATCATTAGAGACGATACCCATATTGATTTTTTTATTTTTCCCATCCGCCCTCTTTGATTTCTCATCCGCCATCTTGAATCACGAAATAGATGTTGTATTTGGATTCCCCATCCCTTAACACATCGGAGACGATACCCATATTGATTTTAAAAAAAAATCCTATCCGCCATCTGTGATCACGAAATAGATGGTGTTTTAGAATCCCCCATTCCTTAAAATATCGGAGACGATACCCATATCGACTTTAAAAAATATCCCGTCCACCATCTTTGATTTCCTATCCGCCATCTTTGATCACGAAATAGATGTTGTATTTGGATTCTCCATCCCTTAAATCATCAGAGACGATACCCATATTGATTTTTTAATTTTTCCCATCCGCCATCTTTGATTTCCCATCCACCATCTTGAATCACGAAACAGATGTTGTATTTGTATGCGCCATCCCTTTTAACATCGCAGACGATACCAATATTGATTTTTTTAAATTTTCCCATCCGCCATCTTTGATTGCCCATCCGCCATCGTTGATCACGAAATAGATGTTGTATTTCGATTCCTCACCCCTTAAAATATCGAAGGCGATACCAATATTGATTTTTAAAATTTTCTCATCCGCCATCTTTGATTTCCCGTCCGCCATCTTGAATCACTAAATAAATTTCATATTATTAGTCAGCGTCCCGAAAATCTCGAAAACGATACCCATATAGATTGTATACTATTCGTTTAGCCTTTTTTTTCCTTTGACCCAACCCTCTCCCTTCTCGTTTTTTTATTTTTGTCTGACCCCTAAAAGTTGTGGCGTAATTTTATATAGCCTATAGCATTTCGGAATAATTGGGCTATCATAGGCAATAACAATTTTTAAAATCCGACTGCTAGTTCCTGAGATTAGCCGACATTATCTTTTAGCCTTTTCAGCCTTTTGCCCGGCCCCAAAGTGTCGAAGCGTTATGTTATATAGCCTATAGCCTTCCGGAATAACTGGGCTATCGTATACAAAAAGAATTTTTCAGATCCGAACGGTAGATCCTGAGATTAGCGCGTTCAAACAAACAAACCTGTTTGTTTGTCCTGCTGTTTCTAGTTTACTAAACAGTCTTACTTGGTTATAATGATGATGCTAAAAAGACTTTTCACGAGGTGTTTGTGTAATTTGTTGCACAGTTAGAATAACTAGTAAACTACTAAGGGCTGATTCGACCAGATAAATATTATCTGACAGAATATCAACGTAAAGTATCATTATTTTACCGTTGCGTTTCATCCGGCACTCTCCATCATCCTATTCCTTTTCCCATCCCAAACTCTAAAGGCTGGCAACGTAAACTTTTGACTCCACTCGTGTTCCTTACCATTAGGCGATCCGTTTCCTGTAACAGACAAATTCAAAAAAGTTATCTTTGATAGGGAGTCTTGGTCACTCGGTTCTCTGTGTCGATATGATTGGCAGTCTTGGTGATGTGAGGATGCCCGCAGCTACACTCGCATTTTCTTTATCAGTTTCTTTCCGATCTGTGGGAATTTCGGGAGGCCCCTTCTTAGTGCCCCCCAACGTACCCATATACATACCAAATGTCAGCTTCTTGCGTCCTGTAGTTTTGTATTTACGTTATCTGTCAGTCAGTAAGTTACGCATGAATTTTATATATGCAGATAACGTTTAACAATCCGCAAAGTTTTAGATTACAAACTACTGTAGACGGATTTTTTATCGCGGTTAATTTGGGTTTTAGTCATGGTTTCAGTGAAAGTTAATCATCGGTCAGTACTGAAACATGTAAATTGAGATCCGTCGGTTAAATATAAAAGCTGTAAAACTAAAATAAGCCGCAATAAAATTCTTAAACAGTACTTTCATTTCAATGTGTAGTGTCACGTAATGTAAGACATTTGTTGTACGTGTATTTTTTGCGAGTTTTTGTGGTAACAAAACGCTACCGGTAATACTAGATACCTAATTTTACATAATGACTATAATTTCATGGCGTCTACGTGCCCGGCGCTCAATACGATCATTTTATAGTTATATTTTTTGTTTGTTTCTTTTCTTTTCTAGTGCTGTGCGCAGCGTGTCATCGAAAGTCATACTATCATCGATATTTACCTGATTTAAACCAAAATTCCTGAGCGGATCTACACCGCGCCTATACTCGCGAGTGCACGCACATACGCTAACATGCGCTGCGCTTCGCTATATGTGCGCCGGTCTCCAAGGTCTCAATTGGAATAACAACTTTTAAAATTAGTGCAGCCATTATTAAGCCAGCAATCGATGTCGATGATCGCGGTCAATGACGACCGCGATCATCGACAAAGTTAAGCTATGTTCACAGAGGTCACCACTTGGATGGGTGACCGCTTGAGTGACATTTATATCAGAACTCTACCGTGGTTCAAAGGGCACGTTAACCCGATGGTCCTGGTTCTTGTCTAGTACTAGAATCGTTAGGCTATGTCGGAGGTTTTGGGGCGGCCTATAAACTCAGACAACAGAGTTGTAAATAGAAAATAACTGAGCATTTCTTGCCACGGTCACGCTACTACTAGAACTGCAATTTTATGTGAAACTGTATATTCTTATCTCCCAAAAGAACTAAAGCATTCGCTTAATTCTGGACCGCGAGTTGTGACAAGCTACGCCAAATGAGTTCTATACACTTTGGCGCTTGACTTTACTCGGCTAACTAGGCGAGCGACACCGAGCGATGGCAAGACAACGCAAATATACTGTCTATAACTCTATACGTTGGTATTGGCGTTCACTTGGCGACGCTCGGCCAACTTGTATTGCAGGCTTAATACGACGGGCGCTCGGGATACATAATCCAGGGTCCACGCGGACTTTGATCCATGCCGACTCGCTGGCGATACTGCAGTGCTGAAGGTGTGTGAGGACGTCAATATTAGATAATTACTGTCGCTAGCGATGCGGGTAGAAAGCTAAATATTCAGTCAAATCCGGTTAGACTTATAAGCAAGGACTCGGGGTTGCAACTGGGATAACGCTAGGAGGATGATGATTTAAGTGGACCTGGGGTTCCAAGGTGAGGGTCTTGGATCACCACAGCGACAGCACTAGGTTGATAATTGTAGTGTTTGTATCTATGCAATAGATACAATACATTGTCTCATGTACACCGGTAGAGGAAGTAGCGTCACTTGACACCTGTCACTACTAGTATATCTGTATAGTCTATGGCTGTCACTGTCACTACGGACAGTCAGTCGGTAGTTAGACACGGTGCGCGAAGGACGTGCTCTCTCGGATCTGTGTGTAGTGGTGAGCCAGTGTTCCATCGATTCGTGTAGTGGTTATATTTGCTGTGATAGCAAATACTACAATTATGATGAGCAATGCGGCAATATCAAAAATATCGATACCCCAACGAATCGTTGAAAATCCTACCACTATTGTAAAGGTGATAATTATTGATGTTGATTATTATTCCTTCATGCAAAAACTACTTAATGGGTTGTCATGAAAATACAAAGCTTATGCAATATCCCATTACTATTATTTGTTACAGTAGCCCACAACCACAATATATAAGCCATGCAGGCTGAACCTTGTGTATTTATTTTTATAACAAACTTACCTATCGAATAAAAATCATAAACTAGCTCATCGAAAAAGCATCTTCTTTTAATTTTATATGCTAAAATGCTTGCAATGTAAGTTATCTGGCTATTTTGAATCGACCCTATTAGAACCGCAAGGCACGTTAAATCTATTACTATGCGGTTAAATTTCAACAGATATTTGGCAGGCCACTTGATAGGTTACGAATCGATATTGTTTCATAAGCTGTAAAGTAAGAAGTTAGTCTAACACACCGGAAAGTACCTAACCTCATGCTAGGTTGGTTTCGTTTACTTAGAAAATGTAAAGGACAATGGGCGGAATCGTCCCCACCCGTCAACAAAAATGAAATGTAGCTCAATTGACACATCTCGGCAAGATGATATGTTTTTACTATGGGGACGTTGCCCAAATGCATTAGGTTGGCATAGTAATTAAGGTGTAAACAAATATTTCGTTTACGTATTTTTGACGATTAATTGTAAAACACCTACGATATATAGCAATAACCTAGTGGAGATACCAACAGACTGCTATGCAGAGGGAGAGGGTATCGGGTTCGAATCCACCGTGCGCACCATTAACTTTTCGGAGTTATGTGCGTATTGAATTGTGAATTAACGCTTGCCCCGTGCCTCGGAGAGCACGTTAAGCTCGGTCGGTCCCGGTAGTCATAAACATCTTTGACAGTCGTTATAGGGCGTCAGTACCTTCTTAATAAACTAACACTAGTCTAAACCATGGAATATTGCTATCCCTTCAGATTGCGGACCCACGTCAGGTTCAGGTCAGACAGGCTCTGTGGAAAAGCTAATATTCAGCCAAATCCGCTTAGACTAGTAAGCGGACCCTGGGTTGAAACTGGGATAACGCTAGGAAGAAGAATTGTAAAACACCTACTCATTTATCTATTCATTAGTGCACAGTGAACATAGACCAGTAATATTAACACTCACTATTGTTATTTGCCTACTATGAGCATTGTAAGAATGAATAATTAGAAGAAAATGAATTTAATCCACTATTTGATTTAAACCCTTTTTTTACTTAAATCCGTGGCATACATCAATAAAAATAATTTATTATTATTAATTAACCTATATTTTCATTTTACACTTGTAAGTTATTTTAACGTTATGGTTATATGTACAGTACAAAACATGATTTAGTAACTATACAAATAAAAAATAATGTATTTTTAAACATAAAAATTTTAATTATTCTGAATGAATTGATAAAAAATAACGAATATAAATGAGTGAATGATTATAACTATTGTTTATTATAAATGAATGAATGATATTATTATGTATATTGACTAGGCATAACTACTGTCCTATAAAGGGTCCTCGAGGAATAAAGATGTGTTTTGTTCTAGGAAGTAGGTTGTCAAGCTTCTTAAGAATGTACCATTCAGTGGGAGATTATTAATTATCTTTCTCTTTTCTCTTTCCAGCGCAGTGACTGTGAATTCTTATAAGAGATTGCAACTCACACACAATCTCAGCAATTTGTCATCCAAAAATTTGCTTTGCCATGTGGCTTAGGTTATCCCGTCTCTAGCGAAAATAAATCTCCCAAGCTGCAACTAAAGGTATGTACTTTGTCACAGACAAGATAAAAAGGGTTCCGGCTTATAGTCATCAGGTTCGATGTAAAAGGGACACAGTTTGTGAGTCCCTGGCGAATGGTGTTAACTTTTTGTTAGACTTTGTAGGCGAGTGGTGAGTTTTATTTATTTAGGAGGTTATTCTCTAGGAGGCCATCCTGAGGAGCGATGGCCCATCGCTCTTGAGGATGCCTCATGCAGAGGCGAAACACATGTCGAAGCACAGCCGATGCATAGACCGGGATACTGCAAGTCAAGGGACAAATTCTCCTATTTTTATATGACATTGATATTATATTTTGAATCGACTCAGAAGCGGTATTCTGATAACCTAATGTCATTATCGTATAATTTGAATTATACAGTTCGTCGTTGGCACATATTTTGACATTTGTTTCAATTTACAACTTCGTTCAATTATCAGAAAATTTAGAAGAATACGCTTTTCGTGACGTAAGTATGACACTGACATGATATCGGAACTATATTTATTTATTAGAATTGGGCCCCAAGTATCTTTCTGGAACCCATACCATTCCTGTATATCCCTTATGCTTTCACATCAGAGGAGTATGGTATTGTCAACCATTTTCTATTGCAATGGTTCGGGTGGTAAATCCGAGGGTGCGTGCTAGTTCCACTTTCTTTCCATTCGGTTATTTTATCGTAATTAAACTATCCAGCAATAAGAAAAACATAATTTTTAACAACAAACTGCACAATTTAGTACCTATAGACAAATATAATATATGTATACACTATACAAGGTCAAGGAAGGGGTGTCACAAGTCCTATCACCAAGCCGAAGTCTACTCGTTTTGGACATCATGGCAAGTCATACTAAGCTAAAATAAAACTTGGGAAATGATTTTGTTTATCAAATAGACACATCTTTAAGCCACAAATTAGAGCGTGCACGTGCAATTTTCGAAATACCTACTTATCCATAGGGGCATAGGACATCCATAGAGCAGGTTGGCTGGGTAATTGCATCAATTTTGTACTATGTCTCCTGAACCAGTAATTTCCCAGGTATGGTCCTTAAGTAAAAAAAATGTTTGTATTGATTGGTACAATATGGGGTTTCAGTTTTCGTTAAGGGTGTTTTTACAACCTGTATATTTGTGTCAGAGACTTTTCATTTTCGTATATTGCTTGGAAAATGAAGATTACATGATATTAAAGTTAAAGTCTTTAAATAAAATGTATAACATTTTCATATATCCATTAAGCCCGTAACAAAATGTATTTGTGTTCAGAATTATAATTAAATTATAACATCTGCCTAAAATACACGCTTGCCACAGCGTTATTACCTTTCTATTATTGTCTAGCTTTCCTTGGTGTTGGATGCTAATTAAAGGTAAAATATATCTATAAATACATATATCCCTACGACATATGAAAACGGAATTGTCTGTTACGTTTTCGACGTCGAAACGGCGGAACTGACTGTGATGAATTTTACCACTTGTTATTGGAGACGGACATAGGTATGCTATATTAGGGGAAGTTTGAAAGTTGCACCGGTGCTAGAAAAGTTGACAGGAAATCGTCTATCACCACGATAGACGATTTCCTGTCAGGTGGTACTCGTATGGTCATGTGATGAGGAAGGATGATAATCATGTGACTAGAAAGCAAGATGAATAATTAGATGAATATGGCAAGAGGAAGACTAAAGAAAAGATGGATGGATTGTGTGCAGATGACGTTTGTAGGGAGAGAATGGAAGAGAAAGACATTCTGCGCCGACCCCAAGTAATATGGGAACAGGGCAGGAAGAAGAAGAAGGACAATTGCTACGTTTTGTTGCAAAAATAAAACTACGGCAAAATATACTTTCAAAGTTAGGTATTCATACAAACTTAAAACAATGTTAATTCATTCAATTTCTTTTTCGATTATATTGAATAAAAGATATGGTCACCAGACAATTTATATTCCAACCATCTTTTCTGCAGAAATTAGGATCCTTTTTTGGTTTTTATACATCTCGGATCATCCTTGGAAGGAATTGGTGTTTTGCGAGTAGTATTTGTAGTTTGTCGAAGGTCATAATAATTTCCCTTACGTTGTCACACACAGCACACTGTCAACTGTGTCACAAACACTTGAAGCACTAAATTATCTTTGTCAAGTTGCCGTGTTTCCCTTTGTAAACCTGTAAGTATCCATTAAATACCAACCATTCCACTTAATACTTCGGGCTCTAATGCCAATCCTACTAATGATTGATTATTCGCTACATAATACGTCATTAAAATACTATTAGCTTGGCGTATGGCTCACAATGCTTAGCATTTCGAACAGTTATTGATTCGAGATAATCATACAAAGGATAGCGTTCTGTGAACTTCGAATAATAGAAATATCTTGGTAAAGCAAAAGGGTTCAGAGGCGAAAACGTTTGGGTCAAACGAATACATATTTCGGATTCAATACGCATTGAGCCCTCTTATTACAATGATCTTTAGGTTGTTTACTTTTCTCTTATATTGGGAAATATACCGAGTAGACGCGCAGGTACTTTATTAAGATGAAGACCATAAGTGATTTGATAGTGAAGTGGACCTGATGCCAGTGTTTGACAAATCGCCTCAATCCAAAAGTATATTGTCATCTGTAAAACAGATGAGGAGTTCCTCTGAAATGAGCAAGGCATCGCTTAGGCAGAAAGTCTTAAAAACTTAGTCGACGAAAGAAGATAAGACGCACAACCTAAGGTTGTAGTGAAGATGTGGTGAACCTAACACTGGATGTAGGATGTAATTTCGATCTCTACATGCGCCATTGTACGATAAATGACATGTGTTGTATGCAGCTACCGTTACCTTTGAATTTATCCAATTATTTATTTATCTCGTAATTTATCTCTCTTTGAACACAAAACTTGTTTCGATTTCGCATTATGTACCCAGTAACAATGGTTTACATCAAATTTATTCATCTGAATACCTTTAAACCTTCAGAATCAACAATAATCACCCAAGATTAAACGGTATTTACAACAAAACATTTAAATAACCCGACAAAATAAATAAGAGCATTTTATATTCAAATTATGTGTTTACCATTAGATGTTTTCTGTGTAAATGGGCTTTTGTCATCGAATATTGATGAAATTGTTCGAAACGAATACCAATTGATGTGTGCGTCATATTGTTTTATTGTAGTTGTATAGATAGATGCTATTTGATGGTATAAATACAAGCCATAAGGAGCTTAAGCAGTGAGATGATCATCAGCGTCCTAGTATTTTCCCAGTTACATCCAAAACCTGTTTTCTTGATAAAGGGACGCATCATTTCTTAAAACAAGCATGAGCGGCTTACTTTGCCTCACTTAATAAACATAATATTTTTCTAAAAAGGTTGATTAAAAGTCTTTCAAAATGTTTTATTAGCCACTCAAAACATTAAAAAGTATACAAGACATGTCAACGTCATATTCAACTTGTGATTTTTATACTAGAAAATATTTATTTTAATTTAGACATTACAATTATAATTATGGAGCCTAGTGTATCTAAAACTAGTTCGAAAATGAATCTGTTTGGATGTAAATGTTCAGGGATTATGAAAAATACCACAAGAGTGGCGAATCCAGGATGTGCTGATGATATTGATGCCGTTGCGATATTACCTGATGACTGGGTGCCCCGACATAGCGGTCCTATCCTCGCAAACTACCTTAAACAACGAGAAAGAGACCACCAAAATATACACGATGACATATTGAAATGTGCAGCAAGTGCTAATGCCGATATAGATGCTAAAATACGCAATCTTGCCGAAATTCTTTTCGCAGATATAAACCATAATCAACTTATGATGGACTGCGTCGTTGAAAAATGTCATAAAATGGAAATTCTTCTAACGACTGAAATCCGCGATGACGCTTTGAAGAAATTAGATGAATTACGTACACAAAGAATGGATCAGTTGACAACCTTTAAAGAAGAATCCACAGAATTGGAACGACAAAGAGCTGATAGGTTAAAAAATATACTACGCGATAATTTCCAGCGTCTTGTCAGGGTTGGTCATATGACTCCTAAGGAATTATTGCACGATTTTGATAAACGCATCTATGAAATTAATCAACAGCTTTTGAGTAATTCTAGAGCATTCAGAGAATTAGAAGCGAAGCTACAAATACAAGTAGATGAAAGTGTTGTGAATGCAAGAACTAGTCTTAATCAATTGACTTTGGGCATTGGAGTGGTTTACAGACAACGTGAATCACACAGCGTTCTACGCACTCCAATGGAAGAAAGTTTGTCAAAACGTCCGCCTAGCGTCTTAAGATCTCGTGCACAGTCTTTGGCGGGATCATTTTTAGGTGATGTAGAACAATTGGATGCATGTGTTGGTCGCCTAGTTGAAGCGTACCGCACCGCAGTGCTAAACGTATATACCGGATACTCTAGTAAGTTCGATAACCTACAAAAAGATCTTGATGGTCATATCGATATCATAGATCAGTATCAGGTTCCTAAAGCAGAATTAACTGATTTACAAAAAGTAATTGAAAAACCATTACAGCGTTTGTCATTAATCATGGAAGCAGAATCAGCTTTGGCTAGCTCTAAATTAATGGACTTTACGGGAACCGACGCTGCATCGTTGCAAAAGAGTTTATTATCATTAGGTGAACGTCTTCAAGATACCTACTCAGTACTGCACAACGCAGGACATCTTTGGGATAATCATATTTTACGTTCTGCTCTTGCTCAGAAGTTAACAATTGCAGCTGTCGAAGATCTGTTAACTAGTCACGATGCAATTGAGCTTGCTAACGAAATTCCTATAAACATTGCCTTGGAACAATTCCGATGTGCTGCCGATATAGATAAATTAAAACAACAATATGATGTTATAATGGCAATGTTAGGTTACACTGCTGAAATGTATCTCCAACATAGTGAAGCCGAACTCGGACGTTTAGAGGAGTTTATGAACCTGCCGGCTACACTGACAAGTATATTGGTGTCTGAATTAGATCTATTCCTGGAAAAATATCCGCGTCCTGTGCAATCAGCTGATTTAACGTGTTCTCATGATCCATCTCGTCTACCGCTTCCACGTGCCATATTGCAGACAGAACTTCAAGACACAGCCTTGCAAAATTGGAGAAATGGGTTTCTCGAATCCTTTGAAAGTAATATATCCTTAGTACCAGAAGAATTAAGACGTCAAGCTCAGTTATGGGTCGAAGAACGCAGTATATCATTACATATGCGTTATTCATTGAAAATGATATCTCACAGCATTCGTGCGGAACGAGTAAAGGCTGCGCGAGATGCGCGTCTTGAGGAACTACAACAACATGACCAACGTCTTGAGTCTCATTTAAATGCAGTTTATGATCTTGTTGAAAGTTTACCTACTCAGGCTACAGAATTTGCGGCATTCGACTCACCGTTTTTATATCCATTAGCTGAACATCTTCCTCGTATCGAAACTACTTTGAATGAACTTTCAGCGCAAGATCCACCGAATCCCGAAGCAAAGAGATGTGTAATGGCTAGCTTGGCTGTCCGTTTACCTATCCATCGACGTATGTTCGAGGAGTCACTCGACAAAGCTATAGCAGAATTTAAGCTTCATATAGATCATCGTGTTCAAGAGGCTAGGATTTCTAATGTGCGCTTCTTGGCTCAGATTACATTGTTCAGTGAGGGTGGTAGATACGCAGCTCAAGAGGCATTAAAGACGTGTGCATCTTTAGCCAAAGCGTCTGAACTGTTGGAAACTTGCGCTTCTAAAGCTACTGATGCGTTGAATCATCGTCGGACGCAATTGTTAGCATACGCTGATTCGCAGGTACAGCCATTAATGCGGATTTTAGATGGTGCTGGTAAATCGGCTGCCAAACCAGATAAGGCCAAAACAGATAGACCGAAGAGAGCCACGGGAAAGAAAAAGTGATACTAGGATGGTTTTGCAGCATATAAACTTATTACACATTTATCTTTGCATTCATTTGTGATTTTAATAATATACTTGAATATAACTGTCATACACATATATTATTATTACTCAAAATTTTTGGGCTAAAATTATGTGTGAAAATGCCTAGCGGTTTTTTTTAGTTTAATCCTCCAAAGCCAGCAAAACACACTTACAATGTAACATTTGAATAAATAATTAAGGGCGGTTTCAGATTAGCGTTTTATACGCGCGTATAAGCTCGTTTTTGGGAAGCGCATGTAGGCGAGTATAGGCGCGCCTTTTGGCACACGCGCAACTTGTACGAGCGATGACGCGCTTAGCCGTCAGAATACATGTTGACACTGACAAGATGTCACTACCGTTTCGAGCGAACACGCCGAAATATGCCCGTTTACGCGACTCCGAATTTTTGAAGCGCGTAATGCAGCGCGCGTGTAAGCGCGTATGCTAAAACGACCGTATACGCGCAGAAAAATACACTAATCTGAAACCGCCCTTAGTGTTACACATAGATATTATATTTGTGGCTACATTTTTGATATGGAGGTGTGCTTCCGACATTCTTTTCTACAAATTAGCCACACAGACCAAGCGGCTAAAGTATTGCCTGTGCAGATAGACCGTAGTGTGTGCGTGCGTCTGGCAACACCGATAGTTGAAAATCTGTAGGTACAGTCAGCGTCAAAAGTTGATGACCACATTTAGATTTTCAATATCGCTGTACACCATAATATACCTAAATTGCTCAACGTGACAAGCGCCAGAAATGAATGATTATCTTAAAAGGGCATAAGTAGGTGACCATGACTTTTCAAATGTCGCTAAACAAAGTTATGGTAAAAAAAGCATAACACCACGTCACCAGTCATTCGGCCAGTACCGCCAGTGACGTCCGAGAACTAAATAAAGGAGGTCGTTACATTTGATACCAAAACTAATGTGATTAATTATATTATTATAAAAGTATTTTGAAGTAAATAATTTTATATAATACTATAATCTTTTAAGCTAATAAAATATTTTATAGATGATAAATAATTGCAACCGCAATGGTTTACATTCGATACAAAGTGATAATTAAGTAGAAATATTATTTTACATTCAAAGGTAAACAGTTTTACAAAGAATTGAATTAAAACAGAATTTGTGTGAATTTAAAAAATGAGTCTTATATGTATATAGGGGATCTACCAAGAGTTTGTTTTTCAAACAAACCACGACTTTTGCACGCGATCGTCACGGAAGTTTTCTGCATGTGAAATAAATTATACAAGTATTTTTATCTAGTGAAACATGTCAAAATAATAGTAGTTTCATTCATCAATTATTGTTAAAACTTAATTTAACATTTTTTTTTCGTCAAATTATTGATAATAAGTATTCTACCTGACAGCAAAATACTATGACGTCACTATATCATATTTCATACAAAACCCTTGACAAAGGTCGTTTTTGACATTTAATTAAAAGTGCTTGATTTGACTAGTTGGAAACAACCCTATTTCCATAGATTTTCTAAAAGCGCCCTGGGAATCTGCGTGATTTTTGAAAATAAGTCTTATTGCTTTACGAATAAGGTTACAATTCAATCGAACTAAAAAATCTATAATAACGTTGATGGTATAAATTCAAACTGATGATTCTAAATGTTTTCGGATATTATAACGATCAGCAATTTTTGACAAAATGGTGTTCAGTGACCTTTGACAAGTAGTGTTCAGTTAGTTTTGAACTTTAATGATGTTCATTCAATACTGGCGCCCTTCTTGTTGAGCGATTTATGGGTGGAAAAAATGTTCATTGATTTTGAAAATCTGAATGTGGTCATCGACTTTTGATGCTGACTGTACCACCTACATTTGCTTTTGTGGGTACTTACGTACTTACAACAGTCTCTATCGCCAGCTATCTAGTTAAGAAGATTAATTGATTGATTTCTGAATACTAGTACTTGTGATTAAATGTGTTGTAACAACTATTGTTGATATTTAAAATTATCTTATAAAAAAGAATGCTAAAGAGAAAGCAGTTTTTACAGGGCAATATTTCACTAAGTAGTTAGTTTCGAAACGCTATATTAATATCTTGGGAATTATTTTATGTCTTACCTTTGAAGTACTACAAGACTGAACTTCGTTACTTTATTTTGTATTTTGCCTTTGCTCTGGCACCTTCCATTCATTCCATTACTAGGCAGTAGCAAGAGTTATTTTAGGTACTCTGTAACGATCACGATAACAAATTGTTCCGTGTTATTTTTGCCACCCTCAGCGATGAAACAAATTTGTTACGACCGTGTTACTGCGGCATACGTGGTCCGACACGCCGCTATTTTGCTTGAAGCTTTATCTGGACTCGAGTTAAAAAGGCAATAGAGATAAAGCATACTCCATTAATGGCAACTATCTCAAAATGTTCATTCTTCTTCTTCTCCTCATGTCCGCTGAACCGTATGACAGGTGTTGCCATAACACCTGTCATACGGTTCAGCCAGCCCAGTAGTCGGCAACGCGTGTCGCATGGTGCATGCTCCCCGAGCGACGTAGAAAAGCGAACAAGAGTCCCAACGTCCGGCGCACACTGGCAGGGCCGAACCTTCCCTATGTGCAATGTGTGCGGCGCACACAGGCGCCAGGGTGACAGGGGCGCCGCGCGCCGAGATATGCGTTAATTATAACACTTATTTTCGAAAAAGGATGCCAAAAAGGCGCTTCACAGATTTCTCACACAGGCGCAGTGGCGTAGGAGGGGCAAATAATTTAGGCCGGAATTGTTAGGTAACGACTAAAAAAAAAAAGGTCATCCGCCCTACGCCACTGCAAAGGCGTTTCATAGATTTCGCACATAGGCGCTGCATTGGGTCGGAACGGCCCTGCACACTGGACACCTAGCACTTGGTTACGCAGTCTAGGTGACCTAATCCTCTCACTATAATGGATCAACACAAAAAGTTAATTAAATTTAGGTTTCTCAAAAACTAGATAACTATTTCAATTTAAAACTTCACCCCATTTTGCGGTCGGTTTATAATATGGTGTTGACGTAGAAAATATAATCACATGAATCATTGAGAAAAATATCTTCAAAGACACGAATCCAACCATTTTCTACAAGGTGTTGCATGACCTTAAATTGACCACCTGTCTACAGTTTTGACTTGAATAAGTTACTTACGTTTTTGGTTTCTATTATGGCGTTTTCATTAAAGAAAATATTTTATGACTAATATATTTGAAAGTTCTCCATAACTCTTAGGTATTACGCTGGGAGGAAGTCCTTTCTCAGCTGTAGAGGTAGCTTATACGTGTGGTTAATATGATCCTTATATATTTTAACAGCCGTTCCCCGCATCTTTACTATACCTGCTTTTCCCCTTAGGGGTGGAATATCAAAAAAATCCTTCCTTAGTAGCCTACGTCGTTAAAGGAACCCACTGTCTAAATTACATTTTTCTGGCTCCAGCAATTTGAGCTGCGATGATATTTTAGTCAGGAAAAGTAATTTTATATAGGTGATGATGATGAGAATATAGGACACAAATTTCAAGTCGATACGAAAGTAACGATTATGCTAATCAGATGAACAAATTTTTTTACTAATTAATAGGTTTCCTTTTAAAATCCAAAGTGACTTTTTAATCCACATGGACTTTTTTCGCGAAAATCCTCACTCCTTTCCGACAAAAGTAATCCACTCATCCATTTCTGCATGAGTGCAAGTACAAATTGCACGTTACATTATGTTCAAAAGTTTAAAGCATTAATGGAGTAGAACATTATGCGGATTTATGTCAAGAACTGCAAACCGACCAAGTTTCTCAGCATTTAGATGTTCCTGTCATACTAGATGTTAAAGCAACTCGCATCACTTAAGCTTAGGTGCCTGGAGCGCTGAAATACCGTAGCGTTAAACTTACTGCAGAATGCAAAACTATTACTTATTCCCATGAGCAGGGAGGGCCAAATAGAATTATGCTTGCCAATTACATACAATACAGTTATGTTGTTCAGTAATGTAATCTGTGAAGCTTATGGAATATGACGTAATAATGGCGGTTCATCAAGCCACAATGGGCTCGCGGCGTCTGCATCGTCGCTCAAATTAATTTCATTACTACATAATTAATGTTATATTACCTTTAAGTTAATGGTTTTAAACTATACGTATGATTTAGCATTCAAACTTAGTTAATACGCAATTTGAATTAGCTTTGCTAAGTGCGTCAAAGTATCCTTTGAATATTTTAGCAGAGTTATTATGTGTAAGAAAAATAATTATAGCCATTCGAATTTTATAATAAATATCTTTATTGCATTGTCAAAAGAATACCAATTTATTTTCACAGCTATCAAACCTAAAAATGGTAGCATTTTACGTCTAAATTGTATAATGAAAAGTCAGACTGGAACAACACATACCAACCATAGAAATTATAGTACCTACTCTTAAAATAGAAAGTATTAAGGCTTGCCAAGGGTCAGCTCTCGACTGGCCAGCTTTTTATACTATGGTAGAGGGTAGTCGAACAAAATAAATAACTAAATAAAACACGTACCGTGATAATCTTGGTAGTGCAGGCGACAAATGTAAACATCGCGTCGAGTGAGACAGCACAAGAGGGAGTGAGAGGTAAGTTTAATAGCGTCCATGTTGTTTTATTGCAAAGTAAAGCTTGATGGATAACTGGAACGATCCTATTCAGGGGGCTCGAGTTTTGTACCCGCTAATGAAATTCTTTGTTAGGCTTTGGCTTTTAATTTTACTATAAACTGAAGGTACTCACAATGAAATATGGAGGCCAATTCTCGTATTTTATCTGACATCGACGCAGTGTCTTCTAATTTGACACATATGTAGTTCGAAATTGACAAATAGTTTGACTTTTTGTTCAATTTACGACATAGACGCGATACCATTCGAGTAAGTATCAGTTAATTTAGAAGAACACCATTTATTACATAATTATGACACCGAGATCTAGGCTACATCGATAAATCGAAACTGCATTTTGAACAATTATAATTACGAGACTGCCTCCGTGGTCCAGTGGATAACGTATGCGACTGCTGATCGCAGGTCCCGGGTTCGATTCCCGGGTCGGGCACAAGTGTTACTGGGTTTTTCCGAATTCTCAATAGCAGCACGGAGTCTGATGATGTGCCCGGTAACGGCAATAGGCTCACCCCCTATTACGTGGGACCTAAAAATTCATGGCGAAATGTGGGAGTAATATCACTACTTCGCCTACCCCTTCGGGGATACAGGCGTGAGTCTATAAAAAAAAATTATTACGCGAAATTGGTCCTCTGCTGTGTGTTGGCACGTGTGTGAGGAGAAAACTATTTCTTTAAATTTTTTAACCTCATATACTCCGAGACGGACACCGAGAGTTTCAGGAGACGAAGTTATTTGTAAGAGAGAAGTATAGGGAAGATAAGACCTTACATGGATAGTAATGGTTATACTCTTTCAAAAATACATTTGATAATAAATGCCAATTGAAAACAGTAATTTTGAAAGTCTAAGGGTCGGCACAAATCTGACGGAAGATGCGTCGAACGTATCTTCGGTCCCGTCTATTCCGTCAAATGAGTCGGTACACATCTGACGGAAAATGCGTCGAGCGTATCTACATCGGTCGCGTCTATTCCGCCAAATTAGACCAGTCCGCCTAGGATACGCACCACGAGATATCACACGCGTGAATGAAAAAATATTGTCGTTATCGGTTAATATCTCGTTTTCCTTAACATGCGCGCCACGATAGACAAGCTTCACGTCGAAGAATTCGCTCTCGTTGCACGAGTAACCGATGTTGCCCTTTGAAACATAGAATGTCAATTACGGCATTTATTAATCTAACCACACCGGTTTAGTTCATTCAATTTGTGCTCAAATGGCTCAAAATACTTGTATCCACCTCTATAGTTTATCATATGATGTACTATTTGACATTTGTAATTTGTATGTATTGTTTGATTCAAAAGTTGATTAGTTTTAATTTGTGTTTTAATTCGAAACTGATGTTAATACCTACAAAGTATTAACAATTGTTACCTACTGTGTTGAATAAGAATGAGGACAGGCAGGCCATCTGAGTGAGGCTCGAGATCCGTGGCAAGCCTTTCTCTGAGAAACAGAGGCATTGGTTTTGATATACGCCAAAGCAACTGGAATTCTCTGTCGTTCAACGTAAAAGGGTCACAGAGATCCCTAATTCGCTTTCTTTGAACTTTTCTCGCGTGGCGCTCTTCATTTAAGGTTATTAAATAATTATAATAAGGGACTGCCATTTTCTTTGTTGTTTTAAAGAAATATGTTAAGTTACTCGTGTAGTTCTCGTCGTATGAAAGCATGACGACTATTATTACTATTTTAGTTGTCAAAATTTGTCATAATCGAGTAATATTGGGCCGTCATGTTAGGATTCGTCGAGAGAAATGCCACAGATAAGTAAAAACGACTATTATAGCTACATTTGACATAACGAGTCGAATCGTGTGTGTAACCATGTTAGAGTCAGCGAGGTAATAGAGATAATCGTCATAACCACGAGTAAACGTGTAGAGATAATTTTCTCGTGGTGCGTATGCTGGACGGGCTGCTATATTACGCGTCTAGTCAGTTTCTGCGTTCAGCAACTACAGTGCGGTTGCTTTTTATGACATTTAATTTTAAAACGTCGCCCAACGCGTCAGTCAAAATTCACGTGGTGCGTGGTGCGCGCGACGTACTAACGGATCATCGGTCAGGTGTGAAAGGTTGAATGTTTTTCTATATATATATATGTATGTTTTGGCGTTACGCGACCGATAATACGCGACGCATCTTCCGTCAGATATGTTCCGACCGTAATACAAATAATACCACAAACGTTTACCATAGACTTTTTGTTACTGTTTTTCTCTGAGCTATAAAGTGTCCTCAATGTTTGCTTTTGGTTGCTTCCATAAATATTTTATTTATATATTTATGTCAAAGAGGTATGTGATTTAAAATGGTATTTCGAATAATAATTTATTAGCTATGCAACAAACGTGTGAGTCAAATGGAATATTTCATGTGATAGAGAGTAAACAAGGAAAATGATTGTAAAGGACATTTATTCTAATATTACTTAATTTATTAGTAGTAATTCAACTATATTATTAGCAAGTAAATTAAGTGAGACGATAGTCAATGTTATTTGTAATAATGTTTGGTATGCAGAGCTTGGATGTGCGGGCTTAAGATCGGACTATAAAGCAAGCTGCGAGAAAGGGCTTATCTTTAGCTATTAATGTCTCTTGGCTGAGTTGACAACATCATTACTTTGTACGGAGGTTAGATGTGCGGGATTTAGATCGGTCTATGAGACCTCCTCTTGAGTGAGGGCTGATGTTAAGCAGTGGTCATCTTCATGATGAGATGACAACATCATGAATCATGTCACAAAAATGATCACATTTGATCCTTCAAAGCAAGTGTTTGTTAACTTTTATGGCCCTACTCAACAAAGCCGATTTTGTGGCAAGCCAACATGATTAAATTGTTCAAAGAGATATACATACATAGACTCACGCCTGTTTCCCGGAGGGGTAGGCAGAGATTGACATATCTCTCTTGCTTCATTCACTCCCATCAAGTTTCTCATGCATGCTCTTCTGTTAAGGGTACTTCTGACCTGTCCTTTTTTTAGGATGTCTCCAATCTGGTCAGAAACGTCCGCCTAGGTCTTCCCCTTTGTTCTGTCCCATTCACACTTGCTTTATATATCTTCTTGAACGACAATCATAAATGTGATCGTGTGGCACCCTGAAATCTTGCCAAGGGCTCTCAAAGTGCCGTTGAACCCAGATGAAGTATCGCTTTTCTAAAGAGTAATTGTCGGTGCATATAATTATAGCAATGTGCAGCGGAGAGCAGTTGAAACTGTCAGGCATTGTTCGTATTATGAATTAGGTTCGAAATCAATAAAAACAACAGGTTTGCACGCACACAAACAGCAATTGTTTTGAACATTATTCGATTTAGAAAAATGACGATAAAAGTTAACCAGTGAAAAATGCACTCCGCTGCGCTGTGCCATATCTGCGCCGGCCCTTCTTAATGACATAATCTTATGAGTGCTTCATTAACACGTTGAATGCGAGACTTTAAAACTACAAATTACGTACAGTGCTATACCTACATACCAAGTTTGACTTGTACCGTTTTTTATTCTGGTGCGATACAAGACGATAATGGTTTGTAAACAAATGAATAAGTTTTGGCTAATAAATCTTTGATTTTTATAAAAATATATCATTTTATGCTTGCAATAGCAAGTTGACATATTCAATTAGTTACATTTGTCGTCGCCACAGAATGCAAACTTTAGTTTAGTAATTATATGGCATTTAAATTACAATACGGATTCGTCTTGTACCGCATCACTGCGGTAGGGCAAGGTTTGTTGTGTCAATAGTTTTATAGGGAAGGGAAATATAGTGAAATAAAATATCGACATCGATGTTTATAATTATTCAAGGAAAAAGTAAATCTAAATAAAAATATTAAAAATATTCTTATGCGATTTTTTGTACCATTCCAAACATATATTTTTGTCGTATTCTTTGGAGTACGTGTCAACTCTTCTTACTTTCTTGTCTGCATCTCTGTTATTCATTGTTTTTCTTAATTGTTGACTTTTTTTTCCAGTAGTAATTCTATCAGTAAGTTTAGTTTTGGTCAGAGCTTCTATTATAGATTCAGTGAAATTCAGCAAGTGAACTTTTTTATAGCATCTTGTGTTATAGGCGAAATACGTCAGAATGTACTGAATGCACTAGCCTATACTGACTAGTTCCTGTGGTGCGATACAAGTCGGTAGCGTACAAGATAGTTTTGGCTGGTACCGCACCGGTTGTAATTTTTTATCATCTGGTGCGGTACAAGTCGAAATTGTCTTGTATACTTTATACCCACCTAATAGATACAATTTAAAGTAACAAACCTAAATGTATATTTGTCTCTTTCTGGCTTAAAGGATTTCAATGGGAAATCACTCCCGCACCTGACAGAAAACACCTACTTTCAACGCCGCACCAATTGGCTTGTACCGCATTCAACGTGTTAATTTTGGTTTGTACATATGCAGCTGGACTATTTAGCTACCGAATTATAAGCACACCTAACATAGCCTATTAAATTACCAGGCCAACGAGAGTTTTTATAAGCACATACCGCTGTTATAAGTAGACCGACCATAGTTCGTAATCTGTCCCGCACTATAGCCTATCATTTAGAATTCACATCTATCGATTACATAGCAAACTTGAT
The DNA here is from genome assembly GCA_944739405.2 of Euclidia mi. Taxonomy (NCBI): domain Eukaryota; kingdom Metazoa; phylum Arthropoda; class Insecta; order Lepidoptera; family Erebidae; genus Euclidia; species Euclidia mi. Next base: position 50,534,071 of record OX123195.2, read on the forward strand.
GTCTGCGGCTTAGAGTTCAGTGGTACACAAACTATTAATCTGTCTGTTATGTGCCTGTGGTTGATATCTGTTGGAAGTTTGCACGACTATGTTTGAGTGAGTCTGTTGAAATAAACCCGCAGTGGGATCTAACCGACTCAGTAGGATTCGAAAGCTTTCTCGAGAGGATTGAAATTGAGAATTACGCCTCCAATAATACGCTTAGTTTGTAGTTTATAGTAATCCGCATAATTTTATAATTCAAATAGGGTGGCCACAACAACGCTCGAACATTTATTTTTTATTTAACCGTTTCCGCCCAACTCTGTGGGAATTTCGGGAAACCCTTTCTTAGTGGTGCACTAAGAAAGGATTTCCCGAAATTCCCCCTACGATGCCCAAGGCAAATATGTACCAAATTTCAGCTTCTTGCACCCAGTAGTTTTGGCTGAAGCTTGTCTGTCAGTCAGTCAGTAACGCAAGAATTTTATATACAACATGTAACAAGTTTAAATGCACATCCTGAAAGTACTTTGTTCAGAATCGGCAACTGAATCCATTTCCGTCATTTTTAATATTGTTTATTTTTAGTCTTAAAATAATTAAAATAACGTAAATTGTAGTCACACATTTAAAAAAAAATTTAGCTATTTGAAAATAAACCTTAAATCAAAGCAGAACGGCTTATTTTTATATGCATTTGTTAAATGGTTCCACGTTGATTTACACAAACGCACACATTAATACAACACAATAGACGGCAAAAGACAATAGCACACAATTGACCACCAAAATGTCTATCATCTATCTTTCACTAACTACTACTAACGTAGGTAATAAACAACGGGAAAGAGCGAGACGTAATATCTCGCTCGCGCTGGCGCATGACAAGCGCAGCTGGCGATGCGCATAGACATGTTATGACAAGTACAACCGGGAATATCTATCTATCAGTGAGTGCTGTGAAAACCCTTTTAAAAGTTCACTTGTTTACAAAATGTGTAATGGTGTATAATTTAATAATTATCAACAAGTCGGTGCCGGTGTGGAATGTTCAACATCATCTTGATGTTGACTTGACACCCCTGCTAGACTTTCTCATTGTGGAGAAATATTAAATCACTAATTTATTGTGACGAGGGAAAAAGTGCCGAGTAGTTAATTAATTAAGATACTAGCTGCTTTTGAAACAGTGAAAAGATGTGATTTGTGACGAAATAGTGAAGTGCTAAAGAAATGTGATTTAAGCCTGTAAGTTATTTTATTATTCTATTATTGTAACTATTTAGATTCACAAGACAACTTTAAACACGCCGTTCTTGTTTATTTCTCACATTGATATTCTTTTACTTTATCGATCAATAATGCTAACTAGGTATGATTAAGTTAGGATAGTCACAATAGTCACTTACGATGTTAAGAAACAATAGATCGTGCATATTAATAACAAACAATAAATAATTCGACTGTCCACTCCATAGCCTAAAAGTGTGATGGAGAGAAATAGGTACTCATAATATCTTTGGTAATATTAACAGTGGCCGACGAATTGTTCAAACATCATTTTTGTAAACCCCACTCTATCAGAGTGTGGTTTACAGACTGAATTTTATACACTTTGTTATATCGTATCGTGTTTCGTTCCTATCAGATCGCTGTTGTTTGTTTACCATAGCAACCGTTTCGTTTGTGTGCGTGCGCAGATTTACAGTGACCACGATTTTCACTTTTAGCCTGGCCGCACACATCCGTTTTCAGGCCCGTTTTTCAGGTCCGATTTTCAGAACCGTTTTCAGTTCATTCCGTGTGCAAAGCGATTTTCATTTATTTTCCTTTGGCTTAGACATGGGCTAAATAGGTAATTTAAATATTAGGTATTACAGGACTGTGATTTAAATGTTTGTGTGAAAAATACCTGTGACAAAATATTAGGTACCTACTAAAAAATCCGGACAAGTGTATATCGAGCCACGCACAATGTAGGGTCCCGTATTAGCCTTTATCTAGTGTCCTAAGGATAAAAGAAGTCAAGCACAATTATCAATTTAATCGCTTAATTGCGTAAGTTTTAGTTAATCGAATATTAGGTACTAGTTAATTGTAAAGCCTAATGAGCCCTTATAATTGTCATTGAAAGTGCATTAAGTATGATTAATTATTCACGACACGGGAATTAACGCGATCTTTTGTACGTATTTACATACCATGAAAGACTTGACGTTTCGGAACGATTGCAAGTCCAATGGTCTCAAGCTGATTGGCGCTGCGATGTTACTACGAAACTTTTATTGCTTTCACCGTTGGCAGACGAGCCAATGGCCCACTTGATATGGTAAGTGGTATCCGTGGCTCATACTTAGCTGTGTTTACTTAGCATTACAGGAGCAATGTCAAATAAGTACAACCAAGTTGCTGCCTACCCGAAGGAAGAGGAGAAGGGAAAGCGATCAGTATGAGGACCGGGAGAGGAAAGGTGATTGGGCCTCAGGCATTCTCACTCACTGAACAAAACACAAAATAAAAGATACTGTTACTTTACATCGATCTTCTGTGAGAGGGTAGTACTTCTCCGGTCGAGCCAACCCATTTGTGCTGAAATCAACATGCCTCTATTACCGACAATTTTCGAGCTGTGCCTATTTTCAGTTATATGCATGGCAGAGACGCCTAAACGAACTGATATTCGATCTGCTTGCTGCAAGAGCCGCATAATACGCTAGACCAGAAGTGATTAATTATGAAAATCATTAGGCATATTGTTAATGTCAGATTGGCAAAGACCACACTCACACAAAATGTGATGTGCAGATTACTCACATTTGTTGTCAGAGCTTGAATATTGGTATAATGGTGAATAAACTAATTAAAAACCAAAGCAACTTCCTCCAAAAGTTACCATGCCCCGTACGAAATTGAGCAACACAGTGATCACCCCCTAACCAGGTCCGGCCAGTCGCTCTCGAACGTCTGGAAAGAATTGGTCGAGGTGACGGCCCTTGGTTGATGTATTCCAACGAAACTGCTATTCGTTGACAAGACATACGTAGACATCGGCGTGCTGGTTGAACAACCTAAGCAGTTTATTTCTATCACGAGGTCCTAGGAAATTTGGATTCATGCTTTCTCGTATGGTAAAATACATTGATGCACGTCTTTGGACCTCAAGATAAACCGAAAGTACACCTGCCAGTATTGATAAAGCTTCAGTGCTAACTGAGCTTTGCACAAAAATTTTAAAATATCAACGCAAGACGTTGACTCTTGTAGTGATTACCGACTTACAGTACCGATAGTAGGCCTATCGGCTCATACAGGCGCACACATGCAATCTAAATAGGTTGCATCAATTATTTTTAAAGTTGTGAAATTATAGGTCTGAACGGAAGTCTCCATGTCGCAGTTGACATCATAGACAGAGCGTAAAAGTTTTTTTTTATTCACCTAGGTACCATTTATTACGTGTTCAACAAAAGACAATTCCTCTCTTAAACTAATCCGAAGTAAAAAACAGATTCTTTATGTTTAATAGTGACCGTGTGGTGACGGATTAAGAAGATGGAATGTCACCACCTCATATCATCCCATGGGTGTCGTAAGAGCCGACAGAGGGAGCATATTATGCAGAGAACAGCACTGTAAGAGAAGGAAAACTTGCTACAAACCCTATACCAACCCGTTTGGCTAGCGTGGTAGAGTATACTTCGACAAATCGACAATACCTTTTTAAATTATTGTCCGAGACTCCCTTGCTTACGTGTACTACCGTGCCATTTAGTACTTATTAAGTAAAAGCATTGAGTGCAAAGTATCCAGTACAACGTTATGGATATCGAAAGGAAAAATACTCGATACCACAGAGTATCGATATTTCCGTGCGTTGGTTAGTATAGTCAACGGAGGAGAGGACGTGTTCGGCTTGAGCATCGGTTGCATGAAGCAGTATACAGCCACTACGATAGCCCCATTTAATTAAAAATACAAAACCTTTTTGCTACCTTGTTATTAAAAACTTTTTAAAGGGTTATATTGACAAAGTAGATTATTATTTATAAAAAATATGCAAGTAGGGTATAGTCTGCGTAAAAACCTGTCACGTATGCGTCAGAGGTCTATAAAGCCTGGCGTCGACTACATTCGAACCGCGTCGAATCGCGCCGAGTCGCATTTTATCCGTGTGCGTTCATTACAGACGAATCGAATCGAAGCCAGCAGTCGGCGACTAGCTGCTGTAGGTTTTGCTTGTGTTGGTTTATTTCTTTCCATATATTTTGTCTACGCTGCTCGTCATGATAATGAGTCTCTTCATGATCATAATTTTTTTTTAGACTCACGCCTGTAACCCCGAAGGGGTAGGTAGAGGTGTAATATTACACCCACATTTCGCCATGAATTTTCAGGTTCCACGTAATAAGGGGCGAGCCTATTGCCGTACCGGACATTACCAGATTCCTTGCTGCTACTGAGAATTTCCTAACAGAAAAACCCAATAACACTTTACCCGACCCGGGAATCGAACCCGAGACCTCCCAATCCCACGCGCACATTTATGCCGCGAGACTACTGAGGCAGTCATGATCATTAAGTTCAGTATATTTCTGAACTAGGGAAATTAACAGCTCTTCATTTCGATAACTTTTCATGTAGGTATTTACGCAATGTAGTACCTGTCTACACTCATCCGCTGACCCGCGTCCACTAAGGTGCGCCGAGTCGAGTCGAAACGCGTTGCCGCAGAAATTCGCCTGACGAGCGATGCGCGCGGTAGATTCGATTCGGCACGCCGCGGCTCGTCGCTAATGAACGCAGGTTCATAGAAATATATAGGAGGTGACTTTCTGCTTTTCGATTCGGCTCGGCTCGGCGAGCCTAGTGGACGCTAGCCTTAATAGGGAATTTTAGTTGGACAACTGTAATAAAAATTTTCATCACCCATTTTTAAATATTTAGGCCCTATATTTGGTGTTTTGGTGGATTCTATGATAAGTTTTATAATTTTTGTATGGCGACGGCGCGTCGCAACCCTGTCCATCAGAAACAGCCACGACCACTCTATTAAAGTGTCTGATTTATGCAGAATAAGTTTTATGTATTGTCAAATTTAATGTCTGAATGTGAATGCATCATACAATTTCAAAGCGAACAATACAATTTGAGGAGTATGATTTGTTTTACGTTCTTTAATTGTTTTCATCTCGCATAGAGTATATATGTAGATATAAATCATTATATTATTCCCTCTACCACTTTTATACAGGATACCAATCTTCAAAAACCTAGTTGCATAACGGGTCTCAGACCAACTTTTTTGTATGACCTAAATAGCCATTGTGTACATTCCATAATAATATTCTTGGACAACTTAAACCCAATCATGTGATCCCAAAATAGGCGGAGCCTATAGTATGGTAACCAGAACCCTGATAAATATATACTTCTAAACATATAGGTTCATATTATAGATAAATTATATCCAGACACTGAACAAATATCATCGTGCCTATCACACAAAGATTATCTAGGATCCATGGCCTCCGGCGTAGAAGTCAAGGTCACTAACCATTAGACCAATAGGCTAGTCATATAGAGAGACAAAGTTTAAGCAGAGTGGTATTCAGTAGTCAATATAAACCTTTCACGTCACACATTATGATGATCTGACGAAAATGCTAAAATAACTTATATTATTATATTATCCTCTTGTCCGTAGGTATGTGATTTTTGCGTAAATTTGAAGACCCCAGACAAGAGTTTATACACGTCTACTACGCATACATTGTCGTGTGATTCTGACAAAATAAACTTCAAACCAATGCTATATATCGATACATGACAAGATGTACGCATGCGCTAAATTCAGTTATGACGTCACGAGCCGTTCCGCGCGCGCTTGATTTTCATTTCTTTCAGTCCACGGAATGTTTTCTGTTCAGAGCAAAATCAAACATTCGTGATAGGCAGTAAGCTCATTTTTGATTAATTAGATGATTTTGAGAGCCTGAAAACATTACAAACCTGAAAAGTCGTCCCTGAAAACGGGCACTGAATTTTTTCAGTCCGGAACGGAATGAAACTTTTGCGTGCTTTCCGATCAAAGCAAAATCTATCGTTTGCGGTGGTAAGTACGTTTGTTTTACAAAATACATTTGATACAGTCGACAAATGAAGCTCGCTAGTCTCACTGAATTCCGCCATGAAAAATCGGTCCTGAAAATCGGATGTCTGCGGCCAGGCTTAATTGAGTTAATACTTTCTTTAAAAAACATTATTTACGCAAATAAAAAAAATATTTCAATGCATGCATTATGATTGTAACAAGGTTTTCTAATTGGGGTGTCTGAGGATGTGCGTTATTTACATTACACGTTGTATACAGATATGTATCTTTTAACACTAATCAAAGTGGTTATCAAGTTATTTTCTTTATGCTTAGCTCCGAAACCCCGAACATCAAAATTAATGGTCGCTGCCTCTTTCAAATAATTACTATTGAGGATAAAAGCTGTACCTAATTATGTTAAGTAAAACAAAGTTGAAAACACGTATAAAATATCAGTTAATTATAGAAATCATACGGCTGAATTGTCAGCAACACAATGTAATTATTATGTTATAAATTGAGTGTAGTCTTACGTTAAGTAATTAAATAACTGCTCTTATTTAAACATACAGGTGTTACTTAATATTACGTGCTGCACGGATGGCGACGATGGGTTTGACCAGCGGCCTAACTGCCCAATACTGCGCAGGTTCGATCACAATCGGTCACCCAACCAAATAGGGACCTGTGTAAACGTAGCTTAACGTTAGCGATCTATTAGGCTTGAATAGCAAGTCAAGTCACGCTATGAGCACTACTTTAATTATTACTATAATTGTTCATGCGATGTGCTGATCTGTCCATGTGCTGCAACTGCACAAGCTCTCTCTAATATCTAACTTACAATAATATCTTGGTTTCGCTCACGGACGTGTCATCTACCCTTTTTTTTAGCTTATTATTCTGAACTTACCATTCTTATATTGCTTTACCGTTCAGTCCAGAGCTTTTAATTCCCGTTCCAATGTTTCCCGTAGTAATTTTTAATCAAAACTTTACAGTGAAAGTTTTAAATTAAAATTGTACGTAAACTGATGCCGACAAGGGCTTACTGTATTGGCTGAACTCTGATACAACGTTCAAAACATTAATTAGTTTTTTATTAAACGCGACGTGACGACTAATTATCGACCTCTCACCTTATTTCATTGTTAGAGACGTGCAAACTCTAGAAAGTGATATGGATTGAGTACTTAACATTCGTTTCAGTAATGGTCGTTGCAAGGTTTAGCATTTTTTTTTTTTTCAAAAAAGTCGCACTTGGTACGTCCGATTCGAGCTCGTCAAAGTACGGTTCGAAGTAGTCGTAGAACGATTTCTATGGTACGCACTACATCCGACATCCGTCATCCGATTTCCTTCGAATTCGGCGTGTGATTTCTAGAGCTTTATTTTGACGGATTTGGATTGGAAGTAGGTAGTGCGAACTTCTCTTACCATTTTTATAACTGGTATAACTGGTGTGCCGTATTTCTTTCTTTTTAGAAAGAAATAAACAACGTTATGACTCTAGCACTCGATGGCTGCTACTAGTGGCGGGTGCCGCCATTATATATACAAATAAGCTTCTACATAGCGAGGAACAGGACAGCAACTGTCGCATGTCCTACTTTGTAGCCCCGCACCCGCACCGCAAGGATGGCTGAGGCACGGTAATAATATCTAAGAGTATTGTAACTCCATACAAACGCACGAAACTCGAGTTATACCTACGCGCCTCGAGCAAAGTACCCATTAGACCGTGCCATCACAGTATAAAGACATACAGTAGTTTGACGCCTTTGATCTCGTAGAAAAAGCCGACAACGTCTAGACAAAGGTAAGGAGGCTAGGGCTGCCACATGTAAAAAAATACATACTTATTCAAACACCGTCTATTTATTTTAGACAATTACTAGAAGACGCCAGCAGCTACGCCTGCATTTTTTTTAATTTTACCCGTTTTGGATGATCCCGTAGGAATTTCGGGAAATCCCTTCTTAGTGCACCCCTACGGTCCCCAAGGAACATATATGCCAAATTTCAGCTTCCTGCGCCCAATAGTTTCGGCTGTAGCGTCTCTGTCAGTCAGTCAGTAACGCAAGGATTTTATTTATTAAGATTACAATTGCTACGCTACATGAATTTTATAGTGTGAATCACTTATTTATTATATTACAATAATTAACGATAAATAATTATTATAAAACAGTTTGCAGTTTTCGTGCCGTGACAGCTTTGCATGCAAAGTGTCAGTCAGCACCTATTTCAACCCGCAGCTGTCGTGGGAGATGATTAAGGATATGAAGCATTTTTCAGATATCGTTATAGTACAAACCAAGTTAAAATAAAGCGATTGACATAGCGGTGGTTTAATGGACGGGCAACCATGGGATCAGCTTGCAGAGCCTATTTTATCGATATGAAGTATTTTACAGATTTTTTATTCGTGCAAGCTACGTTGAGGTAAAGCAATAGACATTACGGTCATTTTATGGATGGGTGACCGGGCTATGAGATTACGGAGAACATGTGTGGGGTTTATAAAAGGGGCCAAAAATATGGTTATTTTCGAGTTAGGAGCCGTTACCAAGATACATAATCATATGTGATAGGTACTTAACTAATACGAAGGTACTAGGTACTTATTGCATGAAATTAAAATCACACTTGAATCGAATATTACCTTACAACGCATATTTTATTACGTCTGCCATGTTGTTTACGTACAATGATTACTACTTTATTCTGTGCTTTGGCCAGACATGAGATATTGTAAAAAGTTTATAGATTATAGGTATAGGTCGGTTCACGAAAGATGACCACTGCGCAGAAATCATTTTTTAGGTCCCCGTGGAGGTGCGGGGTGAGGCGCGGGTGGAGTGCCAATGGCGTGTTTCGTTCTTGACGCATTCCCTAAATGCGTCAAGAATGGAGCAACGCCATTGGTGCACGAATGTACATATGCGCGACGGCCGCCATTTGTGGTCAACTTTCGTGAATTTACCTATACATACGAGTACAATTCAATATAATAGAAATAATTATAATTAATATAATTTTCTTTTTTGGTATAAGTAAATTGATGAAATCGCAGATATTTTGAATCCTTATTTATTTATGTCTTTAAGCAGCATAAAGAATTTCAATGTCTCACAGCACAAGTCGTATGCACCATCTTAATTAATATTCATAAGCAAATAAATAAGTAACGAACAAAAAACAAGCACGTGCCAGCCCCCAAAAAGATGTACCTAGTTACGAACTAAGGCGATGTACGTAACTAGGTACCGCTCTGCCCGCGTCTCACCTCTTGCCCCCCGCACGATTGACCCGTCTAGACGCGTTCGTCGAACGACTGTATGGATTATAAGACTGTGGTGCCATTAGACTGTGCGGACTGTGCCAAAAGTACCCACAGCCGCGATCGTGCCGCAGCTCGCATGCGGCGCGTCTGGTAGGTATATAACTCACGAAGACGGCCGAGTAACAATACTGTTAGATTATGTTACCATGGCTGAGGCCCTATATTAACTTACTCGAATAAAGCACATTGTACGAAAGGATTTTATCGTATGTTACAAAGGTTAGTTTTGACGACCCGTTTCAGAGAACCCGTTTCAGAGGTTGCGATTAAGGGTTCTGCAATAATGTTGAAAGATTTGCCGATAAATTCGCTGGATTAGCTGGTGAAATAACATGTTCATTCATCATCAGACCTGTATATAAATTGTCCTACTGCTGGGCACGAGCCTCTTCTCACTATGAGAAGACTAAGGCCATAGTCTACCACACTGGCCGAGTACGGGTTGACAGACTTCACATGTCTTTCGAAAATATTGTGGCAAACTCTCAGACATGCAGGTTTCATCACGATGTTCTTCCTTCACCGTTTAACAAGGGATAATTAATAATTTAATAGGCACATAACTTCGACGTCGTTGGTGCGCGCCGTAGATTCGATCGCGAGGCCCTCTGCGTAGTAGGTAGTCTGTTCATCTCTCCACTAAGCTATCGCTGCCCGATATATCATATGTTCGTGACCAATCGTATGTTTCATAATTATGTCGACTAGTGTATAGGGCAATTACTTGTAATAAAAGTCATCTACGACAGTAATAAGTATGGTTTTCAAAGAACCCTTTGTAACTCGAGTTAATGGTATTCAAAAACTGTGGACGTTTAAACTTTCAAAATTAATTACAAAAGACACATTTAAAGACCAATTAACAAAGATACCTTACAGAACGGCAAGTAACATATGGCAACATAATTATTCACCTAAAGATACTTTACTTGGAAATAAATAATGATCGGGGTTTCTGATAAATGTTGCGTGTTTCCAAAAATATATCTTCAAATATACCACGAAGTGGAAACTTCTTGAGTAATATTTTTTGTATAACCAATTTGGCGCATAGGCGTACTGCCCACCTGAGGGTGTATTTACTGACTCCTGTGTTTTTGCTCTGCCTGCATGCGGTTGAATTTGGCATGCAAGTCATCAGAACCCTACCGTGTCATACGCACTTTGCTATTGCGTGTTTCAAATCAGATACCCACGGTGAAAGAGAACATTTTCAGATGGGAACTCTCGGACGGTACCAATTTGACTTGCTCGGTGCAAGACATACGATGTCCCATCTTACATCGTGCTCTGAATGCCCGGAAACTTGCACACAGAAAGACTCATGACTGCCTGCGACACTGCATTGTCGTGACTGCTTTCTGGGCCCCAAAAATAAAAATGTTTTCCAGCGATAGGTTGAGAAGAAGGGCAAGGCTCGGACTGTGATTGATTACTGTTTTAGATGGCAAGAGGTAGTGTTCCTCTACCCAGAGGTAGGATCCTCAGACCAATTTTCCACAATTTGCATATTACTATACAAAATCGCGTGTATTACTTTTCAAAGTGCAATTCAGGATTTTTCTTAGTAACCTCAGTGTCTGTTAGATGTCGACCGTGTTTGTGTCTCACCATTTTACGATAGTTATATTTATAGTAAGCTACCGAGCAAGCCTCGATCTCAGTACAACATCTTTACCGAGTGTTTACCGGGGCGGAGGCGTGTAGCCTCGAGGTTGATACACACTGGGTACTTAGCTCGAGGCTTGTATATGTGACTCGTGTTCCGACCATTTAACGGCTTTATATATAAACTGTCCCACTGCTGGGCACGGGCCTCTTTTCACTATGAGAAAGTTAAGGCCATAGTACACCACGCTGGCCAAGTGTGGGTTGGCAGACTTCACATGTCTTTAGAGAACATTATGGAGAACTCTGCAGGCCTGTCCACAGTTTCTGGCAATGCAAAACAATTTCCTAGTAGATGTTGACTGAATGAGATCTTGAGCTAAGAACTCACTTGTTTCGGGGCAATACCGTGCCGCTTTTGATAGGGGCATTTAATAGTTGTTTTAGTTCTCTAAATACGGCCACCGCTGATGCCGCCGTGGTCGTTATTCGTCTAGCTGTGGCATACCACCGCAAATCACGCCGCTCATCGCTTACCGCGCCGCAAACCGCGCCGCAATCCACGTCGCTCTTAGCTGTGGCCAGGGGGTGAGACATGCTGGTTTCCTCACTATGTTTTCTTTCACCGTTTAGGAAGCAATAATTAACAATTTAATACGCACATAACTTCGAAAAGTGCGCGCCGTGGATTCGAACCCGAGACCCTCTGCGTAGCGGTCCGTCGGTCTCTCCACTAGGCTATCGCTGCTATGAATATAAGTTAAAATACTGATAGATAACAATACCGTATCATACTCCATGCATACGTACAAAACCAAATGTATATCGGTGCGTAATAAAAGTAGGACCTTGCAACCAATGTTATGTCTAAGGGTGATATTTGACACAATTGACAACTTTTCTTACACCAGTCCCAATATTTCCCTACGGCGCGGTTATGGCTAAATATAAAAAATATATAATGTTCTTAAGTGCTCTTCTGGGACAATAAACGTAAAGATAATGTTCCACTGTGATTCGGTATCTTTCTGAAGATTAAAACTTGATTTAAACCAAGCCGTCTCGTGCCCTTTTCATTTTCGTATATTCTTCTTGCAAGACAATGTTGCATTACATTTGCTTCAAGAGACTGTCTCATGTTATTTGACTTTAGTAGTATCCGATACTGGCTTCATAACAAAAAAAGTTTTTGTTTTGAAAACATGAACTTTAAATATGCTTCACGTATAGTACGTACATATAATAGATCTAGTATTTAAGATTTTTTTTTTTATTTAACACTAGAATTTTCTATCCCGTGGGCATTTCGGGAAATCCCTTCTTAGTGCACACACCACAGTCCCCAAAGAACATACATGCCAAATTTGAACTTCTTACGCCTTGGCTTTGAATTGTCTGTCAAATTTTATATATACAGAATATTTAATAGACTATAGGTACTCGCGGCACCACTTGCGAAGGTGTCGGTTATCGCGACTAAATAAATGGAGTATACTTATATTTACGTAATAACGGGTCTCAAGGTGTAATTTTATTGTTGAAATTAATGTGAAATTCCTTGTTTCCTCGACGTTTCGGCGTGGGTTGCACAGCTTGTTGTTATTCTGAAGGGTAAGCAATAGTACTGAAAAGTTTCACAAAATCTATACTTCTAAACTGATATTATGAAGCTAAAGAGTTTGTTTGTTGTTTGATATCTTCATGCCTTTTATCCCCGAAGGGGTAGGCACTAGGCAGAGGTGTATTACACAACCAGACTTCGCCAGTTATGTTTCGGATCGAATGTAATAGGGGGCGAGCCTATTGCCATCTACCAGACACATTGTTAAGCGAGCGATAATTAACATTTTTAATACACACATTACTTTGAAAAGTCAGAGGTGTGTGCCCGGAGTACCTGAGGATCGAATCCGAAACCGTTGTCTCGGCAGTCCGTTACGTACACCACTAGGCTATCGCCGCTATTCGTTCGATTCTAATAATTATTTTTCTGGTGGATAGTGAGTTTAACGAGAAATGCTAATTCCTTATCACATTACGCTATGAGCCACGGTAGCGGAGCAGTAGCCCTTAATATCGTGCGTAACCGCGAACTCAGTCTGTTGTATGTAACTATGGCGTGAAACTAAGAGTTACCAACATGCATCCATCTTTGGAAGCTGTCGCCTTTATAGCATACATACATACATAGACTGACGCCTGTTTCCCGGAGGTGAGGGGAGAGACTACTTATGTAACGCCATTTGCAACGAGCCTGACATACCTCTCTTGCTTCATTCACTCCCATCAAGTTTCTCATGCATGCTCTTCTGTTTAGGGTACTTCTGACGTGTCCTTTTTTTAGGATGTCTCTTATCTGGTCAGAGAACGTCCGCCTAGGTCTGCCGTTTTGTCCTGTCCCGTTCACACTTGCCTTATATATCTTCTTTGTCAATCTTTCGTCATCTATTCTCTCCATGTGCCCAAACCATCTTAACATGCCTTTATAGCAGTAGTAAAAGTAAGCATGTAAGATTTGATAAACAAAACCTAACGGAGTTCTATTTATCGTACGTGCTCCTTCAAATAAATATTATTTACGTACAAGTAGCACTTAGTTGTAAATTGGCGCCAGAGAAAGGTATATAATCTCGATGCAGACAGAATACAAATGAGACACAAGATACTGAAACGATTTAACTTTCCCTTTGTTTTTGTTACGAAAGGGTAACGTTTGTTTGAATATTGTAGGTGAATGGTGCAGATTTTTGTTTGAAGAAAATACTTTTTTACTAGCGCCTAAGACTACAGAACAAAAGGCAGACAGAGCGCGCGGAACACTTGCGTGAGGCCACTAAAGCAAATACAAAATTGAAAAGCGAATACAATCTCGGCTCAGTGCGCTGCGAAGCATCGCACACTTCACACGCCACGATCAATCAAGCTTTTAAATTCATAAAATGCCGTCTTGCGTTTTTAAACATTGTAAAAGTTGTTTCCAAAAGCAAAAACGGGAAGATGGTAATATATTTTTACAGATAACTATGGATTATTTGACTGTTTTATAATATTATTTCGATAAAATTCGTATTTCTGCAGAAAATATGTAAGTGTTGCCAGTTTACGTCGACGCCGTTCTCCCTGAATTAGGGAAAATGCACTTGTCAATTGATTATGTAATAATGATGGTCATGTTAATGAAAAATACATTAACGTAATGTAAAATTATATTGTAGATTATCTTTCTTCTTATAAAATATAGTAATAGAATTTCCATTAGTATATACATTGTTTTGAGTTCGATCCCCAAACGATCCAAATATTCGTGTACACATGGCTCCTCGTCAAGCTTTATACACTTTGACCTTTGTACCGTTCTTATGGCGTAGGGAATAAGTATCAAAATCGTACTGCAACTGTTTAGCTTGACTTGGCGCCGTGTGTACATTAAGTACAGAAACAGAAATCATTGATTGCAGCCATTATTAATTTTTAATTGCAATTTTTTTTTGTTTTGATTTATGAATCATAATATTCATAATTTATTGTGTGCATGACAAAATGTTTATAGCTAATTAATATTTAGGACGCAGGCCTATTGCAATTAACCAAACATTTCCAGATACTATACTGAGAATATATATATATCTAAACAAAAAATAAACAACATATTCGCCGATCTAAGATCTGAACCCCATGATTGGTATTCGTAAATATATGTAGTTGGTATTCGTAAATATATGTATAAGTATTTCTTCTGGATCGAGGGTATGAGGGGCGGAACATATCTGACCGAAGATGCGTCGAACGTATCTTCGGTCGCGTCTATTCCGTCAAATGAATCGGTACACATCTGACGGAAAATGCGTCGAGCGTATCTGCACACATTCGCTAAAAGCGTGGCTATTATGCACACATATAAGTTTGTTCGTGCAGGGCCGTACTCAGGTCAGCTCAATATTTTACTATCATATTCTTTTACCTAATCATTTTTCGTGTTCCCTGATGTTATGTAGTCACTGAAGTTCTGTAGTAATTTATATTGCAATTCGAGTTTGACTATTAAAAATATGTCGGACTTCGAAGATTTTTTATAGTAGCCAACAAGCGTTATTTAAATATATATCCTATTTAGGTATGTAGGTTCAAAAATAAAAGACGATAATACGATTTGGTTACGGTATTTGACAAAACTTATACAAATGATATCGAAGGGGTTACAGACTACAGTTGCAGAGCAAGACACAAAATGTTTTCTATATAGGTATGTATGGAAATTGTTCCCGTGGACCTTTAGCACCTCATACCCAAAAATTGGCCCTCTATCCAAGCAAGCAAATATGCGTACACTCATAGCACATACTAACACTACATTATGCTACACGTTTCGTTTCTGAAAAAATAAGTAAGGTCTGGCGGCCCTGGAATCTTACGATCTTAAAATCACCGATCTGGGAATGACATGGATATGGTATGTCCAATACCTACGAATTTAGCGTGCACACCTACGAAATTAGCGTGCACACCTACGAAACGTTGGGCAAATAAAATGGCTGCCATTTGGGTTGTTCTCCAGAATGTAATCGATATCGATATGGAGCCGGTTAGAGGAGAATAATACATTTTTGTAGTAAGTTACCTTTGTTAGTTTAAATCTTTTGCCAGATTAGTTTATTCCATAATGCAAATGTGGGCGAACATGGCAAAGCGAAAGACGACCCTTGTATGAAACATGTAACAAAATATTCTCTGAGAGCCAATATCGGTTTTTTAGACATATTTATGCACAAAAACCAAATTATTATGTTCGATAGACAACGATTTCACAGCAGATGTACCACAAACCTTGGCGAAAAATATGGCGATAATGGCACGAATGACATTTCTAATAAAATATCGTCATGATTAATTTATTCAGTACACTAAGGCTATCTCTTTTTTTCTGACAGAGATATCCCTAAGACAAAACGAGACAACACTATGTTTGGTGGCTTTATGTCGATTTCGTATATATGTGTATAAAAAAAATCATAGCGAAATGTGGGTGTAATATTACACCTCTGCCTACCCCTCCGGGGATACAGCCGTGAGTCTATAAAAATATAAAATATAATAATATATGTCAATAATGTTATTTTTCTATATGTAACTACTATTTGCCCTCTCCATTTATATTCCTTACTCAAAGGTCAAAATTCACGTGGTGCGTGGTGCGCGCGACGTCGACGGATAATCCGTTAGTACGCTCGACGTACTAACGGATTATCGGTCAGGTGTGAATGGTTGAACGTTTTTCTATACATTTGTATGTATTGGCGTTACGCGACCGATAAAACGCGACGGATCTTCCGTCAGATATGTTCCGGCCCTGAATCACAAAACATAATCTATTTATTTCTCAATTTACGAATAAAATTAGTTAAAACTTTACTCGGTACCTACATTTAAGAAATGTATTTATAAAAGCATACATTAATGGTTTCTTTTATTTGAATCATTTTCATAACAGCATTACATATTAAAAGCGTTAATTAAATCCATGGTAAATTCTTCAAAACCGCAAACGAATATAAAATATGTAATATTTTTATATCCGTTTGCAAAAACTATATACAAGGTAGTGGGAGATTATTCATAATCTGGCAACTTTACACACACATAGGCGCGCGTGTCCGTACAGTGCCAGTCGCCAAATGTCACGCACACATAGCTGTCAACGTGCCTCACTTAGTCGGACGAATACGCTCCATCTGAGTCTTAAATCTGTGACTAGCGCACTATGTTATCTGAGTGTTGAGTATTTAGCATGTCATTTCTTTTTATTTGCGTTTCTTTTTTATCTGGATAGCAGCGCCTTTTACTGGATATCAATCTATACATCATATAATTAAAGCTGAAGAGTTTGTTTGTTTGCTTGAACCCGCTAATCTCCAAAACTATTGGTCTGATTTCAAAAATTCTTTCAGTGTTAGATAGCTCATTTATTTAGAAAAGCTATATGGCTATATATCACGCTATGAGCCACGGGAGCGGAGCAGTGACATTAAATAGTGCGGATGTAACCGCGGGCTCATCTAGTTACGAAGTAAAACCATCTATATTTTCTACTCAAAGTTGCACCAAAAATGTCATTACCATTATTCCACCAGGAGATCAGTGACGTACACATACAGAAAATTTATTTTATACGCATTTATGTGGTACATATTAGAATGTTTATTTAATTGCTGTTTTATTTTTTTGCAGGTAAGCGAATTGCTTTATCCAATATGGTGGATACATTTTATCATAGACATGTACGGGTGGACTTCAGCAATACGGTAATGTACTTACTTAATACGTTAGTTATGTAGTTTGGTTTACAAAATGTACATCTATTTTGGCACGTAGTTTGTGTTCTTATCAGATTTTGCACCATTGCACCATTACTGATGAAATGAATTAAGAATAATTTGGACGTAGGTATATAATGAATTATAAATACACACAGATAAGAAAGAATAATCCTCACCATTGATTAAGACATTCTGGCTTGAAGTTTAACAAAATCTTAACCAGTGTTCGGAAGACAAAAATCTGAAGCGCATTTTGAAATCGTTCTTTTACAAACGACTAATGAAGATGCAATAATGCACATGAGCGATGAACTTATAAAGAGCGTGGCACTGCGTTTTGCTGGCTGGTATTGACTAGGTTGAATGCAGGCAGCTCAAGATTAGGCTGTGTGGACTGTGCGGAGAGCCTTAGGCGAGGCCAATGTTTAACTGTAGACGTCTATAGGCTGATATGTTGATGATTATGATGATGACATTTTACGAGAATATCACATACCATATACATACTTGTTTCTGTTCTTGATTGAGTAGTATTGAGTTGATAGTCTTGTTTTAGATCCGTGTGGTGACGGATTAAGAATACGGAATTTCACCACCCCATATCATCCCATGGGTGCCGTAAGAGCCGACAGAGGGACCATATTATGCAGAGAACAGCACTGTAAGAGAAGGAAAACTTGATACAAATTCTATACCAACCCGTTTGGAAAGCGTGGTATAGTAGGCCAATTCCTCATTTCAAAGGAGAGGCCTAGTCCAGCAGTGGACTGTTAAAGGCTGATGATGTGAGTTGATTGCGTGTGCTTATGCAATCAACTCAATACTAGTTGCAGCACTTGGCGATTTATATTATTGTGATCTATATTTTTTTTATTTCGCCTTTTTTAATATACTAATGCGCGATAAATGTGTGACGATCTAACCATAGCCTTAATAGGGACTGCATCAAAATAATCTCATTACTCCGCGGTTTATTCTGGTCCATTTAATAAGTAAAGAGAGCGGCACTGGTTTGAGATATTACGGTCTCCGTGTAACGACCTACTTGGGGTACAATAGTAATTTTATCCCTCTAATCATATATTTATATAACTACTTGTGTGGCAAAGGAATCGTAATGTTCCTCGAATCTTGAGCCGTTTGTTGTTGTAGACTATGGTAGACCTTGGGAAGGAAAATTACAATTGTTTTTCAGAGGCGCAATTTTTGGCGCCTATTTTTACTCGCGACCGATGAAGAGGGTTGTTGCCTATGTGTTTGTGGCATCGTAGCTCTTAAACGAATGGACCGATTATGATGTGTGCTTTTTGTTTAAATGCCGACGTGTTCGAGGTGGTTCTAAGCTACAATTTATGAAGCTCCAACATAGGAGCTCTCTTGAATTTTTTAGTTTATAATTTTGTTGTAATACTCGTTGCGAGAATATTACCAGTGCAGCAAGGGCTGACTGTATCACTTACGTCACGTCTTCAGTAGTTTTTTTATTGCCGTGGCGCCGACTGGATGAATAAGGCTCTCTAGCCAGCCAGTTCATGTAATCGATAGTAAGAAAAATGTCGCACGTCATCCATTGACTTCCAAAGAACAATGGCCACTTCTCATACATTGAAAATCCTGATAATGCATTATTGCGTCTAAAGATAAAATGTTCGAAAACAAGTAGCTCTATGATGAAGAAATTATACTGTAAAGACAGTTTTTCTTATGAAGACCTAGGAATTACGTAATACACCGAAATGACTTCGTATTAATTTGACAGATTCTCTCATGTCCAATGTCACCGGGGCGGCGTCTTTACGTCAACAACGTTCCGTTGCATCCTTATCCAATATTTTCAACGACACAAATACATTTATATTTATATTTTTATATCTTTAAACATAGACACTTGCATTCATTTATGACCAGCTTTTAACAATTTGATTCCATTTATAATAAAATTAAGTTTTCTCGAGGTTTTGACAAACCAGTCGATATAGATTAGCTAAACAAGGAAGTATTTTCGGGCACAGACTGATAACATAACTATGCAGCGATTAAAAAATATTTTAATAAAGATGCGTTAACGAGTTCTAGAAAAAATCTTTACAACCCAAAATTTTTCTTTTTACCTAGGCTTCTATAAAATATAATTGTTAGTGAAATCATTACACTTTAAAATAACCTTAATTTTAAAATAAGTTTTATTTCTAGACATTATTAGGGCCGAACTGGCCGATGTTCTTTAGTGCAGTGGAATAACAAACGAATTCGCCGCAAGACATTCGCAGATTTATTACGTACTATTCAACCTTGCTAGTTTGGGCATAATGTCGACGTGAGCCAGGCGCCGTACAATGTCCGGTATTATTGGAATTTATAGCTTTCTCCCGATACTATCGAATTATATGAAAAGCCAAAACGTGTCCAAAAAGGCACGTTTGGCTGTGCATAGAGGGGTGTTAGTACCTACTCTTATGTATGGTAGTGATAGTTGGGTATGGCAGAAGAGTCATGAAAGTAGCATAAATGCTGTAGAAATGAGAGCACTGAGAAGTATGTGTGGTGTGTCTTCGACTGACAGAGTAAAGAATTATGTGATAAGAGAGTGTTGTGGGGTAAAAGAAGATGTAGTGACAAGGATCAAGAAAGGTATGCTAAGATGGTTCGGGCACGTGGAGAGCATGGATGACGAAAGATTGACCAAGCAGATATACAAGGCAAGTGTGAATGGGACAGGACGAAAGGGAAGACCTAAGTGGATGTTCTCTGACCAGATTGGAGACATCCTAAAAACAGGACAGGTAAGAAGTACCCTGAACAGAAGAGCATGAATGAGGAATCTGATGGGAGTGAATGAAGCAAGAGAAATATGTCAGGATCGTTGCAAATGGCGTTCCGTAGTCTCTGCCTACCCCTCCGGGAAACAGGCGTGAGTGTATGTATGTATGTCTAAAAAGGGTTCAATTCATGGCTAGGAGCCGGTCTCAATATTCTATCAGAATTCTATCCATGGATTTGGCGTCTAGAGATGTACATCTGACATAAGTCCATACAAAATATGTTAAATGTGTCTCTCTTGTAGCCATATTTATTCTTTTTTTTATGGTTATAGGCGGCAAACGGGCAGACGGATTGCCTGATGGTAAGCAATTACCGCCGCTGTTGTGCGTTGCCGCCTCTTCGGGTTGGGAAAATGGATAGTATGAGGAGTGGGATCAGGGAGAAGGAATAGGGGATAGGGTCTCCGGCTCTCTCACTCACCGAACAAAACGCAACAGTTTAGGTACTGTTACTTTACGTCGATTTTCTGTGAGAGGGTAGAACCTCCCCGGTCGAGCCGGCCCATTCATGTTGAAATCAGCAAGGCTCTACTACCTTGAAAAGAATATACCGAATATTGGGACCGACCGTAAGTCTGTAATATTTGCTTTTGTGTTTTTGTTTGATACCATCGTTTTACCTATAGCGTTTGTTGCGAAACAGTAAATGTAAATCTAACTTCCACCTTCACCAGCCACTTCTAGTTCTCGCGAAAAAAGAAATTGCGTCACTTGACCCCTTTACCTTTTTACCCAGGTTGCTCTGTAATTAACTGAAGTACGTACAAACGGACTGTATTACCGATAATGGAACAATGAACTACAATTAGATAGCTGGAATGGATTAGTACACGTGGTATAATGCTCATTTAGTGATAACGATATTTTTATGTACGAATAGATTGTTCTGAAGTGGCTGATGTCATTTTGAAGGATAATTTATTTGTAGATTATGTGCACTTCAGTGCCATCAAATATTGATTTATCATCGTCATATCAATTGTTCAGACTGACAACTGACAAAATCCCAGAGCATAAACTGTACTTACGCTAGAAGCATGAAATTTGGGCAGTAGATACTTTTATACCACTAAGGGATAGTCCCTTAGTAGGTGCGTTACTATATTCCACTCCTAAGGGGAAAGTAGAGGTTTAAGCAATATGAAAATGCTGATATAGGTTTAGTCTATTTTAATATCTTGGTAATAAATTTTGCAAATACCCTATTAATCTATTCAATGAATTTGATGACGGCACGAGTTTTCCATCAAATTACCTCTACTCAGCTTGAAAGCTAGTTACTGAAGTCCAGTATCAAAGTCAAAGCCTACAAACACAGTCGTTGATATAGCGATAGTGGTAGCTGGACTTCATTTTGTAAGGTACACTTTTCCCGTTAAAGTAAATAAGTGCGCTGGCAAAGAGCCATGAGTGATGAGTTTGCCTATATGAGAAGAGTTGGAGCGTTCTCCAATTCTTCTCATAAAAATGTTTGATCATCTTTTAAATTAGAAATAATACTGAGAATGGTTATAAGAATGAACATTGCTACGAAACTCCTTTAAGTACCTGCATGTAGGAGTGGGAAAAATTCATCCATCCAACCATCCTTACATCCATCGGATCCATTCTAACAAACTTTCGCGTTTAAAATAGTTGTACGATAAAAGTATTTCTCGTTAATAAAGTTTTAACTAAGATCAGATTGAGGTCTTACAAAGAATGTGACACGAGTTCAGAAGTTTTAGTGACGAAGTCATGCCGACGCGTCTACGCCATTTTAACTACTTTTGAAGTATGAGTTGGGCCACAAAAAGAAGTGTCGCCTCAAGCTAGAACAACTTCCCCTTTACTTTGAACTCGTAACAGTGAACCGATGGAACTTGGGACAAGTTCTTTTTTTATAATTATGCTAAGCTCGACTCTGCTATTTTATATGGAGTATGATAGAATTATGTTGCCTCTAACTAAATTAATACAGTCTTGTGAAACTGTTTAGTTTAGCAGTGACATGAAAGCAACTCATTTGAACTTAGAACCAAGTTTAACTAAAGCATGAATAATGGAATTACCCTCTACATATGATGACAATGTTGTTCCTCCAGCGTGCCGGCTTTATAAACTCCATGAGTTCTGTTTATGGAGGTCATGTAGGCATTATTTTTAAAAGTAAGTCATATTAAACCTCTGCCGCTTCAGCAGGGCATTTGCTTGTTGGCCAATGTAGTAATGCTCCTATGGCACACAACCTAACCTTCCACCATCCATGTCATCCAACAGCTTTAGAATCGTTCTTGATTCCGTACTCCTGGGGATAAACCGACTAATTATCTCCGACACCTCATTGTGTGTTAGGGCAACGGTCCAAGCGGCATTTCATTTTCGTCTCGTAGTCTCCTTCATTTTCGCCCTGCCTCGTCTCATTAAACTTTTTCAGTCCACTTGCTGGACCTAGGCCTCTCCCAGCGAACGCCATAAGACCCTCTCTCCCATTTTTGCCTTTTAGTCACTACCAGCCAACAAAAATCATCTGACAAGCTTTCCTACTATCGCATATGATGTAGGTTGACCATAGTTCCTTCATTTTATCAACTTTAATATCATCCTTTTCCCCAAGGTCATTAGCGGTCGACTTCAAATGCGCCATGAATATGCTCGCAGTTTATTGCCTATCGGTGTCAGGCACTTTTTTCGATAATATAAACGAAGTTACGAACAAGCAATATTATCTGTTATGATTTGATTTTCGGGGATTTACTTAACTCGTGTGATGTGTGTAGTCGTGTCAAACTTTAAGTGTCTTTTGAATTTTAGGAGCGCATTCCGTGATCGTGTAAACCATGCTGAAATGTTAAGGCATGCAAGCTATTTCGCCTATCTCTTTAAATGATACTCATTTCATATATTTAAGTAGAAACATTTAGTATGAATGAATACAAATCACAAGACTTAAAAAGTATTGATACGAATGTTTTGTTTAGCTTCTGTTTGTGCGAGATGACAATTTTGCAAAAATCCGGTCAAAAATTGTTGGATAAGTCCCGTGGGACATGATTACAGACGATACAGCACTTATGTATTTATGACTTCTATAGAATGAAATATTACGATGGTCATGATATCGCAAATATTCCAAACCAAATGGATGCTCGTAAACTTTTTCTTTCCATCTAAGACCGGCAGTATTTTCGACAGCTCAATAGGTATTATATGAAGATATTCGATTTGCTAGAGCAGATATTGCGATATCGAGTCTCAGTTCATTTCTTCAAAGCAGCACTTTACTGAAATTGAAAATATCGATTCAGCAACATATTGTTTGGGAGCAGTATTAATGGGATCTATGGTTATTGGCGTTGTTTCCTCTTTTGTAAGAAAAAAGTTTCTGGCTGCTTTAAAATATCCTAAACTCTGACCTTACTTATAAAATATGATGGGATAGGGCACGATTAAATCTGTAATAAACCCTCAGCTTTCTGAATATTGCCTAGTCTAACCTAACTACTGACAGAATAATAATTACAGAATGTGCCAGACGTCTTAATCTGACATATTTGCGAAAATCTATTAGTATTGTATAGATATGATATCATGTAAAGGAATTGTGAAGCACATAATATTCAGTGACAATCTGTATGCTGCGTGACATTTGCTAGAGGTTAGTAAAGTTAGAAACTTACTTTGCCCGCGGCACCACCCGCGCCGGAATATTTTACCCACATAAGGTGAATTTCTACATAACTTCTCGCCTTTTATCCCCGAAGGCGTAGGCAGAGGTGTATACACACCCAAAGGTAAATGGGCACGTTAGTTTGGAAACCATACCCATGGCGGACACAAACGAAATATAGCACAGTGTATTCATCTATGTCTCTCATTTACTATGGTATTAGTCACATTAATGTGAGCTACGGGAATCTAAAAAAAATCAAGTATTATCTATGTATATATTCATACTCTTTATCTCTAAAACTACTGATCCGATTTGAATAATTCTTTTTGTGTGTGATAGCCACATTCATGAGAAAGGTTATAGGCTACTTTTTATCCCGATATTCCCGCGGGATAGCTAAATGACGCCGACGAAGTCGCGGGCGTCCGCTAATTAATTGATATAGGTAAGAAAAATAAAATGCTAATTCATTAACAGATTTTTTATTCAATTTCATCCAAAGCAATTATAAAATCATTTAAAAAGGCAGCGGGTGCGTCTGTTGCTTCCTGGTGTATGACCCAAGACAGATAAAAAACAATGCTAGCGATATGGGCGCAGCTATTTAATGTGTGAAAAAAAAACCTGTTCAATGTGCGAAAGAGACAGCGAATAACATATCTCTAAACATTAGCTGATTTCGATATTATTTTTATGCCTTTAAAAGATGAAATAAAAACCTTTGATACCGTTTGTTTTCTTTTTGAAGCATCCTGTACATTTTTCGCCGACGATTTTTAATCAAACAATTATATGCAAGAAAGTTCATATTATTCCCCTTTGTTTAAAATTGTTTTGGTTAATGTCCGCCACTGTTCGCAAAGCGGGTCAGATATGCCCAATGACCTTTCTCCAGTTATGTTTAGGTCCCAATGTAATAGGGGGCGAGCCTATTGCCATCTCATCATCATGAGCCTTTAACAGTCCACTGCTGAACTAGGCCTCTCCTTTGAAAGGAGGAATTGGCCTACTATACCACGCTGGCCAAACGGGTTGGTATAGAGTTTGTATCAAGTTTTCCTTCTCTTACAGTGTGGTTCTCTGCATAATATTCTCCCTCTGTCGGTTCTTACGACACCCATGGGATGGTATGGGGTGGTGACATTTCGTATTCTTAATCCGTCACCACACGGACAATTTGCCATCTACCGGGCACATTATTAAGCGAGCGATAATTAACATTTTAATACACACTTCTTCGAAAAAGCACAGATGTGTAGGTACCCGTGGTGCCTGGGGATCAAACCCGAGATCATCGTCTCGGCAGTCCGTACACCACTGGGCTATCGCCGCTTGTGAATTTCTAAGAATCTGTTTTAAGTGCAAAAATTATATGCCTAATTGCCGGTTCTTGCATCCAATAGTTTAGGCTGTGCGTTGTCTCTCAGTGAGTGACGCAAGAATTAAACTGATTGATTATTGATGTGCAGTGGTTATCTAAACACATATTGGAGCACCCGCCGCAACTGAAGACAAACTTAACAACGTAGTCCGCAAGAACAACAAACTGTACACCGAAAGTTACATAGAAGTATAGCGTAACAGGATCGTTGTTGCTAGAACATAGTATCTTTCTCAAGTATAGTCAGGCTAGGTTGTATGCAGTAGATGGCATCATGTAACCGAGTATTCCGATTCGGAGAGGAGTAGAATTGGAGGTTGTATGTGTTTTGTTGATGATGATGAGATCATTGGTAGTATAGTTCTTTGCAGTAGACTCCTTGATTTTAGAGTATCAGCATACAATCATCAAAGGGTTACCATAAGTTAGACAATTTATGTTTACGACTAGATTCCGTCCGTGGCTCTGCAGGCATAGATGTGGGCTATAACGAAAAAAGGTATTTATTATTTTCAAGTATTATTCTGTATCACTTGCATAGATTTATCAAAAGCTGTTTAGTACTTTTGGGTGAAAGACTAATAATCATTGACAAAAAGTTTCGCATTTTCTAATACTTCTTAGATAAAAAAAAGCTTCAGGTGCTTTTCCTTATCAGCTTAATAGCAACCTAAGCAATTTGCAGTGAGAAATCCTATGGGATTTCAGTTAAATCCTAATTGGAAAAGCGTCTGCTATTCCGACACTTTGCAATTAGACACCCCTTTTGATTATGCAAGTGCAATTGGGATCAGAATTTATTCTTGTATGGGTGTACCAGCTATGTACCTGTTGAATTTGTGAGTTAATTTAGTAAAATATACTTCGGTTTTAGCGATCTAAGATTGTTTTTGGTGAAATATGTACTCATGACAGATAAACAAGGCAGAGTCAAATGATATATAGCGAAAAGTTAGATGGCTACTGTTATTAGCACGGTAATGTTATCTATATTAGATGTAAAAGAAAGAAATGAAACGGAAAATTCACACATACATACATACATAGACTCACGCCCGTTTCCCCGAAGGGGTAGGCAGAGGCATACTAAACGCCCACCTTTCGCCAGTGTTTTGATCCCACGTACTTAATAGGTGACGAGCCTATTGCCGCTTATTGGGACATTTTGTTTGCCAGAGCCTCGTCCGTTGATCGGCAGGTGCACCACTTGCAGGTGAGGTTGGCTTGGGACCCTAAGTTCTTGGTGGGAACCCTATGCACCTTTTTGAAATCCGGTTAGACTACTAAGCGGGCACCGTGTTGCAACTGGGATGGTTAAAACTGTTGACTCTAGGAAGATGATGTATTGCAAGTATTCATAATATACCTACAGAACATTATCTTACGTTTGTTTGTTTTTGACCGCCGTACTCGAATTAGATTACTCAACAGTTTTCTTTGAAAATAACGAGTAAAAATGCGTGTGGGCTGTTAGACTCACAACTTCATTGGTAGAAAATAATTGCAATCCCTTCACGCGGCGTCAAGCTTGACTTGAAAAAGGTAAAAATAAAACTGTGTTTATATTTCCGCTTGTCCTCGCACCTCCTATTCTAATTCCCATCGCATAGCAAGGTAATAGCTTAACCATCAGCCGATCCATCTGCTCGATCGCCTCCTGCTACTTATATTTAAAAAAAAGTATAGTGCTTTAAAGGAATTTAAGGAATACACTCGTCATCAGTTTACCATCCCAACAACGGCAATCGCAGAAAAAATGGACCGTAACTAAATTTATAGCTTATATTTAGCTAGCAGTAATAGGTATCTTGCCGTGTTGCGTATCCAATTCACAATATGCTCCTTCGGAAAGGGTATATACCGATATGAGTTTTGGGTCGATAAGGTCTGAAACGACTAATAATATAGTTGCGGCACAAAACGTATTGACGCGTTATTTTCGAAAAAATACTTTCCCTTACGTTACGTTGTCCAATTCGACGTGAATTTTATGTAAATTTAACACTGTTTGTGACTATTTCTGACTCGTCGTGACCTCATTTAAGTTTTCCCTCGGAGTACAATCAAACAAGTCGGCGGTGGACCAGTTTAAAAAAAGGTCCCTTGGCTCGCTCATAGGCTTGTATACGAGTGTCAATGTGTGTGTAAAACAGCACTGGAAGCGACGATGTCTTGCTAAGCGATTCTCGTCCTTATGGTGATCTAGCTGGAAGTTGTTCGACTATACAAACTAGGCCCATGTTGAAAAATCTGCTTAGGGATTCTATGAAACTTTAACCAAGTGAGAAGCTAACTTTTGTGCTCGCAATACTTGAGCGAGTAAATAATATGTATAAAGTGGAGGCAGCATTTATAGTTTAGTTCAATAAAATATGTAAATTATACAAGCTTATTAATGTTACTGAATAGTACATAAATGAGTTTGTTTATTACATTTTCTCTGCTCCTCTGAATAAATTAAGATGCAATTTAATATAAGTGGGCAAAGAAATAATATGAATAGGAATAATATCATGTTGATGTAAGGGTAACATAACTATGTAATCATCTTTTTGCGAAAATATCAGTGGTGTGCCAAATCGTCATATGAAGTAGGCCTTTTATCCAGGGATATTACTGAAGCCCAATTCTCCTAATTATATTGATTCAAAATGGAGTTTCGGTTTAATGTCATTGTCATATTCAATGCACAAATGGTATTCTCCTAAATTAACTGATATTTGAATGTTATCGTGACTAGATCGTAAATTGAACAATCTGTCAACGTTGAACTATAGAAGTAAAATTAGACCATAATGTCATTAAATTAACAGAATACTGATTCTGAGTCAATTCAAAATCGAATCTCATTTCGTTCAAAATATAGTTTCAATATCATATAAAATACGAGAATTGGCCTTCTGGTTGTAACCAAATTTTATATTGTCAAATCCATCGCTCATAACATCATTATTGCAGCCTGGATATTTCGGCATAGCTATAGCTATCAAACAGATATGACTGCAATAATAAGCATAACATTTTGCAATAGTACTTATTTTCATTTCCTAGGAAACCTAGGAAATGCAAACCTCCAACTATCGATTATTGATTATTCGGTGGAACAACCGTTTCTAGGTAAGCTTATTGAATGCATGTCATTATTAAAACCTAATTCGCTGCATATAATCCTTTTACATCAGGCCTCCAAAGAGATATTTTCAGTAAAAGTTAATAGGACGAGGTCGCCTGAGGCCCGAGGCAATCTCTGAAATTAATGGACTCTGTAAGCTGTTTAGCTTTTTCTACTAGACAGCTGACTAAGTACTATTTTGCAGAGCAGTTCAAAAATGTCGAAACTACCACGTGAAAAAGCAGATGCTCGATTTATTAAATAGCTCCAATTCTCGTTAAAAGGCATTTAAAACAGGCAGTAATTCACTAACGGCCGATTTCAATATTCGATCTCTCCATGGATTTGAAGATTTTAGATATTTGACATAAGCTCTGTACAAAATACAGGATGTCACAAGACCCATCACCAAGCCGAAGTCTACTCGTTGTGGACATCATGCCAAGTCATACTAACCAAAAATAATACCTGGGAAACGATTTTTTTTTTTGAGTTTTAGAATTTTTTAAACCACAATTAAAAGCGCTTGCGGGCAATGCTCGAAATACCTACTTATCCATGGGGTTAAAGAACATCTAAAGAACATATTGGCGGGGTAAATGCATCGATTTCGTACCTAATTTACTTATTAACTTTGAGCCTCAATATCTCCTGAACCAGTAATTTCCCAGCTATGGTGCCGAAGTAAAAATTGTTGGTAGTGATTGGTACAACATGGGATTTCAGTTTTCGTTAAGGGTCTTTTTACACCCTGTATATAGCGTATAGCATAATATTGAATTTAGGGGTAAAGGGTTACAGTAAAATGTATAGGCTAATGAAAGGTGAGGTTCTTTTTTAAGTCATAAGCGGCAAACGAGCAGACGGATCGCCTAATGGTAAACGATTACCGTCGCCCATGGACATAAGCAACATCAGAGGAGTCACAAGTGCGTTGTCGCCCTTTGGGTTAGGAAAAGGGATCGGAGGAGGGAGAAGGAATAGGGGATGGGGCCTCCGCCACTCTCACTCACCGAACAAAACGCAACAATACAATATGTAGGTACTGTTACTTTACGTCGATTTTCTGTGAGAGGGTAGCACTTCCCCGGTCGAGCCGGCCCGGGCCCATTCTCGCTGAAATCAGCAAGGCTCTACTACCTATTAAAGGTGCAATATCAGCTGATATTAGAGGCTCATAATGACGTGATGCATCATCATTCGCTTACCAATGACGTAATCATCGTCCACCACGCAAACATAGATATGTTATTACAATTTTATATAGATTCGTTCCAAATGATATAGATTCTTCACGGTCTCGCGAGTACATAGTGCAAGGTGACACAAATGCGACCGACCTGAAACATTCGAGACACGTACGTCGTTTCGTCTGCATCGACTGTGAGAATGGATTAGCCGCAGACCTTACGTAATCTTGCAATACTCGCTGTGTTCTCTGTATTTTATGGCTTCGCTTTTCCTTTTTTAGAAGCAGTGCAAAAAGGAATCTTCTTGCAAATACAAAATGTAGTAGACGTACAAATGTACTGGACTGAGTTAGTGCTCGTGTCCACGTGCCGTGAAAATTTAGCTCGTATTTGTCTTGTAGGATTTTATGGTCTTCGTGGTCAACTAAGTGGTATAGACCACTGTGGAAGCTTGTCCACGGACACAGTTTATTTAAACGCTTCTGTCGTCAGCATGATTTACATCAGTATTGTGGCTCTGTTTGAGAGAAATCTAACAGAATATTACAAGTGTTATGACATTCAAAAATGAACTTAAGTGAGTTGTGGCTAACCGTAGTTTTCCCAGCGCTTTGCCGTATGAATCGAATCTTGGACAAGCCAAAATCGTACCGTAAACAAGTGCCTTAACTTTACGAATAGATAACCAGATGTATCAATGTAGTTGTGAAAAGGTTTCCCGGGCTTAAAGAAGTAGTCCATTGTCACCAGAAGATCAATGCATTCTTTGTCGTTTACACGTGCAGTGCAGTTAATCGGCTTAACGTCGCTACTACTCTAAGATGTCTTACTAAAGAGTGAATGTATGTACTGCGGAGTGCAAAGCTTCATGGGTGAACCCGTCTGATTCCTTATTCAGTCCGTTTTAATATTACTAGGATATGCAGTATATCGAAATGTGCCATACCAAATACCAACAATTACTAGAAATATACCAACTGTATTTCATCCAACGATGTTACAAGTAAAAAGAAGTAGATACGTTATAGACGTACCAAAAGCAGGACGCTAAACATGTGCCAGTTGGCAAGTCTGACATATGTGTGTGTGTGACGTCGCGAGCCGGCGTCATAGTGAAACTGACACATCTTGTCAACCGAAATTAAAATAAAATATGGAGTTATAGATGTGTGCGTTTGTGTACCGTTTCTACGGATTGATTACTACGTAGGTAACGTATCTACGACGTTTCTATTATCATTGATTTCATCTTTCAATTTTTATTGGTTATAGAGCCGACTATTTTCATCCTTATTTGTAGCTTACCGTAACTTATGGACATTCCCTTATTTACTTCTTTATTCTTCGAAATAAATTGCTAAAAATTACACTCAGAATACTACGTTCTAGAAGTTGTTCTGTACACATAGATTATGTCCCTTGCGGAAAATAGTAACTCGTCTGCGCAGGCCTCTAGCTATCCGTATATTCAGTAATTTTCCCCATAGACTATCTATACTTATTTGGATCATCCTTCAGACGATTGCCGAAAGTAAACGCGCGAGAAATATTCGTATATTCGTGGAAAAGTTTACGTCGCCTATATTCGATATTGTCGATGTAAATCGTTTTTCCAATCCAATGAAATATATTCGTATATTCACAAATGAAACTAATTTTATGAGTTCTGTCGACATTTTCTGATACTTAGTATTGAAACGATGACAGTAAAGTGTTACTGGCAGGCTAGTAGGTAGAAGAAATTGTCTTTTGTCACGAAAGTAGTTCTTTTGATACCACAAAGATATTTTTATACGGTAGATAGAATAAAAATGGCTTCGTATTCCATTTTCCGCCCTTTGTGGCAAAGTGTACTTTAGCGTCGCGAAGTGCTTGCTTCCGAGAGTCCCAGTAAAATGTACGATGTCAGAGACTATCTTCACATATGCGTGCATTTAAGGACCGTTTTTTTATATATTTATTTTTCTGAAAATTTTCAGTTACTTACGTATTAGTTTGTCGGCTTACTAAGCAGTTTTAGATATTCTTTTGGATGTGTTAAAAAAATTCATAGCCTTATGGCGTAGATAATTTTTGTAACACAATGCATATACATACAATGTTTCGGATGCACTATTTCGGAAGCGCTACCTAGTCGTTTCCAGAAACAAAGTTTCAGCTTACGTGCTGTGATGGACGGTTGGTTATTTGGCACATAACAGTTGTCTCGCTTGCCTCCTAGCTCTTAGAAGGGGGCAATTTGGCATACATGGTTTGAACGGTTTGTAGCTTGATACGTAACGTAGTAGGGAGCATATAAACATGTAGGCAAAGTGCAAACAACGACTTCTAGGCCTATTGTCCACGCAAACCACACGTCATGACGTGCGGTTTACGTGGACAATAGGCCTTAATGTTTCTTAAACCCAAATTAAACAAAATTATAAACAAACAATTTGTGGGTAGTGAGTTGTGCCTTTAGGTATATTCGTAACAACTTTCTATAAAGCAGACCATTTATGAACACATTAAGTACACAAAACAACAAAAGTGAACTCAAACATTTTGCAACTTGGAAATAGTTCCCTCTAAGACGCTGTGTGTACACATTTAATGGTCAACAAACAAATAATGGACCGGTTAATTGAATAGGATGCTCAGTAAATTGACTTAAAACAACCTATTAGGTTGATTGTCAGCTGCCTACAACATTCATTGATCTATTATATTAGTGTCTAACATGCGTAGGTGTAGTTCCTCGTCTGCTATAACATATCAAACATCATATTATTATTTATCGATATGTTATGTTAATTTTCGAACGATAATAGTAACCAACCTCTCACATTAGCGTGCCTCGAAGCAATAATCATTTACGGCCATTTTCAATATTCGAACTATAGATAGATCTGTAGATTTTACATTCGTGTTTGACATATTTTGTATGGAGCTTATGTCAAAAACTGTCAAAAACGAATCTAAAATCTACAGATCAATCTATAATTTGAATATTGAATTCCGTAGTATGTCGATTTATTGCTTTCTTGGATTCGAAAAAAGAATTCCATTACTTCACTAGAGACGTAAGACAAGCATTAAAACTTTTTTATCAATGTTTTATTCAGCCAGCGCTACGATGTACATTTTCGATAACACGTTTAAAATGAGTATTTTTGGGTCTGTGCAAATTATATAGCGATTAGCCGACCCTGTACTTTAAAGCCCGTTCAAAACCGTTTCATGAGTTGTATAAATATTTGCTTTATGTTTATAAAGGACGGTTATATCGGCTCAGATTCACGGGCACGACCGTTTTTCTTTGAGGGCACGTTTCTTTGACGTCTCGGGCGTCGGCTTTGTTTTCTATTACAGTACACCTTTTGTCCTTCATCACGGTTACTGAGATTATTTTTCTTTTTAAAAGGTAAGATAAACTAATTATGAGATTCTCCATTACGGGCCTTCCAGGCATAATGGAGGCTGCTAATGCGTATTAGTAGCCTATTGTCCCTATGTTTCCCTCTATTTATTATATTTTCAACCGATTTTAAAAAAAGCCGCTTCTCAATACTGTTGTATTTTTAAACGGTTAAATTTGTTACCTCAGAACTCTATCATTTAATATCCGAATTCGATTACAATTTTTGTTTGGAAGAATATACTTGCCGCTTGGTCCCACCCGAGCTGGACAAATGAAAAAAGAGGTCGGTTTTTTAATGTTTTTTTTTATAATTAAACTATGACGCATACCCTTACGTGTTACTAATTGTACCTTTATGTGACATTACCTAATTGTAACGGCAATTAGATTTTAATGGGTTTTATCTACACGTGAAAAGTAATTTAAGATAACTATCGCCTAACAACTAACGTTATAGAGGCAAAATATTTTTATTATTAGTAGTCGTTATTACAAATTGAGTGCCTTCAATATGTGTTCTACCATTTATAAGATTGTTTTAAATGACGTTTAATTTTGTTTACGAGTCTATAAGTGTTCTATGTTTGCATTTTAGTAGCTTTCAGTTCTCGGGACGCAAGAATATCCCATTTTAGAAAAATGGTATTTGCATCGCCGTATGGTTGACTGGGAGACAAAGCCTTAGTATTGTTAAAAGCTGGGGTTCGGTGATAAATTAAATGCACTATGCCACAAAACTGTTCTTTATTTAACCACACACTTAATTTTATACACTACAAAACACCACCACTTGCCGTGTGGTTGACGGCATAGAATACAAGTGTCACCACCCCCTATCTACCCGTGGGTGTCGTAAGAGGCGACTAAGGGATAACACGATGCAAATACCATCTTTGCGTAGAGACGGAAAACTCGACATCAAACCCTATACGACTGCCTCGTTGGTCTCGCGGCATAAATGTGCGCGTGGGATCGAGATCGAGGTCCCGGATTCGATTCCTGGGTCGGGCAGTGTTATTGGGTTTTTCTATCACGAAATTCTCAGTAGCAGCACGGAGTCTGGAAATGTGCCCGGTACGGCAATAGGCTCGCCCCTTATTACGTGGTACTAAAGTATATCTGGCGAAAAGTGGGTGTAGAAATACACCTCTGCCTACCCCTTCGGGGATAAAAGGCGTGACGATATGTATGTATGTATGTACAAAACACCAATAAAAAACACAATTTCCTCACTTCCCTTCGCTGATCTTGATCGCTCCGTTATTAGAACTGCACTATTCTATTCGCCCGACCGCGCGGATAACAAACTAGTTCTTTCGAGTGTATTCCGGAATGTTCTCGAGTTCTCGTTCTTCGAGTAAACAAACAGTAAAGCCATCTAATAGAGAGTAGATGAAATACCTTTAAACTACCGATATATCCATTCTCTTCTAGTTCTCACATTCACCGATAGATGGCGTTATTTTCAAATATAGCCATTCGTAACAGTATTAAGTCCGCTTAGCGTACTTACTTTGATGTATTGTGTATGATGTTTTACATTAATTTTACACTGTCTGCCGGATAAATGTATGATATGTACCACAAACCTTGGTTTTTAATATCCGATTTTGAGTTGTGTCCACTGAAGTAATATCTTCAATGTAATGAAAAAAGCTTTTGATAAATAAATAAGAATGAGCTTTTCTTCAGTTTGAACGTACCTAATCACAAAGCCCAATTATCAAACGCGGTGTAAATATACTCATTACACGTATTCTAAAGACTACGTAGTTATAAGCCTTGTCATGTGAGTGACGCTTCAGTTAAATGTCGTATTCAAATAACCCGTGTCATACATTATTCGCCCGCGAGCAAGATTCTAAACTTAGTACGTAATATAATATTCTGGTAAAGACGTCTTTATATACAGTCTGATATCAAAGGCGAAACGTTTAACTTATTAATGAGTATGTGTTATGTTTTTAAATGGTTTGATTTTCGCTTCATGTAACATCTGAATATGCACGTAACTGCCTGTTAAAATTCTACAGTAAATCAGAGCTATATCATCGTTAGTATACAAAATAATATAGTGAGGGGCTTGCCAATTTATAATACTAGCTTCTGCCCGCTATTTCACCCGTGAGAGTCGATTATTGAGACAAAATGTGCTATTCATATGTATAAGCTGTATTATTGTAAAATTGCATCGTTCAGTAGTTTTTAGTTTTTACGTGAACTAGAAACAAGCCTCGATCGATCCCCACAAATGTTCGCGATTATAGTGATAGTAAAGATTCAAAAGTTTGAAGAAACATAAAAAGTACATTATTAATTGCACTCGAAACTTTGCCGTTTTGTTTTTTCGCTTTGCCGTATGAATCGAATCTTGGACAAGGTTATATGAGTTTAAATAACGCGTGGCGAGATCACTATGACAAGCTAAAATCGTACCGTATACAAGATCCTTAACTTTACGAATAGATAACCAGATCTACCAATGTAGTTGTGAAAAGGGTTCCCGGGCTTCTTAAAGAAAGAGGTGGTTCATTGTCACCAGAAGATCAATGTATTCTTTGTCGTTTACACGTGCAGTGCAGTTAATCGGCTTAACGTCGCTACTACTCTATCATGTCTTACTATAGAGTGAATGTATGTACTGAGGAGTGCAAAGCTTCATGACTGTACCCGTCTGATTACTTATTCAGTCCGTTTTAATATTGCTAGGGATATGCAGTATATCGAAATGTGCCATACCAAATACCAACAATGACTAGAAATATACTAACTGTATTTCATCCAAACGATTTTACAAGTAAAAAGAAGTAGATACGTTATAGGCGTACCAAAAGCAGGACGCTAAACTCATGTTCGTTCGTTAGTCATGGTGAACTGGCTCATGCCAGTTGGCAAGACTGACATAATAATTGTATGTGTGACATCGTGAGCCGGTGTCATAGTGAAACTGACACATCTTGTCAACCGAAATTAAAATAAAATATGGAGTTATCGATGTGTGCGTTAGTGTACCGTTTCTACTGATTGATTACTACGTAGGTAACGTATCTACAACTTTTCTAATATCATTGATTTCATCTTTTAATTTTTACCGGTTATTGAGCCGACTATTTTCAACCTTATTTGTACCTTACCGTAACTTATGGACATTCCCTACTTTACTTCTTTATTCTTCGAAATAAATTGCTACAAACTACACTCAGAGCACTATGTTCTAAAAGTTGTTCTGTACACATAGATTTTGTCCCGTGCGGTAAATAGTAACTCGTCTGCGCAGGCCTCTTATCTAGCTATTCGTATATTTAGTAATTTTCCCCATAGACTATCTGTACTTATTTGGATCATCCTTCAGACGATTTCCGAAACTACACGTGCGAGAAATATTCGTATATTCGTGAAAAAGTTTACGTCGCCTATATTCGATATTGTCGATGTAAATCGTTTTGCCAATCAAATGAAATATATTCGTATATTCACAAATGAAACTAATTTTAAGAGTTCTGTCGACATTTTCCGATACGTAGTACTGAAACGATGACAGTAAAGTGTTACTGGTAGACTGGTAGGTAAAAGAAATTGTCTTTTGTCACGAAAGTTGTTTTTTTGATACCACAAAGATATTTTTATACGGTAGATAGAATAAAAATGGCGTCCTATTCCATTTTCCGCCCTTTGAGGCAAAGTGTACTTTAGCGTCGCGAAGTGCTTGCTGCCGAGAGTCCCAGTAAAATGTACGATGTCAGAGACTATCTTCACATATGCGTGCATCTAAGGAACGTTTTTTTATATATTTATTTTTCTGAAAATTTTCAGTTACTTACGTATTAGTTTGTCGGCTTACTAAGCAGTTTTAGATATTCTTTTGGATGTTTTGAAATGTATTCCGTGTTAAAAAAAATTCATAGCCCTATGGCGTAGATAATTTTTGTAACACAACGGCTGTGAAATATCAAAACCTAGTATCTGCATAAAACAAAATTTTACAGGAGAGCCGAAAAACGATTTTTTATCTTTGACAGCGTGCCGTTACAATTATATTTGTCGGAGCTTCTTGGGAGTGATTGCAAAATTTGAGGTACATAACAGGCTTTATAAAAAAGTAGTTTTAATGCGTATATACAAAAAGATGTGCGTAGAGAAGAAGTTACTAATTAAAAAACTGTTTTCTCCGGCCAAACTTCTGGAGTGTCACAACTTCAAAACCTAGTAAGATCACATGCTTTGTTTTCATTTAGTTCTGAAATAATTGAAATTGGACTAAATGCCGATGTAAACCTAGTAAGAAACAGCAAAATAAAATAAAAAAAAAACAAAAATCAATACAAAAGCAATTTTTTTGAAAAATCAAGAAATCAGGAACCAAACGTTATTTTTGTTCGCATTAAAAAATCAAATAAATCGGAACATCTCAATGTAATATAAAATAGTTAACATAATATAGTTTTTTTCTTTCATCCACAGCAAATAAATTACAATCCCTTTTACATTTTTCCCCACAACCATTTTGTATAAAATAGTATTTTATTTAGGGTTATTATTTTTTGTTGAATACTTGTATGATCAGGATTTCCAAATGCTTCTTCTTACATTCGCTATCATTATTTGTAATTAGTGAGACTGAAAATGGCGGACAAAATTTCAGCTAAATCTTTAATTATTTCGGGCATATTAGTGTAAAAATCACATCAGCATCAGCCTTTAAAAGTCCACTGCTGGACTAGGCCTCTCCTTTGAAAGGAGGAATTGGCCTACTATACCACGCTGGCCAAACGGGTTGGTATAGGGTTTGTATCAAGTTTTCCTTTTCTAAAAATAATATTCTTTCTATCAAGTTTTCCTTCTATAAAAATCACATTACAAGATAAATACACTGTTAACCTATTAAACAAAACTCTTCGACCACCAAGGGCAAGATGATCAATGTACCAATTATATCAGATCATTATACAAATCATTGATCAGCGTACAAATATCAAACAGGCGTGGTAGCGAAACTTTTTAATTTGCCTTTTCGAATAAACGTAACACTATCATGTAAGTTAATCATTCTCGACTTCCCCTATGTAATGTGTCGTTTGAAAAGTAGTATAAATAGCAGGTAGGTAGGAATAAAAATTGTAATTGTAGATTAAATCATCACTTTAGTGCTGTTAAAAATGTATAGCACCGTTAATTTAGCCAGTTAGGTATTTTAATTATTTCACAAAGATAGATAGGTACCATAGCTATCACAGAAATCTTTTGTGTAAATTGAAAAAAAACTTATATAAAGCATCTTTGTGCATAAGCAAGTTATAATAAAAGGTAGTACAAGCAAACTCTAAACATTAAACATTTGCTATGTGAAACGTTCGAAACATGTACCTACATGACTGTTATTTTCTACAATTATTAACATTTAATAATCAAATAAAAGTGCAAATAAAGTCTTATCTATACCACAAAGAAAAATAATCTTTGAAACAAAGCAATACATAAAACAAAATCTCGCCAGTTACCAACAAAACTCATACTCGTGTTATTATTTCAAGGTTAGAACTCTCATTCATAAAAAACTGACGAAAAACAAAAAACTTTACAATATTATGAACTGAATCGTACGTATCTTTGAAAATGTTAGTCTTTTAAAGCACACATGATCAATTTCGAACGATAAAATTGGTATTTACGCAATTTCACAAACAATTACGTGCGCGTGCCACGATGTCTTGTCAGTTACTAAAATTGCGCGGAGGTATTGACACACGTTTCAACCATTTTATTGGCCTTGATCTACATGAACCATTTTAAAACCTAGTAACTGCCAGTACTTACTTGGTTTATAAAATGGTTGATGTTAGATACTATGTTTTAATCTTGTATTTTTTTCATTTTTTAAACTTTTTCGGTAGATACTAGGTTTGCGCCTTTGTGTAACTTCGTTTTTGATTAATTCATGGGAGTTTTTGCTATTCTACTATGTGGAGGGTAGTCTATAAGGTCTAAAACCGCAAAAATATTTATTTCCAAAAAAATGTCAGATACTAGGTTTTGAAATTGGACAGCCGACAATGCATATACATACATAGCTCTCTATATAGCTACACTACAATGTTTCGAATGCACTATTTCGGAAGCACTACCTAGTCGTTTCCAGAAACAATGTTTCAGCTTACGTGCTGTGATGGACGGTTGGTTGTTTGGTACATAACAGTTGTCTCGCTTGCCTCCTAGCTCTTAGAAGGGGGCAACTTGGCATACATGGTTTGAACGGTTTGTAGCTTGATACGTAACGTAGTAGGGAGCATATAAACATGTAGGCCAAGTGCAAACAACGACTTTTAATGTTTCTTAAACCCAAATTAAACAAAATTATAAATAAACAATTTGTTGGTAGTGAGTAGTGCCTTTAGGTATATTCGTAACAACTTGCTATAAAGCAGACCGTTTAAGAACACTTTAAGTACACAAAACAACACAAGTGAACTCACATTTTGCAACTTGGAAATAGTTCCCTCTAAGACGCTGTGTGTACACACTTAATGGTCGACAAACAAATAATGGACCGGTTAATTGAATCGGATGCTCAGTAAATTGACTTAAAACAACCTATTAGGTTGATTGTCAGCTGCCTACAACATTCATTGATCTATTATATTAGTGTCTAACATGCGTTGGTGTAGTTCCTCGTCTGCTATAACATATCAAACATCATATTTTAACGATATGTTATGTTTGTTACATGGGGGTGGCCAGGTATATTAATTTTCGAACGATAATAGTAACCAACCTCTCTCACATTAGCGTGCCTCGAAGCAATAATCATTTAGTCGATTTATTGCTTTCTTGGATTCGAAAAAAGAATTCCATTACTTCACTAGGGACGTACGACAAGCATTAAAACTTTTTTATTCAGCCAGCGCCATGACGCGACGTACATTTTCGATAACACGTTTAAAATGAGTATTTTTGAGTCTGTGCATATTATATAGCGATTACCCGACCCTTTACTTTAAAGCCCGTTCAAAGCCGTTTCATGAGTTGTATAAATATTTGCTTTATGTTTATAAAGGACGTTTATATCAGCTCAGATTCACGGGCACGGCCGTTTTTCTTTGAGGGCACGTTTCTTTGACGTCTCGGGCGTCGGCTTTGTTTTCTATTACAGTACACCTTTTGTCCTTCATCACGGTTATTGAGACTATTTTTCTTTGTAAAAGGTACATACATACATACATATGCTCACGCCTTTTTCCCGTCGGGGTAGGCAGAGACAACAGATCGCCACTTGCTTCTATCCTTGCAAACCTCACGTGCTTCCTCTACATTCATTATTCTTTTCATACATGCTCGCCGGTTGCGGGTGCTTCGGACTTTTCCGTTTTTCAAGACGTCCCCAATTTGGTCCACGTGGAGAGAATGAGTGAAGAAAGATTGACGAATCAAATATATATGGCAGAGGTGTATGGACAAGCCGGTTGCGGCAGACCTCGTAAGACGTTCGTAAAAGGTAAGATAAACTAATTATGAGATTCTCCATTACGGGCCTTCCAGGCATAATGGAGTCTGCTAATGCGTATCAGTAGGTCTG
This sequence comes from Euclidia mi, assembly GCA_944739405.2. Classification (NCBI taxonomy): domain Eukaryota; kingdom Metazoa; phylum Arthropoda; class Insecta; order Lepidoptera; family Erebidae; genus Euclidia; species Euclidia mi. Next base: position 50,574,542 of record OX123195.2, read on the forward strand.
CCTATTGTCCCTATGTTTTCCCTCTATTTATATTCTCAAACTTTAAAAAAAAAACCGCTTCTCAATACTGTTGTATTTTTAAACGGTTAAGTTTGTTACCTCAGAACTCCATCTTTTAATATCCGAATTCGATAACAATTTTTGTTTGGAAGAATATACTTGCCGCTTGGTGTCCCACCCGAGCTGAACAAATGGAATTAGAGGTCGGTTTTTTAATGATTTTTTTTGATAATTATACTATGACGCATACCCTTATGTGACATTAATTGTAACGACAATTAGCTTTTAATGTGTTTTATCTACACGTGAAAAGTAATTTTAGATAACTATCGCCTAACAACTAACGTTATAGAGGTAAAATATTTTTATTATTAGTAGTCGTTATTACAAATTGAGTGCCTAGATACATATGTGTTCTACCATTTATATGATTATTTTAAATGAGTTTTAATTTTATTTACGAGTCTACGTGTTCTATGTTTGCAGTTCACAGAAGCTTTTAGTTCTCGGGACGCAGGCATATCCCATTTTAGAAGAACGGTCTTTGCATCGCCGCGCCGTATGGTTGACTGGGAGAGAAAGCCTTAGTATTAAGTCCGCTTAGCGTACTGACTTTGATGTATTGTGTATGAAGTTTTACATTAATTTTACACTTCCGGATAAATGTATGATATGTACCACAAACCTTGGTTTTGAATATCCGATTTTGAGTTGTGCCCACTGAAGTAATATCTTCAATGTACTTAATGAAAAAAGCTTTAAATAAATAAATAAGAATGAGCTTTTCTTCAGTTTGAACGTACCTAATCAGAAAGCCCAATTATCAAACGCGATGTAAATATACTCATTACACGTATTGTAAAGACTACGTAGTTATAAGCCTTGTCATGTGAGTGACGCTTCAGTTAAATGTCATATTCAAATAACCCGTGTAATCAATTATTCGCCGGCGAGCAAGATTCTAAAATTAGTACGTAATATAATATTCTGGTAAAGACGTCTTTATATACAGTCTGATATCAAAGACGAAACGTTTAACTTATTAATGAGTATGTGTTATGTTTTTAAATGGTTTGATTTTCGCTTCATGTAATATCTGAATATGCACGTAACTGCCTGTTAAAATTCTACGGTAAATCAGAGCTATATTATCGTTAGTATACAAAAATAGTATAGTGAGGGGCTTGCTAATTTATTATACTAGCTTCTGCCCGCTTATTCACCCGTGAGAGTCGATTCATTATCATCATCATCATCCTCATCCTCCTAGCGTTATCCCAGTTTCAACCTAGGGTTCGCTTACTAGTCTAACCGGATTTGGCTGAATATTAGCTTTTCCACAGAGCGACTGCCTGTCTGACCTCCGCAACCCGAAGGGATACCGATATTCCATGGTTTAGACTAGTGTCAGTTTATTTAGAAGGTACTGACTGCCCTATATCGACTATCAAAGATCTTCATGACAACCGGGACCGACGGCTTAACGTGCTCTCCGAGGTACGGGACAATTGATAATTAACAAATCAATACGCACATAACTCCGAAAAGTCATTGGTGCGCGCCGTGGATTCGAACCCGATACCCTCTGCATGGCAGTCTGTTGGTTTCTCCACTAGGCTTTCGCTGTCTCTGACCCGTGAGAGTCGATTATTGAGACAAATGATATTCTGATGTATTAATGACGTTCATAAGTGTTGCTTTTGTAACCTATATGAATAAATGAGTTTGAATTTGAATATAAGCTATAAGTTTTATTGAAAAATTGCATCGTTCAGTAGTTTTTACGTGAACAACAAGCTTCGATCGATCCCCACAAATGTTCGCGATTATTGTGATAGTAAAAATTGTGCATAGGGTTCCTACCAAGAACTTAGGGTCCAAAGCCAACCTCACCTGCAAGTGGTGCACCTGCCGATCAACGGACGAGGCTCTGGCTAACAAAATATCCCGATAAGCGGCAATAGGCTCGCCACCTATTGCGTGGGATCAAAACATTGGCGAAAAGTGGGCGTTTAATTTGCATCTGCCTACCCCTTTGGGGAAACAGGCGTGAGTCTATGTATCTATGTACGTATGTATGTAAAAATTCAAGAGTTTGAAGAGCATAAAAAGTACATTATTAATTGGACTCGAAACTTTGCCGATTTATTCTGGTAGTCAAGTATTTCATCCAATTTATCCGTACATAATATATATGTAGTACGTTAGTTTACTTACCAAGTAAGTTAACCTACTCGTAATCCAAAGTAAATCGTGTTATAATATTGTACGCGGGAGCACAAACTTTCCCGTGTCGGTACACAGGATTCGTGAAAGAAGTTTCAGACGATTGAAAAGCGCTTGTTACCAACTTTGTGCTTTTATAGTAGATGGGACGACGCTGCTAGTTGTTGAGATTCCTTTTTATGGTTTTGTGCGCGAATGTGGCGCGAATATTCCTTGAATACTGATAAGTGGGGTTTCGTGGATGAAGCACGGTAACGCACTGATGTAAATGCCACGGTCGCCCATCCAAGTGGCGACCTGTCCAAGCGTTACTTATCTTTGCCCATTTATTACGAATAGCAGTCTCGCTATGTGCGTTTCTATATACTGTAGTAGGTAAGTTAGTTTCTTTACCAAGTAAGTTAACCTTCTCGTAATGCAAAGTAAATCGTGTTATAATATTATATGCGGGAGCACAAACCTTCTCGTCGGTAAACAGGATTCGCGAAAGTAGTTTCAGACGATTGAAGCGCTTGTTACCAACTTTGTGCTTTTATATTTGATGGAAGGATGCTGGTAGTTGCTACGGCTCTATTCTATGGTTCTGTGCGCAAAAGTGGACTGATTCTCTGAAGGAGATAAGTGCGATCCTGTGGTTGGAGCACGGTAGCGCTCTCATGTAAATGCCACGGTCACCCATCCAAGTGGCGACCTGTGCAAGCTTACTTAACTTTGCCGATTAATTACGAACAGCAACCCAAGTCTCGCTATGTGCGTTTCTATATACTATAGTAGGTAAGTTAGTTTCTTTACGAAGTAACTTAACCTTCTCGTAATCCAAAGTAAATCGTGTTATAATATTGTACGCGGGAGCGCAAACTCTCTCGTCGGTACACAGGATTCGCGAAAGTAGTTTCAGACGATTGAAAAGCGCTTGTTACCGACTTTGTGCTTTTATAGTTGACTAGAGAGAGACTAAAGAATACGCGCAGCTACGCCCGCACTTTTTTTATTTAACTGTTCCTACCCGATCCCAGGAAAATTTCAGGAAATATCCACTTAGTGCACATCTACGGTACCCAAAGAACATACATGCCAAATTTGAACTTCTTGCGCCCAATAGTTTTAGCTGTAGCGTGACTGTCAGTCAGTCAGTAACGCAATAATTTTATAATAAACTGACAGATGGGAAGACGCTGCTACTTGCTAAGATTCCTGTTTATGGTTATGTGCGGGAATGTGGAGCGACCGAGCGAATATTCTTTGAAGGATCAGGGCGCAGTCTTGTGGATAAATAGACGATTCTTTGGTTGAGAAGTACTGTAGGAGAATGTAAGCAACGTTTGGGAGCATTGTTGTGTTCTAGTTAGATTACAATTATTTAAATATTTAGGCGAATGTTATACGTTAGAAACACATTAACAAATATTATTTTGGTGTTATACACTTCTTTCATTTACACTGAAACTTCTAGATTGATATTATGTCTATAATATCTCATATCTCTTCTACTTGTCGTTCGCTTTGCTTGGCTTTCTTCAATACCCTATTTTTATTTATTTTTGTATTATTATTTACCCAGAATAAATCTCTATAATTATAATTCTTATTTTCAATACCCGATTTTTATTTATTTTTGTATTACTATTTACCCAGAATAAATCTCTATATAATTCTTATTTTTAATCCCAGCATGACAACTGTTATCGTAGCTATCGTAAGGCTTTTCGTGGAAACCGAGCGAAGCAAACAATGTAAAGTATAGGTACTTGAACGGGATCATTGTTATCCGTAACTCAGTACAAATCCAAAATAAATAGACGAAGAATTATGATGCCTTTGTTACTTGGAATATCGTTACTTATTTTACATTTCAAAGAAACTTTGTTTTACATTTGAAGATTGAGTACATTTTAAAAATTCACGAATTGATATTCAAAGTTGCTGGTACAATAGCGCTTGAAACAAGGTTCCAATATTCATGGGAGCCAGTTTTGATAGGGATCGTTATTATAGCGAGGCATTAAGATTGACCACACATTGGGTGTGAGCGTTCCTAGAGCGGACGCCCGGCGTGTGCTCGGCGTTCAATCTGTAAGGGCCGGAACATATCTGACGGAAGATCCGTCGCGTTTTATCGGTCGCGTAACGCCAATACATACAAATGTATAGAAAAACGTTCAACCATTCACACCTGACCGATAATCCGTTAGTACGTCGAGCGTACTGACGGATTATCCGTCGACGTCGCGCGCACCACGCACCACGTGAATTTTGACCTTTGAGTAAGGAATATAAATGGAGAGGGCAAATAGTAGGTACATATAGAAAAATTACATTATTCACATATATTATTATATTTTATATTTATAGACTCACGGCTGTATCCCCGGAGGGGTAGGCAGAGGTGTAATATTACACCCACATTTCGCCATGATTTTTTTTTATACACATATATATGAAATCGACATAAAGCCACCAAACATTGTGTTGTCTCGTTTTGTCTTAGGGATATCTCTGTCAGAAAAAAGAGATAGCCATAGTTTACTGAATAAATTAATCATGACAATATTTTATTAGAAATGTCATTCGTGCCACTATCGCCATATTTTTCGCCAAGGTTTGCGGTACATCTGCTGTGAAATCGTTGTCTATCGAACATAATAATTTTGTTTTTGTGCATAAATATGTCTAAAAACCGATATTGGCTCTCAGAGAATATTTTGTTACATATTTCATACAAGGGTCGTCTTTCGCTTTGCCATTTTCGCCCACATTTGCATTATGGAATAAACTAATCTGACAAAAGATTTAAACTAACAAAGGTAACTTACTACAAAAATGTATTATTCTCCTCTAACCGGCTCCATATCGTTATCGATTACATTCTGGAGAACAACCCAAATGGCAATCATTTTATTTGTTCAACGTTTCGTAAGTGTGCACGCTAATTTCGTAGGTGTGCACGCTAAATTCGTAGGTATTGGACATACCATATCCATGTCATTCCCAGATCGGTGATTTTAAGATCGTAAGATTCCAGGGCCGCCAGAACTTACTTATTTTTTCAGAAACGAAATGTGTAGAATAATGTAGTGTTAGTATCTGCTATGAGTGTACGCATATTTGCTAGCTTGGATCGAGGGCCAATTTTTGGGTATGAGGTGCTAAAGGTCCACGGGAACAATTTCCATACATACCTATATAGAAAAAAAATTGTGTCTTGCTCTGCAACTGTAGTCTGTAACCCCTTCTATATCATTTGTATAAGTTTTGTGAAAAACTTACCAAATCGTATTATCGTCTTTTATTTTTGAACCTCCATACCTAAATAGGATATATATTTAAATAACGCTTGTTGGCTACCATAAAAAATCTTCGAAGTCCGACATATTTTTAATAGTACTCGAATTGCAAAATAAATAACTACAAGACTTCAGTGACTACATAACATCAGGGAACACGAAAAATGATTAGGTAAAAGAATATGACAGTAAAATATTGAGCTGCCCTGAGTACGGCCCTGTACGAACAAACTTATATGTGTGCATAATAGCCACGCTTTCAGCGAATGTGTGCAGATACGCTCGACGCATTTTCCGTCAGATGTGTACCGATTCATTTGACGGAATAGACGCGACCGAAGATACGTTCGACGCATCTTCGGTCAGGTATGTTCCGCCCCTATGGGCCGGCACATACCTGACGGAAGATCCGTCGCGTTTTATCGGTCGCGTAACGCCAATACATACAAATGTATAGAAAAACGTTCAACCATTCACACCTGACTGAAGATCCGTTAGTACGTCGAGCACGGATTATCCGTCGACGTCGCGCGCACCACGCACCACGTGAATTTTGACCATTGAGTAAGGAATATACATGGAGAGGGCAAATAGTAGGTACATATAGAAAAATTACATTATACACATATAATCATATATTTTTTTTTTATAGACTCACGCCTGTATCCCCGGAGGGGTAGGCAGAGGTGTAATATTACACCCACATTTCACCATGATTTTTTTTATACACATATATACGAAATCGACATAAAGCCACCAAACATAGTGTTGTCTCGTTTTGTCTTAGGGATATCTCTGTCAGAAAAAAGGAGATAGCCCTAGTTTACTGATTTTATTAGAAATGTCATTCGTGCCACTGTCACCATATTTTTTGCCAAGGTTTGTGGTACGTCTGCTGTGAAATCTAATAATAATTTTGTTTTTGTGCATAAATATGTCTAAAAACCAGATAAATCAGTGCTTCAGGCTGTGTGTTTCATTACCGTATGTATGGTGCCATTCATGTCCGGTACTTTCTCAGCGACACAGTATTGATATTGGCTCTCAGAGAATATTTTGTTACATGTTTGATACAAGGGTCGTTCTTCACTTTGCCATGTTCGCCCACATTTGCATTATGAAATAAACTAATCTGGCAAAAGATTTAAACTAACTAAAGTAACTTACTACAAAAATGTCTAGGTTTCCTCTGACCGGTTCCATATCGATATCGATTATATTCTGGAGTACAACCTAAATCGCAGCCATTTTAAATTGCCCAACATTTCGTAGGTATGCACGCTAATTTCGTAGGTAGGCACGCTAAATTCGTAGATATTGGACATGCCATATCCATGTCATTCCCAGATCGGTGATTTTGAGTGACGCGTAGTATAGTAAGATTCCAGGGCCGCCAGACCATACTTATTTTTTTAGAAACGAAATGTGTAGAATAATATAGTGTTACGCATACTTGCTAGCCTGGATCGTGGGCCAATTTTTAGGTATGAGGTTCTAAAGGTCTACGGGAATTACTGCCGTCGTAATGATGATGATGATGATTTTAATAACATTTTCTAAAAAATACCTAAAAACCAGCATTGAGAATTTGTCTGAGTCTGAGTGTTCATTGTCCGTTAGTTGTATGTTTGTAAAGTCCCCCGCGACACAGGATTTATTCCTAGTGCGGGAGTTGTCTTATTAAACAAAAAAATATAGAATATAAAACATGAAGAACACGATTTGTAACCAAAATCCTCTTTTACCAAAGATTCTACATTTACAGTTAATGCGACGTAGAGGCGTAGAAGTTAGAACCATGAGAAAGAACAAGCAATAAATCTCACGGCTACGCCTTTTAATTTCCAAACTTTATATATTAAAATACCTACATAGAAAACATTTTGTGTCATGCGCTGCAACTGTAACCCCTTCTATATCATTTGTATAAATTTTCTTAAAAACCGTAACCAAATCGTATCATCGTCTTTTAATTTTGAACCTTCATACCTATATAGGAAATATATTCAAATAACGCTTGTTGGCTACTATAAAAATCTCTTAAGTCCGACATATTTTTAATAGTCAAACTCGAATTACAATATAAATAACTACCGGTTTTCAGTGACTACATAACATCAGGGAACACGAAAAATGATTAGGTAAAAGAATATGACAGTAAAATATTGAGCTGCCCTGAGTACGGCCCTGCACGAACAAACTTGTATGTGTGCATAATAGCCACGCTTTTAGCAAATGTGTGCAGATACGCTCGACGCATTTTCCGTCAGGTGTGTACCGACTCATTTGACGGAATATACGCGACCGAAGATACGTTCGACGGATCTTCCGTCAGATATGTTCCGCCCCTAATACAGTCTACTACTAATCTCGCTATACATGTAAAAACCATTGCCGAAACATTATCAATTATAACTTGTCTATAATTTTATTATTCTTCACTAATGAATTCCGATTTAGGTAAGTTTTATATGTCTAAAATCCGAAAAGCATATTATGAATTACAGTAAGTTGGGTTAGGTTAGGTTAGATCGAGCACTCTCGAGGAACACTCGTGTGCTATATGAGCCTCCCGCTTAACACCGCTGCATACTCGAAATATAATATCGGTGAAGTGAGAGCTTATCTGGCATTTGCCGCTCGCCACTAGTGGCATAACATCTTGAGGTCTTGAGTGTGTGTAGAGGATATTACACACTGGTGAAAATGATGCCAAGATGATTTGAGTGGTCTTTGCGATGGGAGGTGTATTCTGTGCTCAAATATACACCGATTAATTAAAGTTATTTAAAATGGCGACGCCAATCTTTGGCTTAGCTTGCAGTTCCACTTGCGTACCGTACGACATAAAATGATGTTCCTAAATATAAATATTTATTCTATGTATATATTTTGTAATAAAACGTCTTTTTTATTAGCTTTTAGGGCCAATCAGTATATTACAATCAGCGATACACTTTGGGAAGGCTTTGGAAAACCCCTTTTCAAATAAATACGACCTAGTAATGATTTTCATATTGATTTGAAAATCTCAGACTTCATTTTTAGGGTTCCGTACCTCGAAAGTAAAAAACGGAACCCTTATAGGATCACTTTGTTGTCCGTCCGTCTGTCAAGACCCTTTTTCTTACTTTACTGTCAACGCAAGTATAAATCGCGGCTTTAGATTAATTTCTATGAATCGGATTATAGCAGTTTGTTAAGAAAAAACTGCTAGTCAAGATTTGGCTCTGATTCTGTGGTAGTACAAGTTACCCAATAATAATAGTAGTTGTATAATACCGCTAGCGTATATATTTTTTATAGACTCATGCTTGTATCCTCGAAGGGGTAGGCAGAGGTGTAATATTACACCCACATTTCGCCATGAATTTTGTGGTCCCACGTAATAGAGGGCGAGCCTATTGCCGTTACCGGGCACATCACCAGACTCCGTGCTGCTACTGAGAATTCGGAAAAACCAAGTAACACTTGCCCGACCCGGGACCTCCGGCAGTCGCATTACGCTATCCACTGGACCACGGAGGCAGCTAGTGTAGGGCTCATCTAATTTAATAGTTTTAATCAAAAGCTCATACAGTATGTTCGCAGGCGTACACGGTTATTTCTACCCGTTGAAAGCAATATAATATTTGACAAGTTTGGCTTTCGGTGCAATTCTACAGATTTTACTCTTGTGTACATTTTGACGTAAATCTTGATTCAAAGGGTTTTCAAATTAATGAGATTCGCGCTTTGTGTGATGGTTTTGTTTGTAACAATGCTCATGTTGTTTATGTTAGAATTGTTTCTGTACACAGATCACATAACATATTAATGTCTTGACTTGAAAGTTATTCGGAGTGTGGTACGGGTTGGAACGTTAGCGGTTTATAAGACGAGTTTCTGAAGAAGTCTTATTTTATTTTGGATGAAAGTAGGCTGCTGTAGTAAGGCTTTTGTTGTTACTATATTTTAAATTACTTAGAATAGGTACGTAAATATTTTTTAAAAGAATGGTTATAACAAAATAATAATGCACGATTTATGACTTCTGTAAGTATATACATATAGGATAGTTGTAGGGATAAAGTTAAAAAATTGGGCAAGTGTGAGTCGGAGTCGCGCACGAAGGGTTCCGTACCATCATCTATAAAAAAAAATCACGGTGGTTGTATGTATACTTAAATACTTTTTAAGTTTCTACCTGTTTATGAAGATCGAGTAACAAATTGCTTAAAAATTACGTTTGTTGTATGGGAGCCCCCCTTTATTCTTTACTTTTTTTAAATTTAGTTATTTATTTTGAAAGGTAATATACAACTTTATATTCTGTGAAAATTTAAAGCGTCTACCTGTTACAGTTAGTAATTTTGAGCAAAAAATACGAAAAAAGAAAACACGTTGATTGTATGGGACCCCCCCCTTAATATTGTAATTTTTTTATTTTTAGTATTTGTTGTTATAGCAGCAACCGAAATACATAATTTGTGAAAATTTCAGCTTTATAGCTATCACGGTTTATGAGGTACAGCCTGGTGACAGACAGACAGACAGACGGACAGACAGACAGCGGAGGCTTAGTAATAGGGTCCCGTTTTTTACCTTTTAGGTACGGAACCCTCAAAACAACACCTGGACTCGTGTTTTATTTATTTATTTAATTGGCTCCTCAACAATGAGTACACCGTTACGTTCAAAGTACCTACAGATACATGGAAAATTTAAGTCTAAGCGTCTCATCTTATACTCATATATAAAGCTGAAGAGTTTGTTTGTTTGGCTGAACGCGCTAATCTCAGGAACTACTGGACCGATTTCAAAAATTCAGTGTTAGATAGCCCATTTATCGAGGAAGGCTATAGGCTATATAACATCACGCTATGTGCAACGGGAGCGGAGCAGTAGCCTTAAATAACGCGGGTGTAACCGCGGGCTCATCTAGTTACTTATAAAACAGCACTACATGCATCTTATACCTAGGGCAGCAGCAAACGTACACTCATCTACCTATTTTACAGCGTCAAATTTACCTTATATGTGTTGTTACACTTGTTACTGCCTTGAGATTCCAGCACTACCTACTGCTGTTTCACGTTTATGTTTCACTAGAGATAGATACTACGATCCCGTTTGAATTTCAGGCAATACCTTCTTACTTCCCTATGGTCCCAAGGCCATATTTCAGCTTCCTGCGCCCAATAGTTTTGGCTGTAACTTGTCTGTGAGTCAGTCAGCAACGCAAGGATTTTATATATCTATACCTATAGATGAAACAGTCAACTTTAATCGGGACTATTACAAACTTTTCAGCCTTTTAATCTGTCTGTACCATCGCCCGCTGTTATCTAACCAACTGTCACATCTACATAATTGATAGCTCACAACTATTTTCTGCGAAAATGCGACTAAAATCAATATGAATCCTTTTCTTCCCCCTTAACCCCACTAAAGCTCTTCAAGGGGAGCACATAGCGTGCAATCTTAATATATATATTTCTTGTGTGCGTGTGTATGTCACTGAACGCCTCCTAAACGACTGGACCGATCTTGATGAAATTGTTTGTATGTGTTCAAAGGGTCTTGAGAATGGTTTAGATTCACAATTCAGTCCACTGGAAAATGTTTTTTTACTTAATTTTTAATTTGTAAGTAGTTGTGGATTTTAACATGTTTCACATTGGAACCGAAGAACTGCGCTGCTATCGCAATGTCAAATCTGATATTAATAATTTCGTCAAGGTATACAACGAAACCTTACCTGAATAATAAAACATTAAAAAATAAAGATTTCGAGTTGACAACATAGGGTAAAACTTGGTATTACGCCCCAGTTGACAAAACGCCCCACTCACCCAGCACGCATACTAAGAAAGCTACACAGCACACGTATAGCACTGCGAGTAGCCATCGGTCACCAAACAACATGGCTGACGTGCACGCGTGGTTTATTACACTCGGTTAAAAAATATTGATAAATTTAGTTTTTCGGTGAAGATACAATTTTTGGTAACTTGCAAACTTTTTTTTATATATTCATACTCATTATAGTTAAGTTAAATTGATCTAAACTGTGAAAAATACATATAAATACGCTTTATTATTCTCTTTCACTCAGCGTTATAACCTTGAGATTGCGGTTTTGTCCTTGATGGGGCGTTTTAAGTAGCAAATTTTACAATACGCCCCAGTATTCAAATTACATGTGTAAGTCATCAAAAAGAAAGCAAAAAGCTATTATTCTTACATCCACATAAAACATTGAGAAGGAAAAAGTAATTGCTAGCAAAAGAAAACAAAATGGCATGGGAGAACACACAATTGAAAAAGCAAGAAAGAAAATATCTAAAACGAGAAATGACAAAAATAATTATAACAAAAATAAGAACGCGGATTCAGATCTAGACGAAAATCATAAACCATTAACCCATGTCTACGTGAAGGAAAACCTAAGAAAAAAGACAATAATTTGAAGTTGATGGATGTCAAATGAAATATCAAAAAATGACCGAGTAAAACCCAATGAGAAATCGAAAATAGAAATGAAGAGAAAACCTTAAAATAAAAATTATTCAAAAGATGACGAAGATAGAACGGATGCATCTACAGATGATAATTTACATGATAACCGACCTGACCTCCAAAGGAAAAGAGAGTCAAGAATAATGAAAAATAAGAAACCAACCCCAAAACAGAAGAGTATTTTATGCACCGTTCCCTGAAACAGATAATGAAACTGGTAACAGAACTGACATTTCTGAAGAAGAATTTTCGGATATGGAGGAAAATAAATGCATTGAATGCACAGAAAATTACTACAAAACAAAGTCTTCTGAAGATTGGATTCAATGTTCTGCTTGTTCAGGGTGGTTACATGAGTTTTGCACCATGTATGGAAGTTTCTGCAACAAATGTGGACGGAAAGCTAAGAAAGAAGCTGTTAAAACCAGCAAAATTTAATTTTATTTTGTTTAATTATTTTTTCGATGACTTTTAATTGAAAAGACTTAATATGTTAATTATTAATGCAGAAGACTGTGTTTGTTTTTTATTGATTTTAATATTACAATTAGTTACAATAATTTTGACGTTAAAATGTTACTTTTTATTGAAAGCTTTTAAGACTTTAAATCTTAGCTTACCATTCTGTTGTGTTGGTTAGTTATTAAACTTTTGACATATGTTGTTTTTATCTTGTTTTGTTTAAGTTAATGTATGGATATATATACTGGGGCATTTTAAATTACCCGGGGCATTTTATAATACAAGACAGGCGTATTAGGTGATGTGTACCTGACAAAACGCCCCACTCCATGTCAAAAAAAATATAGAAATAAGTCTTTAACTAATGTTCCTATTACATTTAGCTTTTGTCGTATTATTGTCAACTAACCAAATAACGTCCTAAAATAAAAATAAATTTTATATATATAATTATTTGAGATTTACTGAGCTTTAAAAAAAAGCGGGGCGTTTTACCAAGTTTTACCCTATATCCGCAAAATTCGGATTGTCGAGTATTTTGTTAAATTCTAATGGTTCCGACAGACAAATCACAGTCGCCATATTGGCCGCTCTAGCGAAACATCACAGATACCGGATAACATTTTGAGTACAACTAAGTCTTAGTACTAAGTAGTTTGTATGTGTAAATACTTTTTGCAGTTATATAATTTCTAAAACAGTTAAAACGACAATTAAGGAAGTATGCGCCCATTGAAGGAGATTTTTGTAACCCCGAACCAGGGTTGTTGCGAATATTCGCATCCGCATCCGCAATTGCGGAACATCCGCTTCAATTCAAACATCTGCATTCGCATTCGCATCCGCATAAATCGATGCGGAGCATCAGCGAATGCGGATGCCAGTCACAGTGCAGGTCATCAGTCCTGCTTACAGAGTGATCTTGCCATGATGCTCGATTCATCAAGTGAAGATGAGACACAAGAAACATCAGAAATTGTCAGCCCTGGCGCAATTCTAAGGAGTTACTTGCTTTCCGCAATAAAAAGCGAATCGGTTTAAATGAGAATCCACTTAAGTGGTGGAGTGTTAACCGAAGCGAGTTCAAGTCTTTATCTAAAATAGCACGCAAATTCTTGCCAGCCCCACCAGCTAGTGTTACATGTAGTAGCGTAGGATTAATTTACGAACCATTGTGGAGTAACCCTACTCTACTACGGAGTATTACCCTCTCACAGAAAATCGATGAAAAGTAACAGTACCTAAAGTGTAGCGTTTCGTTCGGTGAGTGAGAGTGCCGGAGGCCCTATCCCCTATTCCTTCTCCGTCATCCCACTCCTCATCCTATACCTTTTCCCATCCCCAAGGGGCGGCAACGGGCTAGTGACTCTTGTGATGTTGCTTGTGTCCACGGGCGGCGGTAATTGCTTACCATCAGGCGATCTGTCTCCTCGTTTGACGCCTATTACAATAAAAAAAAAGATAACTTTGCATGGGTATTTTGCTCGTATCCGCATCCGCATCCGCGGATGTGGGTATGCAAAAATCCGCATCCGCAGATGTGGAAAAATCTGCATCCGCAACATCCCTGCCCCGAACATAGATGATATACCATAACTAGAGAACCCCGAATTTACGCGAGCGAAGCCGCGGGCAAAAGCTAGTACAATATAAGAATGTATTGTTTCTTGAGACGTACGATCGTGCTCGACATCGCTCCACTAAGCGATGAAAGAACTTTCATAAAACGGATTTATCGGAAAAGAATCGGAGAAGTAATCCTTTCAACATGTAATCTGAGAAAGAGAAACGATTCAACGTAATGTCTTGATTTATTTTCGTGAAAAGAGGTCACATTTGTTCTTAAAGAGTTAGATGTTGTAGTACCATGCTCATAGTATTATTTTCTATAATTTTTGTGACTGGGCTCGTGAAATATCCTCAAATTAATTTGATTACTCCATTCTTGGTCACGGGAATATTCGGGCGTTCTCTTACGGGTTTAAAAACCCCGGTACTCGAATTTTAGTTTATGTATACCTAGATTGCGAAAGTTTCAAAGTCGGTTTTATTTTCATTTAGCTCGTTTCATGTATTATCCTCAAATATACACCACACTTAACATCGGTGACCCCGACGTGTCCAACACGCATTCTTTTGATCTACAGTCAGTCTATTGACACCCCTACATAATTTTCCTAGGCGCGTACTCTGTGTGTGTACTTTATTATATACTAGACTAGACGCCCGCAGCTACGCTTGCATATTTTTTTTATTTGATTGTTTTTGCCCGATCCCGTGGGAATTTCGGAAAATCCCTCCTTAGTGCACCATTACGGTCCCCAAGGAACATACATGCCAAATTTCAGCTTCCTGCGCCCAATAGTTTTGGCTGTAGCTTGTCTGTCAGTCAGTCAGTAACGCAAGGATTTTATATTTATAGATGAGCCCGCGGTTACACTCGCGTTATTTAAGGCTACTGCTCCGCTCCCGTGGCTCATAGCGTGATGTTATATAGCCTTCCTCGATAAATAGGCTAACTAACACTGAAAGAATTTTTCAAATCGGACCAGTAGTTCCTGAGATTGGCGCGTTCAACCAAACAAACATACAAACAAACAAACAAGCTCTTCAGCATTATATATTAATATAAGATATATTTATAAGCTACAAAAATGTCGCATAAACTTCAAGCGCGGGTGATTTCATATCATGATTTTCCCAGCCATATTAAGCATCTCTTGAGGCTCTACAAAGATCGATCGTGAGCCGCCCGCATCCAATCGCATTCCGCGACCCTAAAAATCTCGTCGGTCTACATCGTGAAGGGCCTACCTCAATTTCATTTAAAAGTGAAATATTTGTAATCATAGTCATACAATTGAGGCTTCCCCTATGCTTCTTGCGACTAGTGCCACTCACGTTATTTTAATTACACAGGGAATTCATATTCTTTATCGGTCGAAGGTCAAAATGCCTTGTCTGGAATGGAATGTAGCGATCAAGCCGCTTGGCATCTGGGTCGCCGGCTATGCGAACAAATACCACTTCTCTTATAATAAAGAAGAAATTAATTTGCCTCAAATAGCTGGGTTTTTCGACGATGAAGTAATAATAATATGATATTCAATATGATTGCTTTGCATATTTGCGTAATTTTTATCTCGTGAACTAAAAGCTTTTAAAATTAGTTTTTTAATTACAAGATTTTGAATGAATTTGAAACTGAATCTGAAAACTTAATAATAGACATAGGTTACTTTTAAAAATAGTGACGTAAAAGTGTTTAACCGGCACGAAATTCACTCATAAATAGTAGGTAATTCATTTTCAGCTAGTGGAAAATTTGTTAATACTTAGAATTTTCCGGCAAATTCGACCGCCAAGGGCTTTAGTATCATGTACGGAATCACTGGTATCGGTTTTCGGTACACCTTCCCTTACATCTAGTATGATTATATTCAAGGTTTCGTGAAGAGTTGACAGTCGAGCTCAGTGGCAGCTACTAGCAAGCCATTGGAGAGGCATCGACCAGCGAATTACAGCCTCTAGGCTGATGATGATGATAGTCCGGGGTATCGCTTACCTGAATTAGATGATCTTAGTATCTTTGAAACAACATGCCTGTAGTACATAGATATAACAAAAAAGTACATCAGAATAATATAATAGCTTTTATTTATTGTTTACATTAAGTAGTCACTTTATCGATACTTTTAAATTGTTGGCAACTTGATGCATAAATAATAATTTATTAACAATGTTGAGAGATGCCTACTTAAATTATTCAGCCTTTAGTTCTGATATAACTTAAAATGTCAGGTCTTATTATAAAATATATCTTTGACTGACATGGTTTCAGTATTTTGTATGTTTTTTATGTTTTAATTTATACACAATTGTTTTATTCTTGTCTATAAAAGAAACACCAATTCAAAACGCGTATAACTGAATGAATATTCCATTGGTTCCCGTGCATTAAAAAGTTTATAGGTACTACAGTTAAAGAATTAATGGTGCGATAGGAACGTTTTAACGCCACCACAATCTGCTTTTATCCGTAACCGAGATAAATTTAATATTCCGGAAAAAACGAGAGATTTATATTTGGCGTCGGGTAATTTAAAAGTTTGCCTGAAATGTCGGTAAAGTTTACTGTTAATGCCATTTATGTTATTCTGGTTAAGACCGCAGATTAACGTTAAAATCAGCCCTGTTGGGTATAGGCTTTGACTCATTCCATTATCTAAGCCATAATTGTTATAGGTATCTAATTACGGGTGGACAGATTTATCATATTTTGGGAGCGTTCCGTACCTATACCACTCACACATGTAGCCGCACGATTCTTTCACTGTTGCAGCGTCCATTATTTGCATAGATTGATTTACTCACCAGAGGGTTTTGGTCATGTATTTTATGCGCTTGCAACACTGACGTTAACGACTGTTTAAGTCTCTGTGTTGCCAGCGCACCAGGCATAGACCATTAGTTAATCTGCTGTGAACCGCCACTGTCGCCTTTGCTCTGTTGCACACATGGCTTCTAGATATGTATATCTATTTTTGTATAAACGGTAACTTTAAAGATTAATAAAAACAAAGTTTAAAACAGCACATATTAGTATTCTGTCCGAAGGGTAGACCCTTTAGACGGAATATATAATAGTGCTCTTAACTTGCGAAGACCTCAAAACTCGCAAAGCGTATTCTGAAATTCCTTATAATATATGAGATCATATTCTCATATTATGCAAGTAGATTATTCTGAGAACGGACCAAGTTATGTCACTTGAGACTCGAGTAAGAATTATGGGGTACAGTGTATGAACGAAAATATTTTGCCTCATATTGTATTTTATTAAAAGATGTTTATGCACTTACATACATATTACTTACATTAATTTACTATACATATTGTAACGGAGGTTTGTGAGATACTATATAGGGAGCATCCCAACTATTTTAATAGAAAAAGGATGTCATTAGCGAATCCTCTGATGAAAAAGGATTAGGGATATATGGGAATGGTACGGGTTCCAGGAAAATGCCTGACTTGGGATAATTCTCACTAGTTCCACCAGCAATTAGTTCCATGGAACAAGTGAGACTTTTTTTTCTCAGTAGTTCCGCCGTAGTTGTTAAGTCCATGGATGTTGTTATGTCCATGATGTCAAGTCAAGTTTTCTGTTCCAATGGTATATAATAAATCTACCTATACTTAGTTTGAGGGTCGGAAATTTTATTATTTTTAATATAGCTCATGTGGTATTCTGATGTTTAAGTATACTGCAAAGTTTCACGCAAATCCGTTCTCATGTAAATCCGTTCAAATGCAGTTTTTGTCTGTAAGAGTGTCTCATCCATCCAAACTTTTGCGTTTATAGTAGTTGAGATAGATATAAGGCAGCGAGAGCCGAGTGGATATACCAACAGACTGCCATGCAGAGGGTATCGGGTTCGAACCTACGGCGCGCACCAATTAATTTTCGGAGTTATGTGCGTATTCGCTTGTCCCGTGCCTCGGAGAGCACGTTAAGCCGTCGGTCCTGGTTGTCATGAAGATCTTTGACAGTCGTTACAGGGCGTCAGTACCTTCTAAATAAACTGACACTAGTGTAAACCATGGAATATCGCTATCTCTTCGGGTTGCGGAGATCAGACAGGCAGTCGCTCTGTGGAAAAGCTAATATTCAGCCCAATCCGGTTAGACTAGAAACCGGACCCCAGATTGAAACTGGGATAACGCTAAGAGGATGATGATGAGTAGTTGAGATAGTATTAGTGTATCATATTTATTGAGATATGTCACACAAATTAAATATTCTAATCTAAAGCCATCGCGGCCGTTGTGAGTTCAGTTGGAAATATTACTATTCAGTGACGTATTCCAGATCACTAGTCTGGAAACATGTTTATTAACATAATACGGACAAGTAGGGAGGTCGTTTAACTTGTGACGTATATTACCGGGTAGCTTTTCGTTCTTGCTGACTTTTGGTGGTCCAGGCAAAAAATAATTTGACGAAAATGGAAAGAAGGGAAGAAATATATTTTATTTTTATCCGAAAGAAGGCACAAACAATAAAAGCAGATTAATTAGTATCCGAGTGCCAATACTCGTAATTATAATTGTTCAAAATGCAGATTCGATCTAATGTCAGTGTCATACTTATGTCATAACTGGTATTCATCTAAAGTAACTGATGCTTGCATGATATCGCAACAGATCGTAAATTGATCAAAGTGTCGAATTCTATATGTCATATTAGACGATAATGACATTAAGTTAGCAAGATATCATCTGTGAGTCAATTCAAAGTCTAATAGCATTTCGTTCATAATGCAGTGTGGTTGTCAGACAAAATACGAGAATTGACCTTCTGATTACAGTTCCAAAAACTTGCCTACCTAAGAAACTAGAAATGCTGCTTATTGAAATTGCCTTTTTGTATCGAGTTCAGGTCGTAAAATGAGTATTACTATAACATTGCTTATCTCATGAGAATTTACAAAAGGAAACTAGTTTTTGTTATCTGTACCTGAGATAGCAAAAAGTAGGCCCGCCAGTCTACGCTGGTAAACCGCCTTTTCTACAAATCGCACGAGATAAAAATAAGATCAGGGTCAAATCTAATTCGTTGTTTATTTTGCGAACATTGACTTTAAACATGCAGGTATTGCCATATATTTGCTATAACCTATACATACCCATAATCTATATATATAAAATCCTTGCGTTCCGTCAATCCGTGCGAAACTACTCGGCGCAAGAAGCTGAAATTTAGCATGTATGTTCCTTGGGGACCGTAGGGGAGCATTAAGACGGGATTTCCCGCAATTCCCACGGGATCGGGCAAAACGGGAAATTCGAAAATATGTGCGTGCGAAGCCGCTGACGTCGACTAGTCTCCTCATAAAATTCTTTCGTCCTTAACTGACTGACAACGCGGAGTCAAAACTAATGTGCGCAAGAAGCTGAAATTTGGCATGTGTGTTCTTTGGGGACCGTAAGGGTGCTCTTAAAAGGTATTTCTCATAATTCCGACCGGATCGGGATGAAACAGATGAATTTAAGTACGGGCGTAGCTGAGGCCATTTTCTAGTGTTGTATAATATAACATTTATTTATCTATGCAGAAAATTGCGCTATATAGTACAGCTTCTAAGAATCAACTTAACTGACATAGTTGTGATACTGATATCCAGAATTATGGACGCAATACCCTTCAGAATATAGTTCAATAAGGATAAAATTATATCGTTATCCTTGGAACAAGTGAAGAATATTTTATAAGGTTCGCTGTAAACGAATCGGCGGACGTAAAATCTTCATTGTTCTTTGGGGTGTCTCGAATACGTCGTTTTAACTCTTGCCTTAAACTCAGATGCAACTGATCTAATTTATCTCACGGTAGTAAGCTTATAAATTATTCCAAGGTTATTTTTGTTATACATGGTTTTGTCATACACGGCTTATATACTTAGTAAAGAAGCCAATAAAATTATATTTAGCTACTTTCATTAAATTTTTAAAAGTTTTAGGTGAAGTGAACATCAATAAATTTTTGTATGAATCGTTGAAGATGTCAGGCATTGTACTTATCAAGAATTCTATGCAAAGATGATTGCCGACCCAAGGGTGATACGTACGATGATTCGCTGATTTTACAAATAATATTTAAAATACAGTCTCTTACATACCGTCCACCGTCCGTGTACCGTCTCACTCTAGACCTAAATATCTAGAAGCGCCACTTCTTACGGTTCAGCTAATATTTTAACAAGACAGGTCAGCTTGCTCGTTCCTATTTCATGTTCTGGGTGTTTAATCACTGGGTTTGCACCAAGCTCTTGACTAGATAATTCGTGTAGCAATTAACAGCTGCACAGGCTTCGAACGCTGTGTTCTGAACTTTGTTGCTAATTGATATCTAGCTTACGTTATTTGTATTGCATATTGACGTATTTCGAAGATATTACATATATGAAATTGCGCCCTTTCTCAAAATCAGCGGGCTTTTAAACTAAATTTTTAGCCCTATTGCTAAATTTATAAATACTTTTGAGTAGATTTTTCCTGTTAAGGAAAGGCGTAGGATGCTATGGTAAGTAGGCATAATACATTTAATAAGATCTTAATGATGAATAGCTATTTTGTCATGGTTTATCGCCTTTGTGTGGAACTGTGATAATGTTTGTAAACGCGAGACCAACTGCTACCTGTACCTCGATGACGGACATAACTCAATACACAACAACCGAGAACTCCCAAAGCTTACATCAGCTTCACAGAACACCCTACACAAACTAAACTGCTTATTAATTAAATTTATCCTTATTGTTACTCTGTTAATATACCGTTTCATAATCATCGTCAGCCTGCCATCGTTCACTATTGGATATAGGCTCATGTCGTAATAATATACCGTTTACCAAACTTTAATTCGAAGTTGTAGGCCCCTGTGAATAACTTATTTCGGTATTTAGGATAGGAGTAGGACTAAATGCCTAAGGCCAACAAGTTTTACACAAAGCAAACACCACAATAGAATGAACTCCACTTGGGAGCTAAACTAATTTATACCAGTTCACTTGGAAAATGGTTTTTACGAAACCATTTTTTATCTTATAAGATTGCTTTGTAAATAGCTGTACATGCGGTTTAATACGCTAGGCTTTATTTTTTTACACTTAACTCCTAACTTCTTAAACTAAAGCCTTAGTTATGACTAAAACAATTAGCAGGTAAAATATAGTGAATCACTCTTGACGTTTTGAATATTTGCTTCTTCTTCCTATTGTGTCGATGGTAACACTGAATTTTGGAGCTTTATTCGGTTACGCGCATGACTTGAAGTTAAGCTGAGCCAAACAGACAGAAAAGAAAAATAAAAGTGTGTTTTTTATTAGTATCTACTTACCTACCTAAGTACCTACCTACAATTATTATCCAATAGACATTCAATGAAAACCCTTTCTTTGATATTATTAACATAAATTTAACTTAATTTTATCTTTAGTGTGGATTACGACCTCTTAAGAGTAACAAACAAGATTTATTTGAGCTAACAGATTAGTTAAGCAGTCTATGTTGCTTAACTCTGTGAAACACTTTAACTTTTTATTGTACCTTGACGCCGAATATTGAACAATAGGCTTCTAATCGTCAATGGCTTTCATCGTCATAGACGACATTCCCCAGAAAAAGATTTAAGACAAAAAAGATCGGTCGTATTTTTATGTTTCTTACCTCAGAACTCCTAGATTGATAAGATTTCAGACCTCAATAATGCTATTACAGAATACAGTACAAGTAACTATCTCTTTTGTTGTGTGTACTTTAATTTCATTGGCCTTATTATGCGGCCACGTTTCGACATCGGTTTCTTGTCTAAGCCGAGTATCCGTTTACGGAGCAGTTGACATTTGATCTGTCTAACCAAAAGGGATTAGAAGCTATATACTAGATGTCAAGATATTGCGTGTATTTCTCTAGCATTCTGGGTTAATCTGGTAGTCTCTGAACTGTGAGTCTCATAAATGAATGGTCATACACCTTTGCGAGGTTGATTAATATAGCAGCATTTAATGGTCTTTGTTGTGCCTGTCTTGGGATGAGTCGTAGAATTATTTGACTGGTTGGTGTAGTGGTTGGTTACTAAGAGTTAATGAGCCTGGCTGCTAACTCAGCTCTTGTAAGTTCGATTCACGTCCGTCACAGATCCTTGGGTATATAGCACTATTATTGTGTTCGTATGTAATTTGTTTATTGTCAGTTATGGAGTTGTCATTTTACAGGCTGTGTCTAGTTTGGGGTCAGATAACCATATATATAAGTTGTGCCCCGATTTAATATTATTTATCATTCAATAGTACAATCTAAAGCGTCAAATATACCTACTTGAACATTATTGTTTAGAGAGCGAATGTAGGTATGCTAGAAACTAGAATCGTAGCAGACAAATATTTTCATGCATTACTTTCAGACAAGCTGGAACTATTTACTGTAACATTACAAATAATAACAAATATTTAACAGATCCTTATAGATGTTGAGTTTACTAATCAAAAGCAGATTTCGATTAACTCGACGACGAACATAAATATCAATAAGTAAATAAAATGTAAATGAAACCAAACAGAACTCAGACATATCAATCAAGCAATTTGAGTTTGTTGGCGAAATTGAAAAGTTCTCTGCTTCGTAATTTTGAACTGTTACAACTTATTAAGAACATGATTAAACGAAGGTTGGTAAGCAAACTGATCTTGAAGAAGCACTTTATTATTCTGCTGATACCAAAGATATGATACCGTTAATATTACCTACTAGATATTGCTTGAAATTTTGTTATTATGATATTAATTTGAGCTGTCTTCTTCAATTTGTAATTTAATAAGACGTTACATAGACATGGAACACTAAATACTATTAATTTAATTTCTGTAGAAATCCATTCTTGACTTATTTATAGCTTTTGCTCCCGGTTTCACCCTCGTTTTATTCGCATTACAAATGACTGTTTGCCAATATTTTACAAACTTACATCACATATTTCAACACTTTAAAAGATGATAAAAAAACTATCTTTCTGTCTCTGTGCTTAATTTCAAGAACATTGGCCCATCAGTTCCTGAAAGCGTAAGGGACAGACTTTCCATTGTATATGTCGGAATGATACTGTTCCCGGGGTAGAATGGCATGTCGTATCTTCGATACGTAGTGAACGTGTTTTACGGCCGATCTGGCATCACGGTTTTGATGGGGTATTTCTGATAGCAAGTTTTTTAGTATCAGTATGGAATCAGCCTGAATCCTCTAGTATCACTTAAAACTATACAAATCTATACATATAAATAAAATTGAAGTGTCTGTCTGTGATTTCAAAATAACAATGTTTTTTCAAGTGCATATAGTT
The DNA here is from genome assembly GCA_944739405.2 of Euclidia mi. NCBI lineage: Eukaryota > Metazoa > Arthropoda > Insecta > Lepidoptera > Erebidae > Euclidia > Euclidia mi. The sequence continues at coordinate 50,597,915 of OX123195.2, forward strand.
AGTTACACGATTCTAAGTCCAAAAGAACCCATTTTAACATTTTTGTCTGTCTGTCTGTCTGTCTTTCTGTTTGTCCGGGGTAATCTCTGAAACGGCTGAACCGATTCAAATGGGACATTCACTAAAAGGTAGAGTACATATAAATAAAATTTAAGTGTCTGTCTGTGATTTCAAAATAACTATGTTTTTTCAAGTGCATATAGTTAGTTACACGATTCTAAGTCCAAAACAACCGTTTTTTAAAAAATTGTCTGTCTGTCTTTCTGTTTGTCCGGGGTAATCTATGGAACGGCTGAACCGATTCAAATGAGACTTTCACTGCAAGGTAGAGGACTTTATTGCGCTACATATAGGCTACAATTTGACCCGCTAGTTGGCGCTGTTGTCGCGATAACAAGTCTTTACTTCTTCAACTCATCTATACATCAATACATATAAATAAAATTGAAGTGTCTGTCTGTGATTACAAAATAACTATGTTTTTTCAAGTGCATATAGTTAGTTACTCGATTCTAAGTCCAAAACAACCCTTTTTGACATTTTTGTCCGTCTGTCTTTCTGTTTGTTCGGTGTAATCTCTGGAATGGCTGAACCGATTTAAATGAGACTTTAACTGGAGTAGCAGCATAGAGGTTTGTTAGTACCTACTCTAATGTATGGTAGTGATAGTTGGGTATGGCAGAAGAGTCATGAAAGTAGAATAAATGCTGTAGAAATGAGAGCATTGAGAAGTATGTGTGGTGCTTCTTTGACTGACAGAGTAAAGAATTGTGTGATAAGAGAGTGTTGTGGGGTAAAAGAAGATGTCGTGGCAAGCATCGCGAAAGGTATGCTTAAGATGGTTTGGGCACGAGGAGAGGATAGATGACGAAAGACTGACCAAGCAGATATATAAGACAAGTGTGAAAGGGACTGGACGAAGGGGAAGACCTAGGCGGACGTTCTTTGACCAGATTGGGACATCCTAAAAACATGAGATGTTAGAAGTACCCTGAACAGAAGAACATGCATGAGGAATCTGATGGGAGTGAATGAAGCAAGAGAGATATGTCAGGATCGTTGCAAATGGCGTTCCGTAGTCTCTACCTACCCCTCCGGGAAACAGGCGTGAGTCTATGTATGTATATATGTAGGTTTAACTGAAAAGTAGAGGACTTTATAGCGCTACATATAGGCTACAATTTGACCCGGTAGGTAGCGCTGCTGTCATGACACTTATTTTTGTATAATTATAATATAAAAGCAAAGGGTCAGTCATCTTGAAATCTGGAAAATCGCCGGCTGTATAAAGATTAGATTTGGCAGAGAACTGTTTAAAACGTAACTTTTTTCCGCGTGCGAAGCCGCGGGTACCAGCTAGCTAAGTAGTATGGGAGAAATTACAATATTGCCTAAAATTCTATGTTATTTCTAGCTTTAGTCTCACAAAGTGACAAACATAATTTTAATGGTGTCCAACATTACATGACTTGGTTTAGAATTTTAATCAATAGATCCATTAGCTTGAACTAAAAGCAGGTGATAAAAAATACTTTGATTTGAGCTAAGCGTTTAATAAGTAAAAGAAAAAGCACGGCACTCTAGTTCAAAATTAACCGTATCCAATTTCTAATGAAATTCTAGTTCAGGCTCTCCATTAATCAACGTCATCTGACAAAAACACTGAGTAATACTTTTTATTTTGCTCAAACTAATGACTGAAATGTTTGCCCTGAGGTCGGCAGCGAATCTTGGGGACGAAGCTGACGTTGAGTGGCACTGGAACGAAATCTCTTTATCATTTCTGATTATTTCTTTATTAAGGGCTGTGGCTTTAAAGCTCCTTGTTGAATACTGTGTTAACAGATTTTTTTTTTAATTTTACTCCAGGAATTGAAATTAAACTACAGTTTACGGATTTTATCGATGTATTGGTTTCACTAAGTTATTACATTTGACACGAATGATCTAGAAACTACATTTTTAATTTTAACGGCAGACGGAAGTGATATTTGTTTTTTTCTTGAATGTATAATAACTGTCCAGTACCCAGTCATAAGGCTAATGAAACCCAAGAAGGACAAAGTCACCAGAACTATTTACGCAGAATGAGCTCACAGTGTCCTTAGGTCTTCTGGTGACTTTGTCCTTCTTGGGTTTCATTAGCCTTATGACTGTCCAGTACTCAGTCATAAGGCTAATGAAACCCAAGAAGGACAAAGTCACCAGAACTATTTACGCAGAATGAGCTCACAGTGTCCTTAGGTCTTCTGGTGACTTTGTCCTTCTTGGGTTTCATTAGCCTTATGACTGGGTACTGGACAGTCATAAGGCTAATGAAACCCAAGAAGGACAAAGTCACCAGAAGACCTAAGGACACTGTGAGCTCATTCTGCGTAAATAGTAACACCAGTAGTTGAAAAAATGTTCGGGTACTTTGAGATGACTACTACGACTACTTTACTACGACGACTGAGGTTATATTTGTCTTTTTCTTGAATGTAGAAGTTCTACATTCAAGAAAAAGACAAATATAACCTCAGTCTGCCGTGAACATGAATCCTGTAAAGAATTCGAAACGTCGGCTAGTAATAAATTAAAAATGTAGTTTCTAGATCATTCGTGTCAAATGTAATAACTTAGTGAAACCAATACATCGCGATAAAATCCGTAAACTGTAGTTTAATTTCAATGTGTAACATTCGCGTAAACCCAAGAAGTTTACTCCAGGAACTAATGTAATGGGGTTTTGTGAGTTTTGTTTTAACGCCTTGTTGTTACTTGTATTCTTGTGTCTCGCTACAGATCTCCGCATTACTCCGCAAGGTAGATAGACAGGCAACAAATGCACCTTGATTAGACTGCGGTGCCATTGTAAGATTTTAGTGCGAGTAGGTTGCGTCCCGCAGTGTGCCGATTCGTTGGTGTCGTTTCACTGCGATAGTATTGTACTGAATGCAGACAATTTCATAAAATTGTTATAAAATGGAATGGCGAATCATAACGATAATATCGTCGTAATTCACTGGCTTGTAAATTAGGCACCTAAAAGCGCTGTTGGTATGCTCCTTGGCTAATGTTTTGACGACGCCCTATTCGGACATAATAGCGTCTTCTTACATGGAGATTTACTTAGTATCTTGTTGCCAGTGGAAATTTCGACGTAAGAGTAATTTTACATTTAAGCTAGACGTTTTTGTTACAAAGTAGATTCACGTGTTTCTTTGGCGGAAAATTAAATGTAGCTACGTTCATGCGGACTAGAACCAAATAAGGAAACACTCACATTATGTAGAACTCCTTTGGAAGCGCCCTTAATTTCACTAAGTACCTACATTCTATTTGTGTCTTTGCCGACCAAAAGGTATTCTTACTTTTGAGGTTTACTGAATGGCACCCCTGGGATTGTTAGTACAGTACAATCCGTAGGTATATTTATTTCTTTCGCTTAGGTTAACACGACTATTGCACATAGTTGAATTCGGTTAGATTTGGATGAAGGTTAAGAAACTTTAAGAAGAACAGTCTCCAACTCTCGCGATCGTTATAATAATGCAGCAATTGATTTGACTACTAGCAAAATTACTTGATTAGATTGCCTATACGTTCGATTAGTCAGTGGGTGGCAGCGGCTGGCCACGAAGAGCCTAAAACCGAACCAATGGTATGCCATCAGAAGCGAAGCCGTGGGCTGTGAATCTAGTGAAAATAAAATCATCATAATAAACGACACAATCTGTATACACATTTGTGCAGTACACAAAGCTCGTTACTTTAAAATGATGATACTGAAATGTCAAGTAGCAATTACTTAGTAATGGTTCGCTCGGCGTGTGTGCTGTGTTGTGTGTGTACCTCCATACGTTACACACGTTTTGCTGACTCAACTCTGCTAATAGGACGTTTCAGGGGCCGTTACAGCAAACTCATTAGGGTTCTCCACGTTATACTTAATAATTTTCAGGCAGTTGTGTTAAAAAGCTTAGCTAAATATGTCAAAATATAATGTCATAGCGAGTGATAGGAGATATGATACTTCACAGATTTGTACGGTTGTTGATTTTTACGCCATCTGTATTAAATGTAGCCTGTTTGTGATTTAAAAGCTACTATGTTTTGTGAAGTGCATATACATAGTTCGTTACAGGATACCAAGCCATAAACAACCTGATTAAATGTGTTCGTCTGTCTTTCTGGTTGTCGGGGGTAATCTCTGGAATGACTAAAATGATTTGAGTGGGACTTTCACTGGAAGTTAGAGTACGCTGTTCACATAAATTCTATAATTTGACCCAGTATTTGGAGGTGTTGTAGAGATACGGAAAATGACGGGTACGTGGGCAACAGTTAGTTAAGTAATATTGTGTACCATATTACTGAACCTTTTCAATTTCTTTGTCCGACTACTAAATTATGCATTGCTTACAATATCCTAGCCTTGTACTTTGTTTCTGGCCGTACACTCTATAATACGCTGAATAAATCAACCACTCTCTTGAATAATGGCCACTGGCCGTCGAACAATCGACCTCATTATTACGAAGCCTCTAATTCTTGTCAAAATGTTTACGGTACACATACAACCTTATATACGTGGTAATGTTTCTCTTAATCTTGTCTCATCATCAGATATGTCACTGAAACTTTCCGTGACATATCCGATCTTAAATATGACCTTTCAGTCTGAAAGGTCATATTTAAGGACCATATATTTGTATCTTTAATAGGCAAACTACGATAAATATGATCCGTTTTAATGGAAATAACGTTATACATTTATATTAGCGACTTGTAACTTTGCCAGCAGGCATGCGTTGGTTTGGTGTAATTTGTTGCCCCGGGGATGACGGGATAAAGTTACTGAAAGTCAAGACTTGTTGAAGTAGATTTTTTCCTATATTTAATGTACATATTTTCGCAAAAATAGCTGTAAGAAATATATTTCTCATTAGTTGTTCGACAGATTTCTAAGTAATTTTTGTTGACGCGCTTTAGTGATATGAGTTAAATTGGAAATTATTTTCAAACTTCGTCATCCACGCATACGCTAGTTTATTTCAATATAAGTTACATACACAAGACCTTATCATAAATTATCTTTATTACTGCTGAGCTTTATATAATTTTTAATAACAATGTATAACTAGATTTTAACAATACAATCGAAGTTGCGAGTCGCAACTTATACCCAAATGGGCGTGTATAATGTAATTCAGTCAAATGTAGGTTGGCAGACAGTGCCACTGATGTGTTTGCCGAATATTTTCGCGACCTATTTGGCATTGGTTTCGCAGTATTCATGTTCCAGTTATTAGTTTGTGTCGCTGAGCATTGTGTTCGGGGCAACTGTGTACTTATTATAAATGTGGTCGTTTGGATGCAAATTTTGAAAGCAAATAATGGATGAAAACTTGTGCAAAATGCAGGGTCGAGATTTGGTTTACACATTTGTAGCTGTTCAAACAATAAAATTAATTAGTTCAGGTATTCTAAAAAATAGATTGATAACTTTGAAACACTTAAATAAAAATTGTATGACTGATGGCAGTTGGCGTTAAGTCGGATAGTGTTATGGAATCTCCAAGGAGCGCATATTACAGTGTGGTAGATTCCCGGGACACCATCGCTAAGGGAAGTCGATGGCTATGGTTGAAGCCATGAGTCAAACTTATTTCGAGAGCCGCACATACACTAGGCTTCAAATTCAACTTTGAGTGGTGGACAGATAGTCTTTACTAGAACGTTTTAAAAGCTGTTAATCTTGCAGATTTTCTCAGTGGTGCTTTTGAAGTTTTACGATCCCGTGGGTCGAATACTTAATCGTCACTTAGTGGTATCGCTGTAATAACAAATAAAAGCTATTGTGAATGCGTATGGCACTGCGTAATGATATTAAATTTTGAATATCTTCTTTCTAGTAACGTACTATTTTTAAATGAGTTACTACAATTGATATAAAATTAGTATTTTTATCCAATATCTGACAGAACATCTGCGATTATCTGATCATAAATTTTTTTTATATTCTTTACCATAGATTTCTTATTGTTTTATTGGCGCGATGGAAACCCACACCCTCTACAAATAAGGTTTTCGGCTAGTGAAAAGGGCGTTTGGAGGTCTCTAACAGAATTCTGCGCTATTATAAAACTGCTATTATTAAAAATGCTTATACTTCCGGTTCCCACTCCACCACTCAAAACTTAGTTTGGAGTCTGGTGGAAGGAACTTGTACTACCCCGTTGACCTTCGCACAAAAAACTGCTGCGGTGTCGTCGACTTCCATTATTTGTGGCGTTGACGCAAATCCATCACAATGTGAAATAATATGCGCGACTCCGCTAAGACTAGGGCCACAAATACAAACCTTGCGGATGGTTGTTCTTCACAAGTAAATTTTCTTACAGTAAAACTCCTTAAAACATTAACTAAAGGAACAATGAAAGTTCTTTAAGTTATTGTTTAATTTCTAAAGCTCCATAACTCTCTTTAACAGAATTAATTAAGAATCGTTTTCATTTAAACTAGTTTCAGTCGCTACATCTATTACATTTATTTATGATTATAATTTATTTTATTGCTTTAAACGAACGCGGGCTCCTATGGTTCATAAACTTTATATTTAATATGGTTTTCATTAATTAGTTTAGGTCTTTAATTACGAGCTTAATTGTTCCTAAAACTTTAAATTTTCGCGCCAAGAATTTTGCTTTGTATCTAAGACCACGTATAGAAAATGGTGGCTACATAGTTTCGGTTAATTGTACCTAAAGTTAAAGCTGTTTCTATGGTTTATTGTTTTGAAAACTATAGATATTGTTTATGTGGTCCTCTTCGCTAGGTATTTTTATTTATCATGAAGGACTTATTCACTCCTGTATCGACGCGTAGGTAGGTAGACGTGTAACATTACACTCACATTTCGGCATGTTATGAATTTTAGGTTCTATGTTATTTGGATCCAATTTTTTTTTTATACTCATAGGCGGCAAACGAGCAGACGGATTGCCTGATGGTAAGCAATTACCGCCGCCCATGGACACAAGCAACACCACAGAAGTCACAAGTGTGTTGGCGCCCTTTGGAGTTGGGAAAAGGGATAGGATGAGGAGTGGGATGAGGGAGAAGGAATAGGGGATAAGGCCTTCGGTACTCTCACTCACCGAACGAAAAGCAACAGTTTAGGTACTCTTACTTTACGTCGATTTTCTGTGAGAGGGTAGTACTTCCCCGGTCGAGCCGGCCCGTTCATCCTGAAATCAACAAGGCTCTATTGCCGTTACGGGGCACATTGCCAGACTCTGTCTCTGTGTGTGACTCTTCTGAGAATTCGGGAAAAACTCAGAAACACTTTTGCCCGACCCGGGATTAGCAGTCTTATTTGTATTTACCTAAACGCAAAGAGTTTCATGTTAGTACGTGTATGTTCTAAGTATCTTAAGGTTAAGCCTTAACGCTTGAAGGTAAATCTCTTCAATCTGCTAATGTTGTTATTTATTTTCATCTACTCAAGTCCTTTCGTTTACTCGAGTGACTTGGCACTCTCACACCTGCCGTGTCATGGAAACCTTACCCTTACAGCTTTGAGTATAAAGCCTTGTTTAATCAATAACGACATAAGCTTTATACAAAACAGTGGATAACCGCAGCTACGCGCGCACATCTCTTTTATTCAACTGTTTGTACCCGATGATCCCGTAGGAATTGCGAGAAAATCCTTCTTAGTGCACCCCTACGGTCTTCAAGGAACATACTTGCCAAATTTCAGCTTCTTGCTTCAACAGTTATTGTTGTGCGTCGTCTATCAGTCAGTCAGTAACGCAATTATATCCATACTGATAAGTTAGCCTGGTTTTAGTCTTACGCTGACGGCACGCGCACCGTCAGCGCTGATGGACGAAATATGTTAACTTCTAGGAAGCGTTTTTGAATTACGCGTAGCTATCAGCACGCACGGTGGTCAGCGCTGATAGCTACGCAGCCATACGCGTCGCGCGTCGGCCCCGCGTAGCTTTCGGCGCTGACTATCGTACGAGCGCCTCTGCTTTCAGTGAGCGTTCTAGTGTCGAGCGGAGCGGATATCGTCAGCGCATAATAATTAATACACTCCGCATTTTGGTTGTCGTCTGTACAGTAAGGCGGTCAGTACCTACGATACTAACCACGCTGACACTCAGCGCTGACAAACGACGCGCTGAGCTATGAGCGCTGACGGCGAGCGTGAGACTAAAATCAGCCTTAAATAAATAACTCTAGTAACCAAATCGATGGATAGATCAAATATTGGAACTGGCCGTAAGTGTGTTTAAGTCTTGTTTAGTCAATAAATATACCTACCTTTCTCGGCTACGTAAGATGGAAAGTAACAAACGTTGTCTATAAAAGCATTTTGCGAAGGTAAACCCTTTAGGATGAATGTATATCTATTTTATGATTTCGACCAAAACCTAAACTAACATTATCATTCAGAATGTATTTAGGCATTCTGTAATATTGAAGTTGCCCTGCAAAAGCCGACGGTACGTCTCGTGCGGCAAAAGCCGGCGGCCTGTGCTGCCGGCACTGCCTTTTGAAATATTCAGCGAATTGCCTATAAGCAGCCACGCGCGTGTTAATTTTAATGTCATTACCACCCGGCGCATTATTAAATGCTGCTTAAACCAATATACATCTGTACGTTCTAAAGTCCTCCAATGTTATTATATCCCTGCGACGTATATGAACTAATGTTCATGAAAACCTAACACAATCAGGACGTCGCGCGTCGCATTCACAGTGTTTGAATGGCGGGCGGATGCTGCGATTTTACTTTGTGACATGAATGAATTGTATTTACTTTGTGACATGTAGCAGAGTATTAGTAAATAAGGTTTATAGAACGTTATCCTCGTATTCTCGGAGTATAATTGAATTAAGTTTCGCCACTAAATTGGGGATTGTTGCATTGATACAACCATGCTATTTTTAACAGACGAGGGACCATATTGTTATAGAATGACCAGTGAGCACAAACGTAATGAGCTTGTTGATTTACGGAAGGCTTTGTAACATCTATTACACAAAGGCACTGTTATTTTAGGAGCTAGTCACTTGCGAATGTTACCCTTGTATGGACCGATGAGCACAGCACGAGTTATACATGTATATGACACCGGAAAATAATAAGAACCGTAAATTTATTAATTTCCTAGGCAATTTATAAATTTGAATTAAAAAAAAAATTAGGTGGTTTGATCTCTATTTTTTTATGCAATAGGTGGCAAACATGCACCTAGATCGCCTGATAGTAAGCGATTATCTCCGTTTTCGACGAGTGCGTTGCCGACCTTTAGATTGGAAAAAGGAAGAGTGGAATGGTCTCTAATCCAAAAGTAGTCGAAGATAGGAGCATTAAGGGCTATTATATTTTTCTGCATTAGCTTTGTCGATCACCAAGGATACTTGACAGGAAAGCGGACCCCGGGTTCTAACTGGGATGACGCTAGGAGGACGATGATTAGGTCTCTAGTTCACGAATGAATTTGGCAATATTAAAGTTACATATATGCTACTTACCCTAGAATGTTTACGAACATCTTGGCTTCTTTTTATTTAACATAAACTTTACCGGAGGTACGGACAGCCTAACAACAATTTGCCGTTTGCCAACCTTATTTACGTAATAAAGGACAAATGATAAACAGTTTGTCCCTTGCGCTAGACGTAAGAAAAAACGCCTACCAACCTTACTTAAGTAAACCTCAACACAATCCAACAATATAATACAAAGAAAATATGTTGGACATCCCTGTTCATATTTTATTTATTTACTATGCAGGAAAGATTTCACGATTCCCAACTGATATAAGTATAATCCAAATATAGCCATCTAGTACTACAAATGAGAAAGCTTGTTTGTTTGTTCGTCTTGTATGTCAGAACGGATTGATGTGATGATGTGATTTTTGGTATATAGATTGCTAAAGGGCTGTGGAGTGACGTGACATAAGTTACCGTTTAGGGCAGGCGATTCCCCGGGCAACAATTAGTTTCCTCTATAAATAAGTGGCAAGCATTCATATTGTACCATAAGGCCAATTATCGTATTTTATCTGACATTGACACTGTATTTTGAACGAAATGCGATTGGATTTTAAACTGACTCACAATTGGTATTCCGCTAACTTAATGGCTTTATCGTTATTTGTAATTACTCGTATTCCCTTCAAGAGATGATTCTAGGGCCATAATGAAGTATTTTTACCCTCTACATAATAGGGTCGAAAATTTACCTTCACGACTCTGAGGGCCCTGACTTCCTTTAACAAGTTTCGAAGATGTCCATGACATCCAGTACCAAAAGCTAAACATGCTCTTCGAGTCACGGGACAAGCGTATAAGAAGCGACATAAGAAATAAACCCTTTATGTGCATTTAACGCACAAAAGACAGTGATTCACGCTGAAGTTTCGAACCCTTTGCGCATTTTAGTCTGTTGGTCTCCCTATTAGTAAATCACTGTTTTTGTGATGTAATTTTATTTTATTCGAACATTTCTCTGTGTTCTTTGACTCCGTAAAACGCTGAGTTAGTAGTTTTATTTTATTTATAAAGATGGGCCATTTAATTGTCTATCAAATTAGACCAAATTTGCTACCTCTAAAATCCAAAATATTTTTAAGAGCCTGTTTATAATGAAAGTTTTGATTTGACCCGAAAATCGTTAAAACCGTTTTGTTCGAAAATGGAGCATTTTTAATGGTGAATAGGTAAGGGGGTAAAATACTACATTATGGTGCTAGAATCACCCTGTATACATGATTCGAGGTTGTCACATAGTTTGAGACTTTATTCAATTTAAAATCTAGTCACGATATCATTCCGGTATCAGTTAATTTAGGAGAATACCATTTATGGCATAAATGTGACACTGACGACACTGACATTAGATAGCCACTGCATTCTAAACAAATATTATTACAAGAATTGACCCTCTGGTAGTAATTAAGACCTCGCGTATAGGTTGCAACGTAAAGTGGGCGGTCGTGCATAGCTTCGTTTTCAGCATTCGCTAGGAGTTGAATAGTAAATGCAAACACTCAGTGCAATCTGCGTTTGTTTTGTTACGTAAATAAATGAAATCTACGGACTGTCGGACTCTCCGGCTATATTTTCTTGTTCGCTGGCGAAGCGGTTGTGTTTGCTTTGCAATTTTATATTGCGTTATAACGATACCTACTTGCCTCTATTTGTATCACTTTATAAGCAGCAGGGTAGTGTAATTTTGTTTTCCCGCGCCTGCTGTATGTTTTTTTGCGAATTGTCGTGAAGTTTCTTTAGTTAAAACTTTAACTAAAGAAACTTCACGACAATTCGCAGAAAGAAAACACAGCCCGTTAAATGTTATCGTCATCTCTTGTCTGAAGGTGACCTCTTTATCGCAAAACTATGCTTGAAAGCCGCATAATGAACGTTAAGAGAATATTCAAGTTGTGGCGTTGGGTTGAATCATCAAGGTGATCGTGTAAAAACAGATTTCATAATGAGACATGTCTTTTTTGTATCTGCCTGTTGCCATCATCGTAAAATAAATATGTTCATATAGTCCTTCCTGGAAGTTCCTCTTCAGGGTCTCTTGTTAGCTTAGACATTGAAAGGCAAGCAATGCCAAGTACAGAAATATCATGAGCAGTAAATATACATAAATACCTATATAAAACCTATTGCCAATAATTATAACGATAACATACATACATACATATGCTCACGCCTTTTTCCCGTTGGGGTAGGCAGAGACAACAGAACGCCACTTGCTTCTATCCTTGCAAAACTCACGCGCTGCCTCCACTTTCATTAGGTACTCTTTTTGTACATGTTCGCCGGTTACGGGTGCTTCGGACTTTTCCTCTTTTTATAACGATAACTTTACACATATTCATTGAACTGTCACAAGGTACACCCAGATTCGAAAAACACAGCGTGGTTTCATATGGGAATTGAATCTACAACTTTTGGAGCATTTCTGAGTGAACGGCAAAACGATCGCTTAAACTTTTCTACGTTACGTACGCCAATTCTCGAAAATGGCTGAACCCATTTGAAAATAGAAAATCAGGAAAAAGGCAGCCAAAATATGTATATTTTAAATGTTGTGTTAGGACTGTTACTTTGTATTTTTGAAACGTCTCTCGTGTCGTGTGTCTAGTTTGATTATACATTACAAGAATAACATCCAGATTTTATTTTCCTAAAAATATTACACGTTGTTGATACAAATTATTCTTTGTCTACTTTTACTCTGTCCCGACGTAGATGGTAAAAATCCTTTTATTTATGTCATAACTTTTCTTTAACATATTTGTCGTGCTTATAATACGAATGGTACAGCTCACGATTCGTCGATATAAACCTTAGATATGACGTTACGTGTCCTTAAGATGCCTCCGTTTTATCCTCTAAAAATCACTGCGATGTTCCTTGACTCCCCAATGTGGTGAGGTCACGCGGCAGGCCAATATTTGCGATGATTCTGTCGTTGTAAGTTATGAAAGTCTGTAACAAAGATACTATTTACTATATATAGCATGTGCTGCCTAATAGGTATACCACACGCTATTTCGAAAAATAACAGTTGATTTACAATTTAAAGTTGGTCGATTAACTCGTAAGATAAGATAGTTTATTTCGCAAACATTACATACAACATACAGGTACAGTACATTTACCATTAGCCATGTGAAAGGTACAATACCAACAACACAAAGTAGGATTACACTAATACACAAATTCGACACATAAGTACATACATACATAGACTCACGCCTGTTTCCCGGTGGGGTAGGCAGAGACTACGGAACGCCATTTGCAATGATCCTGACAAACCTCTCTTGCTTCATTCACTGCCATCAAGTTTACAAGACAAATAAGTGTTTAGGTACATTTAAAAATATTCAAACAAATACATTCTCTTTTTTTGCAAAAACACTGGGGGCCAATTCTGCTATTTTTATATGACATTGATATTATATTTTGTATGGATTTAAAAGCGGTATTCTGATAACCTAATGTCATTATCGTAAAATTTAAAATAAACAGTTCGTCGTTGACACATACGATCTCGTTACAACTTCATTCAATTATCAGATAATTTAGAAGAATACGCTTTTTGTGACGTAAGTATGACACTGACATGATATCGAGATTATATTTATTTAGCAGAATTGGGCCCCTGAAATATTGTCATCCGATCTCGTCATTACATATAACTACTCGTATTTACATATACGAGCCGATCAAGTTAATGATCTAGATACAGCACGCCTTATATTATAGCGAGTGAAAAAAAACAGGCAGACTCTAATAAAAAAGTCATCATCATCACCAGCCTTTAACAGTCCACTGCTGGACTAGGCCTCTCCTTTGAAAGGAGGAATTGGCCTCCTATACCACGCTGGCCAAACGGGTTGGTATAAGGTTTGTATCAAGTTTTCCTTCTCTTACAGTGCTGTTCTCTGCATAATATGCTCCCTCTGTCGGCTCTTACGACACCCATGGGACGATATGGGGTGGTGACATTCCGTATTCTTAATCCGTCACCACACGGACGGAATAAAAAAGTAGGTATACTCAAAATTTCAAATTTTTACTAGACTTTGTACCTTTAATAAACGTCAGTACTCAACCGATATTTTATGAAAAATATTCAAATTGAACGGATAAATTTTTTTACTAGTAGATCGTAAAGCTGTTAGGCGAATAACGAAGTCAGTAATCTGATCAGCTGTCTCCTATATCCTTTTGGAATTGCTAATCAATACTTGCAAGAGCACGATTTGCGCCTCACTGGTTCCATCATAATCTTAATATTAAAATATTATCTACCCTAAAATAATAGTATCTTTAAGTTAGACGGTAGTCATTTTTAATAATATTTGTCCTTTCTCTGAGGGTTGAAAGAAAATTGTATGTTCAAAACGCTTGTTGATTTTCGCTACGTTTTGCATTAAACAAACAGGTTTTGCCTAGGATTAAAATCATGTTGATTGAAGAAGCGTTTCGAAAGGGACGGTACATTCACACAATTATAGAATTGCTACATACTTACTGTTATTGTTTTTCAGTATAAGAAGATACTAGTGAATAATCTTCAAAGAATATCTGCTGGAGGCAATTCAACCATACGTAAATTATTGTAAATATCATTCTGATGAAATAGACTCACGCCTGTACTTATGGCTTAAACGGAATGTAAATACTCCTTTCATAAGCTCCACTCCCTAACCAAGCATCCTGTGTCATACTACCGTGTAATTTGCACCGCAACGTGGAAACCCTCATATATTTGCTCAAATATTTCAGTACGGGCGAATCGGCATCCGTTACCGGGCGTATGAAAAGGCTGAAAAGGTCGGATGTAATAGAACCTTCGTTGCATCAAATCTCTATATACTTCCCAAGGGGGCACTTTTACTGCCCTATTCGATATCCCTGTTACTGCCGCTTATAAATCAAAATTTCACCAAAGGGACTACAAGGATATAAAAAATCTTCAGCATTATTTTATATCCAGCGATAGCCGAGTGGAGAGACAGACAGACTGCTACGCAGAGGGTCTCGGGTTCGAATCCACGGCATGCACCATTGACCGAAGTTAAGTGCGTATTAAATTATTGATTATCGCTTGCTTATCGATGAAGGAAAACATCGTGAGGAAACCTGCATGTCTGAGAGTTCTCCATAATGATCTCGAAAGACATGTCTGCCAACCCGCACTTGGCCAGCGTGGTGAACTATAGCCTTACCCTTCTCATAGTGAGAAGAGGCCCGTGCCCAGCAGTGGGACAGTATAAAGGGCTGATGATGATGATGATGATTATTTTATTATAATATTTTATTTAAAAAACTTGCTTAATAGTTTTTACTGAAATCAAGTTTAAAAAATTGCTATGTCGACCATTTAATATAAATGCGCGCAATGCTAATAAATGTTTAAATGTTATGTATAAAATTCTTGGTATGTGTTTCGTTGGTTGGCCAAAGTATGAAATAATAAATATTAAAGCTTGAAATGTGAAAGGTGCACAGGTAAATAAACTCAATGAATGCAGATGAAAGGAAGAAGACATTATCGGTGTGCATGAAGTACGGTGAGAAGTCTGTGTGTTAGTTGGGTCTTCAATTGGTGGAAGTGGCTTGCAGCAGTTCCAATTAAGTTAATATATTAATGAAAATTATGTGTGTAGTTGACAGTCATAGATTTAAAGTAAAACAGACTTGACACATGAATGAACTAGGAAACAGGATCATGCGTATAACGAAAGCGATAATGACATAAGACGCCATGTGTAATCGTGTCTGGTTAATTCGTAGCGACACTGACTGTTTGCCGAACAATATTGGCGCTCTATCTTTAAGGCTGTGACCCCCAAGTAGGCTATTATTTGGGTAAATTAATAAATTACCGCTACGTCTTGTGCTGTTTTTGATTTGATTGGCCTCTTTTCTGTATGAGTCACCAGGGCCGCGACGATCCAATCCAGCGCCTGCGTGCGAAATCTATGAAACGCTTTTTGATCATCCTTTTTCGAAAGTAATTTTAATAATTTTAACGCATATCCCTGCGCGCTCCGCCCTATATATGGACGACTCGGCTCTGTGAGTCTCTTTGCCTAAGGTACCCGCTTAGTCTATGTTTAGTTTGAAATTAGTTAACACTTATGACTTGTATATAATTATACTATGTGCGCTGAAGCATGATGGTGGCAGTTTCAGTAACGTTTCATTTCACTTTTGAAAGTTGCCGCGATTTACAAATTATGTATTATTATTACTTAGTATTTCAGTTCTACCATATTCGTAATATTTTAAATCATTTATTACTGTGGTACATTAAATTATACCCAACCAGAATGTTCTAGTCTACAAATAAAATCGAATGGAAAGAAAAATTAAGCAAAGTGTTATGCATATAACTTAACACCATAGACGTATTTAGTGATGGGATGTACTGCTATGATGGATGTTCTATGTTTTTATAATAAAAAAACGTATATTGGGCGTACTTCAAATCATATTATAAAAAGTCTATAATTTTATTAATGAACAACAGAGCATATATATAGAATAGATTTCATTCGTCTAAACTCATATTAGAGTCAGCAACGTCTGAATTGTCACTAAATTCATCATCTGTATATGTGACGGATATTATCAACTATGACTCCATTATATTGTCAATGTGGATCTCACGATCCCAATCAGACATAATGTCCCTCTTTATTTTAATCACAACCTCCGACCAGTCTTCAGGTTGAACATTGTTGATGGACGCTTGCAATAGGACCAACATTTTATTTACCGCAAATGGCGGCGAAGTATTATTTCTTGCGGCGTGACCTTTTATTTGGGTCCAATTCATCTCAATAGCGTTATAACTGGCAATGGTAGGGTGATAGTCGAAGGACCTGGCGGCCTTTTTTTTGCCATTTTGTCCAGAGCATGGTGGCTTATGACGACGTACTAAGGCAATAAGCTCTGCCTTTAACATTTTTATATCTGCTGTAACTCCGTTTTCATTCAGCCACTTCACCAACTCGCTTTTGCGGTTGGATTGGTTTGGGGGTTTATGAACTTGTACCGAATGGTAGGGTTCGTTGTCCATTATTATGGTCATAGGCTCTCTTAAATTATTTAATAGACCTAATAATAATTTGACAAAAATGAAAATACGTGTCACATAGGTACAAGGCGCTAGCACTCGTAGTTCGTACTGACAATATCGCATGAGTAAACAAAATGGGCGCCGCGCCGATGCGTCGTAGAGCAAATATTTTGTCACGAAAAAAAAAGGAAATTACATATAAATATTGAAGTGTCTGTCTATGATTTCAAAATAACTATGTTTTTTCAAGTGCATATAGTTAGTTACACGATTTTAAGTCCCAAATAACCTTATTAAGTTTTTATCTGTCTGTCTCTCTGTCTTTCTGTTTGTCCGCGGTAATCTCTGGGATGGCTGAACCGATTTTTATGGGACTTCCACTGTAAGGTAGAGGACTTCATAGCGCTACATATAGGCCGGTATAATATTTGACCCACTGGTGGCGTCATGATATTTATCTATGTGTAATAACTAATCTTAATATATAAAATCCTTGCGTTACTGACTGACACGCTACAGCCGAAACTATTGGGCGCAGGAAGCTGAAATTTGGCATGTATGTTCCTTGGGGACCGTAGGGGTGCACTAAGAAGGGAATTCCCGAAATTCCCACGGGATCGGGCAAAACGGGAAATTCGAAAATATGTGCGTGCGAAGCCGCTGGCGTCGACTAGTAATATATAAAAGTGAATAGTCAGCCGTCATGAATTCTGGGAAATCACCGGCCATATAAAGGTTAGATTTGGCAACGAAAATCATTAAATGTTACTTTTATCCGCGTGCGCAGCCGCGGGTATCAGCTACTTTTATATAAGTACAAAGATATTATTTTGTAGCCATAAAATATGTAATTATATTGACAAGTTAATACACGTAGTTACACTGCAAAACCGAATAACACTCAAATTTTGATAACACTATTAACGTGAACTAGATTTATGCTGTGAGTATCGTTAGATCGATAAAAATGAATTGCATAACGTCACATCCCTAGTCATGTGGTTCTGACGGATGTCAACGTCATATAGGCAACTATCATCTGCACCATGCTACAGCGCACAGGGTATAGTGTAAGTATATCACAGAATTTGGCTTTTACTGGTTCCATGTTTGGCTCAACTGGGGTACAATCATTTGATCAGTTGACGTAATGAACTGTATTACTACTCTTGCGGTTCATTTGAAGGCTTAAGCGGGTGTTTGGGAGATCAAGACATAAAGAGGTCATAAAGTTTGGGCGAAGAGAGCGAACATACCTACCTATCTTAGACTTATTTTCTTTTCTGTTCTGGAAATGCGCAGGTGATGACTACTGGTATCGCTAGCATTAACAGCTACGTCAATACGCCTATCATAACGCCCAATACCACATGCTGACCTTATCTGTGTGGGATATGGGGCTCAGAGTAAAAACACAAAATGTCTTTAATTTACTTTTATTTTCCAAAAAAGTACACCTGCACCGTCTTACACCTTATAGCTATATCCGCCATCTTACTTTTCTATTTCCTTCCCTCTCTCATCCGTCTGCCATCTCACTCACACTTACGTTCCGTTCCCACATCTGTATATATAAAATTCTTGCGTTGTTGACTGACAGACAGACACGAAGGGATTTTTCGACGGGATCGGCCAGAGACAGTTAAATTAAAAAAAAACTGTGCGGCGTAGCTGCGGATTTTTCTTCATTTATATGAAATAACTTTTTCTTACTGTCGTGACCAAATTTCAAGATCGACCTTCAGTTAAAAGAACATCGCCGAAGAATATACCACTTATCATTTAATCCTACTAGGAGGGGACACGAAAGGGTTTCGAATTGTGTAACTTCCTAGAAAGGATGTTAACCGGTAGGTACTTGAGGAGTGAACCCAAAATTGTACTGCTTCCAAATCGTCAACCCTTCAAAACCCCGGCTTCTTTTATATAGCGGTGTATTTCAAGTGCTTTCGCTAGTATTGGACTCAACTTTATCGAATTTACTGAAGTTATAACAGTGAACGTGTGATTTTAAGCAAAGTTTTGCACTTATTGAAATTCGGATTTGAAAAGGAAGTTTATTGAAACTCTCATTATTGTATGCGGTCAACAAAACAGCGGCGGTATACTCGTTGACACATACTTTCTACCAAGCTGATACGGCGTAAAAAAATTATTTCTTCTTTTCGTGTAAGTGAAGCTAACTCTGTGGTCGGAGTTTATAGACCGCCATGTTAGGTCATGTTGCAACCTAACATTTCTCGTCTTGAGACAAGAACCAGCGACGGCTTTACAGGCCTTCCAAAGATCAGTAGTCTTCTAATGTAAAAGCCACAATAACAAGCGGTAACGCACCCAAGTAGTGATATCTGCCAACATTGCTTTCCTTTACCAAAGGTTTAGAATGTTAATCAAAGGAGCAATTCAAACCTACGACTGGGGCACACGACAGTAGTTTAAATAAGATCAAAATGACCATAGCAAGTGTCCATATAACTTCCCTTTCAGTTTGGATCAAATATTTGGCACTTTATATACCTGTTTAAATATTAGTGGGGTAAGGTCGGGTTCGGCGAGACGGCTTCAGTGCCGCGCGACCCGAGCCACTTATTACAAAATCCACTTATTCTGCTTATTTGAGTCGCTTGTACAGCAATATGTGGGCGGGTTGTTGCTGATTCTGTTTGTTTGAAACAAGTGGCGCATATGTTATGTCACGGACACTTACGGTGCTTTTAAATTAGTTGGTTAGAGCCTGACTGTTTGACTCAGCATAGACGGGCCACCTACCATGCCACCGGTGGCTGGCGACAAGCTAGTTACCTGATTTTTGATTAAAAACATATACTGCCTTTTGCAGTTCTCTATTGAATGTGGGGCTCTTCTTATTTGAGGAATAATTATGACATTGTGAGTCAATATGCAGCGCTATCTTCCGTGTGGTGACGGATTAAGAATACGGAATGTTACCACCCCATATCATCCCCTGGGTGTCGTAAGAGCCGACAGAGGGAGCATATTATGCAGAGAACAGCACTGTAAGAGAAGGAAAACTTGATACAAACCCTATACCAACCCGTTTGGCCAGCGTGGTATAGTAGGCCAATTCCTCCTTTCAAAGGAGAGGCCTAGCCCAGCAGTGGACTTTTAAAGGCTGATGATGATGAGTCAATATGCGGATTGACCACCCTCGGTATGAAATGCGGTAGTGAATATTTGTATTCTTTATCCGTCACTACACGGATTTTTCATACGTTTAGTCTGACATCGGCGCGTACGTGTAGCCAAGAATCACGTGAGTAAAAAGTACGTGAAAAGTACGTGAGTCCACTCTCTTATCTGGATATAAGCTTTGTCGTCGATGTCTTTGCAAGTGACTAGGAGCGCGATCAAACCTTATGTACAAATTGTAACGGCCACTGACATCTAGGGGCGGTCAGCGGCCATTATTGACGGCCATCTACCACCGTTATTTGCTCGCTACTAAAGGACGGCACACGACCGCCACTGCGGCTGTGGTCGGTGACCGTATTGCACGTAGTCTTATTAACTGGTGCAAAATAACTAGCGGTTTCGAAGAATGTAAGCAGGGTAACTCTAACATTATCAGAAATCATACAAATTCTGTGCTAATCATGAATCTATCCAGATGATAATGACTATACATAGGCTCTGTATTTCAAAGCGTCGTTGGACGAAGGCGGTAGCATTGAACGCTGTATATTTTTATTTTTTAATTAAAGCCATGACTATCGATCACATTGTCGCATGCCGTCGCGATATATTGAAACAATCGGCTCAAATAACTCTCTGAACGGACGCTATGTGTGCATCGCATAAAGGACAATGGCAGGTCACCATACATCAAAATCTCTGAATTTAAATTGAAACGTACTGTAATAAAAAAATATCAAAAAAATCGGCGTAAGTAACAGAGTCTATAAATGATTATCTTTTCTCTCGGGAAACCTGGAAAAAGAAGATATCGGTGTTTTAATTTTTAGTTAAGAATGAATGATGTAGGTACGTTTGAATTATCAAATGACATATGTCAGATTGACATCAAAACGCAGAAGTATTCTGTAGCATGTAACTGTCACAGTCAAAGACAAAAGCAGAGTTGCACATTTTAAATTTTATGTGAAATCGATACAACATTAAAACGATGCTGTGACGTTTTTAATTTGATTTAAAAGTTGTTTTGCTTCAAAAATATTAGCTTATTGATATAATGTTGATTAAAGATGAAATAACTGCATTTTAATAATTATATTTTAAACCAAACCGACCCTATAAAGGTCGATCGTATCGATTACTAATTTAATAATCGATACGAATCAATGTCAAACGTCTATTCCTGTCACACCATTGTCTATGGCAACAATCAAATAATAAAGTAGGTAGATACCTAGTTCGTAATCAATTGGAATGTTTTTATCATCATAAAAAAAACTCCGGCTTTAACGAGGCAAAGAGAAAATATAAAAAATCGTAGAAAAAAATAACAATTTGTTTTGTTCATACGAAGTTTAAGATCGCCACAACAAATCCAGACCAAATTCTGCCATTGTCCTTTGTGCTCACTGTGGAATAGTTCGCACCGCAATTTCATGCACATTGTAACATTGTATATGAAAAGGCATAGATCCATTAAGTAGGTACTATAATTTTACTTTTTTGCATATTATATTCGTAATTTTGTTCGTCTAACATGCCTCTGGTGAAAAACCTTTAATCAAAATCGTGATTTTTATATTAACAGGACACACGTGCTTCTAGTGCAACGGAAGGAGGAGCTTTTTTGTGGCACGTTTAAAAAGCTCAAATTTACAAAAGATAGCACAACTTGTTGTTATGCCACATGTTCTTTATATCCTTTAGTGTTTTTAAAAATACTCGCCACTTAGGTCTTATAACTTATGTAGGAGTAGTCTTTTAATAAATAAGCTGCAATTTTTAGAGAGCAATAAGGCATTACCATCAAAATCTCCAATGTCGTCGATCGGCAATCTGTTATTATTTTCTTAATTATTCCTGAGGATATTTTCGTGGAACATAATACTGAAAACAAACATTGTACGTAGAAGTTTTATCAATTATAATATACAAGTAATTAGTGTAAAGTTCCTCGCCTGAGGGTGGAAAGTTGCTTTTCTAACAAACTTGTAGTATCAATTTCAATGTTCGTTATTTTCTTGCAGGTAAGCATTTGAGGACACGAAACGACAGTGTAGGAAGTAAAGTACGTAAGTTTACGGTCTCTTGAAATATTCATGATAGTAAATGAGAGTCTACTATGCTGTACGCAATAATATAAATACTCGAACTCAGCATGGACCGACAGAGTGACGGCGAAGGGGCTAATTTTGGTATTTGGATTAAAACAGGTACTAACCATGCTGGGAGCACCAATCGGTTGTAAACTTTCGCGATTTGTTTATCTGTATGTATCTTCTTAATTCAAATTCTTTCGTTACTGACTGACTGACAGACTACGCACAACTAATACGACTGGGCGCAAGAAGCTGAAATATGGCATGAATGGTTCTTTTGGCGGCTGCACTAAGGATTTCCCGAAATTTCCAAGGAATCAGGCAGAAAAATGATGATAGGTTTAATTATAATAAAATGTGGGCATAGCTGAGTTCTGTATAAGGTATATATCCTCTAGTTCTGTATAAAGCTTACAGCTGAGTTCGATCAAAGTCACACAATGTTTGCGTTTGCTCGTCAAGGGAAGCGGCCGTTGCAGATCGATGCTTAACCGCATTATACCGACAAGGGGACTCTCGGATTGAGCTCACTTGGACATTTGTACTTGTATCAACAAAGTGCTCTGATATTACTTGATCCTAAGAACTCGTCTCCGCATTAGTCGAGTAACATCTCTAGTTAAAGTCGTGTAAAGAATAATGATCCGTTTAATTTTAAATTGTCTTTATTTGTGTATATCACGAACTTCTTGAATATTACGAACGATTGCAACAGGTTATTCCCTGACTTCCCCATCTTCAGGGTTCCCGTCTTGAGGGATCCCGAATATGATAAATATGACTACATTTATTTATCCGGGTATTCAAGGAATAACCCATCGCAAGCGCCATACATAATAAAACATAACCAGTTCTGGAAAGGAATGATCTTAGCTGGGTAAACATAACCAGTTCTGGAAAGGCATTATCTTCCATATACATTAAAAAAAAAAAACAATAAAAATAAACAATTCGTTTTAACTATATGGAAAAGCAAACAAATAATCCAGTTTATGATTCCTTCACCAAATTGCACATAAAACATGTATTTTATATTGCATTGTTACAATGCGAACAGAAAACAGTATAACGCAGACATCACGTCACGTAGAAGTTTTGTAGAATACTCGTCCGCCCTCGAGCATTGGCAAGTTCACGAGTGACACTTGAACGAACGAATATGTAACCCCTAGAGACAGAGCGTGCTCTTTCTATCAAATCACATAGGTTTTCCACTTTGTGATGCTGTATCATTATGGTGCATTGTTTCCACGTGACATCTAGGTCGTCAGTTGATGGAACTGATGTCTTGAACATTATGCCATGCTTATTTGATTTCACTTCTTCTGTTTCTCTTTAAAAAAGAAGTCACACTAAATATTATTCTTGTATTACGAGGGTTTTATAAATATCCAAATAAAGGACATAATACATAAAGCACACCCAGATTTTCCCTGCAAGCACCCGATGCATCAGGCACATTGACGATGATTTGTCTCCTGTGGAAATCGAATTCTCAATACGAGGCGCAGACTGCAGTGATGAGACGGTTGCTGAAACCACTGCAAAAGTATGGCCTACTAAAGTTGTCGCTTGAAATGTTCTTCGTATTCCATGTTTGTAAATTCGGCACGACATAGAAATTAGCTTAAAGAAAACGAGATTTATTAAATGTCTTTGCTGAAGCAGCGACAGACCAGTGTCGCAAGATACTTTTGATCCCAATTCTTTGCTATTTTGCAATTATACTCGCACTTTCAAATAACTATGCATTAATTATTATAAATCTTATCTAAAATAAAATAAATTTGCATATTGGTTCAAGTAGGTATAATTAGATAATTGACTAATTACAAATTTTCCGTCACTGTTCTTCTTTTTACTCAAACAGGATTAACAAGAATACGCACTAGTAAATTGCAACACAAGTTACCGCCAGTTAATGGATTGAATTCGGAGGTAATCGTTCGTTTACGATTCGTAGTCTCACAATTGCACTATTGTCCCTTTTTGTATTGTTTTTCAGTTAACGTATAATTATTGCCATTACCTCTTTAAAATGGTTCATTGAAAGTTATTTGGGAGCTGGCAGTTTTTTCGCGAAGGTTTTCCCACAAATATTCTCAATGCAAAACTGATAAGGAAAATTGAGTTTTATTAGAAGTTATGATTTTTAGTTTTTAACTTTTATTTCTTCTTCTTCTTCCATTTAAGAGCTAGGTAGCTCTTGTCGGTGGAGCAATTGCCATTGGCTTCGGTTTTCTGCCTTTTCTTTGACCTCTTGATAGGACCCGACTCCAACTTTTTCCTTCAGCTGTGTCATGTAGGTACGTCGAGGCCGTCCTCTTCCTCTTCTCCCTTCTATTTTGCCTTCCAGTATTATTTTGAAAAAGTTGTCGTGTCGTATCAAGTGGCCAATCATCTTCCCTCTCCGATTTTCTATTAGTTTTAACAACCGTCTCTCTTCGTTAACCATTCGCAGAACCTCTTCGTTTGTAATCTTTTCTGTCCAGCTTATTCTCTTCATCCTCCTCCAGCACCACATCTCAAACGCCTCCAATCTTTCTCTATCCCTTTGCGTCATGGTCCAAGTTTCACAACCGTATAGAGCGATACTCCAGACGTAAGTTTTAATTAGCTGTTTTCTAATTTTTGAGTTAATATTCGATTTGAATAGAGTCTTTTTCCTATTAAATGCTTGTTTGGCTATTGCAATTCTAGTTTTTATATCCTGTGTACATCTGGAGTCGTGTGTTATTTGGCTACCTAGATATTTAAAGCTATTGACCTGTTCTATGACAATGTTGTTAATTTTAATGGGTCTATTTTGTGACGGAAATTTCGAAGTTGTCAAACATTTTGACTTGATAGTATTTATTTTAAGACCAAGTTTGCTAAATATTGCGTCCATTTCTGCAAGTAATTTTTCTAAATTATCTGGGCTATCTGATATTGCTGCTATGTCATCTGCAAATCGAATAAATTGAATATTATAACCATTGAACTTAACTCCTCCCATGCCGCTGTTTGACACTTTACGAATAGCGCTCTCTATAAAGATGTTGAAGATTAGAGGTGATAGTGGACATCCTTGTCTTACTCCCTGCTGAACTTTTGCACTCACTTTTTCGTTCCCGACTTCTATTATCATTTCTTGTTGCCTATATAATTCGTATATTATTTTCCTATCCCTATAGTCTAATCCTGCTTCTTTCAAAATTTCCATCATCTTCAGCCAATTTACTCTATCAAATGCTTTTTCCAAATCTATGAAAGCTACATGTGTGTTCAGGCCCAAATCCATACGTCTATCGATAATAAGTCTCAATGCTAATATAGCTTCCCTTGTGCCTTTGTTCTGCCTAAATCCATATTGGTCTGGTCCTATAAAGATGTCTGCTAAGGTCCGTATTCTATTTTGAAGTATTTTCAATAGAATTTTAGATGCTTGAGAGACAACACTTAGTGTCCGGTGCTCTTCGCATTTATTGGTGTTTAATTTCTTTGGCAATGTTATCGTTTTACTGACTGTGAAGTCCTTCGGTATCGTTCCAGTGGCATACATCTTTCGAATAAGATAATAAACTTCTTCTAGCAAAGGCTCACAGTTAGCAAATTTAATCAGTTCTATATAAAATTGATCATTTCCCGCAACTTTTCGGTTGTGTAAGCTTTGGACTGCTTCATCGAATTCCACTCTCAAGATATCAGGGCCTAGATTTTCTTCCTCCACTTGATCTGCTTGTTCTATGCTGTTTTCATTCATACCTTGTCCGTCATACAAATGTTCTATATATCTTTTCCATCTTTCTGCTATTTCCTTATTATTTACAAGAAGTTTTTCTTCTTCATCTAGTATTACTGTACTTTTTGTTTTATATGTTTTATTTATCTGTTTGATTTCCCTATAAGCCCCATCTATTTTACCCTGTTTTATTAAAGTTTCTATTAAGTCACAGGATTGTTTTAAATCTTCTTCTTTGCGTTTCCTACACTTCAGAGTAATTTGGTTGGTCAACTTTTTGTATGCTGTTATACTAGTTTCATCGCTTTTATTTCTAAAATGCCTTCTCTTAGTCATTAAATCAATTATGTCAGGGGTTAGCCATCTCTTACGTGGTACAATTTTTTCTTTTAATAATGTTTCTTCTGCACTAGTTTTTATAATATTTTTTATTATATTCCATTTACTATCTACGTCTTCTATATGAATAAAGTTTTCTCTAAATTCTTCTATCTTATCACCTAACTTATTACTATATTGCACTTTAAATATATCTGACTTAAGTTTATTGAGATCAATACTTTTTGGCTTTATTTTCCTTTTGGTTTTCTTATTCTCTAAGGTATGGAAACTGACTAGCAAGTTATGGTCTGTATTTAAATCTGCTCCGGGAAACGTTTTGCATAGATGTACTTGGTTGCGATGTTTATTTTTTACTAAAATATAATCTAATTGGTATCTAGCGATATCACCAGGCATTTTCTAAGTATAGCGTCTTCGTTTAGGTTGATCGAACAAGGTGTTCGTCACAATTAAGTCGTTTTCTTTGCAAAATTGTACCATCCTATTTCCTCGATCATTCCTTTGTCCCAAACCAAATTTCCCTACAATGTTGTCTTCAATACCCTCCCCTACAACTGAATTAAAATCTCTAAAAACTTTTATTTACTTTTGCTTTTTTTATTTTAAATAAGTGTATTGTCATTGGTTCATGATAAGTGTGCGAAGTTTCACGTCAATCCGATTATTTGTAAGTGGGGAAAATCACATTCAACGATTACGTTAGATAGCGAGATACTAACAGATATAGACATACTAAGCTGATAGGCAAAGCACGTTTAAAAGCATATTACGATCTAGCGTTCGAAAGCTATTCGTACGAAGCCGCATCCAAAATAATTGAACAAGAAGAGGTAATAAATTGAATGCAGTACTCCAATTAAACGTTCGAGTATCGCATTCGAAATATACACAGAATACACGCTGGGATTATAAAACGGAGCGTTTTCTATTCAAAGTACTTACAAAAAAAAGTATTATAATATGTATGTTTATTCATAGTCTAGTACCGATAGTATAAGCTCTGCTTAGTTTGGGACTAGATTGTCTTGTATGAATGTGAAAGAATATATTATTATGTACTTTGTTGCAGCAAGTGGCCGTCAAATTTTTCGAAAACCTACCCACAGTTAGTTTTGGAGTTTAAATAATGTTTATATAAAGCTAACTTAATCAGAGTGGTGTCATTGTTGTTATTGCGTTGGTTTAAGTCGCAAGTGTCAAGTCGATAATGATTTTTTATCATACGTTAGGTACTTTCCGACTGGTTGTGAACCGCCTACGAAAAGTTGAAATAATTAAAAAGGAATCTAAAGAAATACTTCGTTGCACATCAGCAAAAATACAAGATTACAATAACTTAAGGCGCTGTACCTAGTCAAAATAGGCTTCACAAAACAGTTTTTTAGCCAAATGTATACATTTTAGAGCAGCTAAAAAAATATATGTTAATCTTGATCATATTTATGGGGGGACCATTGTGTTCAAAACACGTTTTCGATAAATTTTCTCGATAAAAAAAACCATAAAATAACCATTAAAATTGAAATTGTAGCAATTGTAACTGTATTATTTATAAACAAATCTTGATAATATTAATAACAGTGATGTAATATATAATAATAAAGGGAACTGTTGTTTTTATTTATCGATTGGAATAAGATATTTGTAAGGATTAATGTATTTAATGATAAATAACTCGTTCTGAACGTCCCGTCGTCATCGCGCTTCTCTTTCTTATGTATACGATCCGACAGTGACAGCAACAGCTGTACGCAGTGTACTGTACACAGCGCCTTAAACAAAACTTGAAACTAGTGGTACATCGGAGGTCTTATCGCAAAATGCGATATCTTCTAGAAGATAAACATGAATAGAATAAATTATTTGATGATGCCATTTAAAAGAGAACGCTTAATTATAACATCATCCTCTTAGCGTTATCCCAGTTCCAACCTGGGGTCCGCTTACTAGTCTAATCGGATTTGGCTGAATATTAGCTTTTCCACAGAGCGACTGCCTGTCTGACCTCAGCAACCCGAAGGGATAGCGATATTCCATGGTTTAGACTAGTGTCAGTTTATTTTAGAAGGTACTGACGCCCTGTAACAATTGTCAAAGATCTTCATGACAACCGGGACCGACGGCTTAACGTGCTCTCCGAGGCACGAGAAAAGCACACAAACAATTAACAACTCAACATAACTCTGAAAAGTCATTGTTGCGCGCCGTGGATTCGAACCCGATACCCTCTGCATGGCAGTCTGTTGGTGTCTCCACTAGGCTATCGCTGCCTCTATAATTACGACACATGGTTCTTAATTTTTATTACGCGCTGAGACATAGATGCTTATTGTTCTTCTATCTTTCTAGCGTTATCCTGGTTACACCCAAGACTTTCGCTATGTGGAGCTTGCGGTCCGCTTACAAGTCGAGCCAGATTTGACAAAATATTACTAATATTAGCTATTCCATAGTGCTATTGCTCTTTTATATTATTATTTTACGTAGATTGGGTTTTTCCTATGCCATGCCTGTAATTGATATTTCTGCCTTAGGAAACCCACAACAGATACAGAGAAAACCTACATCTTAAATAGAGGACAAAAGAGGATTTCAGCTGTGCCTACCTGTCTACGCTGCCGCGTTATAGCAGATACTAAATGTAATCACTTCAGTATGCTCGTGCTCTTATAAGGTAGATTGAAAGTGAGTACTAACCAATTTAAAAACACCGCCGTTACCTATTGAATTGAAAAAAAAATATCAAGACACGATTCCGATTCGATTCGATCTCTGCTTTAATAATATTTGAATAAAAAATCTCAGAGGAACGGTTCCGATTAAGGTACAATTCAGTGAATTTCAGTGTCGAGGTTTGCTTATGGAACAAATTGGATTGCCGCTTGCGGTAATACGCCGGGTCGCCTAAGGAGATTTCTTTTATACGAGAATTCTTAGTATGCGACAAAGTTGAACGCAGTTTGTTTGAATGTAGTTATTATACTTACTGCTTTATTATGTCATAGTCTATTACAATGGGTCAGTACAAGTTGAGAGGCTTTATAGTGTGTATATTATTTTTTCATCTTCGAGTAGCCAAGGCGACAATAATTAATGCATATTTATTTCAGATACTTTTACACATACCTAGTTCCCTTCTTCCCATGATTGTCACACTAAAGTCGTAATATCTTAAAATCTGTTTTTTTAAACTAGATTTTTTTTAAAGTAAACAAGCTTTGAAGCTACCAGACCCATCAGACCTTTTCATACTACTAGCTCAAAATTATGAGGCAAACAAGCAGACGGATCGTCTGATGGTAAGCGATTAACTGCACCCATGGATACTTGCAATACCAGAAGAATCACAAGTTAGTTTCCGACTTGGCTGTAATGAAATATTAATAAAATTGGCCAAGTGCGAATCGGACTCGCGCGCGAAGGGTTCCTTACCATCATCTATGAAAGAAAATCACGTTTGTTGTATGTATATTTAAACATTTTTAAGATCGAGTAAAAAATTGCTTGAAAATTACGTTTGTTGTATGGGAGCTCTCCTTTAATATTTACTTTATTTTTATTAAATAACTTATATTGAAAGGTAATATACAAATATATATTCTGAGAAAATTTTAAGCGTCTACCTATTACTGTTAGCAGTATTGAGCAAAAACTACGAAAAATAAACACGTTTATTGTATGGGACCCACCTTAATATTATATATTTTTTAATTTTAGTATTTGTTGTTATAGCGGCGTTAGAAATACATAATTTGTGAAAATTGCAGCTTTCTAGCTATCACAGTTTATGAGATACAGCCTGGTGTCAGACCGACAGACAGCGAAGGCTTAGTAATAGGGTCCCGTTTTACCTTTTAGGTATGGAATCCTTAAAAGTACGTCAAATGAGGGGAACCAATTGTACAAAATGTATATTTCTACTTTCATTTGTATAAGCTCTGCGATATTATGCCAGTTAAGACAAGTAGGGTAAGGTTGCGATCATTGGACCAGCGCTTTGATTGGACCACTTTTATAACTCACGAACGAATTGGTTTAAAAATCGTTTGGAACATCGAAACGCTAGCTTTATGACCATAGGCACAGCTCGTGTACCGCCTGTGTCGTCGGAGGCTTGGTTGAGGAGAGATGCGTGTCGTTTCATTGCACGCGCTTTTGATCCAAAATTGTCGCAATATATGTCTCCATGTAAGTACAGTTCTATTAAGTACAATAACGTACAATATATTCGATAACGTTGGGCATTTATTGGTGTGGCTAATTACCAAAGTAAGTTGTTGACAACTATTTAATTTTTTTTTTTTTTTAATGAGGTAGTAGTGTGTTGCCATCTATGAACCAGTGCCTGGCTCTTTGATTGAACCGGTCCAATCATGGCAACTTCTCGAATCGCCGATTTCATTATTTATTATTTTCTTTTTGAATGGCGAAAAGAGTATTCATGGAATGAGACAAGTATGGATTTAGCGTTACAAGCGTTACGTAAAGGTAAGGTGGGCATAAATGAGGCAAGCAGGATTTACGGCGTGCCTAAAGGGACACTGAAAAATACGAAGGCCAAAAGTTGCGAGCAAATTGTTGGTTCAACGTGAGATCTGACTCCAGAGTTTTAGAAAAACTAGCTGAACAGATTTTAGAATTGGAACGATGTTTATATGGTGTAACACCAACTGTCATGTAAATTTTCGGTGCAGGAGGAGTGTGTTTGTGTAAAAAAGGGTAAAAAGAAATGTGTAGAAATAAGTGATGAATATGAGAGTTGATGGATGTAAGGCAAGAGGAAGACCAAAGAAAAGATGAATGGATTGTGTGAAGGCTGACATGAATGAAACTGGAGTGAATAATCGGATGACGGCTGATAGCAGAGAATGGAAGAGATAGACATTCTGCGCCGACCCTAATGGGAACACGGCAGGAACAGGAGAGTATAAATTTAAGATTTAACTGTACCTGTCTTTCAAGCGTTCTATAAAAATGTAATTAAAAAAACGTTGCCTTTGTGTTTTCTAAAAATAACATATTTTTCTAAGGCACTTTGAATGGACCAGTAGGCCAATATTGTCTAAGTCCAATGATAGCAACTGAGTGGTCCAATCAAAGATACAGTGGTCCAAACAAGGCGACCATATTTTATTAATTTATTGCTCTTTTGGCACTAAACGCTTAATTTTAAAAATTAAATACGTATACTGCGGATACTTCAATAAAAATACAATTCATTTAACCAATTTCTATATTGCCTACTGCTATAGTTTTGATTTTATGACCGTCCAAAGTTAAGTGGTCCAATGGTAGCAACCTTACCCTAATTCTTATGATAATTCTAAATAGTAACGGGTTGGGCATGTATTCAAACCATTATGACCGCTTTTGGGCACTCTTATCTTATGACTGAGACAACTCGTGTGAATTATATATTTTCAACCCAATATACTTCTGATTAAGTTTGAAATATTTTTAACAGCGTATCAAAAATGTTATGTAACACACTAAAGTGAGTTCCGCAAAAAAACTTTATTATTTCACTAAAATACTGACTTGCACACTAAAAATACTATTTGTACACCAAATAAGATGGTCTTTTTACAAAATATCATTTGATATGAAGAGTTTCGTCCGCTCGGGAAACTTATCCACTCAGAAAACTTAATAGGTTATGTTAGGTTCTCTTGTGACCCTGCTCCCAAAAATAGGAGCCCTGCGAAGCAGGGCTCCGTCAACTTAGCTTAGTGGTGCAATTAGTATTTTGGTGGAAAATTAGTATTTTTGACTAACAGTTAAATACGATACATTAAGTTTATTGCGGATTCCAAGACAGTTTTGACTTTCTCCGGGACTTCACGAGTGTCAAAACTCATTGTCATCATTAGTCACTGATAATGTACAAGCCTACACATGTGACGTCATATTGGGAATGACAGTGAGAGTACCACTTATAAAAAAAAAATGGCAGTGACAAATTATCAACCATGCTTTGTCGGCTCATAACTGCAACCTGGGGCCAACAAAACCTTGCATAAGATGCGTAAATTAATACAGAAGAATGAGGTAAATTTCAAAACAAGTAAATTTCGATAACGCGGCCACATTAACTGAATTAATTTGTTTCTTTTCCCGTTAGCCACTCGCATTGAGACTGTTACCATAGATTATGTCACTGGAATCGAAGGTAATTCACTCTAATCTACGTTGCACTAAAAATAGGATGGTAGATAGGTCAGGCAGATAAGCCAGGTCAGGTCAGTAACGGCGAGCGACCCTAACGATACAGTAATAGAATAAGATGTGGATTTTCTTTTCCTATCGTATGATAGGAAAAGAAAATCCAAGTTGTAAGTTTGTTTGCCTAAAATAACAGGAAGCAAGTAATATATCACAATAGCTGTATAGCTGTTGTCACATATTAGGGTCGGCGCAAACGGGTCACCGACCACAGCCACTGGTGGCCAGCGATAGCCACTTAACACACTTTTTTCATATATTTTGTATGGACGCGCCGCACACGTGTGGCTGGTGGCGGCCACTCGCTACAGAAGTAAAATATATTATGAAAAAGTGTGTTAAGTGGCTGTCGCTGGCCACCAGTGGCTGTGGTCGGTGGCCCGTTTGCGCCGACCCTAACTTGCTTCCTGTTATTTTAGGCAAACACGGGTATATCATACAATGTAAATAAACGGGCATTACTCGCAATATGAAATTAATTTGCTTAAGGTAAAAATTATGACCTGTAATTCCAACGTTTCGGTCGTCTTACAACGACCGTGGTCGCGGAGGGTCTATCATGTATTTAGGATAGATCTAGATTTCTAAGCACCAAATAGTTTCTTCTTCTTTAAAATATCTCCTATAGTAGTATGAATTATTGAATTGTAGTAAATTTTAAAAGCAATTATGAAGAATCATGTCAGCACAATTTTATTAACGCGTCGTGTTTTGTCGTCGAGAACATGTATACTGTATAGTAATTGCGTGTGTAATTTCTAATAGCGCGATCCAAGATCTTCAGTCAAACCATATCTTCATAGTTTAGCCGGTACCCGATAGATGTCGCTAGTTGCATACTAGTTACATCAGGCTACACATTAAGACTGGGTTGCACCATCTTACTTTAACAATGACAAAGATCGCAACATCTGTCAAAGCACCGGTTAAGCAAAAAATTAGTTGCACCACTTGACAAAAGTTAAAATGACGTCATAATTTTACGTTAACTGTAACCACCCGATGTTGGCCGGTTAATGTTAATGTTAAAGTCAGTTCTATTGTTGATATGCATCGAATATAACCACCAAAAATGTCACTGCTTCGATAAATACTCGCAGAAACTAGTTCTTCTGAAGACAAATGTGTTTTAGACCAGATAAGTGTAAGGCAGCGATAGCCTAGTGGAGTACCAACAGACTGCCATACATCATCGGGTTCGAATCCACGGCGCGCACCAATGGCTTTTCGGAGTTATGTGCGTATTAAATTGTCAATTATCGCTTGTCCCGTGCCTCGGAGAGCACGTTAAGCCGTCGGTCCCGGTTGTCCTGAAGATCTTTGACAGTCGTTATAGGGCGTCAGTACCTTCTAAATAAACTGACACTAGTCTAAACCATGGGATATTGCTATCCCTTCGGGTTGCGGAGGTCAGACAGGCAGTCGCTCTGTGGAAAAGCTAATATTCAGCCAAATCAGGTTAGACTAGTAAGCGGACCCTAGATTGAAACTGGGATAACGCTAGGAGGATGATGATGAAGTGTAAGGCCTAGGAAAAGAAAAGTGTATTTCTCCAGAACTGATCGATTTTCAAAATGGGACAACAAATCATTCTTGGCTAGATTTCGAGTCTCCAAAAATGTAGCGCGGTGGCAAGCTCAACGGTTGGAACACTCTCTGTGCTAGCTACCTGAAATGTTATAAGGTAGACATTAAAATAATAACAGTTGAAAAGATAAAATGTGACGACATGAAATTTTGCCAGGAATCGAACCTTAGCTGGTCCGCCACAGTGCGCTGGTGGTGTGTGACTGGCGAGTGTTTCTACGACGATGATCTTCTATGTGCTAGTGGACTGTATGGCTTCGATCTATTTGGGGCTTCAGAAATAAAACATCTTCATACGTTGAGAGCGATGCTGTTGAGGTGTCCGGTGTTGGATGGCTACATATGGTTACTTGGTTACAAGATGGTGGTTGGGACGCCAACAAAATGGCCGAATATATGGTTGCTTAGGTACTTCGGAACTTTACCTTAAGGACGACCACCGCACCGAACATATGCGCAACAAATCTTTATTTGTGATAAAGTACATACATGTAATTATCTTAAACTAGCTTTCGCCCGCGGCTTCGCCCGCATGAAATTTTAATAAAAAGTAGCCTTTGTACTTCCAGGTTTCAGACAATCCATATCAAATTTTGTTACAAACGTATCTGCACATTAGCCGTGTAGCATACATATATTATAAACAGATAATAAGTACTTAAAATTACTTTTGTTTTTATAGTCGTCAAACTTCAGGTAAAGATTAGTATGTAGTGTATATTATTAAAGTTATTGAAGAGCTTATATACCTACTGAATAGAATTGCAGCAAAAATAAAAACTGAAAGCATTACCAGAAAGTACAAAATCAGACCGCCCCTCCTCCCCACTGCGCTTCAGCGCACCAACTCATACTCTCGCGCTTTTAATAACGCTGCGCTTTGGTCAATTATATCGTAAGCTCTATTCTTCCAATCAAGCTCTTTCATTTGATACCCATATTGGGGTATTTGTGGAAAATATGTCATCCGCCATATTATGTCGACAGCCATCTTAGATTTTTCATAGTGAGCCCTATTCTACGAATCAAGCCCTTTCATTTGATACCCATATTGAGGTATTTGTGGAAAATAAGTAATTCACCTTTTTCTGGCGGCGGCCATCTTGGATTTTTCATAGTGAACTCCATTCTACCAATCAAACCCTTTCATTAGATACCCATATTGAGATATTTGTGGAAATATGTAATCCGCCAGTTTGTGGCGGCAGCCATCTTGGATTTTTCATAGTGAGCCCTATTCTACCAATCAAGCCCTTTCATTCGATACCCATATTGAGTTATTTGTGGAAAATATGTAATCCGCCATTTTGCTGCGACAGCCATCTTGGATTTTTCAAAGTGAGCTCTATTCTACGAATCAAGCCCTTTCATTTGATACCCATATTGAGGTATTTGTGGAAAATAAGTAATTCGCCATTTTGTGGCAGCGGCCATCTTGGATTTTTCATAGTGAGCTGCATTCTACCAATCAAACCCTTTCATTTGATACCCATATTGAGGTCGTTGTGAAGTAATATGTGATTCGCCATTTCGTGGTGGCCATCTTGGATTTACAATCATTTAAATATTATCTTTTAATCTCGATGACAATATGAGTGTATACCAAATATCAGATCAATCATCAGGAGGGGGGTAAAATTCCAATTACTAAATTTGACCCAAGCAAACAAATAAAGATAATACAGGATTTTCGCCGACTTAGTTGATACTTTTCCTTATAGTATGGCAACATTATACATTGTTTTTATAAATTGTAGCGTATGTGTTATTCTGATGTATAAACTATATTACTGTAAAGTTTCATCCAAATCCGTTCAGTAGTTTTTGCGTGAAAGAGTAACAAACATCCATCCATCCATCCATCCATCCATCCATCCATCCATCCATCTATCCATCTATACATACATCTTCACAAACTTTCACATTTATAATATTAGTAGGATACTATGGTACATGCATACGAGGGTCAAACTGAAAGTTCTTAGAAAATCAAAAACTGATTACATTAGCCAGTTATTAGTTTTATTATATCTTTTCAAAATATTGTCCATTGACGTCAATACACCGCTGCATGCGATGGAACCACTGGGAAAAGCACTTTGCCCACTCGTCCTTAGGGGTCTCTTCAATGGCATCGCGATACGCAGCCACCGCTTCTTCAGCATTCATAAACCGCTTTCCTTTAAGTTTTTCTTTAATTTTTGGAAATAAATAAAAATCACAAGGCGCGAGGTCGGGGCTATGCGGCGGGTGACCCAGTAATTCAACGTTTGACGTCGCCAAATAGTCGATCGTTCGCTTGGCGGTGTGCGACGAGGCGTTGTCGTGGTGAAGGAGGATCCTACTGCGAGGTCGTTTCTCTCGAACTTTTTCCAAGACAAGTGGCAAACAATTGGTAGTGTACCATTCTGCAGAAACTGTTTTTTGATCCTCTAACACAATTGTTGCGAAATGACCTATCCTTCCAAAGAACGAGGCCACCATTTTTTTTCCCGCACTTCGATCTCTCTTCACTTTAGTTGGCAACTCCTCGAAAGGAAACACCCACTGAGCAGATTGTCTTTTGGTTTCAGGATCATAACAGTAAATCCAGCTTTCGTCACCTGTTAGTATGTCGAACACAGCATTTGAGTCACCTCCGTTAAATATTTCAATCATTTTACGGCACCAATCCACACGATGGAGTTTTTGAGCCTTAGTCAAATTATGAGGTATCCACCGGGCGCAAAGCTTCCTGACCGCTAAATGTTCGTGGAGGATTTTGTGCACTTGACTCATACCGATGCCTAAGCTTGTCCGAATCTGCTGATAGGTCACTCTTTTGTCAGTCTCTATCATACGCCGCACAACACAGATGTTATTTTCAGTCGTCGCCGTAGAAGGCCGTCCCTCACGTACATCATCAGTGAGATTAGTGCGACCACGTTTAAACTCATTAAACCAGTTGTAAACAGTCGCACGAGATGGGGCTTCATCGTGAAAGGCCAATCGTAGTCTATCATAACTTTCTTGTTGACTTAAATGACATCGAAAGTCATAAAAAATCATTGCACGAAAATTTTCTCGTGTTAAATTCATGTTGACGTGACACAGACAATTTTCAATTTGCCGCCAAATCGTAAAACAAATGACAAATGAATGAAATATATACTCAGTAATATTGGCAAAGAGTTCTATTTTCAAATTTTAGAATATTTTTTTTATTATATTGTTTATAAGTGGCCAGTTCTAAGAACTTTCAGTTTGACCCTCGTATTTATGTTCTATACATAGCTAGATAAGTCTCAAAAAGTTCTATCGAACGGTATATAAAACATAAACCTGTTTGCATCACTAAGTTATTCAAGAAAAACTATCGACAATTAATGTTGTCACACAAGGGTCCACCCACTACCTATATTTTCTATAAAAACACTATGAAATACTATAGGTTATGTATGTAATTTTGGTAGGCCGTTGTGTGCAACTATATGGAGCATCTAATAAAACAAACGCCATGAAAAGATATTTATTCAATTCTAAGATAACATAGTAAAGCCTACGATGCATATAAGTAAAAATACAAATTTTCTTAAGAAAGCACTATCGTAAATAAACAAAGTTTATGATAAACATGCAAATGTTTAATATTACGATTATTTTATTATATTTATTACGACTATATAAACCAATAACTAGCAATAGGAAAATATTTAAACATGATTTCAAGCCTATTCAAAGCTAAAAAAGACATAAAACTACAAAACTACTATGTAAACATAACCGCTGTTTATCAACTATTAGTTCTTATCTATTACAACTGATAACACTATTTATGATCGATATCTAAGTCCTTACGGTTAGCACAAGTATAAGTTTAATGTTTATACACTACACAGCACTTCTTATTACCGATTTGCGAATTTTCACTATTCTAGCGTTATTTTATCACTTGGAACGTCGGAGAACCGAACCCGGTCTACCGCACGATTGGATAGCACTATTTTTACACGATTTTCACTCGCCGTTTCGAATAGGTACACTATTCACTATAGAGTTTTTTAATGTCTGTCGCGAACAATAAATAAGTATGAAATTTTGAGCACCAGGCCCTTCAATATATTTATCATTGTATCTATTTATGTTCCTTTTTTGCCACTCTCTTGATATTCTCAAATTTGTATTTGAGCTGGCTCACAGTGCGCGGGATCTCTCCAATGGCATTAAATTCGCTTTCTATTGAAGTATCGGTTTTCTTACAAAATAATACATTTTGATGTTTGGTTATTAACGATTGAAGTCTATCGACTTCGGCTCCGGTAAAGTTTATGCTTCTTTCCATGAAATATACAGAATTTAACGTAAAGATAGGCATATTTTTGTGTGCTGTAAAATAAATAACACGCAAGTTTTATGGGCAATGGAATAAGTTGTGCATACTTACGTTGTTTGGCTGTTTACGTACAAGCTTTTTGTATTTGATGCCATTATTATCTTCTACACTTCGTAAAACTTGAACTCGTAATAGGTGTAGTATAAACAAGAAAGATAATCAAAATCTTTTAAAATGATGCGCGTTCAGCGCGTTCAATTCGTTTGACGTTTGATATAATATTTGACATCTTGACATTAGCACAGATTAATATAATTACACATTAGCAATAACAGGGAAGCTCTAGTATTGCCGGACTTAAAAATAGTTCCCGCAGCGAATCGGGGTAGATTACGCCTCATTTGTCTAGCAACCCTGTTAACTTTAATATTAGCAATAAAAACGTTGGTGCAACACATTTTGCAGCAGCCGTCAAGTTTATTGTTAAAGTTATTGTAAAATTTGACTTTAGCTTTTACTTTAACCGGTGATGTGGTGTAATCCACTCTAAAACAATGCATAAAAATGTAGCAACTTTAAGTCTAATTCCTCACAAAAGATCACGAGAAAACGTAATTACTTGTTTTATTAAGTCTCTGAATGCGACTGTATGAAAGTACAATTTCAGTAAATTAATACTCCACAGTCTGTTAATATTTTGTTTATTATTCCTATGGATATTTTCGTAGAACATAATACTGAAAATAAATATTGTACGTAGAAGTTTCATCAATTATAATATACAAGTAATTAGTATTACGTTCCTCGCCTGAGGGCGGGAAGTTCCTTTTCTAACAAACTTGTAGTATCAATTTCAATGTTCGTTATTTTCTTGCAGGTAAGCATTTGAGGGCACGAGAACAGTGTGGGAAGTAAAATACGTAAGTTTACGCTCTCATGAAATATTCATGGTAGTAAATGTGAGTTTACTGTGCTCTACGCAATAACAGAAATACTTGGACTCAGCATGGACCGACAGAGTGACGGCGAAGGGGCTAATTTTGGTATCTGGATTTGGTACCTGTTCTAACAGGTACTAACCATGCTGTGAGCACCAATCGATTTTAAGCTTTCGCGATTTGTCTAGATATCTATATTGATCAAATTCTTGCGTTACTGACTGACTGACTGACAACGCACAGCTAAAACTATTGGGCGCAAGTAGCTGAAATTTAATATGATATCCCGAAAGCTTCACGGCATCAGACAGAAATACTTAAATTTAAGAAAATGTGCAGGTGTAGCTGCGCTTCAATATAACTGTTGACTTGCAACGGTCGTGGCCGCGTTCGAATTTTTTGGACATAGACTTTAGCTCAAGGCAGTTATTTTAGCAACATATGCTTCACAAAATCAAAGGAAAAGCCACTTTTTTTAAGGTCGTCGATAACGTTTTGAGCAGAATTAATACTTCCTTTTACTTTAGTTTTCTTTTTTTTTTTATAGACTCACGCCTGTATGCCCGAAGGGGTAGGCAGAGGTGTGATATAAAACCCACATTTCGCGATGAATTTCTAGGTCCCACGTAATAGGGGGCGAGCCTATTGCCGTACCGGGCACATTACCAGACTCCGAGCCGCTACTGAGAATTTCCTGACAGAAAAACCCAATAACACTTTGCCCGACCCGGGAATCGAACCCGAGACTTCCCAATCCCACACGCACATTTATGCCGCGAGACCAACGAGGCAGTTTTCTTTATATAAGGTATTTTTTAATTGTTCGTAAATAAGTCTCTTTGTCGTTATTTCGACAGCTCACGTTGGTCCTAAAGCCATTGTTCGAAAATTAGGCTGACCTGAATTTCCATTGCGCGTTTTCAACAACGCTCGTTGTACCCCAACGCGACGTCAATAGAAGGTACGCAATGTACTTAATTTCAATTTGTATTTATTATGAAATGTAAATGATTAGGTAATGTTCCGAAAATACCACGTTGGATGTTAAAGTTATTGTGGACGTATTTAATAGATTTTTTTTTCTAATACGCACATGTTTTATAAAGTACCTACTATTATCTATGGCGTATGTTTATCAAATGTTTTTAAAATTATTCAATTGCCGTAATACGCATTAATGTTGAACTATTTGGTTTTCATATTTAAATATGTACCGTGTAATTATAATAATGGACTGCCTCAGTGGTCCAGTACATAGCGTATGCGACTGCTGATCGGAAGTCCCGGGCTCGATTCTCGGTCGGGCAAAGTGTTACTGCCTTTTTCCGTATTTTCAGTAGCAGCACGGAGTCTGGTGATGTCCCCGTTAACGGCAATTGGCTCGCCCCCTATTACGTGGGACTTAAAAATTCATGGCTAAATATGGGTGTAATATTACACCTCTGTCTACCTCTTCGTGGATACAGGCGTGAGTCTATAAACAATTAAAATAAAATAATAATTATGATAAAATAAGTAAGTAAGTTCTTATTTTTTTCAGCAAAAAAATCTAGTAGGTATAAATTACATCAGGCATGTTGGATGTTATGTATGGCTTCGTTATAAATGTATTTAGATTTAACAAACTTACACGGCCTAAGTATCGTAATGTAATGTCTGTTGTAAAATAAATTACATAATAAAATACAAGGACAATGTAAGCACAAAGAAAATCTCGTGACGCATTTTGACGATAATGGTACTTATTTCAAAAATAAATTACGCTCATAACTGAAAGAAAAAATTGGTTGCCTGTAAAGTCGGTATACGGGCGAAAGTTTTACGTGACAACGACTTTGAGTGGTAAAATAATTTTAATGTGAATATTCATTCGTATAGTAGGAAGAAGGATGAAAGACGCGTGCCTTTCACTTTTTATGTCTGTCTCTCTCGCTCTTAGGCGGGACGCGTGCCTCTCACTCGCTCTCATTGTGAGCGCATAACGTGAGCGGAGCGTAACGCAGTTTCTTGAAGTGTCACCCGGCAAACCAATTTATAAGACGTTGTCACGTCAAAACGTAGGATACAAAAGAAAATGAAAGATTTTTCCGTGACGCAAGTAGGTAGCAGTGGTTACGATACCGTTTATTTTGCTTTTGAGGAGGTAGGCGTGGCTGAAACAAAAATATGGCTTCCATAAAGACGTTAGATACTATTAATAGCAACAATTTCAAGTCTACCATGAACTTCAAAAGCGTTGCTTATGGAATTAGCGGTGCCAGATTTTTTTGTATTTTTCCCTTACGTATCGATTTTATATTTAAAGGCAGTAAGAATTAGGACTCTTGCCATGCATTGAAAAGTACCGAAGGATTTGCCTTGAAGATTTACTTTACCGAAGGAAGAGCACTAACAAATTTTTAAGAAAAATAATATAAAAAATTTAAGCTTCATTGTTTTACTTGTGGCCAAATTTTGCCGGCTACTGTGACCAAGAAAATAGATATTTACAGATTTTTGCAGATGTCTTTCGGACAATAACTACAGCTAGCCACCAATCAGTTGCTACGACACAACTGACTGGACTATAGACGTTTCCCTTGCACATAAGACCGGTGCTTCGACAATATAAACTACATACAGTAGTTTATATCGCAGCAAAACATTGTCAATCAGTCTTTGATAGATTGATGTGTTTCGTAGTCAACAAAGACTTTCACGTGCTGTGGTCAGCCTACAGAATCGACACAGCAACCTGATACCGTCTATATGTGAGAGAGAGATGGCATGTGTTACCTTTGTTCTATTCTCGTCAGCCGATGACACGTGTTGGATATAGGTTATGTTGGTAAGCTTTGTTGCTTAGGTTTTGATGAGTAGTTTTGTGGGTAAGTTTTACGCAGTTTGGCATAACAATGTATCTTCTAAAATGTAACTCAATTCAAATCTCAAATATAGGTTATGCTATATATGTACTTCAATGCTAAGTTTGTTATGTGACTGAGCATTGAATAAAAGCCTGGCTTTAATTATTTATAGCAAGAATTATAGCGCGTGGTACTCGGGCCTCGGGGTTTACCAAGTACATTAAAAATAATAAATTAAAAATGCAAGAGTTCAAAAAAATACTATGAGGTAAAGCCCAGCTCTATTTTCAGCTGAGTGTAAAAATACATGAATTAAATTTTGCAATTAAAATGATTTTTAATTAAAAAGTACATAGAAATGTGTATGTATTTTTTATACGTAGTTTTTTCCACTTGCAGATAATTATAACATCAACTGTAGGGTTAAAATTTGTTGAAAAATGCAAGATAAGCAAAAATTATTTAAAATTTTTGGTATCTCTATAAATCGTAGAAGTTAATGTACGGATATTAATGGCGCAGGCTACAATGTAAAGGTAAAATTATCGCGCATATATACTGGTAGGTACTAACCCAGTTGCGTCCACGTCCGATGTAAGCCGGTAGAATCGTCGGAGAAAATCGAGTGTTTAAAACCCGTGCTTAAAAATAAGGTTTAACTGAGAGTATGTTAGTTAGCACATAAAGGTGTTCACAAAGCGTCTGCAATTAGCGATTTTTTTACGTTTGGTATTCGAAGTCGCCTGAGAATCTATGTTTTTCAAAATGTACTAGTTAAATGAGTGTTTCTATGTATAATATGTATGTATTTACAAAAAAAAGTATATTTGTATGTTTATCCATTGTCTAGTACCCATAGTTCAAGCTGTGCTTAGTTTGGGACTAGATGATGTTGTGTGAATGTGGTAGAATATTTATTTATTTTATTTATTTATTTAAATTACCACTGCAATTTACTTTGTTTATCACTAGACTTTGCCGACGGCGCCACCAGCGTGAACTATACCCCTAAACCTGCCTCAGGTATCACACTAACTATTGGTGAAAACCGTCCAAAATTTCCTTCGGCGGTACCTAAAGAGTTTTTCGCCTTCATACAGACAGACAGAACGCGGCGCGGATCTTATTTTATACTATGTATAGAAGTGACCACTTTGGGTTTACTGAAGTTGCGTAGATTTAAACGCAACTCTTTGCTCCATGCTTATTTTACACAAAGCCCTGAACTTTGGCAGTATATTTCCATAAATACACCATATTACGCATCCAGCATGCCTCTTTCACATCAATAAAGCGACAAGATTCATATGGCCACCACCCTCATACGTACGTGACATGAAAACTTATCATTCTCGATTGTATTACATAATGCATCATGGTTGCCGCATACTAAGGGAATGAATACGTCCAAAGTTGTTTATTGTCCTTTATCTGTATATAGGGTGCATAGAGTTCCCACCAAGAAATTAGGGTCCCAAGCCAACCTCACCTGCAAATGGTGCACCTGCCGATCAACGGACGAGGCTCTGGCAAACAAAATATACCGATAAGCGGCAATAGGCTCGCCACCAATTACGTGGGATCAAAACACTGGCGAAAAGTGGGCGTTTAATATGCCTCTGTCTACCGCTTCGGGGAAAAAGGCGTGAGTCTATGTATGTATGTATGCTGTATATATGAAAATTGTCCGTTGCTGACTGATTGACAGACAAGCTACAACCAAAACTGCTGGACGCAAGAAGCCAAAATTTGGCATGTACATATGTTCCCTGGGGACCATCGGGTGCACAAAGAAGGAATTTCAAAAAATTCTTACGAGATCAGGTCGAAAAATATCAATTCATAATAATGTGCGGGAGTAGCGGACACGCATTACATTACATTGTATAAAGATGATGGATGGATGATGGTAAGATTCCCTCCTGCTGTTTTTAGTTTAATAAGCAGTCTTACTTGGTTTTAATGATAATGCTAAAAACACTTTTCACGAGGTGTTTGTGTAATTGATTGCGCAGTTAGAATAACTAGTAAACTACTAAGGGCTGGTTCGACCAGAGAAATATTGTCTGACAGAATATCAACGTAAAGTAACATTATTTTACTGTTGCGTTTCATCCGGTGAGTAAGAGTGCCGGAGGCGGGTGCCCCATCCCCTTCCACTCTCCATCATCCTATTCCTTTTCCCATCCCAAACTCCAAAGGCGGGCAACGTAAACTTTTGACTCCACTCGTGTTCCTTACCATTAGGCGATCCGTTTTCTGTAACAGACAAATTCATAAAATTTATCTTTGATAGGGAGTCTTGGTCACTCGGTTCTCTGTGTCGATATGATTGGCAGTCTTGCATCTTTCACTCGCATTTTTTTATACGATTCTTTCCACGGGCTCCGTGGGAATTTTGGGAGGCCCCTTCTTAGTGTCTCCCAACGTACCCCAAAGGACATACATACCAAATATAGGAATTTAAACTTTTGTGGTCACTATAATTACTTTTTACTGTTCCTGTGGGATATATACCACGTACCTTTGTTTTGAGTAACCGATATTTCGGCACTGTTGCAAGCGCCATGTTCACGGATGTACTGAAGTATTGCGGGTGGATGAATGTTATAATAAACAAGTGAACCGGTCTACCCGCTTTAATACTCGTTTATTGTGCGCATAACCACTAACCGCCGTTTTCACTCTCGCACTGTACTCGATCGCGACACACTGTACTCACTACGTCGGCTCGTGATTTAAGTTTTTGCGGTTCACGGGTTTTGCATAGACGTACCACTGGATGCCAGGTATTCGACAGTTGAAACCCATCT
The DNA here is from genome assembly GCA_944739405.2 of Euclidia mi. Lineage (NCBI taxonomy): Eukaryota > Metazoa > Arthropoda > Insecta > Lepidoptera > Erebidae > Euclidia > Euclidia mi. The sequence goes on from OX123195.2 coordinate 50,642,569, forward strand.
TCACTATTAAAGTTTTTATACTTTTTAATTTCAATAGCTTGCTTTTTAATAGCAATAGATTAGATCACAACCGGGACAGCGCTAGGTTGATGATGATGAGCGATGCGGCAATATCAAAGGAATGCAAGCGAATAATTTTATTATATAATATATTATATCTTAATATATATATTTCTAGTATGCGTGTGTAACTGAACTCCTCCTAAACGACTGGACCGATCTTAATGAAATTTTTTATGTGTGTTCAAGGGGACTTGAGAATGGTTTAGATTCACAATTTAGTCCACTGGAAAATGTTTTTTAACTTAATTTTTAATTTGTAAGTAGTTGTGGATGTTGGAATGTTTCACGTTGGAACCGTCGGACTGCGCTGCTATCGCAGTGTCAAATCTTATATTAATAATTTCGTCAAGGAGTACATCGAAACCTTACCTGAATAATAAAACATTAAAAAATAAAGATTTCGAGTCGACAACATATATCCGCAAAATTCAGATTGTCGAGTATTTTGTCAAATTCTAATGGTTCTGACCATAGATATAGGAGCGCAGCGAAAAAATCCTAAATCTATGGTTCTGACAGACAAATCACAGTCGCCATATTAAACTTCACAGATACCAGATAACATTTTGAGTAGGTACCTACCAAAGAGTATACAAATACTACGTAAGAAGAGGCGGATGTGCCATAGATCATGCGAGACTTTCAGCTTTGTATGAAACGTGCAGGGAGAACTCGTACCAACATAAAGATACTAATTGACATCGTTTTTATGTTGTCAGCATTGTCATATTTGTCAATATAGGGATGTACCCTCTAGTGATTAACGAAATATCGATATCGATAATATTCGGTAAGAAATAATTATAATTAATTTTCGACTAGAATTATACTTTTCTAACACAAATAACAGATGTATTTAATATTTATGTGTTTATTCAAACAAATTAGCCTATTCTATAAATCTAATCTAGATTAGCGAAGAAAAATACGTAGAACTAAAAGATATATGTATGTACAAGTAATGGAAAGGTTTTCAACATTTCCTCTGTAATAGGATTTAAAGAAATGTCTATAGATACAAGGCACAGCTGTTTTTCTGACTTGAGTTCCCTTTTTTTAAGTCTTTCGGCTTAAAATGCTTGCAACATAGTTCAACTGATGTAATTTTTCAATGGGCACATAAATCAAGTCTTGGTTTCCAGTTGCAGCTACCCATTTTTACATCTAAAAAGAAAAAAAGAATAGAATTTTTAGTCTTTGTGCCAATTTCTAATAACGGATTATCGATAACTGATAGGCAGCACTATTGTTTACCTACAAAGTACTAGGATATGAAACTTTAAAATATTTCCTTATTTTTTATGTTTCATTGAAATATATCACATTATATAACATTATAAATATTCATTGATCTTTATCTAGGGACATTTTGCCATAAATACCTACCCTTTTTTCATTGCTTGACCGGCATGTTGTTGTATGCCATATTTCGCACGTTATTTTGCTTGTTTTCATTGCGCTCCTTTCAATGCTAATCAAATAAATATAGTAACACTAACACTAGAAGTGTAAAATCACATTATTTGGTATACACAAAGCACTTTTACAGGATGTTTTTTACGTTTATAAACAAACTACATAACGCGGCAAAGTTCAATCTGGATATTAATGTGACAGTTAAGACATTTGACACTATTGACAGCCAAGGCGGTGATGTACGTATAACCCGTCTAACTTTGAAAGAATACTGTTCCAAGGGTATATTGTGAAGGATGCTATCTTCACGTTATATACATATAATAGTCGCCATTAAAAAGATAGCACGTTTCATACATTCGGTTTTTTCTTAGGAACTTGCGCCAGGCTGGTACCTACTACTAAGTTTTAGTACTAAGTAGTTTGTATGTGTAAATACTTTTTGCAGTTATATTTCTTAAACAGTTAAAACGGCATCTATCTATACTAATATAATAAAGCGGAAGAGTTTGTTTGTTAGTTTGAACGCGCTAATCTCAGGAACTACCAGTCAGATCTGAAAAAATCTTTTTGTATACGATAGCCCAGTTATTCCGGAAGGCTATAGGCTATATAACATAACGCTTCGACCCTTTGGGGCCGGGCAAAAGGCTAAAAGATAATGTCGGCTAATCTCAGGAACTAGCAGCCGGATTTTAAAATTGTTATTGCCTATGATAGCCCAATTATTCCGAACGGCTATAGGCTATATAAAATTACGCCACAATTTTTTAGGGCCAGACAAAAATAATAAAATGGTCAAACGAGAAGGGGGAGGGTTGGGTCAAAGGCAAAAATAGGCTAAACGAATAGGATACAATCTATATGGGTATCGTTTACGAGATTTTCGGGACGCTGATTAATAATAAAAAAATTATTTAGTGATCCAAGATGGCGGACGGGAAATCAAAGATGGCGGATGAAAAATTTTTAAAAATCAATATGGGTATCGCCTTCGATATTTTAAGGGGTGGGGAATCAAAATACAACATCTATTTCGTGATCAAAGATGGCGGATGGGAAATCAAAGATGGCGGATGGGAAAATTTAAAAATCAATATTGGTATCGTCTGCGATGTTAAAAGGGATGGGGAATACAAATACAACATCTGTTTCGTGATTCAAGATGGTGAATGGGAAATCAAAGATGGCGGATGGGAAAAATTTTACAAATCAAAATGGGTATCGTCTCCGATATTTTAAGGAATGGGGAATTCAAAAACACCATCTATTTTGTGATCAAAGATGGCGGATGGGAAACTTTTAATCGCGTGCAATATGGGTATCGTCTCCGATGTTTAAAGGGATGGGGAATCCAAATACAACATCTATTTCGTGATTCAAGATGGCGGATGGGAAATCAAAGATGGCGGATAGGAAAAATTTAAAAAATCAATATGGGTATCGTCTCTGATGATTTAAGGGATGGTGAATCCAAATACAACATCTATTTCGTGATCAAAGATGGCGGATAGGAAATCAAAGATGGCGGACGGGATCTTTTTTAAAAGTCGATATGGGTAACGTCTCCAATATTTTAAGGAATGGGGAATTCAATATTATAATTATAAAAATCTATGTTTGTTTATACATCATTTATAGACTCTGAAATGATAAGAGGTTAAGCGCTAAGTCAATGGTAACTTTGGAAAAGGGGCTTGGAAAAAGGGAATTGAATAAAAACTCTTAAAAAGGCGATACGGAGTTCGCTGGGTCTGCTAGTACTTATATATAAAGGTGAAATTTAGTGATGTTGATGAAAATGTAGTATTAGGTGTCCGATCATTTGACAAAAAGCAAATGAAAAATTTTCATTTGACAAATAACATATTTGACAAAATTATACTTGATAAATTTATTATTTTACAAACTATTGTTTAATAAACTACCCATTAGACAATATGTTTACTATAAAAAAGTTATTATGCTAAATAAAACCTTAATTTACAAATTGATTATTTTTTTAAACATGTTATTTGGCAAAACAACGTAAAGCATAAGTCACATTTGACAAAATGCATTGCTGGTTAGGCTAGGTTAGAACTGCGACCACAATGCACGAGCCGAGCGAGCGAAGCGAGCGTGCCGTGGCAGCGGCCGGCGAGTGCCAGAACCGAATTTATTTCACTTAATTCAGGCAGTGTGTATTTTTTTAAAGACTTAAGTTTTTATGGAATTAGTATTAATACAAAATTATTACTTGCCTATAAATAATCTGTCCCAGATGAAAATTGCAACCATGCAATTAAATATTTTCAAAATTTCGCGTAAGTATTGGTTAGAAATTAGTTATTTTTAAAAACTAATTTGTCTTCTAACTTTTTGTACAATCACCAATTTGGCAAACGAATTATTAAGTCAAATGATTATTTTTAAAATAATTATTTAACATTTTAATTATTTTCTAAGTTAAACATTTGCGAAACCTGTATTATGTCAAATGATTGTTTTTAAAGTAATATGTTTGCGAAATGAAAGTTTGTCAATTATTAGTTTTTCAAACGTTGTTTGTAAAATGATCTTTTGTCATACGTTTTTTGTTAAACAATAGTAAACCGTAGTATTAACCTATAAACAATACGAAAGCAAATTGAAGTATACTTCAGAATAGCATTACATTTTGTTGCAGTAACCGACAACCACGCAGGCAGGCTCGCGGACGATTCAACGTTCTTAATTTTATAACAAACTTTCTCCCCAGTCTAATAAAAATCTACCTCATTGGAAAATCATCTTCTTTTAAATATGCTAATGCTTTCCTTGTAAGTTATATGGCTATTTTGAATCGACCCTATTATAACCGCAAAGCCGTAAGGCACGTCAAATCTATTAATATACGGTTCAATTTCAACAGATATTTGGCAGGCTACTCGATAGGTTACGAATCGATTATGTTTCATAAGCTGTAACGTAAGAAGATAGTCTCACACACTGAAAGGTAACCTCAAGTAGTTGGTTTCACTTATTTACTTGGAAAATGTAATTTGTAATTGGTGAAAGTTTTAAATGTATAAAGACAACTTGTGCAATTTTGTTGGGGCCGCCTATTTATAGAGAGTAAAAGTTTCTGTAAAGACTCATGACATGTCATCATAGTTCTAGCGTTATCCCGGTAGCGTCCAAGACTTACACGTCTTGGAGCCTGAGGTCCGCTTACCAGTCCAGCCAGATAAGACAAAATATCAAGATTTCCACAAAATCCCAGCAATTTGTCACCGTAATCACTAGCGGCCATTTTCAATATTCGAACCATACATGGATTTTGAGATTCGAGATTCGTGTTTGACATATTTTGTATGGAGCTTACAAAGAAATATAACCTAAGGCATAGAAGTAACACTAAATAACAACAGCGGTTGCTATGATTGATATCTTCTTTCTAATGGCACATGCATTATGATAGAAAGAGCTGTCGATAGGTTTAGCAGCACGCTCTTATAGCAGCCTCGTGGTAGGCAAACAGTAGACAAAACATAGAGTTAGGAAACCGAGTGTTGTTCGTAACAGTGATGATTTATCGATAAATATTTTTGATCAAATGTCTAACTTTTGTGTGTCGATATATTTAAACCGTAGAAGTAAACAACTAAAATATTGAAATGGTAGTTTTTGCTGTTGACGCCGGACAGTGATTTGCAAAGACTTGCCAGACAGACAGTACCTACTAAAAAAATCACGTGTTTAATTGTTCGTTTTAGCCATAAAATCTATTGACAAAAAGTTTTCATAAACTAATGAGCGATGCGTTGCGATGCGATGCTAAGCAACTATCACTTAGATTATGTATTGTACGAATTATACCAGACTAGAGGACGCCAGCAGCTATGCCTGCATTTTTTTTTAATTTATTCGTTTTGGCCGATCCCGTGGGAATTTTGGGAAATCCCTTCTTAGTGCACCCCTACGGTCCCCAAGGAACATACATGCCAAATTTCAGCTTCCTGCGCCCAATAGTTTCGGCTGTAGCGTGTCTGTCAGTCAGTCAGTAACGCAAGGATTTTATATATTAAGATTGGCTAATGCGGCACGGCAGGCTTGGGCAATTGGTTTGCGTCGCATCATATCACGTTGCTTGCTATCGCTAACGTTGGACACTGCTCGATTTTTTTAGAGTTGTAGGTAATCCGACTGCCACGCCGAAGCTAGCGGGTTTGATTCCCGCTCAAGTCAAACATTTGTGTGCATGAATATGGATGTTTGTCTTGGTCTGGATGGTACTATGTATAATATGTAATATATTTACAGAAAAGTATATATGCATGTATATCGATTGTCTAGTACCCGTAGTACAAGATATGCTTAGTTTGGGACCAGATAATGTTGTGTGAATATGAAAGAATATTATGTTTTAGTGACTACAAGGCAAGACGTCTTTGATCAGTCAGGATAGCACTAATATGATAAATAATATAGAAGTAGGTAGATTAATTAAAATCGTTGTAATGATTATATTTTATTAATATGTTCAAACTAAAATTACACACTTTTTGTTTAGCTTTGGATAAATAATTCTACCGGGTGTGCAATGTCCGGGCATAAATGTAATGTAGGCACAGCTTTCGGTTTTAAACGACGCCAGGTGCTTTTTGTCTTTAAAAAACAGTCTTTCTCAAAATGACGTGAACAAATACTATGGTACTTCTGCTAAATCAAACTAGGCCGTCCAACGGCATTTATCCAAAGTTTTCTTGTGACGTCATTAATAGGCAACCTGTAATAAAAAACACCTTCTTAATAATAAAAAATGCTACTCACATCCCTAATCCATCTACTATTTTATAGATGCAAAAATGTTAGCCTACACACACGCGCGTACACTGGAACACTTGGCTTTACTCGAATTGCGCTTACTACCTATCAAACGCGCGATAGAAAATTAGACCGCTGGACGTCTTTGTTTATTGCCAACTTAGCAGCCACGGCTACCCGCTGTCGCTTCCAGCTACAGTTTTACATTCATCTCCGATAGATAGTTTCCGTATTTATCCCTCATTCAAAAAACATCGATATCTCCTTTCACTGTCAAATCCCATCACTAAGGCTATTAAATCAATAAATGTACAAAATAACAATTTGTGAGTTAAATTCATAACACATGCGTATGCAAGCTGTTCCTTTGATTTGCAATAGAATGATATTGTGTAAACGTAACACTCATTATAGCATTAATACGAGAAAAGTAAATAAATTTGTTGGAAAATTCTGACTCACTGCTAGAAGATAAAGATTCACCTGTTATTTCGTTCCGAGAATAGCGGAATCCACATCCCGATATCACATACACGATGTGTATTAATTAATGAGTACACTATTTAATTATTATAAGCTTACTTACTATTTAAATGCAAAAAAGTTATTAAAAATGTAAACACAAACGTCCAACATATTTTACACTGATGACAGATCACAGCACGGCTATTTAGAGAATGTAGTCAAAGATATGAGTATGTAAAGAGTCTATGCCTCTTTAAATGAGACGCCTAATTTGACGTTATGATTAATTCGGTATAAGGAAATTTATAGGGCATGTTCTCTCTAGTCTAAAATATCCAATCTCTTTGGGAGCTTATGTCAAAAACGAATCTAAAATCTACAGATCTATCTATAGATCAAATATTGAATTCCGTAGTAGGTAAGTATAAAACTACTATCTCTCTCCGAGGAATAAAGCTATTTTTGTTCTAGGAAATAGGTTGTCGAGTTTCTTAAGAAATACCATTCTGTTAGAGCAGGATTATTCATATTTCTCTAAACACTTCCGGACTCATTGGATGGAAATTCTTTTAAAGTATTAAAACATTGCCTCACAATCCCAGCAATTTGTCATCCTACAATTGATGTGCTTTGCCATGTGGCTTACCTTATCCCGTCTCTAGCGAAAATAAATCTCCCAAGCTGCAGCTAAAAGTACTTTGTCACAGATAAGATAAAAAGGGTTCCGGATTATAGACATCAGGTACGATGTAAAAGGGACACAGTTTCTAAATCCCTGGCGAATAGTGTTTACTTTTTTCCAAAATATATTTTTGCAGGGCTTTCTAAATCTGTCTCAAATAGACAAATTTGTAGGCGAGTGGTGAGTTTTATTTATTTAGGAGATTATTCTCTAGGAGGGCGATAGAGAAGCAATGGCCCTTCGCTCCTGAGGATGCCTCATGCAGAGGCGAAGCACGTGTCGAAGCAAGGGCGACACATAAAGCGTGATACTAAAGTCAGGTATATTCGTGGAACCCACACAATTCCTATATACCCCTTATCCTTTCACATCCGACGAATTCGTATTGTCAACCTTTTTCTATTGCAATGGTTCGGGTGGTAAATCCGAGGGTGCGTGGTGGGTTCCACTTTCTTTCCGTTAGGTTATTTTATCGTAATTAAACTATCCTGAAATGAGAAAAATATTATTTTTAACAACAAACTGCACAATTTAGTATAGGCAAATATATACAGGTTGTCACAAGTCTCATCACCAAGCCGAAGTCTACTCGTTTTGGACATCATGCCAAGTCATACTAAGCAAAAATAAAACTTGGGAAATGATTTTGTTTATGAAAAAGACACATTTTTAAGCCACAAATAGGAGTCTGCACGTGCAATTTTCGAAATACCTACTTATCCATGGGTGCATAGGACATCCATAGAACAGGTTGGCGGGGTAATTGCATAAATTTTGTACTATGTCTCCTGAACCAGTAATTTCTCTGGTATGGTCCCGAAGTAAAAAATGATTGGTACAATATGGGGTTTCAGTTTTCGTTAAGGGTCTTTTTACACTCTGTATATTTGTGTCAGAGATTTTTCATTTTCGTATATTGCTTGGAAAATGAAAATAACATGATATTAAAGTTAAAGTCTTTAAATAAAATGTATAACATTTTCATATGTCCATTAAGCCCGTATCAAAATGTATTTGTGTTCATAATTATAATGAAATTAGAACATCTGCCTAGAATACACGCTTGCCACAGCGTTATTACCTTTCTATTATTGTCTAGCGTTCAATGGTGACGGATGCTAATTAAAGGTAAAATATATCTATAAATACATATTTATATCTCTACGACTTATAGGTAAATATAGAATTGTCTGTTACGTTTCGACGTCAAAACGGCGGAACTGACTCTGATGAATTTTACCACTTATTATATGCTATATGTATAGGGGAAGTTTGAAAGTTGCACCGATGCAAGAAAAGCTGAAAGGAAATCGTCTGTCATGGCATGTGATGAGGGGGGATGAAATCATGTGACTAGAAAGCAAGATATTTAGGTGAATATGGCAAGAGGAAGACTAAAGAAAAGATGGATAGATTGTGTGAAGGATGACATGAATGAAAAGAGAGCGAATAAACAGATGACGTCTGTAAGGAGATAATGGAAGAGAAAGACATTCTGCGCCGACCCCAAGTAATATGGGAACAGGGTAGGCAGAAGAAGAAGGACATTTGCTAGGTTTTGTTGCGAAAATTAAACTACGGGAGAATATAGTTTTCAAGTTAGGTATTCATACATACTTAAAACAATGTTAATTCATTATTTTTTTCTTCGATAATATTGAGTAAAAGATGTGGTCACCAGACAATTTATATTCCAAATATTACAACCATCTTTTGCAGAAATTAGGATCCTTTTTTTATTTTAATACATCTCGGATCATCCTTGGTGTTGTGCGAGTAGTATACTCGCAAAACACCAAGGATGATCCGTCGAATCCGTCGTTGTGATTTGTCGAAGGTCATAATAATATCCCTTGTGTTACGTATTCACACACAGCACACTGTCAACTGTGTCACAAACACTTGAAGCACTAAATTATCTTTGTCAAATTGCCGTGTTTCCCTTTTTAAACCTGTATTTACTAAATATCAAACATTCCACTTAATACCTCGGGCTCTAATTCCAATCCTACTAATGATTGATTATTCGCTACATAATACGTCATTAAAATACTATTAGCTTGGCGTATGCCACAAAATGCTTAGCATTTGGAACAGTTATTGGTTCGAGATAATCATACAAAGGATAGCGTTCTGTGAAGTTCGAATAATAGAAATATCTTGGTAAAGCGAAAGGGTTCAGAGGCGAAAACGTTTGGGTCAAATGAATACATATTTCGGATTTATAAGAGGGCTCAGTGCGTGTTGAACGCACTGAGCCCTCTTATTACAATGATCTTTAGGTTGTTTACTTTTCTCTTATATTGGGAAATATACCGAGTAGACGCGCAGGTACTTTATTAAGATGAAGACCATAAGTGATTTGATAGTGAAGTGGGCCTGATGCCAGTGTTTGACAAATTGCCTCAATCCAAAAGTATATTGTCATCTATAAAACAGATGAGGAGTTCCTCTGAAATGAGCAAGGCATCGCTTAGGCAGAAAGTCTTAAAAACTTAGTCGACGAAAGAAGCTAAGACTCATAACCTAAGGTAGGTAGGTGTAGTGAAGATGTGGTGACCTAGCACTGGATATAGGATGTAATTTCGATCTCTACATGCGCCATTGTACGATAAATAACATTAGTTGTATCCAGCTACCGGTACCGTTGAATTTGTCCAATTATTTATTTATCTCGTAATTTATCTCTCTTTGAACACAAAACGTGTTTCGATTTCGCATTATATACCCAATAACAATGGTTTACATAGAATTTATTCATCTGAATACCTCTAAGCCTTCATAATCAATAATAATCACCCAAGATTAAACGGTAACGGTATTTACAACAAAACGTTTAAATAACCCGTCAAAATAAATAAGAGCATTTTATATTCAAATTATGTGTTTACCATTGGGTGTTTTCTGTGTAAATGGGCTTTTGTCATCGAATATTGATGAAATTGTTCGAAACGAATACAAATTGATGTGTGCGTCGTAATGTTTTATTGTAGTTGTATAGATAGATGCTATTTGATGGTATAAATACAAGCCATAAGCAGCTTAAGCAGTGAGATGATCATCAGCGTCCTAGTATTTGCCCAGTTACATGCAAAACCTGATTTTTTGTTAAAGGGACGCATCATTTCTTAAAACTGCATGAGCAGTAGCATGAGCGGCTTACTTTGCCTCACTTAATAAACATAATATTTTTCTAAAAAGGTTGATTAAAAGACTTTAAATATTTTTTATTAGCCACTCAAAACATTAAAAAGTATACAAGACATGTCAACGTCATATTCAACTTGTTATTTTTATACTAGAAAATATTTATTTTAATTTAGACATTACAATTATAATTATGGAGCCTAGTGTATCTAAAACTAGTTCGAAAATGAATCTGTTTGGATGTAAATGTGCAGGGATTATGAAAAATACCACAAGAGTGGCGAATCCAGGATGTGCAGATGATATTGATGCCGTTGCGATATTACCTGATGACTGGGTGCCCCGACATAGCGGTCCTATCCTCGCAAACTACCTTAAACAACGAGAAAGAGACCACCAAAATGTACACGATGACATATTGAAATGTGCAGCAAGTGCTAATGCCGATATAGATGCTAAAATACGCAATCTTGCCGAAATTCTTTTCGCAGATATAAACCATAATCAACTTATGATGGACTGCGTCGTTGAAAAATGTCATAAAATGGAAATTCTTCTAACGACTGATATCCGCGATGACGCTTTGAAGAAATTAGATGAATTACGTACACAAAGAATGGATCAGTTGACAACCTTTAAAGAAGAATCCACAGAATTGGAACGACAAAGAGCTGATAGGTTAAAAAATATATTACGCGATAACTTCCAGCGTCTTGTCAGGGTTGGTCATATGACTCCTAAGGAATTATTGCACGATTTTGATAAACGCATCTATGAAATTAATCAACAGCTTTTGAGTAATTTTAGAGCATTCAGAGAATTAGAAGCGAAGCTACAGATACAAGTAGATGAAAGTGTTGTGAATGCAAGAACTAGTCTTAATCAATTGACTTTGGGCATTGGAGTGGTTTACAGACAACGTGAATCACACAGCGTCCTACGCACTCCAATGGAAGAAAGTTTGTCAAAACGTCCGCCTAGCGTCTTAAGATCTCGTGCACAGTCTTTGGCGGGATCATTTTTAGGTGATGTAGAACAATTGGATGCATGTGTTGGTCGCCTAGTTGAAGCGTACCGCACCGCAGTGCTAAACGTATATACCGGATACTCTAGTAAGTTCGATAACCTACAAAAAGATCTTGATGGTCATATCGATATCATAGATCAGTATCAGGTTCCTAAAGCGGAATTAACTGATTTACAAAAAGTAATTGAAAAACCATTACAGCGTTTGTCATTAATCATGGAAGCAGAATCAGCTTTGGCTAGCTCTAAATTAATGGACTTTACGGGAACCGACGCTGCATCGTTGCAAAAGAGTTTATTATCATTAGGTGAACGTCTTCAAGATACCTACTCAGTACTGCACAACGCAGGACATCTTTGGGATAATCATATTTTGCGTTCTGCTCTTGCTCAGAAGTTAACCATTGCAGCTGTCGAAGATCTGTTAACTAGTCACGATGCAATTGAGCTTGCTAACGAAATTCCTATAAACATTGCCTTGGAACAATTACGATGTGCTGCCGATATAGATAAATTAAAACAACAATATGATGTTATAATGTCAATGTTAGGTTACACTGCTGAAATGTATCTCCAACATAGTGAAGCCGAATTAGGACGTTTAGAGGAGTTTATGAACTTGCCGGCTACACTGACAAGTATATTGGTGTCCGAATTAGATCTATTCCTGGAAAAATATCCGCGTCCTGTGCAGTCAGCTGATTTAACGAGTTCTCATGATCCATCTCGTCTACCGCTTCCACGTGCCATATTGCAGACAAAACTTCAAGACACAGCCTTGCAAAATTGGAGAAATGGGTTTCTCGAATCCTTTGAAAGTAATATATCCTTAGTACCAGAAGAATTAAGACGTCAAGCTCAGTTATGGGTCGAAGAACGTAGTATATCATTACATATGCGTTATTCATTGAAAATGATATCTCACAGCATTCGTGCGGAACGAGTAAAGGCTGCGCGAGATGCGCGTCTTGAGGAACTACAACAACATGACCAACGTCTTGAGTCTCATTTAAATGCAGTTTATGATCTTGTTGAAAGTTTACCTACTCAGGCTACAGAATTTGCGGCATTCGACTCACCGTCTTTATATCCATTAGCTGAACATCTTCCTCGCATCGAAACTACTTTGAATGAACTTTCAGCGCAAGATCCACCGAATCCCGAAGCAAAGAGATGTGTAATGGCTAGCTTGGCTGTCCGCTTACCTATCCATCGACGTATGTTCGAGGAGTCACTCGACAAAGCTATAGCAGAATTTAAGCTTCATATAGATCATCGTGTTCAAGAGGCTAGGATTTCTAATGTGCGCTTCTTGGCTCAGATTACATTGTTCAGTGAGGGTGGTAGATACGCAGCTCAAGAGGCATTAAAGACGTGTACATCTTTAGCCAAAGCGTCTGAACTGTTGGAAACTTGCGCTTCTAAAGCTACTGATGCGTTGAACCATCGTCGGACGCAATTGTTAGCATACGCTGATTCGCAGGTGCAGCCATTAATACGGATTTTAGATGGTGCTGGTAAATCGGCTGCCAAACCAGATAAGGCCAAAACAGATAGACCGAAGAGAGCCACGGGAAAGAAAAAGTGATACTAGGATGGTTTTGCAGCATATAAACTTATTACACATTTATCTTTGCATTCATTTGTGATTTTAATAATATACTTGAATATAACTGTCATACACATATATTATTATTAGTCAAAATTTTTGGGCTAAACTTATGTGTGAAAATACCTAGCGGTTTTTTTTAGTTTAATCCTCCAAAGCCAGCAAAACACACTTACAATGTAACATTTGAATAAATAATTAAGGGCGGTTTCAGATTAGCGTTTTATACGCGCGTATAAGCATGTTTTTGGGAAGCGCATGTAGGCGAGTATAGGCGCGCCTTTTGGCACACGCGCAACTTGTACGAGCGATGACGCGCTTAGCCGTCAGAATAAATGTTGACGCTGACAAGATGTCACTACCATTTCGAGGGAACACGCTGAAATATGACCGTTTACGCGACTCCGAATTTTTGAAGGGCAGCGCGCGTGTAAGCGCGTATGCTAAAACGACCGTATACGCGCAGAAAAATACGCTAATCTGAAACCGCCCTTAGTGTTACACATAGATATTATATTTGTGCCTACATTTTCGATATGGAGGTGTGCTTCCGACATTCTTTTCTACAAATTAGCCACACAGACATTGCGGCTAAAGTATTGCCTGTGCAGATAGGCCGTAGTGTGTGCGTGCGTCTGGCAACACCGATAGTTGAAAATCTGTAGGTACCTACATTTGCTTTTGTGGGTACTTACGTACTTACAACATTCTCTATCGCCAGCTATCTAGTTAAAAAGATTAAGTGTGTCGGGTCATCCCTGTCCCTCTAATATGGCGAGAAGGATGATGGCTGGCACATGCGTCATACTCGTGAACGGGTGCTACTTGCGATGACTGGTCGATGACGGTCTTGCGGGCTGGTATTAGATTTTAATATTTAACTGCATTATTTCCATCATGGTTCTGATCACTTTCGCGGATTGCCTGCATTATTAGGTATATTTATAATGTAAGTGGATGCTCCTGTTTCACCATGTCTATTCTGAGGAGGCTCACCAAAAGTATTATGCTTGAGTATTATGATGTACAGTAAAAATATACAAGTGATATAGAAGGTGTAACAGTTGCAGCACCTTACAAAATGTAAATTGTGTATTATGCAAAACCTGGCGATGAAAAAGAGTGACCGTGAGTTTTATTGCCCGTTCTTTCTCATGGTTCTACCTATTGCTTTGCGAACGTGGCAGTAAATGTAAATGTAGAAGCATACAGTAATAATGTTTTAAATTTGAGTATAAGTAATTATTTTATAAATTTATTATTTTGACGTTCATAAGCGTCACATTGTGACCCAAATGAATAAAGGATTTTGAATTTGAATTTGAATTAATTGATTGATTTCTGAATACTAATACTTGTGATTAAATGTGTTGTAACAACTATTGTTGATATTTAAAATTACCTTATAAAAAAAATGCCATAGGCTATAGAGAAAGCAGTTTTTACAGGGCAATATTTCACTAAGTAGTTAGTTTCGAAACGCAATATTAATATTATCTTGAAAATTATTTTATGTTTTACCTTTGAAATATTACAAGACTGAACTTCGTTACTTTATTTTATATTTTGCCTTTGCGCCGACACCTTCCATTCATTCCATTACTAGGCAGTAGCAAGAGTTATTTTAGGTACTCAGTAACGATCACGATAACAAATTGTTCCGTGTTATTTTTGCAACCCTCAGCGATGAAACAAATTTGTAACGTGTTACTGGGGCATACGTGGTCCGACACGCCGCTATTTTGCTTGAAGCTTTACTGGACTAGGCAGAGTAAAAACGGCAGTAGAGATAAAGCGTCCTCCATTCATGGCAGCTTTCTCTAAAAGTTAATTCTTCTTCTTCTTCTCGTGTCGATGGCAACACTTGTCATACGGTTATAGCCCAGTATTCGGCAACGCGCATAGCATGGTGCATGAGAGGAGCCTCCCCGAGCGACGTAGAAAAGCGAACAAGAGTCCCAACGTCCGGCGCACACTGGACACATGGCACTCGGTAACGCAGTCTAGGTGACCTAATCCTCTCACTACGATGGATCAACACAAAAAGTTAATTAAATTTAGGTTTCTCAAAAACTGGATAACTATTTACAATTTAAAACTTCACACCATTTTCCGGTCAGTTTATAATATGATGTTGACGTAGAAAATATAATCAGATGAATCATTGAGAAAAATATCTTCAAAGACACGAATCCAACCGTTTTCTACAAGGTGTTGTATGGCCTTAAATTGTCCTAAAAGGTTAAGCATATACTTGAATATTATGAAGCCATTAGTTTTATTTATGGACTGCTCACCTGTCTACACTTTCGACTTGAATAAGTTACTTACGTTTTCGGTTTTTATTATGGCGTATAGAAAATGTTTTATGACTAATATATTTGAAAGTTCTCCATAACTCTTAGGTATTACGCTGGGAGGAAGTCTTTTCTCAGCTGTAGAGGTAGCTTATACGTGTGGTTAATATGATCCTTATATATTTTAACAGCCGTTCCCCGCATCTTTACTATACCTGCTTTTCCCCTTAGGGGTGGAATATCAAAAAATCCTTCCTTAGTAGCCTACATGGTTAACCGCTCAAGGTACCGCTTTAATTTGACATTTATCGCTAAAGCATCACGCGGTCGTTATCTGACCACCCGCGAAGCAAGGCCACTTGCCGTGCTACCTTAAGGACGCGTTTACGCTTGTATCAAAAAACCACATATTTCCGGTACATTTTACGACAATTTTAGATAATAACTAATAAAACTAATGATTACGATAAATTGATTACTTTTTTATCTATAAATCAATTTAAAAATAAATAAAAAATATTTAATTAATATTAATGTAAAATCGATTCGAAACGGCCTCTTAAATCAAAAATAGGCATATACTGCTATTTTTGGGTACAATTTTCTCTCTATTTTTACATTTATTTAGATTTTCAAAGATAGAATAGGGTAGTAAATATAGTCAACTCAAAAACAATTTGATTTTTTTTTCAAAATATTGTAAATTGACTCAAAAAAAGCAAAAAATCATCTTACATTTTTCTTCTATTTTGCTCGCATACGTGTGTCTTAATATGTGGCAATAAGGTTCGTTTTATTTAGCCACTTTCTTGATTTATATATCCAAATTCTGCAATGAGATCTCAGTCTGCGGTCAAGCGCCGTCGGGAGTGGACTGTATGTCGCTTGTCGCTGCAGCCCGAAGACGAAAAAAGCAATATACGAATACAAAATATTCGCTAAAATCAATTTGATACTTCTCGTATTCTGTGCGAATTACGTACAAGTAAATTTCTTTTGTATAAATGGACATTATTACTTTATTTTCTCCGTTATGTTGAGTCAGGATATATTTCGGTATTTAGATATTATTTTGTTTCTTGCGTTGAAATCTGGTAAGATTATCTGGACTGATGGTATACCATCCCGTTCAAGTGTTGCGACTGGAACTCATAAAAGAGTAGACCTAGTTATGCCAGGTTGGGGCTCATTTTATTTGTTTTGGTGAGACCCTACCACTGGTACTAGTGAAGTAACCTTCCAAGGTTATTCGATGAGTCTTGATGGTACTCATATGTGAGTAAAGCTACGCATGCCGAGTTTGGGCTCATTTTGTTTGTACATAAGAGACCCTACCACTGGAACTTATGAAGTAACCTTCCAGGGTTATTAGATGACTCTTGCTGGTACTCATATGTGAGTAGAGCTAGGCATGCCGAGTTTGGGCTCATTTTGTTTGTACATAAGAGACCCAACCACTGCAACTTATGAAGTAACCTTCCAGGGTTATTCAATGACTCTTGCTAGTACTCATGTGTGAGTAGAGCTAGGCATGCCGAGTTTGGGCTCATTTTGTTTGTACATAAGAGACCCTACCACTGGAACTTATGAAGTAACCTTCCAGGGTTATTCGATGACTCTTGCTGGTACTCATATGTGAGTAGAGCTAGGCATGTCGAGTTTGGGCTCATTTTGTTTGTACATAAGAGACCCTACCACTGGAACTTATGAAGTAACCTTCCAGGGTTATTCGATGACTCTTGCTGGTACTCATATGTGAGTAGAGCTAGGCATGCCGAGTTTGGGCTCATTTTGTTTGTACATAAGAGACCCTACCACTGCATTTTATGAAGTAACCTTTCAGGGTTATTCAATGACTCTTACTGGTACTCATATGTCAGTACAGCTAGGCATGCCGAGTTTGGGTTCATTTTGTTTGTACATAAGTGACCATACCACTGGAAGTTATGAAGTAACCTTCCAGGGTTATTCAATGACTCTTGCTGGTACTCATGTGTGAATAGAGCTAGGCATGCCGAGTTTGGGCTCATTTTGTTTGTACATAGAGACCCTACCACTGGAACTTATGAAGTAACCTTCCAGGGTTATTCAATGACTCTTGCTGGTACTCATGTGTGAGTAGAGCTAGGCATGCAGAGTTTGGGCTCATTTTATTTGTACATAAGAGACCCTACCACTGCATTTTATGAAGTAACCTTTCAGGGTTATTCAATGACTCTTACTGGTACTCATATGTCAGTAAAGCTAGGCATGCCGAGTTTGAGTTCATTTTGTTTGTACATAAGTGACCATACCACTGGAACTTATGAAGTAACCTTCCAGGGTTATTCGATGACTCTTGCTGGTACTCATATGTGAGTAGAGCTAGGCATGTCGAGTTTGGGCTCATTTTGTTTGTACATAAGAGACCCTACCACTGGAACTTATGAAGAAACCTTCCAGGGTTATTCGATGACTCTTGCTGGTACTCATATGTGAGTAGAGCTAGGCATGCCGAGTTTGGGCTCATTTTGTTTAGACATAAGAGACCCTACCACTGGAACTTATGAAGTAACCTTCCAGGGTTATTTAATGACTCTTGCTGGAACTCATATGTGAGTAGAGCTAGGCATGCCGAGTTTGGGCTCATTTTGTTTGTACATAAGAGACCCTACCACTGGAACTTATGAAGTAACCTTCCAGGGTTATTCGATGACTCTTGCTGGTACTCATATGTGAGTAGAGCTAGGCATGTCGAGTTTGGGCTCATTTTGTTTGTACATAAGAGACCCTACCACTGGAACCTATGAAGTAACCTTCCAGGGTTATTCGATGACTCTTGCTGGTACTCATATGTGAGTAGAGCTAGGCATGCCGAGTTTGGGCTCATTTTGTTTGTACATAAGAGATCCTGCCACTGGAACTTATGAAGTAACCTTCCAGGGTTATTCAATGACTCTTGCTGGTACTTATGTGTGAGTAGAGCTAGGCATGCCGAGTTTGGGCTCATTTTGTTTGTACATAAGAGACCCTACCACTGGAACTTATGAAGTAACCTTCCAGGGTTATTCGATGACTCTTGCTGGTACTCATATGTGAGTAGAGCTAGGCATGTCGAGTTTGGGCTCATTTTGTTTGTACATAAGAGACCCTACCACTGGAACTTATGAAGAAACCTTCCAGGGTTATTCGATGACTCTTGCTGGTACTCATATGTGAGTAGAGCTAGGCATGCCGAGTTTGGGCTCATTTTGTTTGTACATAAGAGATCCTACCACTGGAACTTATGAAGTAACCTTCCAGGGTTATTCAATGACTCGGTATGCCTTGCTTTACGCACATATGAGTACCAGCAAGAGTCATCGAATAACCCTGGAAGGTTACTTCATAAGTTCCAGTGGTAGGGTATCTTATGTACAAACAAAATGAGCCCAAACTCGGCATGCCTAGCTCTACTCACACATGAGTACTAGCAAGAGTCATTGAATAACCCTGGAAGGTTACTACATAAGTTGCAGTGGTTGGTTCTCTTATGTACAAACAAAATGAGCCCAAACTCGGCATGCCTAGCTCTACTCACATATGAGTACCAGCAAGAGTCATCTAATAACCCTGGTAGGTTACTTCATAAGTTTCAGTGGTAGGGTCTCTCATGTACAATCAAAATGAGCCCAAACTCGGCATGCCTTGCTTTACGCACATATGAGTACCAGCAAGAGTCATCGAATAACCCTGGAAGGTTACTTCATAAGTTCCAGTGGTAGGGTCTCTTATGTACAAACAAAATGAGCCCAAACTCGGCATGCCTAGCTCTACTCACACATGAGTACTAGCAAGAGTCATTGAATAACCCTGGAAGGTTACTTCATAAGTTCCAGTGGTCGGGTCTCTTATGTACAAACAAAATGAGCCCAAACTCGGCATGCCTAGCTCTACTCACACATGAGTACTAGCAAGAGTCATTGAATAACCCTGGAAGGTTACTTCATAACTTGCAGTGGTTGGGTCTCTTATGTACAAACAAAATGAGCCCAAACTCGGCATGCCTAGCTCTACTCACATATGAGTACCAGCAAGAGTCATCTAATAACCCTAGAAGGTTACTTCATAAGTTTCAGTGGTAGGGTCTCTCATGTACAATCAAAATGAGCCCAAACTCGGCATGCCTTGCTTTACGCACATATGAGTACCAGCAAGAGTCATCGAATAACCCTGGAAGGTTACTTCATAAGTTCCAGTGGTAGGGTCTCTTATGTACAAACAAAATGAGCCCAAACTCGGCATGCCTAGCTCTACTCACACATGAGTACTAGCAAGAGTCATTGAATAACCCTGGAAGGTTACTTCATAAGTTCCAGTGGTAGGGTCTCTTATGTACAAAGAAAATGAGCCCAAACTCGGCATGCCTAGCTCTACTCACATAAGAGTACCAGTAAGACTCATCGAATAACCTTGGAAGGTTACTTCACTAGTACCAGTGGTAGGGACTCACTAAAACAAATAAAATGAGCCCTTCCTGGCATAACTAGGTCTATTCTTTTATGAGTTCCAGTCGCAACACTTGAATGGGATTGTATACCATCAGTCCACATAATCTTACCAGATTTCAACGCAAGAAGCAAAATAATATCTAAATACCGAAATATATCCTGAATCAACATAATGGAAAAAATAAAGTAATAATGTCCATTTAGGTATATAAAAATAAGAAACTTATTTGTACGTAATTCGCACAGCCAGGCCTATAACACATAGATACATATCACAAAAAAATCTAAGTCTCAAAGTTATTTAGTTGAACTACATTTCCGCAAGTTACCCACGTAGTACGTACTGTTGCCGCCGTGTCGCTGTAGTGACGCGATTTTGTACCTATTAAATTTGTAAACGCGTCCTTAAACCTAAACTTACGACTCGTCACTCGGGTATTGATATTTAAAATGATGTTTTTATGAAAGTAGATTAAATAAGCTTTGTAGTAATGTTTGAATGGTGACTGAATGACGGAATGTTTAGTTTATGCGACCCGCCGAACTTGATCCTATTGTAAACAATGTCGTCTATCGATGACCTACTCGCCATTTTTGTTTGTCATGATAACAATATGGGTTATAAATTGCTTCCTTTTATGATTTTGTATACCTGGTGGTATAAGCTTTACAAAAATATAAAATTAAAGCAATGCTTGCTTAGAAAATTATTTAAATGTCAGCATTTGAAATTTTTGT
This sequence comes from Euclidia mi, assembly GCA_944739405.2. Lineage (NCBI taxonomy): Eukaryota > Metazoa > Arthropoda > Insecta > Lepidoptera > Erebidae > Euclidia > Euclidia mi. Next base: position 50,663,269 of record OX123195.2, read on the forward strand.
ATATTTCACTGTCTTTGCATGTTGCGCGTGGGGCGTAATTATGGATTCAAAACATCATTGTAAACAAATAATATAGTTATATTTGATATTTTTATGTTTCAATTGTGAATGGACTAATTAGTTATAAAATAACAGCAAAAAAATAAACAAATATTGTGTAATAATTTAATTCAAGAGGCTATATTCATTCAATTACCGAAACAACGGCATTTATTTTTTATTGAATGAAAATATATAGATAACGTTACATTTATGCTATGAATTATTGTTTTGTTATGAGTATATAAATAAACCTATCATGTGCACCTATACCACGGTAATATAATCTAACAGTATTTTAACTCGGCCGTCTTCGTGAGTTATATACCTACCAGACGCGCCGCTTGCGAGCTGCGGCACGATAGCGGCTGCGGGTACTGTAGGTACAGTCCGCCCAGTCTAATGGGTACTCTGCTCGCGGCGCGTAGGTATAACTCGAGTTTCGTGCGTTTGTATGGAGTTACAATACTGTTAGATATTATTACCGTGCCTATACTCCTATAATTCATGAGATATAGGCTTTCGAAAATTTTTGCGGGTATGGCCAGGCCTCCTTCACTCGGCCGTACCTACAGCGATAAGTGCCTACACATTCGCGCGGCTTCCAAGCCCGGCGTCCGACGCGCCGCGCAAGGGTTGTTGACTTGAAAATTTGATTTTATTTATTTTACGAGAGCAACTTGAAAATTAGATTTTTTGTTTGTTGAGATATCCCAACAATTATGGTGTCAAATTAAAGATCTAGTTCAAAAACCATTTTATCTGTTTGAATCATGTAAATCGGTCCACGCGTTTAGGAAATAACTAAGAATTAGTATAGTGAAAATGTAAACGACCAGATTTTTGCGGTTTTTGTTCTACGAGCTCAAATAGTTGGATATATACTTTTTTTTTCATTCATTCATTCATTTATTTATTTGTAAACATAGGTATATACATAGTTGGATATTACAGTGCTCTTAGATCGCTATGCCAATTTTTGGCGTACAAATTAATTTATGTATAATAATTCCATATTAAAAATTCATTCAAATTAATACATAATGTTGTTAGGTTATGTCAGTTAAATCTTACAAATTAGGGTTGATAATTACAAATTAAATTAAATAATTAATACATACATAGTCAAATACATAGATTATTACTTTAGGATTATGATCATTACATTCATCAGGTACAACATGACATTCAAAATTAAAGGAAAGTATTAGATGTAGGTACCATTATTACTTAATTTTACCTTTCAATATAAGCTTGTACATTATTTTATCATTAAGTTCCTGTCACATTAAACAATACCATCATAATTCATAATTGATGAGAACTTATTTCTAATTATATTTACATATTATACTCCTTTTTTGTGGCAGGTCAGATATACCGAACTATTTGTGTTTATCATTTATGTATTCAGTGACAGAGTAATAACATTTTGCTGTTAAGAATTCATAAAGGCGTTTTTTAAATGTTTGTAGGTTCTCAGTATTACGTATCACATTCGGTATGTTATTATATATTTTAGGAGCCATTCCCATCAGGCTTTTGCCAAATAATGATGTGTTGTGTGGTGTGACATGAATGTCAATTGCCCGGCGTTTAGATTTAAGAGTTTCAAACATACTGAAGTTGCTTTTTACGAACACCGCTACTTCGTAAATGTACATCGATGGTAATGTTAACAAGTTTAACTGTTTGAAAAAGGGCCTACAGCTGTCTGTTGTTTGTAGTTTACAGACTGATCTCAAGCACCTTTTTTGAGCTCTAAACGCAAAATCCCTGTCAGTGGAAATATAATATAATAATTATAGGATGATTATTTATTATTAGGTACGTGGTCAAGTAGGTAGATAGACGATGAATAAAAATCAAGTCGACAACCCTAGCGCGACAGCGAGCGCGTCACGCCGCGCCAGACAGCGACAGCGTTATATCATAGTACAAACAGAATAGTAGGATAGCTTCATACAAATCGGCCGCCGCCGCCGCGCTGGTGTGAAAGTATGCGTGAGTCGCCGGGACGGCGTGTACGCACGCACTTTTCACGCACACAATCTCACGAGCGCGGAACGCTCGGCGCGGATTCAGTACGGGATGCGCCGCGCGTCTGATCGCGCGCATGCATGTAGGTACTACACTGCTCGCCCGCGACCATTGTTTATGTACATTCAGTTTTGTAATAAACGTTATTAATATTATACAATGTGTTAAACGACAGTAAATTAAACTTGTTATATTTTTCTCGCTATAAAGTGCATTTAGATAGTTATATAACGCTTAGCTAGTCAGCAGGTATTTGAAAAAAAAATATATGCAAGCTTAAATTCTGTAGTATTCAGTGCAATCACTTAAAAAACGGCGAAATAGCGCGCGCCGACAAAGCCGGCGGCGCCGCGGTGTAAACACGTGACAACCCGTGCGTCATCGCAAGAGTAGGCAATTAACTCGCCGAGCGGCCTTAGCTAGCTTACTATTCTGTTTTTACTATGGTTATATGTTAGAATAGAGCGGGAACGATTAGGTGAATATCGCATTAGGCACTGAGTGCTTATGCGAGCTGAATTGCACTTTGTTGCTTAGTAGCAAGAGTCGCAATTTCAATGAATTGGTTTGAGAAGTGGTGCTTCTGTACGTAAGTACTGTTTATTCTGTGGTATGGCGGTTATTTTTTGCGGGCAAAAGTAAACAATTGTGCAAAGTCCAATAAGAATAATTCTTATCGGAATCTTATCAGATATGGCTTTTTAAATTGGTAATCTAGTTGAAAAGAAACTTATCTAGGTTTGACTCTGATAAATAACAAAAAAATATGTAAAAAAAAATAAAATACGAAAATTGGCGGCAATTAACAATCATTTATATTTTTTATGTTTAAAATTAAAATGTTTCTTTCCATTATATTTATTATCTCTGAAAGTAAATTAAATTACCTTTCTAACCATGTACAATACTTATATACCTCCTATAATAAAAAACGACGAGCAATATGAATATGTTAGAAAAATAATAGCGCGCTCGAAAATGGCGGAAAAATATTATACCGGGCGCGCTTTATACCGCTCTTGCGTGGGCTTCAAGTATATTATTTGGTGTTAATTGATATCATTCGAAAGCTTATTTAATTACAAGTCTTTTGATATACAATATTAACTTAATAAATAGAAATATCACCATTCTTTCAACGAAAATATTACGCGAGTACTTAGCTCGAAAGCCTAGCCTCGAAAGTGGCCAAAATACTTCTACGGGTGTCCTGAGATGCCTCGATGGTGGCCAAAATGCTTTGAGGGGTTAAAGGAACTTACTGTCTAAATTACATTTTTATAGCTCCAGCAATTTGAGCTGCGATTATATTTTAGTCAGGAAAAGTAATTTTCATGGTGAAATGTGTGTGTAATATTTACATCTCTGCCTACCCCTTCGGGGGTACACGTGTGAGACTATAAATAAATAAATAAAATAAAAGTAATTTTATATCGATGATGACGATGAGAATATAGGACACAAATTTCAAGTCGATACGAAAGTAACTATTATCCCAATAAAATGAACTAATGTTTTACTTAATAATAGGCTTCGTTTTAACATCTAAAGTGACTTTTTAATCCACATAGACTTTCTTTGCGAAAATCCTCAGTCCTTTCTGACAAAAGTAATCCACTCATCCATTTTTTCATGAGTGCAAGACTGCAAGTACAAATTGCACGTTACGTTAAGTTCAAGAGTTTCAAGCATTAATGGAGTAGAACATTATGCAGATTTATGTCAAGAACTGCAAACCGACCAAGTTTCTCAGCATTTAGATGTTCCTGTCATACTAGATGTTAAAGCAACTCGCTTCACTTAAGCTTAGGTGCCTGGAGCGGTGAAATACCGTAGCGTTAAACTTACTGCAGAATGCAAAACTATTACTTATTCCCATGTGCAGGGCCAAATAGAATTATGCTTGCCAATTAGATACAATACAGTTATGTTGGTCAGTAATGTAATCTGTGAAGCTGATGGAATATGACGTCATAATGGCGGATCTTCAATCCGCAACGGGCTAGCAGCGTCTGCATCGTTCTCGAAATTGCGCTCAAATTAATTTCATTACTACATAATGAATGTTATATTACCTAAACCTTTAAGTTAATGGTTTTTATCCATACGTATGATTTTGCATTCAAACTTAGTTAATACGCAATTTAAAGTGGATTTGAAGTGCATCAAAGTATCCTTTGAATATAGCAGGGTTATTATGTGTAATAAAATAATTATAGCCATTAAAATTTTATAAAAATAAAATTATTGCATCGTTTTTTTTTTCACAGCTATCAAACCTAAAAATGGTAGCATTTTTCGTCCAAATTGTATTATGAATAGTCAGACCTGGAACAACACATACCAACCATAGAAATTGTAGTACCCACTCTTAAAATAGAAAGTATTAAGGCTTGCCGAGGATCAGCTCTCGACTGGCCAGTAGAGGGTAGTCGAACAAAATAAATAACTAAATAAAACACGTACCGTGATAATCTTGGTAGTGCAGGCGACAAATGTAAACAACGCGTCGAGTGAGACAGCACGAGAGTGAGTGAGAGGTAAGTTTAATAGCGTCCATGTTGTTTTATTGCACAGTAAAGCTTGATGGATAACTGGAACGATCCTATTCCACCGGCTCGAGTTTTGTACCCACTAATGAAATTCTTTGTTAGGCTTGGCTTTTAATTTTACTATAAACTGAAGGTACTCACAATGAAATATGGAGGCCAACTCTCGTATTTTATCTGACATCGACACAGTGTCTTCTAATTTGACACATATGTAGTTCGACATTGACACATAGTTTGACTCTTTGTTCAATTTACGACTTAGCCGCGATATCATTCGAGTAAGTATCAGTTAATTTAGGAGAACACCATTTATTACATAATTATGACACCGAGATCTAGGCTACATCGATAAATCGAAACTGCGTTTTAAACAATTATAATTACGTGACTGCCTCCGTGGTCCAGTGGATAACGTATGTGCGACTGCTGATCGGAGGTCCCGGTTTCGATTCCCGGGTCGGGCAAAAGTGTTACTGGGTTTCTCCGAATTCTCAATAGCAGCACGGAATCTGATGATGTGCCCGGTAACGGCAATAGGCTCACCCCCTATTACGTGGGACCTAAAAATTCATGGCGAAATGTGGGAGTAATATCACTACTCCGCCTACCCCTTCGGGGATACAGGCGTAAGTCTATAAAAAAAAAATTATTACGAGAATTGGTCCTCTGCTGTGTGTTGGCAGTGTTGGCAAGTGTGCGAGGAGAAAACTATTTCTTTAAATTTTTTAACCTCATATACTCCGAGACGGACACCGAGAGTTTCAGGAGACGAAGTTATTTGTAAGAGAGAAGTATAGGGAAGATAAGAACTTACATGGATAGTAATGGTTATACTCTTTCAAAAATACATTTGATAATAAATGCCAATTGGAAACAGTAATTTTGAAAGTCTAAGGGTCGGCACATATCTGACGGAAGATGCGTCGAGCGTATCTTCGGTCGCGTCTATTCCGTCAAATGAGTCGGTACACATCTGACGGAAAATGCGTCGAGCGTATCTACATCGGTCGCGTCTATTCCGTCAAATTAGACCTGCTACATTACGCGTCTAGTCAGTTTCTGCGTTCAGCAACTACAGTGCGGTTGCTTTGTATGACATTTAATTTTAAAACGTCGCCCAACGCGTCAGTCAAAATTCACGTGGTGCGTGGTGCGCGCGACGTCGACCGATAATGCGTTGACGGAAACGGAACAGACGCTGTACGCTCGACGTACTAACGGATCATCGGTCAGGTGTGAAAGGTTGAATGTTTTTCTATATATTTGTATGTTTTGGCGTTACGCGACCGATAATACGCGACGCATCTTCCGTCATACCTAGTTTACACTCTCGCCTCGCGTCTCGCCTCGTACCTCGCCTCGCAGCTCGCGTGTTGTTGCGAGGTAGCGAGTGCCTGTTTACACTCTCGCGATGCGTTCAGTTTGCGTTGAGCCAGCAACGATGGAAGACGTCGAAGTAATAACGGCATTAGCTCTAGCCTTAACAAGTTTTTACCATCTTATAAAGAAAAATATTTTTTTTTACTTAACAGAACTCTGCTAGCGCTCTGCACATAACCTCAGAAAATGTTTGCCTCGCATCATTTACTTTTTGGGTATTTTTATGCATCTTATGTTTTGGATCCCAAATTATTCGCTCGGCCTGATAGAGTTCCAAGAACTGCAGCGTTTTTTGGAACCAGTCTATTTTTAATTGAAATCGAAGAACACAACCTGCACGGTTGGGCGCCGTTAACAAACTGAAACGAGAGCGCGAGTGTAAACACAACGCTCGCGTCCCTCGCGAGGCCCTTTGACTCGTGCCTAAAAAACCGCCTCCGACGCGAGCGCCACGAGTGGCGAGGCGAGCTACGAGGCGAGCCACGAGCGAGCGTTTACACTCACGCACCTCGTCGCTCGCCTCACCACTCGCGCGAGAGTGTAAACTAGACATCAGATATGTTCCGACCGTAATACAAATAATACCACAAACGTTTACCATAGACTTTTTGTTACTGTTTTTCTCTGAGCTATAAAGTGTCCTCAAGGTTTGATTTTAGTTGCTTCCATCAATATTTTATTTATATATTTATGTCAAAGAGGTATGTGATTTAAAATGCTATTTCGAATAATAATTTATTAGCTATGCAACAAACGTGTGAGTCAAATGGAATATTTCATGTGATAGAGAGTAAACAAGGAAAATTATTGAAAAGGACATTTATTCTAATATTACTTAATTTATTAGTAGGAATTCAAGTATATTATTGCCGAGTAAATTAAGTGATACGATAGTCAATGTTATTTGTAATAATGTTTGGTATGCAGAGGATGGATGTGCGGGCTTAAGATCGGACTATGAAGAAAGCTGCAAGGAAGGGCTTATGTTTAGCGGTTAATGTCTTTGGGCTGAGTTGATAACATCATTACTTTGTACTTACGGAGGTTAGATGTACGGGATTTAAATCGGTCTATGAGACCTCATCTTGAGTGAGGGCTGATTTTAAGCAGTGGTCATCTTCATGATGAGATGACAACATCATGAATCATGTTATAAAAATGATCATTGAACATCACTGACTTTTTCTCTCGCACACTGTGAAGCGAAACACTGCTATCGCTCGGCGCGAAAATTTGATACTTCAAAGAAAGTGTTTGTTAACTTTTATGGCCATACTCAACAAAGCAGATTTTGTGGCAAGCTAACATGATTAAATCGTTCAAAGAGACATACATACAGAGACAGAGACTGACATACCTCTCTTGCTTCATTCACTCCCATCAAGTTTCTCATGCATGCTCTTCTGTTAAGGGTACTTCTGACCTGTCCTTTTTATAGGATGTCTCCAATCTGGTCAGAAACGTCCGCCTAGGTTTTCCCCTTTGTCCTGTCCCATTCACACTTGCCTTATATATCTTATTGACCGACAATGAGCATGCTCTTCTGTTAAGGGTACTTCTGACCTGTCCTTTTTATAGGATGTCTCCAATCTGGTCAGAAACGTCCGCCTAGGTTTTCCCCTTTGTCCTGTCCCATTCACACTTGCCTTATATATCTTCCTGAACGACAATCATAAATGTGATCGTGTGGCACCCTGAAATCCACCCTTAATCCACGGGCTCTCAGAGTGCCCTTGAACCCAGTTAAAGTATCGCTTTTCTAAAGAGTAATTGTCGGTGCATATATAGCAATGTGCAGCGGAGAGCAGTTGAAACTGTCAGGCATTATACGCATTATGAATAAGGTTCGAAATCAATTAGGACAACAAGTTTGCACTTGCACGCACACAAACAGCAATTGATTTTGAACATTATTCGATTTAGAAAAATGACCATAAAAGTTTACCAGTGAAAAATGCACACCGCTGCGCTGTGACATATCTGCGCCGGCCCTTATTAATGACATAATCTTATATGTGCTTCATTAATTTTGGTTTGTAAATATGACAGATATGCAGGACTATTTAGCTACCGAATTATAAGCACACCTAACACAGCCTATTAAATTACCAGGCCAACGAGAGTTTTTATGAGCACATACCGCTGTTATAAGTAGACCGACCATAGTTCGTAATCTGTCCCGCACTATAGCCTATCATTTACAATTTACATCTATCGATTTCATAGCAAACTTGATGTCTGCGGCTTAGAGATCAGTGGTACACAAACTATTAATCCGTCTGTTATGTGCCTGTGGTTGATATCTGTTGGAAGTTTGCACAACTATGTTTGAGTGAATCTGTTGAAATAAACCCGCAGTGGGATCTAACCAACTCGATAGGATTCGAAAGCTTTCCCGAGAGGATTGAAATTGAGAATTACGCCTCCAATAATATGCTTAGTTTGTAGTTTACAGTAATCCGCATAAATTTATAATTCAAATAGGATGCCCACAGCAACGCTCGCACATTTATTTTTAATTTTACCGTTTCCGCCCAACCCTCTGGGAATTTCAGTAAATCCCTTCTTAGTGAACCCCTACGATGCCCAAGGCAAATATGTACCAAATTTCAGCTTCATGCGCCCCAGTCATAGATATATTAATTATAGTAGATATGCCCTCTAGACGAAAATATGTTTATCCATTGTCTAGTACCCATAGTACAAGCTCTTCTTAGTTTAGGACTAGATGGTGATGTGTGTATATGGTAGAATATTATTAAAAACCGAATGATCTAGAAACTACATTATTTATTTTAATCCGATGTTTCGGCTACTTTATAGGAGGCCTGGTCACGCAAGACCTGCTTAGGTGTTTATTTACTGACCTGTAAAGTGGAGGTATTTGTGCAGCACTTGACGCTTTGATACTACTGGGGTGGCATTCTTTGTCAAATAGTGTAATCTTAAATTTAAATATTTTTCCATGACTGATTTTATTAAAAGTATAATATGATTATTCATTGGAGACTGGTCGAATTGGTGAAACTTAATATTATTAAATATATCTAAACCTATGAAATGTGGCAAAGCCTTTACTACGAGTTCCTCTTTAATATTTTTTGTTTTTACTTTTAATTTATCCTCGGTGAGACAAACTGTTTTAATTATTATTTTATAAATAATATAATAATTTTATTGAACAGTCATAATGCGATTCCTGCTGTAAGTGTGTTACGCAATACCCCATATATGATAGGAATTTGTTATATAAACATCTTAGTAACAATAGAATAGGTAGTTAAATATATTAAAAGAAACACATCCTTGCGTGAAAAATAAATAGCATAATTAATAAGTATGTTGACTTATATTAGGCAAGTCCTCTGAAACATGCTGATGACCATAACGCATTCCAAGCTTTACCGGAAGTAAAATACAAAAACCATAATAATAGCACGAGGATAAGGCATATCATATATTATAATAATTCAAACACAATAAAACACCACCGTTTATCACCCTAAATTTAATTTACCTAGGTACTTACTTTACAAAAGTTGATTACGCATTTCTATTTCTCTACTAGGCTATAAAAAGATCAAAATAAGTAAAAACATAAATTCACATCGATATTCCGAATGTGTTGCAACGGTTGACAAATTGAAAAATATGTAAACCAAAAGCAATTAATTCATTGTAATGTTGTCGATAGACCACGTTTGTAGATCTGCACAAGCACATCACTAGATCGCTCACACGCGTCGACCGGCCGCTTCGAGTAGCAGTGGCCGGTCTACGCGATGTATTCATTGGCTAGTCGCACGCGACGTTCGCAGTGAACGAAATACATTGCGCAATCGCCTACGTAGTACTAGATGATACCCGCGTATTGCCAGCAATGTATATTTTTTTATTTGCTTGCGATAGTATTATTTTTGTCTACAAACTACATAATACCACAGTCAAATAATCCATACAGTCGTTTGACAAACGCGTCTAGACGGGTCAATCGTGCGGGGGACAAGAGATGAGACGCGGGAAGAGCGGTACCTACTTACGTATATCACTTTAGTTCCTAACTAGGTACATGTTTTTGGGGGCTGGCGCGTGCTTGTTTTTTGTTCGTTACTTATTTATTTGCTTATGAATATTAATTAAGATGGTACATACGACTTGTGCTGTGAGACATTGCAATTCTTCATGCTTCACTTAAAGATTTAAAAAATAAGCATTTAAGAAATTTGCGATTTCATCAAATTACTTACACAAAAAATTAAAATTTCATTAATTTTAATTATTTATATTATTTTGAAACGTATGTATATACCTGTATCCACTTAAAATAATGTGCACGTACCCACTAATCTACTACAATATCTCATGTCTGGCCAAATCTAAAACTAATATATAAATCTGAATAGTTTGTTTGTTTGTTAGAAAGCGCTAATCTCAGTAACTACTGGTCCGATTTGAAAAATTCTTTCAGTTTTAGATAGCACATTTATCGGGGAAGGCTATAGGTTACATAACATCACGCTATGAGTGACGGGAGCGGAGCAGTAGCCTTAAATAACGCGGGTGTAACCGCGGGCATCCTCTTGTCACAGAATAAAGTAGTAATTACTGTACGTAAACAACATGGCAGACGTAAGAAAATAAGCGTTGTAAGGTAATATTCGATTCAAGCGTGATTTTAATTTCATGCAATGAGTACCTAACCTAGTACCTTCGTATTAGGTAAGTGTACCTATCAAATATTAATATGTATCTTGGTAACGGCGCGTCCTAGCTAAAAAATAACCATATTTTTGGCCCCCTTTTACAAACCCCACACATGTTCTCAGTAATCTTATAGCCCGGTCACCCATCCATAAAATGACCTTGATGTCTATTGCTTTACCTTAACGTAGTTTGCTCGAAAAATCTTCAAAATACTTCATATCGATAACATAGGCTCTGCAAGCTGATCCCATAATGGTTGCCCATCCATTAAACGACCGCTATATCAATCGCTTTATTTTAACTAGGTTTGTACGATAACCACCTAGTATATCTGAAAAAATGCTTCATATCCTTAACCGCCTCCTAATCTGAAAAAATGCTTCATATCCTTAACCGCCTCCTACGACACTTGCGGTATGAAATAGGTGCTGACTGACACTTCGTATGCAAAGCTGTCACCGCAAGTGCAAACTAAATGCAAACTGTTTTATAATAATTATTCATCGTTAATTATTTTCATATAATAAATAAGTGATTTACACTATAATATTCATGTAGCGTAACAATTGTTATATTTTTCTAAAATAAATAGACGGTGTTTGAATAAGTAGGTATTGTTGAAATGTGGCAGCCCTAGCCTCCTTACCCTTGTCTAGACGTTGTCGGCTTTTTCTTCGAGATCAAAGGCGTCAAACTACTGTATGTCTTTATACATACATACATACACATACATAGACTCACGCCTGTTTCCCGAAGGGGTAGGCAGAGGCACTTAAACGCCCACTTTTCGCCAGTGTTTTGATCCCACGTAATAGGTGGCGAGCCTATTGCCGCTTATTGGGACATTTTGTTTGCCAGAGCCTCGTCCGTTGATCGGCAGGTACACCACTTGCAGGTGAGGTTGGCTTGGGACCCTAAGTTCTTGGTGGGAACCCTATGCAGCCTTATGTATGTCTTTATATACTGTGATAATACTATGCACGACTTGGTGGGGGCACTGTCGTGCCCCCAGATTGTGATTATTACAAATATCATTTGTATTTTAAGGTTTTTGGACTTACCGGTGAAAAGAACCCTTCTCGAGCCACATTTCATACCTGGCTTCTTTTTCGACACCTTATAATAGCGCTAGATGGCATAATTTATTTTTTCGCGGAGCTCCGTACGCTGTCGCAATATGAGCGCGATTGTTGACCGGTCAATCAAATTTTGTCGAAATATGAGCGTTTGCTCACAAGTAAGGCGCGCCTGCCACGCCCACAAGGCCCTTCTACCATTTTAACTGTTCTGTGGCCCCAGTAGTTTTGGGTGAAGCTTGTCTGTCAGTCAGTCAGCAATGCAAGAATTTTATATATACAGATTTGTATCTACTTTTAACACTTATCAAAGTGGTTGTCAAGTTATTTTCTTTATGCTTAGCTCCGAAACCCCCCAACATCAATATTAATGGTCGCTGCCTCTTTCAAATAATTACATAAAATTACTATTGAGGATAAAAGCTGTACCTAATTATGTTAAGTAAAACAAAGTTGAAAACAGGTATAAAATATCAGTTAATTATAATATTCATACGGCTGAATTTTCAGGAACACAATGTAATTATTATGTTACAAATTGAGCGTAGTATTACGATTAAGTAATTAAATAAGTGCTATTATTTAAACATACATACATACATAGTCTCACGCCTATAACCCCGAAGAGGTAGGCAGAGGTGTATTTCTACACCCACTTTTCGCCAGATATACTTTAGTCCCACGTAATAAGGGGCGAGCCTATTGCCGTACCGGGCACATTTCCAGACTCCGTGCTGCTACTGAGAATTTCGTGACAGAAAAACCCAATAACACTGCCCGACCCAGGAATCGAACCCGGGACCCGATCCCACGCGCACATTTATGCCGCGAGACTAACGAGGCAGTCGTATAGGGTTTGATGTCGAGTTTTCCGTCTCTACGCAAAGATGGTATTTGCATCGTGTTATCCCAGTCGCCTCTTACGACACCCATGAGAAGATAGGGGGTAGAGACACTTGTATTCTATGCTGTCAACCACACGGCTAATTTAAACGTACAGCTGTTATTGAATATTACGAGTGGCATAGGGTATGACTAGCGGCCTTACTGGTCAGTACTGTGCTGAGTGTTGTTGGTTGGATCACAAATGGTCACGCATCCAAATAGTGACCTGTGTAAAGATAGCTTAACTTTCCCGATCTAAGCTCGAATAACAAGTCGTCACGTTATGAGCACTACTTTAATTATTACTATAATTGTTCATGCGGTCTGCTGATCTGACCATGTGCTGCAACTGCACAAGCACTCTCTAATATCTAACTTATAATAATAACTTGGTTTCGCTCACGGACGTGTCATCTACCCTTTTTTATAGCTTACTGTTCTGTACATCATCATCATCATCATCATCATCACCAGCCTTTAACAGTCCACTGCTGGACTAGGCCTCTCCTTTGAAAGGAGGAATTGGCCTACTATACCACGCTGGCCAAACGGGTTGTTATAGGGTTTGTATCAAGTTTTCCTTCTCTTACAGTGCTGATCTCTGCATAATATGCTCCCTCTGTCGGCTCTTACGACACCCATGGGATGATATGGGGTGGTGACATTCCGTATTCTTAATCCATCACCACACGGAAATTTTGTTTTTTCTTTATTTCATGTTATTTAATTCTGTACATACCATTCTTATATTGCTTTTCCGTTCAGTCCAGAGCTTTTAATTCCCGTTCCAATGTTTCCCGTAGTAATTTTTAATCAAAACTTCACAGTGAAAGTTTTAAATTAAAATTGTACGTAAACTGATGCTGACAAGGGCTTACCGTATGGCGGAACTCTGATACAACGTTCAAAACATTAAGTAATTAGTTTTTTAGTAAACACGACGTGACGACGAATTATCGATATCTCTTCTTATTTTATTTTTAGAGACGTGCAAACTCCTCGTAGTGTTATGGATTAAGCACCTAACACATGTTAAGAAATGGTCGTTGCATAGTTTAGAGCGATTTCGCACGATTCGAATTCGATCCGAGCCCGTAAAAATACGGTCCGAAGTAGTCGAGAACGATTTCAATAGTACATCCGACATCCGTCATCCAATATCCTTCGTATTCGTCGTGTGATTTCTAGAACTTTATTTTGACGGATTTGGATTGAAAGTAGGTAGTGCGTACCCAAGTAGCATTTTTGGGCTGTATAGAGTTTGTCTAATGGTTCACATTTACTCTACAAGCTGTAATAGTTAGCTGTATAAGGGCTGTATAGCTTACTATACAGCTCATATACGACCAGTTTGGGCACAAATTAGACAGCCTTAAGTTTAAATGGCTGCACAGTGGCTGTATAATAGCGTTACATCAGCAGTACAAGAGGTAACCGTGAACTCAAAGCTGATTAATGGCGCCATAGAAGACTACTAGTGAGTAATAATGAGTAACAAGTGACTAATTATAAAGGCTTAATAGTAATAATTGCTTACAAAAATAGAATGAAGCAGCTTTCAAACCACGCGTACCCTAAACTAATGCTATAACAAAGCTAAAAATCATAAAATCACAAAACTCTATCCCTATTTATAAATGAGGATTTTATATTAAAAACCGGCCAAGTGCGTGTCGGGCCACGCGCAATGTAGGGTTCCGTAGTTGCCCATAATGACTTGCTGCAAAGGGTATTCATGTACAACAAATCTGACTGTTTATTTTGCTGAAAAAATAATTTTAATAACACTATTATAAGAACCTAAGTTTTGTTTAGAAAAATACTAGGTATGTAACCTAGTATTTTATCCAGTTATGTATTGTAAACATAAAATGTGGTTTCCAAGATATACTACTACTATACATTCGTAGTACCGTAGTACATTACATACCAAAGTACGTATATATTTAAGATTAAGCCAGCGCGCCCAATGTAAACTCACAGAAATAGGTATTTATAACTTAACCGACGATTACTCGTAAACTAGTGATATCTACTTAACCGTGATAGTTTTCCTTTTAAATTCGTTATATGTACTACATTTCTGATTTTTTTCACCTCTTCCAAATTAATAGTTTAGCCGGCAGAGGGGGGGGGGGGGGGGGACACTTGAGTCTAACAATTTTTTCACTTCAAAGCTTGATATTTGGCAAACCAATCACTTGATCGAAAAATGATTTTAGCAAACTAATAATATTTTTTAAAACCTATCCAATAATACCCCACATGATGGGGTACTCAACCAAAAAAAAATTCAACCCCACTATATATGCAGGGGAGATACCCTTAAAAAAAATATTTCCTAAAATTTTATTCTACAGTTTTGTTGCAATATCTTATGTCTATATTCATGTAAAATATCAGCTTTCTAGCACCTGGCGTCTTTGATCTAGGCTGCGGACGGACAGACGGACGGACATGACGAAACTATAAGGGTTCCTTGTGGACTACGGAACCCTAAAAAGTGGTAATAAGGACCTGTATTTACAAATGCTAACAGTGTTATCCATATGGGAATGTAACTTTACTGTGAAATATATACATGTTGACTGTTAAAAATTCACGCGCCTCATGAGAAATGCTTTGAATTCTTTAAAAACATTTAAAATTGGCAGGGGGAAAAGGTCGGTTTTCTTAGTTTGTTATTTTATGGTATCATGTTAGACTAGAAGTCATTTTATTACATTACACTTGTAACATGAAACGAAAAATGTAACAGGAATACACTGTAGTATTTTATAAAACTATCGTTACTTATATGAAATATTTTAGTTAATATTTAGGTTATAATAAAATAAAATGGTGGACATCTGTGTGAACCATTGTATCACCAAATTACAATTGTGACCTACATGGTGGTTCACATGTGTACCACCACCTTCATAATTGTTCACATGTGGTCTATTAAAAGGCTAGCAATATAATATGATAACGGTAGACCGCTAGACAGCAAATGCCATAATATGTGGTCTTTTAAAATGTTCTTAATCAGCCTATAAAATGAAAACTGACTAGAAAGGTATTAGTGTCGTATTATAATGCTGACAGCCGTAAGAAAGGCTAGTTTTACATGCCTGTGCAGCCCATAAACAGCTTAAAGAGTAGTGTTTGCATTCAAACATCACACGTGAAGCAAAATAGAGTTTTTAAACGCTTTAAGTCCGCCAGTGAACCGAATGTAAACTCTTAAACATAATGAAATGCTACTTGGGTACTTCTTTTAGCATTTTGATATTTATAAAACCGGTGTGCGCTATTTCTTTCTTTTCAGGAAGAAATGAACAACGTTATGACTCTAGCACTCGGTAGCTGCTATTAGATATATGTCCAAATAAGCTTCTACATAGCGAGGAACAGGACAGCAACTGTCGCATGTCCTACTTTGTATCCCCGCACCCGCACCGCAAGGATGGCTGAGGCCCTATATTTACTTCCTCGAATAAAGCACATTGCACGAAAGGACCTTATCGTATGTGACAAAGGTTAGTTTTCAGAGACCATTGATCGCAAATTTTATTGAGCGTGACAATGAAAGTTTGCTGTTTTGCTTACAATTTAATTTGCTACCTCATGAGCATGTACAGTTTTGCCCTTTATGCGTAGCTCGTAAATATTTCAATTACCAATCCTCTGATAGGTTGCGATTAAGGGTTTTGCAAGAATTTTGAAAGCTGTGCCGATAAATTCGCTGCATTAGCTGATGAAATGACATGTTCATTCATCATCAGCCCTGTATATAAATTGTCCCACTGCTGGGCACGAGCCTCTTCGCACTATGAGAAGACTAAGGCCATAGTCTACCACACTGGCCGAGTACGGGTTGACAGACTTCACATGTCTTTCGAAAATATTGTGGCAAACTCTCAGACATGCAGGTTTCCTCACGATGTTCTTCGTTCACCGTTTAACTAGGGATAATTGACAATTTAATAGACACATAACTTCGAAGTCGTTGGTGCGCGCCGTCGATTCGAACTCGAGGCCCTCTGCGTAGTAGGTAGTCTGTTCATCTCTCCACTAAGCTATCGCTGCCCGATATATCATATTGTTACGAGCTGGGGTTCGACGATAAATTATAACTCACTATGCCACTTAAACTGAACTTTGCTTATACACAAACACTATACACACTTATTTACACAACTAGTAAAAACACACTTATTTCACACTTAATTCTCAACACTAATAAAAACACCACTAAACACTTCCGAATTTCTTCCCTTCGCTTCTTGTTTATCGCTTCGATATTCAATTGTTACTGTGTGCGGTCCATTCGCTCGTGCTCTATTTATACTGGCCGGATAACATCACTAGAGCATTCTAGACTCTTCCACAAGACTGTCGAAATAATCGCGAACAGTCCATACTCGATTCAGCAACGCCACCTTTAAACCACAGATACATTCAATCTCTTCTAGTACCCCTATCCACCGATAGATGGCGTAACACTGCCCCCCTCTTAAACGTGTTCGTCTCGAACATCGTGGACCCATAGTAACGAGCCAACCGGTCCTCATGAACTATCTTCGGTGCACCTCGCGACCTCTTCTGGATTCGATAGGTGACGTCGTTCATCCTGATAATTATGCGATATGGCCCGTCCCACCTGGCTTGTAACTTAGGCAATTTACCGTTGCTTCGTACTGGGTTATGAAGCCACACCAATGATCCCTCATCGAAGCCTTTGTTGTTCGCCTTCCGGAGTTCCGGTCGTAGCGAGTCTTCATCTTCTCAGACATCTGTTGTCCTGACTCCCCTGGAGCTCCTACATTGTACACCTTCAATGCACCTCTGCTACGAGTATGTGGCCCCTTGACAGCCGCACAACTTGTGCATTTGCGGCACCAATCCTTGACGTCATCCCGATAGTGGAGCCAATAAAACCGCTCTCGGATCTTAGTAAGCGTCTTCTTAACTCCCATGTGACCTCCCGAAGCACCATTGTGATAAAGCTGCAGTACTTCCGGCACCTTAGTCTTGGGCACTACCATTTGCAGATGGCATTGGTTACCTCGAGCGTTTTTCCATCTGCGGCACAGAACTCCATCCTGGGCAACCAAGCTTTCCCACTGTGCCCAATAACCTTTGGTGACAGGGCTCATTGCTGCGATATCACTCCATTTGGGCCTAGGAGCGTCTGATTTCTTCCATTAGAGAATCGGCTGTATGTCCTTGTCGTCTTGCTGAGCACGCTGCAAAGCTTCTTTCCATCCGTCGCTCAGACCCGTCTTCAACATTCTCACTAGCGCTGCCGGCTTCGCTTCCTGTCTTGCACAGTGTTTGCGTTGATCGGAGTAAGCCCTACCTGTCAGAGCATCTACGCTACGTTGCTCTTGCCGCCAGACAGGTACGTCAGGTGACCCCTTTGGTGGAGACAGGGTACCAACGTGCCGCTTACGTTTTGGGCAGCTCAAGCGGATATGGCCTCTTTCCCCGCAGTTGTAGCACCGTGGTGAAGAAACAACTTCCCTGATACAGTAAGTTCGATCCTCGTGACGCGCTGCTTCCACCTCCAGAGCGTAGGCTAAGGCTGCCTTCAGGGACTTGGAAGTGCCCAAGTCTTACCGCTGCTCTAACTTCCAGGTCCCGGATCCCATCCGTAAACGCTTGTACGAGGTTCCCGTCAATGAGCGCAGGCGACGACTGGTATGCCTTCCTGACCAGCCTTTCCACCTCTAGAGCCCACTGCTGCAGAGTTTCTCCGGTGCGTTGTGTCCTGTCCTTCAGCTGAGCACGATACACATGTTCGAGGTGCGCGTCTCCATACCTCGCCTCCAATGCCTCCATCAGCTTTTCATAGGAGACGTCTTGCCCAAGCACCTCCAACACCGTCAAGGCCTGATCACGAAGGCCCAAGGTTAGGGCGGTGAAGGCCTGTTCTTTGTTCCACCCATTCGTTCGCATAACGGCCTCAAACTGGACCTTGTATGCAGACCACGATGATGAGCCATCAAATGGTGGAACCTTAAACCAACGAGGCGAGGGTGCCACAGCTGCAGGTGTAACGTCGTAGGGCCCGAGCTTACACAATTTCTTCTCCACTTCGGCAATACGGGTCTCGAGGTGATCATGTACACGCTTCTCTATAGAGGCGACGCGAGTCTCAAGCTTGTCGTGCACGAGCATCTCTACGTCGCTGATACGGGCCTCGTGCTGCTGAAGTTCCTCCTTGACCGCTTTCAAGTCCTTGCCCACTGCGGCGCTGAGGTCTTTCATGAGCACCAGCTGTTCCTCCAGACGGCGGGCGTGCTCCTCCTTGTCGCGCTGCAGCTGTTTCTCTAGGCGGCGCGCGTGCTCCTCTTGACGGCGAGCCTGCTCCTCTTGACGACGAGCCTGCTCCTGTTGACGGCGGCCTTGCTCCTCTTGACGGTGGGCCTGCTCCTCCTTGTCGCGCTGTCGCTGTTCTTCCATGCAGCGCGCTTGCTCCTCTTGACGGCGGGCCTGCTCCTGCATGAACGCCATCAGAGCCGCGATGTCGGGTACTGCCATGGAGTGTACGCTTGCAGGCTCCACTGCAGCCGCGGAGTCGCCTGATCCACCAGACGATGGAGAAGGAACGTCTTCGAAGCGTCTCTGGTCCAGGTCTTGCTGGCGCTGGTTCCTGGTACGCACTCCGTCAGTTTCTTCCTTCGGCATAACCGGCATAATTTATCCCTTTCTTCTGACACCAATTTGTTACGAGCTGGGGTTCGACGATAAATTATAACTCACTATGCCACTTAAACTGAACTTTATTTATACACAAACACTATACACACTTATTAACACAACTAGTAAAAACACACTTATTTCACACTTAATTCTCAACACTAATAAAAACACCACTAAACACTTCCGAATTTCTTCCCTTCGCTCCTTGTTTATCGCTTCGATATTCAATTGTTACTGTGTGCGGTCCATTCGCTCGTGCTCTATTTATACTGGTCGGATAACATCACTAGAGCATTCTAGACTCTTCCACAAGACTGTCGAAATAATCGCGAACAGTCCATACTCGATTCAGCAACGCCATCTAGTACAGAGGAGATGAATTACCTTTAAACCACAGACACATCCAATCTCTTCTAGTACCCCCATTCACCGATAGATTGCGTAACAATATGTACGTGACCAATTGTATGTTCCATAATTATGTCGACTAGTGTATAGGGCAATTACTTGTAATAAAAGTCATCTACGACAGTAATAAGTTTGGCTTACGAAGAACCCTTTGTTGCTCGAGTTCATGGCATTAAAAAACTGTGGACGTTTAAACTTTCTAAATTAATTACAAAGGCAATGTGCCTTAGAACAATTAATAAAGATACCTTAGAGAACGGCAAGTAAAATATGGCAACATATTCACCTAAAGATACATTTCAGAAATAAATAATGAGTTGGGAGCTTCTGATAAATGTTGCGTGTTTCTAAAAATATATCTTCAAATAAAATATACCACGAAGTGGAAACTTCTTGAGGAATATTTTTTGTACAACCAATTTTACGGATAGGCGTACTGCCCTCCTGAGGGTATATTAACCGACTCCTGTGTTTTGTTTTTCCCGGATGCAGTTGAATTTAGCATGCAAGTCATAAGAACCCTACAGTGTCATAGACACTTTGCTATTGCGTGTTTCAAACGCATGCATCAGATATGCTCACGTAAATGGGAATGGTTCGACTCAGGTCGGCCGGTGCAAAGAGCGCCAGCCGAGGGCCAAGGGAGTTTGGCAAGTTGATATGGAAAATCAGAAAAGTATTGAGAAACGTATAAATTATAGGGATTTTAGATCTCTAGATAGCGGTAAGTTTATCAATTTACGAAAATATGGGCGTAAAATAATACAATTTATCTGTCGTTTAGAATTCTACGAAAGTTTTAAAATTTCCTAGGAAATTTATAAATGTACGGTTCTTATTATTTTCCGGTAACATATAATTATATATGACTCGTGTTCCGTCCATTTATCGGCCCTGTATATAAACTGTTCCACTGCTGGGCACGAGCCTCTTTTCACTATGAGAAGGGTAAGGCCATAGTACAACACGCTGGCCAAGTGCGGGTTTGCAGAGTTCACATGTCTTTCGAGAACATTATGTAGAACTCTGAGACATGCAGGTTTCTTCACTTTGTTTTTCTTCACCATTTAGCAAGCGATAATTAACAATTTAATACGCACATAACTTCGAAAAGTCATTCGTGCGCGCCGTGGATTCGAACCCCCTGCGTGGTCCGTCGGTCTCTCCACTAGGCTATCGCTGCTATGAATATAAGTTAAAATACTGATGGATAACTATACCGTACCATACTCCATTGCATACCTACAAAACTAAATGTATATCGGTGCGCAATAAAAGTAGGACCTTGCAACCAATGTTATGGTCTAAGGGTGATATTTGACACAATTGACAACTTTTCTTACACCAGTCCAAATATTTCCCTACGGCGCGGTTATGGTTAAATATAAAAAATATTTAATGTTCTTAAGTGCTCTTCTGGGGCAATAAACGTAAAGATAATGTTCCACTGTGATTCGGTATCTTTCTGAAGATTAAAACTTGATTTAAACCAAGCCGTCTCGTGCCCTTTTAATTTTCGTATTATTCTTCTTGCAAGACAATGTTGCATTACATTTGCTTCAAGAGGCTGTCTCATGTAATTGGGCTTAAGTACTTTTCGATACTGGCTTCGTAACAAAAATACTTTTTGTTTTGTAAACATCTGTATATATAAAATCCTTGCGTTACTGACTGACTGACAGACAAACCTACAGCCAAAACTATTAGGCGCAGGAAACTGAAATTTGGCATGTATGTTCCATGGGGACTGTAGGGGTGCACTAAGAAAGGATTTCCTGAAATTCCCACGGGATCGGGTAAAAACAAATAAATAAAATAAATGTGCGAGCGTAGCTGCGAGCATCCTCTAGTTTTAAATATTCTTCATAATACATATATACAGAGTGTCACAAGACCCATCACCAAGCCGGAGTCTACTCGTTGTGGACATCATGCCAAGTCATAATAACCAAAAATAATACCTGGGAAACATTTGTATTTAGGTTTTCACATTTTTGAAACCGCAATTAAAAGCGCGCGCGTGCAATGCTCGAAATACCTACTTATCCATGGGGTCATAGAGCATCTATAGAACATATAGGCGGGGTAAACGCATCAATTTTGTACCTTATTAGAAAAAATCTATACTAACCTTGAGCCTCAATATCTCCTGAACCAGTAATTTCCCAGGTATGGTGCCGAAGTAAAAAATGTTCGTAGTTCGTTCTTATGTAGTACAACATGGGATTTCAGTTTTCGTTAAGGGTCTTTTTACACCCTGTATATATATTTAAGATTATCTATTTTATTTAATACTAGAAGATGTGCGCAACAACGCAATTTTTTATCCCGTGGGCATTTCGGGAAATTCCTTCTTAGTGCACACCTACGGTCCCCAAGGAACATATGTACATGCCAAATTTCAACTTCTTACCACCCATACTTTTGGATTTGAATTGTCTGTCAAATTTAAAACATACAGAAGATTTAATAGACTATAGGTACTCGCGGCTCCACTTGCGAAGGTGTCGCTTATCGCGACTAAATGGAGTATACTTACTTATATTTACGTAATAACGGACCTCAAGGTGTAATTGTTGAAATTAATGTGAAATTCCTTGTTGCCTTGACTTTTCGGCGTGGGTTGCACAGCTTGTCGTTATTCTGATGGGTAAGCAATAGTACTGAAAAGTTTCATAGACTGATATTATAAAGCTAAAGAGTATGCTTGGCTATTTCGATGCGCGTTATCTCAAGAATTATTGGTTCGATTTTAATAAATATTTGTGTTGGATAGCTCTGAGCTCATTTATCGAGGAATGCTATAAGCTAGCCACATTACGCTAGGACCCACGGCTTCTAGCCCTAAATAACGTGTGTAACCGCGTTCTCAGCTGACTATGCACGCTGACTACACAACAGACTTGTTGTGTGTACATATGGCTTGAAGCTAAGAGTTACGAACATCCATCCATCTGTACAAGCGGTCGCCTTTATACTACTAATAGTAGCAAAAACAAGAAGATAAGATTTGATAAACGAAACCTTACGTAATTTTATTAGATTTATCGTACGTCCTCCTTCAAATAAATATTATTTACGTACAAGTAGCACTTAGTTGTAAATTGGCGCCAGAGAAAGGTATATAATCTCGATGCAGGCGGAATACAAATGAGACACAAGATACTGAAACGATTTTCCTTTCCCTTTGTTTTTGTCTCGAAAGGGGAACGTTTGTTTGAATGTTGTAGGTGAATGGTGCAGATTTTTGTTTGAAGAAAATACTTTTTTACTAGCGCACGATGTTATCTGAGTGTTGAGTAATTAGCATGTCATTTCTTTTTATTTGCGTTTCTTTTTTATCTGGATAGCAGCGCCGTTTACTGGATATCAATCTATACTTCATATAATTAAAGCTGAAGAGTTTGTTTGTTTGCTGGAACGCGCTAATCTCCAAAACTATTGGTCTGATTTCAAAAATTCTTTCAGTGTTAGATACTTATCTCATTTATTGAGAAAAGCTATATGGCTATATATCACGCTATGAGCCACGGGAGCGGAGCAGTGACCTTCAATAGTGCGGGTGTAATAGCGGGCTCATCTAGTTATGAAGTAAAACCATCTATATTTTCTACTCAAAGTTGCACCAAAAATGTCATTACTATTATTCCACCAGGAGATCAGTGACGTACACATACAGAAAATTTATTTTATTCGCAAATATGTGTTACTTATTAGAATGTTTATTTAATTGCTGTTTTATTTTGTTGCAGGTAAGCGAATTGCTTTATCCAATATGGTGGATACATTTTATCATAGACACGGGTGGACTACAGCAATACGGTAATGTACTTACTTAATACTTTAGTTATGTAGTTTGGTTTACAAAATGTACATCTATTTTGGCACGTAGTTTGTGTTCATATCAGATTTTGCATCATTGCACCATTACTGATGAAATTAATTAAGAATAATTTGGACGTATATATAATGAATTATAAATACACACAGATAAGAAAGAATAAGCCTCACCATTGATTAAGACATTCTGGCTTGAAGTTTAACAAAATCTTAACCAGTGTTCGAAAGACAAAAATCTGAAGCGCATTTTGAAATCGTTCTTTTACAAACGACTAATGAAGATGCAATAATGCACATGAAAAAGGAACTTATAAAGAGCGTGGCACTGCGTTTTGCTGGTTGGTATTGACTAGGTTGAATGCGGGCAGCTCAAGTTCGGTCTGTGTGGACTTTGTGGAGAGCCTTAGGCTAAGCCAATGTTTAACAATGGACGTCTATAGGCTGGTTAATGATGATTATGATGATGACATTTTAGGAGAATATGACATACCATATAATGTACATACTTGTTTCTGTTCTTGATTGAGTAGTATTGAGTTGATAGTCTTGTTTTAGATCTGTGTGGTGACGGATTAAGAATACGGAATTTCACCACCCCATATCATCCCATGGGTGTCGTAAGAGCCGACACAGGGAGCATATTATGCAGAGAACAGCACTGTAAGAGAAAGACAACTTGATAAAAACTCTATACCAATCCGTTTGGCCAGCGTGGTATAGCAGGCCAATTTCTCATTTCAAAGGAGAGGCCTAGTCCAGCAGTGGACTGTTAAAGGCTGATGATGTGAGTTGATTGCGTGTGCTTATGCAATCAACTCAATAGGTACTAGTTGCAGCTCTTGGCGATTTATATTATTGTGATCTAAATTTTTTTATTTCGCATTTTTTTATATACTAATGTGCGATAAATGTGTGACGGTCTAACCATAGTCCTAATAGGTAATGCTTCAAAATAATCTCATTACTCCGCGGTTTATTCTGGTCCATTTAATAAGTAAAGAGAGCGGCACTGGTTTGAGATATTACGGTCTCCGTGTAACGACCTACTTGGGGTACAATAGTAATTTTATCCCTCTAATCATATATTTATATAACTACTTGTGTGGCAAAGGAATCGTAATGTTCCTCGAATCTTTAAGCGTTTGTTGTTGTAGTCTATGGCAGGCATTGGGAAGGAAAATTAGAATTGTGTTTTAAGAGGGGCAATTTTTGGCGCCTTTTTTTACTTGCGACCGATGAAGAGGGTTGTTGTCTATGTGTTTGTGGTATCGTAGCTTTTTTACGAATGGACCGATTATGATGTGTGCTTTTTGTTTAAATGCCGACGTGTTCGAGGTGGTTCTAAGCTACAATTTATGAAGCTCCAATATAGGAACTCACTAAACTTGACTTTTTTAGTTTATAATTTTGTTATAATAATCAAATCGTTACGAGAATATTACCAGTGCAAGCAAGGGATGATTGTATCACTTACTTCACGTCTTCAGTAGTTTTTTTATTGCCGTGGCGCCGACTGGATGAATAAGGCTCTCTATCCAGCCATTTTATGTAATAGATAGTAAGAAAAATATCGCACGTCATCCATCGACTTCCAAAGAACAATGGCCACTTCTCATACATTGAAAAACCTGATAATGCATTATTGTGTCTAAAGATAAAATGTTCGAAAACAAGTAGCTCTATGATGAAGAAATTATACTGTAAAGACAGTTTTTCTTATAAAAACCTAGGAATTACGTAATACACCGAAATTACTTCGTATTAATTTGACAGATTCTCTCATGTCCAATGTCACCGGCGGCGTCTTTACGTCAACAACGTTCCGTTGCATCCTTATCGAATGTTTTCAACGACACAAATACATTTATATTTATCTTTTTATATCTTTAAACATAAACACTTGCATTCATTTATGACCAGCTTTTAACAATTTGATTCAATTTATAATAAAACTAGCTGACCCAGCGAACTTCGTATCGCCTTTTTAAGAGTTTTTATTTAACTCCTTTTTTTCCAAGCCCCTTTTCCAAAGTTACCATTGACTTAGCGCTTAATCTCTTATCATTTCAGAGTCTATAAATGATGAACAAACATAGATTTTTATATACCTAATATTGAATTCCCCATTCCTTAAAATATCGGAGACGATACCCATATCGACTTAAAAAAACATCCCGTCCGCAATCTTTGATTTCCAATCCGCCATCTTTGATCACGAAATTTGCATTTACCATGCCTTAAATAATCAGAGACGATACCCATATTGAATTTTTAGTTTTTTTCCATTCGCCATCTTTGATTTCCCATCCACCATCTTGAATCACGAAACAGGTGTTGTATTTGGATTCCCCATCCCTTTTAACATCGCAGACGATACCAATATTGACTATTTTTTAATTTTCCCATCCGCCATCTTTGATTTCCCATCCGCCATCTTTGATCACGAAATAGATGTTGTATTTCGACCAGGCGATACCCATATTGATTTTTAAAATTTTCACATCCGCCATCTTTGTTTGCCCGTCCGCCATCTTGGATCACTAAATAAATTTCATATTTTTAATCAGCGTCCCGAAAATCTCGAAAACGATACCCATATAGATTGTATCCTATTCGTTTAGCCTCTTTTTGCCTTTGACCCAACCCTCCCCCTTCTCGTGTGACCATTTTATTATTTTTGTCCAGCCCCTAAAAGTTGTGGCGTAATTTTATATAGCCTTAGCCTTTCAGAATAATTGGGCTATCATAAGCATAACAATTTTTAAAATCCAACTGCTAGTTCCTGAGATTAGCCGACATTATCTTTTAACCTTCTTAGCCTTTTGCCCGGCCTCAAAGGGTCGATGCGTTATGTTATATAGCCTATAGCCCTCCGGAATAACTGGGCTATCGTATACAAAAAATATTTTTCAGATCCGACCGGTAGGTTCTGAGATTAGCGCGTTCAAACAAACAAACAAACAAACAAACTCTTCCGCTTTATTATATTACTAGCTGACCCAGCGAACTCCGTATCGCCTTTTTAAGAGTTTTTATTTAATTCCCTTTTTTCCAAGCCCTTTTTCCAAAGTTACCATTGACTTAGCGCTTAATCCCTTATCATTTCAGAGTCTATAAATGATGAACAAATCAACATAGATTTTTATATAATATTGAATTTCCCATTCCTTAAAATATCGGAGACGATACCCATATCGACTTAAAAAAAAATCTCGTCCGCCATCTTTGATTTCCTATCCACCATCTTTGATCACGAAAAAGATGTATTTGGATTCACCATCTCTCAAATCATCAGAGACGATACCCATATTGATTTTTTAAATTTTTGCCATCCGCCATCTTTGATTTCTCATCCGCCATCTTGAATCACGAAATAGATGTTGAATTTGGATTCCCCATCCCTTCAAACATCGGAGACGATACCCATATTGATTTAAAAAATAAATCCTATCCGCCATCTTTGATCACGAAATAGATGGTGTTTTTGAATTCCCCATTCCTTAAAATATCGGAGACGATACCCATATCGACTATAAAAAAAATCCCGTCCGCCATCTTTGATTTCCTACCCGCCATCTTTGATCACGAAATAGATGTTGTATTTGAATTCACCATCCCTTAAATCATCAGAGACGATACCCATATTTATTTTTAAATTTTCCCATCCGCCATTTTTTATTTCCCATCCGCCATCTTGAATCACAGTAGAACCAAAGTCGCCGACATAGCTCTCCGGATAGCCAAGCTGAAGTGGCAGTGGGCAGGGCACATAGCTCGAAGAACCGATGGCCGTTGGGGCAGAAAGGTTCTGGAGTGGCGGCCACGTACTGGACGACGCAGCAGAGGTAGGCCCCCCGCAAGGTGGACCGACGACCTCGTCAAGATCGCGGGAGGCGGTTGGATGCGGGCGGCTCAAGACCGGTCTGTGTGGAGAACCTTGGGGGAGGCCTATGTCCAGCAGTGGACATCGTTTGGCTGATATGATGATGATGATGATGATCTTGAATCACGAAATAGATGTTGTATTTGGATTCCCCATCCCTTTAAACATCGGAGACGATACCAATATTGATTTTTTAAAATTTTGCCATCCGCCATCTTTGATTTCCCGTCCGACATCTTGGATCACTAAATAAATTTCATATTATTAATCAGCGTCCCGAAAATCTCGAAAACGATACCCATATAGATTGTAACCTATTCGTTTAGCCTTTTTTTGCCTTTGACCCAAACCTCCCCTTCTCGTTTGACCATTTTATTAGTTTTGTCTGGCCCCTAAAAGTTGTGGCGTAATTTTCTATAGCCTATAGCCTTTCGGAATAATTGGGCTATCATAGGCAATAACAATTTTTAAAATCCGACTGCTAGTTCCTGAGATTAGCCGACATTATGTTTTAGCCTTTTTAGCCTTTTGCCCGGCCCCAAATGGTCGAAGCGTTATGTTATATAGCCTATAGCCTTGCGGAAAAACTGGGCTATCGTATACAAAAAGAATTTTTCAGATCCGACCGGTAGTTCCTGCGATTAGCGCGTTCAAACAAACTAACAAACAAACAAACAAACTCTTCCGCTTTATTATATTAGTATAGATTAAGCTTTCTCGAGGTTTTGACAAACCAGTCGATATAGATTAGCTAAACAAGGAAGTATTTTCGGACACAGAGTGATAACATAACTATGCAGCGATTAAAAATATTTTAATAAAGATGCGTTAACGAGTTCTAGAAAAAATCTTTACAACCCAAAACTTTTCTTTTTACCTAGGCTTCTTTAAAATATAATTGTTAGTGAAATCATTACACGATAAAATAACCTTAATTTTAAAATAAGTTTTATTTCTAGACATTATTAGGGCCGAAATGGCCGATGTTCTTTAGTGCAGTGGAATAAGAAACGAATTTGCCGCAAAACATATCTGTATAATCTATGCGCAAAACTTTCGCAGATTTATTACGTACTGTTACTATTCAACCTTGCTAGTTTGGGCATAATGTCGACGTGAGCCAGGCGCCGTACAATGTCCGGTATTATTGGAATTTATAGCTTTCTCGCGATACTATCGAATTATATGAATAGCCAAAACGTGTCCAAAAAGGCACGTTTGGCTTTGCTTATAGGGGTGTTAGTACCTAATATATGTATGGTAGTGATAGTTGGGTATGGCAGAAGAGTCATAAAAGTAGAATAACTGCTGTAGAAATGAGAGCACTGAGAAGTATGTGTGGTGTGTCTGTGATTGACAGAGTAAAGAATTGTGTGATAAGAGAGTGTTGTGGGGTAAAAGAAGATGTAGTGACAAGCATCGAGAAAGGTAGGTATGCTACGATGGTTTGGCCACGTGGAGAGGATGGATGACGAAAGATTGACCAAGCAGATATACAAGGCAAGTGTGAATGGGACAGGAAGGGGAAGACCTAGGTGGACGTTCTCTGACCAGATTGGAGATCTCCTAAAAACAGGACAGGTCAGAAGTACCCTGAACAGAAGAGCATGCATGAGGAATCTGATGGGAGTGAATGAAGCAAAAGAGATATGTCAGGTTCGTTGCAAATGGCGTTCCGTAGTCTATGCCTACCCCTCCGGGAAACAGGCGTGAGTCTATGTATGTATGTATATGAGCTTACTGAAGCCGCGGTTCCTTCGACCTTTGGTACACTTCGGCTTGCCTCCTGAAAGTTTTGGATCGTAAATTGTTTCAATTTAACGGTGATCCACCGACGCATTCGCATGCGGCAACGAAATAAAGAAAATCTGCCTGTTATATGGAAGCGTCGCAGACGTTTCACTAGTCGCGTTTTGCATCGCAATGCGTCAACATGTGTTCTGTCGGAACAGACGGATTTTCGCATGATGGAAGCCGAAAACATAGAATTTTTACTGAATTTCGAAATTTGTCTAAAATGTATGTGGTTGGATGTAGATATAATAAGATGTTTACATCCACTTAAAGTCTACAGTGACATTTCTTGCGAATAATCTGCAGTAGTAACGTTAAGCTGATGTTTCGCCTTCGCAATAGTTCCGCAGAGGTTAAAAGCCGCGTGCGAACGCGTCGGTGTAGTAACAGCGTATATAAGACAAAAATGTGCGTGTTCTTCGTTGCTAAGATCGGGACTACGACTTCTTCGTCTCATTGACTTTCCTTAATTAATCTTTGTATCTAAACTCGGTGAAAGCTAACTGTCTTGGCAACCGTAACGAATTTAATCAAAAGTTTTTTTTGGATGAGTTGGAAAATAATCCACTTACCTTCTTAGCCATGCGGTAAACAGATAATAAAGTTTGGAGACTAGCACCACGGGCTTAAACAAAATGGGGCTGTGCAAACTATGTATAATAGTTATTTTTCATGTATATGATAATAAAAACCACCATCAGACCTGCATATATATGTACTTTCCAACTGCTGGGCATGGGCCTCTTCTTACTGCGAGAAGAGTAATGCTATATAGTCCACCACGCTGGCCAAGTGCGGGTTGGCGGACTTCACATGTCTTTCGAGATCATCATGCAGAACGCTAATAGCATGAAGGATTCCTCACAATGTTTTCCTTCGCCTTTAAGTGAGCGATAATTAAAAATTAATACGTAGTTAAATTCGAAAAGTAATTGGAACACGAAGTAAGATTTTGTAGCAGTCTGTCAAAATATCCACTAGGCTATCGTTGCTAAGAATAAAACCAGTCTTCACAAAAATAAAAAGAATGTCGAGTTATTTACTTCTAAGAACACATTAATGTAACATTACTTAATACATTGTTTACCAGGCTGACCTTTTCAGTACCGAGCTGACAATCATAAATAATGGCCGGAGGTATCGATTTTATTGTAATAACAAGGTCGGTCATGTCATAACTTGTCCATTTTACTAGACATAGCAGACGTGTTTGGGTATTTACCTCGTGTAGAAACGCCACGCTTCTTACATTAGCAGGATTTACCTAATGCTTCCTTTTTACTACTCGCAAAGTAGTACAATGAAGTAGTCGGAGAAGTTTACCAAACTACCTACGAAGTATAACTACACTACGTACTCGTTCTACTCTGCCAGAGACTCATTTGCGAGTCTTCAAGTACCTACTTGGACTCGTTCAAAAAACATTAACTGGAAGCGGGCGAGGTAAGGTTGGATGAAGAATTACAAAAGACCTCTCCAAGTGAAGCTCGTCCTCAAAAGTGGATCCCATCCCTATAACAAAGTCGTAGGCTACCTAAATAAAAGCACTGGACGCCGATATTTGTGACATTTCCTACGAAGGAACGTTTTGTTAGACTATCAACTCATTGAGGCCAATTGCCTATCCAAAATTTTGGCTTTACACGAATCGCAATATAGGGTGTGCTGTACCTATCTATCGTTTTTACTAAATCTGCGAAATAAAGTCTGCGTGTCCTCCTGTCCCAAATTGACAGTGTTATTCATGGTCGTTCTAAAAACGATAGAACTTTCCAGCTATATGACAGAAGTTCAGCTCATATACATTGAGTACGTTTAGGAATCTCGTAAATAAGGGGCCGGCAGTTTTGCGTGCGCACTTTGACACTTGAATGTTAAGGGCCTTATCATACTAGCGGTTTGGGAGCGGTTGCGGGGCGGAGCGGACGCGCAGCGAATGCGTCGCGAACACGCCGCGGCTGCGCAGCGAAGATGCCGCGGCTGCGCAGCGAAGACGCCGCGGACGCGTGGCGAATACGTCCGCTCCGCCCCGCAACCGCTCCCAAACCGCTAGTATGATAAGGCCCTAATACAGAATTAGCTCGCCTTAGACCTGTGTAACGTACTTAGGTACTCAAAGTTTAACACGCATATACGAGTAAGTATGATAAAAATCTCAGCGAAACGTATCATCTAGAAACATACATTAGCTAGAACTTACAGTGGTGACAAATTATTTAAAGCAAGGCTCTGAAAAATCTTGATTTTCTGGAAGTGTTTCTTTGTCTTTTCGGCGACGCAGTATAAATCCTTTCGGAGTCGTAGCGTGCCATTCGAGGCCAATATCAGTAGAGGACTGCAACAGGCTGATGATGATGAATGCCGCGCGTTGCCAATCATAGGAAAGATGATTTATTTACATTTCCTGTCAAGAGTTATTAACAATGTTAATTATCTCTCGCTTAAAATGTGCCCGGTAGATGGCAATAGGCTCGCCCCCTATTACATTGGGACCGAAACATAACTACCGAAGTGTGGGTGTGTAATACACCTGTGCCTACCCCTTTAGGGATAAAGGCGTGAAGTTATGTTATGTAGTATTATTAATTCTCGGCGACTCGTCGGCCATCCATTGACACGCCGCTCTCCAACGAATCTGTCTTATCTACAGATCTACGTCAATTAGATAACACTTTACCTGTACATTTTACATTACTGAGCCGGGCCCCGGTCTCTTGAATTTTGTATCACCCAACCTAATGAGGTCAGGGAATTATAAAGCTAAGCCTTTTGCAGAGCTTTCATATTTACTGCACGACCTTGACTCGCGTGGGTTTTTATTTTATGCCAATAATTCTGACCTGTGCATTAAAATTTACTCTGTTCTTAAACATGATAACTTTATAAACTTTCGCGATTTTTATGTACTTACACAAGTTTAGATATAATGATTTCTAACGTTTAAATAACCGCTGATATCAGTCTGGTCGTGAAAAGACTGGCTCAAGCTGATTTAAATGTCGAAAAAGCAGTCAATTATTCCTTAGCTCTAAGGCCGCTCGCCCTCACATAGGGTGTCACGGTCATCGCAGCGGAACCTCGGTCTTCAAAAGACAAAAGTGTTCTCAAGGAATGCTCGAATAACGCGACGTAGACGCGGCGTCTACGTGGCGAGGTAAGCCGTGATGACCTAGAGTTAAGCCTTTTCAAGCCACTCTTGAAGGGCCCAGGACCGAAAGAAGAAAGGAACTGGTGGACCAGTTTGATAATGCAAGCAATAAAAGATTTGAGTAATGTATGGAACGATACAAGCAATGGCGTAAGGTCGGAAATATCTTTATTGGAAAACGGAATAGTTCTGTCAAAGAAGTAAAGTGGGTTATACAAACACGGTGGCGGCAAATATTATAAAACGCATGGCCGATTTCCTTGGTAATCGCTTCGGGTGCCGCTTTAACTTGCTGATGACGTTGTAAACTTGTAATGCAGAAAAGTTTTTGAAGCATTTCTGAGCTGAACTGAATTTCTGAAATGCAAGTTCTTTGGGTGTTGACCTGTTGGCGGAATTTTAGTAACATACATGCCTTTTCTGAAATATCCAACCGGCTGGAAATGTGTCCAGATAGCGCAAATTGAGCGCCAAATATCTGCCAAATCGGACTCAATTCTAAACCTTTAGAATAGCACTCATAGTATTTTCTTGGATTTACGCGAATGTTACACATTGAAATTAAACTACAGTTTACGGATTTTATCGCGTTATATTGGTTTCACTTGTTATGACATTTAAACCGAATGATCAAGAAACTACATTTTTATTATTAGCCGACGTTTCGAATTCTTTACAGGATTCATGTTCACGGCAGACTGAGCTGATTTGTGTCTTAATTTCTTGAATGTATAAGTTATCTCAAAGTACCCGAACAGGTTTAAATGTAATAACAAGTGAAACCAATATAACGCGATAAAATCCGTAAACTGTAATTTAATTTCAATAGCACTCATAATTTGTTATACAAACTTAGAGGTGTTATGTTGTGCGTATGCACATTTACATTAAACATCTTCATGTTTCTTTTAATAATTTATGACTTACCTTTTTGGAACAAAATATTGCTCTATTGGCATAATCCATGGACGAAACAGGGACCTACATTTATATGAAAAACGGCCCTTGTGTTTCCCCTTAAGGGTCCCAGGATCAAAAGAGGAATGGTAGACGTGGGATGTGGGGCAGTTGGATAAAATCTACGAATGCAAACAATAAAAGTGGATACTTATTTATGAATCGCTCTATTGCTTTTACCCTTTTGGGATCGCAGCCGCAGCACCCGTTGTAGTTTATTTAATAAGCACAGGAATGCTACCACAATTCACGGCTGTGAATACCGAATAATAAAAACATACCTTTCTCTCTGACATACTAGATACTAGGGTTGCCCCTATCTCGCTAATAATAGGTAATACGATTCGTAGGATGTTTATTCTGTACCATTCAACTATAGTTCAACCCTTCGTTTATTCGCTACTAATAGCTTGAAGTTCTTCACTATTAACGCTTATAGATTTGCACTATTTTATCATAAAAAGACAACGCACTTGGAATAGCTACATCCTATGTCGTGGAGACTTCACAAATATGCAACTAACGGACTCAAATCACACCCAGACTCAAAACAACAATGTATGGATCACACCAAGTGTTGTCTCGTGTGTGTCGTGTGGTGTAATCAAATTCACAATACTCAGCGCAGTCTCAAAAGCTCTTCTCAAGGGGTGAGGTTGTTACTACCGCTGTTACCTACCGTGTTGTTATACTGCCCATGCCTAGTTTGGGATAACTTTTTATTTTTAGTTAGCCTAAAGATGTGTCCCACTGCTGGGGAAAGGAGGCCTCTCACTTGGACCGCCATGCAACCCTGTCTTGTGCTATGTTCGGACCGTCGCTGTTAAATGCATCCAGGTCGTCCCGCCATCTCCGTTTAGGTCTGCCGCGTCTTTGTCGACTATCATGAGGCACCCAACTGGTGACTAAATAAGCCCACCTTTCTGGGTGCATACGGCACAGGTGACCAGCCCAGCCCCGCTTCAGCCTGGCAGATTTTAAGCCATTGCCTTATATAATTAGTCTTAGGGTAAAATAATTATTATTGTTAATCTAGTTTACTACGCTAACGTAAAACTAATCAAGTAATATACATTTCTAGGTAGATTAGCAGAAGGTAATATCTGTTTTAGCAAGTTTATGAGAATGCCAAGTCACGTTTCTTACATTTTCCGTCCACTTTGTTTTTGGTTTAGCCCGCACTGAATACTTATTTGTTTTAGACTCCTGATTTTTCAGTATTTCTTGTACGTATAAAGAGTAGTCTATTAGTGAATATTTTGATGCTGGGTTCATTAAGACTTCATTATTACAGGCCTGTGTACACCAAAGATTTTAAGGAATCTGTATTTTTTTGACCCAAGCCTGTATACCCGAAGGGGTAAGCAGAGGTGTAATATTACACCCACATTTCGCCATTAATTTTTAGGTCCCACGTAATAGGGGGCGAGCCTATTGCCGTTACCGGGCACATCACCAGACTCCGTGCTGCTACTGAGAATTCGGGAAAACCCAGTAACACTTTTGCCCGACCCGGGAATCGAACCCGGGACCTCTGATCAGCAGTCGTATACGCTATCCACTGGACCACGGAGGCAGAAATCTGTGTATATAATTATATACAAGTCTTGTGTTACTGACTGACTTATGGACGGCACACAGCTAGGGTTATTGGGCGCAAGAAGCTGAAATCTGGCATGTTCGTTCCTTGGGGACAGTAGGTTTGCACTACGAAGGGATATCCTGCAATTTCCAAGGGACCGGGCAGCAATGGTTAAATGTAATGTACGGGCATCCTTCAGTTAGTTATGAATCATTCAGCCTTTGATAAGAATTTATTGGCCATTCCATGAATTTATCAGGGTCAACCATTTTTTTAAACAGCTCTCGTACATGAGTACCTTATTCCTGTGTAGCGGGGTACTTTACGAACGAACGCAGCGAACACGCAGACTCGAAACAACAATTTGTGAATCACACAAAGTGTTGTCTCGTGTGGACATCGAACCCACTACACTTGAAGCAGTGTCAAGCGGCGAGGCGGCCGCTTAAACCACTACGCCATCCGTGCAGTCTTGCGGTTTAAACAATGATTATAGTACGAGAGGCGGCGCTAGATTCTCCAAGGAATTTTATACCGAATGAAATGCACATGCTTAATGTTTACTAATCAGCAATATGTGAGTCAGTCGCCGCACCTGCGGTGGAGCCAAAAGATATATCACATATATAAAACCCGCAAATATAACTTTGTCGGTTTACTATTGTTTGACAAAAAACGTATGACAAAAGATCATTTTACAACCAACGTTTGAAAAACTAATCATTTAACAAACTTTCATTTCGCAAACATATTACTTTAAAAACAATCATTTGACATAATACAGGTTTCGCAAATGTGTTACTTAGAAAATAATTTAAATGTTAAATAATTCTTTTAAAAATAATCATTTGACTAAATAATTCGTTTGTCAAATTGGTGATTGTACAAAAAGTTAGAAGATAAATTATTAGTTTTTAAAAATAACTAATTTCTAACCAATACTTACCTACGCGAAATTTTGAAAATATTTAATTGCTTGGTTGCAAATTTCATCTTGGACAGATTATTTATAGGCAAGTAATAATTTTGTATTAATACAAATTCCATAGAAATTTAAGTCTCTAGTCTGTATTTAAAAAAATACAAACTGCCTGAATTAAGCGAAATAAGTAGAATTCGGTTCT
This sequence comes from Euclidia mi, assembly GCA_944739405.2. NCBI lineage: Eukaryota > Metazoa > Arthropoda > Insecta > Lepidoptera > Erebidae > Euclidia > Euclidia mi. Next base: position 50,699,371 of record OX123195.2, read on the forward strand.
GGCACGCTCGCTTCGCTCGCTCGGCTCGTGCGTTGTGGTCGCAGTTCTAACCTAACCTAACCAGCCATTGTTTCAGTTGGCCCTACACAAAGATTGTTGTATTATCGTAGATTTTGGTTAGTTAGATATTTACCAAGCAAGGCATTTTGTCAAATGTTATTTATGCTTTACGTTGTTTTGCCAAATAACATGTTTAAAAAAATAATCAATTTGTAAATTAATGTTTTAGCATAAAAACTTTTTAATAGTAAATATATTGTCTAATGAGTAATTTATTAAACAATAGTTTTTAAAATAATAAATTTATCAAGTATAATTTTGTCAAATGTTATTTGTCAAATGAAAATTTGTCATTTGTTTTTTGTCAAATGATCGGACACCAACTTTGTCGTTCATACAAACACTATGGAAAACAAAGTTATTTTTGGTGCCGAATAGGTAATAAAGATATTTGGTTAGGTGAAATTAATTATAAGAATATTATAAGGGGAAGAAGAACTACTGAACTCTTACTAGTCTTTAATTTTCGAATAACGTAATCGGATTAACGTAATAACGCAAAACGATTAAAACATCAGTATTATAAATCTTGAGATTTCAGTTAAATACCAATTTTATTGGAAAAGCGTCTGGCCCTGCCATTCCGATACTTTTCAATAAGACACCCCTTTTGATTATGCAAGTGCAATTGGGATAAGAATTTATTCTTCTGTGGGTGTACTAGTTACCTGTTGAATTAGTGAGTTAATTTAGTAGGTAAAATATACTTCGATTTTAGCGATCTAAGATTGTTGTTGGTGAAATATGTAGTCATGACAGATAAACAAGGCAGAGTCAAATGATATATAGACGTAAAGTTAGATGGCTACTGTTATTAGCACGGTAATGTTATCTATATTAGATGTAAAAGAAGGAAATGAAAGGAAAAAATGCAATCGCGTGGAAAAGCTAATATTCAGTCAAATCCGGGAGGCGATTCAGAATCGTTCGATATCTCATTTGACATTCGATTCCGTTAATTGTCAAACGGGATACCTCATTTTTTGTCAAAACTATCGCATTTTCTATCAATTTTATGCATTCAGAATGAAGTAAATTAATAAATTAACCGAATTCAATGAATATTTGTTCAAAATATCTCTGATAGGCGGCTAAAACACGAGGACAATAATTTGACATATCGTACGATTACTTGTCGTGACATTCTGAATCGGCCTGCGCCGGTTAGACTAGTAAGCGGGCACCGTGTTGCAACTGGGATAGTTAAAACTGTTGACTCTAGGAAGATGATGTATTCATACTATACAGAACATTATCTTACCTTTTTTTGTTTTTGACCGCCGAACTCGAACAAGATTACTCAACGGTTTTCTTTGGCAATAACGAGTAAAAATGTGGGCTGAAAGGCTCACGACTTCATTGGAAGAAAATAATTGTAACCCTTTCACGCGGCGTCAAGTTTGACTTGAAAAAGTAAAAATAATACTATGTTTATATATTTTCTCCTTTGCCCTCGCACCTCCTATTCTAATTCTCATTGCACAGCAAGGTAATCGCTTAACCATCAGCCAATCCATCTGCTCGATCGCCTCCTACTACTTATATAAAAAGTAGTATAGAGCTTTAAAGGAATACGCTCGTCATCAGTTTCCCATCCCAACAACGGCAATCGCAAAAAAAAATGGACCGTAACTAAATCTATAGCTTATACATATTTAGCTAGCAGTAATACGTATCTTGCCGTGTTGCGTATCCAATTCGCAATATGCTCCTTCGGAAAGGGTATATTACCGATATGAGTTTTGGGTCGATAAGGTCTGAAACGACTAATAACAAAGATGCGGGACAAAAAGTATTGATAGCGTTATTTTCTAAATAATACTTTCGCTTACGTTGTCCGATTCGACGTCGATTCTATGTGAAATAAAAAAAAGTAAAAGTAAAATGAAATTTAACATTGTTTACTGTTATAACTATTTCTGACTCTTCGTGACTTCATTTAAGTTTTCCCTCGGAGTACAATCAAACAAGTCGGCGGTGGACCAGTTTGAAAAAAAATCCCTTGGCTCTCTCATAGAGTCGAGGCACAGTAGAAACTTGTTTTGTATACGAGTGTCCATGTGTGTGTAGTAAAGTAGCACTAGAAGCGACGATGTCTTGCCGAGCGATTCTCGTACTTATGGTGGTCTAACGGGAAGTTTTTCGACTGTACAAACTAGGTCCATGCTGAAAAATCTGCTTAGGGATTCTATGAAACTGTAACCAAGTTAGAAGCTAACTTTTATGCTCGCAATACTTCAGCGAGTAAATAATATGTATAAAGTGGAGGCATTTATAGTTTAGTTCAATAAAATATGTAAATTATATAAGCTTATTAATGATACTGAATAGTAACTAAGTTTGTTTATTTAATACATATTCTCTGCTCCTATTCTGAATAATTAAGTTGAAATTTAATATAAGTGGGCATAGAAATAATATGAATAGGAATAATATAATGTTGATGTAAGGGTAACATAACTTTAAAATGGTAAAAAACACTGCGTTCATCATCCATTGTGCATCTTTTTGTGAAAATATCAATGGTGTGCAAAATCGTCATATGACGATATTTAACTGTAGTAGAGCCTTGCTGATTTCAGCATGAATGGGCCGGCTCGACCGGGGAAGTACTACCTTCTCACAGAAAATCGACGTAAAGTAACAGTACCTAAACTGTTGCGTTTCGTTCGGTGAGCGAAAGGGCCGGAGGCCCTATTCCCTATTCCTTCTCCCTCATCCCATTCCTCATCCTATCCCCTTTCCCAACCCCAAGGGGCGTTAACGCACTTGTGACTCCTGTGGTGTTGCTTGCGTCCATAGGCGGCGGTAAGGGTCACCACACACGGACCACTGGCCACAACCACGAACGCCGCCACAAGAAGCTTGACGCAGCTACAAAAGTAGGTGAAGCGCGCATAGGCTGAAGGCGTTCAGTGGCCAGTGCGGGCCATAAGAAGCGCGCAACGACGATTGTGGCGTGTGGCGGCCACCGGCTTCAACCGTGTGCGGCGAGTCCATATAAAATGTATGAAAACTACAGAAAATATGCCGATGGCGGCGTTTTGCAGGCGATCCGTCTGCTCGTTTGCCGCCTATTACTATAAATATATATATATATATATATATATATATATATATATATATGAACTAGGCCTTTTATCGAGGCAAATCTATCACTCATAATCATAACATGTTATTGCAGCCTGGATTTTTCGTCATCGCTACAGCTATCTAACAGATATGACTACAATAATAACATTTATGTGAATGTTGAACAATCGCAACCACAATATAGAGCATCGAACTAAATATTTTGCAATGGTGATTAGTTTCCTAGGAAATGCAAAGCTCCAACTATCGATTATTGATTATTCGGTGGAACAACCGTTTCTAGGTAAGCTTATTGAATGCATGTCATTATTATTAAAACCTAATTCACTGCATATAATCCTTTTACAGCAGGCCTCCAAAGGGATATCGCCAGTAATAGTAAATAATTTCAATATTCGATCTCTCCATGGATTTGAAGATTTTAGATATTTGACATAAGCTCCGTACAAAATACAGGATGTCACAACACCCATCACCAAGCCGAAGTCTACTCGTTGTGGACATCATGCCAAGTCATACTAAGCGAAAATACCTGGGAAACGATTTTTTTTTGAGTTTTCACATTTTTTAAACCACAATTAAAAGCGCTGCGCGCGGGGTTATAGAGCATCTAAAGAAAGTATTTGCGGGGTAAATGCATCGATTTTGTACCTAATTAGAAAAATTCCATACTAACTTTAAGCCTCAATATCTCCTGAACCAGTAATTTCCCAGGTATAGTGCCGAAGTAAAAAAATGTTGGTATTGATTGGTACAACATGGGATTTCAGTTTTCGTTAAGGGTCTTTTTACAACCTGTATATAACGTATAGCATATTGAATTTGGGGGTAAAGGGTACAGTAAAATGTATAGGCTAATGAAAGGTGAGGTTCTTTTTTAAGTCATAAGCGGCAAACGAGCAGACGGATCGCCTAATGGTAAACGATTACCGTCGCCCGTGGACATAAGCAACATCAGAGGAGTCACAAGTGCGTTGTCGCCCTTTGGGTTAGGAAAAGGGATGGGAGGAGGGAGAAGGAATAGGGGATGGGGCCTCCGGCACTCTCACTCACCGAACGAAACGCAACAATATAGGAACTATTACTTTACGTCGATTTTCTGTGAGAGGGTAGTACTTCCCCGGTCGAGCCGGCCCGGGCCCATTCTCGCTGAAATCAGCAAGGCTCTACTACCTATTAAAGGTGCAATATCAGCTGATATTAGAGGCTCATAATGACGTGATGCATCATCATTCGCTTACCAATGACGTAATCATCGTCCACCACGCAAACATAGATATGTTATTACAATTTTATGTAGATTCGTTCCAAATGATATAGATTCTTCACGGTCTCGCGAGTACATAGTGCGACACAAATGCGACCGACCTGAAACATTCGAGACACGTACGTCGTTTCGTCTGCATCGACTGTGAGAATGGATTGGCCGCAGACCTTACGTAATCTTGCAATACTGACTGTGTTCTCTCTATTTTATGGCTTCGCTTTTCCTTTCTAGAAGCAGTGCAAAGATGAATCTTCTTTCAAATAAAAAGTAGTAGACGTACAATTGTCCTGGATTGAGTTAGTGCTAATGCCGTGAAAATTTAGCTCGTATTTGTCATAGGTTTTTGTGGTCTTCGTGGTCAACTGAGTGGTATAGACCACTGTGGAAGCTTGTCCACGGACACAGTTTATTTAAACGCCTCTGTCGTCAGCATGATTTACATCAGTATTGTGGCTCTGTTTGAGAGAAATCTAACAGAATATTACAAGTGTTATGGCAGGCAAAAATGTACTTAAGTGAGTTGCGCCTAACTGAAGTTTTCCCAGCGGTTTGCCGTATGAATCGAATCTTGGTCAAGGTTATTTGGCTAGATCACTATGACAACCTAAACTCGTACCGTATACAAGAGCCTTAACTTTACGAATAGATAACCAGATCTATCTATAGTTGTGAAAAGGGCTCCCGGGCTTCTTAAAGAAAGAGGTGGTTCATTGTCACCAGAAGATCAATGTATTCTCACACGTGCAGTGCAGTTAATCGGCTTAACGTCGCTACTACTCTATAATGTCTTACTATAGAGTGAATGTACATATGTACTAAGGAAAGCAAAGCTTCATGACTGTATCCGTCTGGTTACTTATTCAGTCCGTTTTAATATTGCTAGGGATATGCAGTATTTCGTAATAACACATACCAAATACCAATAATGACTAGAAATATACCAACTGTATTTCATCTTTCAATTTTTACCGGTTATTGAGCCGACTGTTTTCATCCGTATTTGTACCTTACCGTAACTTAAGGACATTCCCTGCTTTACTTCTTTATTCTTCGAAATAAATTGCTACAAATTACGTGGAATAACACACTTTTAGAGCACCATGTTCTAGTTGTTGTTGTAAAGTTGTTTTGTACACATAGATTTTGTCCCTTGCGGAAAATAGTAACTCATCTGCGCAGATCTCTTATCTAGCTATCCGTATATTCAGTAATTTTCCCCATAGACTATCTGTACTTATTTGGATCATCCTTCAGACGATTTCCGAAACTACACGCGCGAGAAATATTCGTATATTCGTGGAAAAGTTTACGTCGCCTATATTCGATATTGTCGATGTAAATCGTTTTGCCAATCCAATGAAATATATTCGTTTATTCACAAATGAAACTAATTTTGTGAGTTCTGTCGACATTTTCCGATACGTAATATTGAAACGATGACAGTAAAGTGTTACTGGTAGGCTGGTAGGTAAAAGAAATTGTCTTTTGTCACGAAAGTCGTTTTTTTGATACCACAAAGATATTTTTATACGGTAGATAGAATAAAAATGACGTCCTATTCCATTTTCCGCCCTTTGGGGCAAAGTGTACTTTAGCGTCGCGAAGTGCTTGCTTCCGAGAGTCCCAGTAAAATGTACGATGTCAGAGACTATCTTCACATATGCGTGCATTTAAGGAACGTTTTTTTATATATTTATTTTTCTGAAAATGTTCAGTTACTTACGTATTAGTTTGTCGGCTTACTAAGCAGTTTTAGATATTCTTTTGGATGTTTTGAAATGTATTCCGTGTTAAAAAAAATCATAGCCCTATGGCGTAGATAATTTTTAACACAATGCATATACATACATAACTATCTATATAGGTACACTACAATGTTTTGGATGCACTATTTCGGAAGCGCTACCTAGTCGTTTCCAGAAACAATGTTTCAGCTTACGTGCTGTGATGGACGGTTAGTTGTTTGGTTCATAACAGAATTGTCTCGCTTGCCTCCTAGCTCTTAGAAGGGGGCAATTTGGCATACATGGTTTGAACGGTTTGTACATAGCTTGATACGTAACGTAGTAGGGCGCATATAAACGTGTAGGCAAAGTGCAAACAACGACTTTTAATGTTTCTTAAACCCAAATTAAACAAAATTATAAACAAACAATTTGTTGGTAGTGAGTAGTGCCTTTATGTATGTTCGTAACAACTTGCTATAAAGCAGACCATTTAAGAACACTTTAAGTACACAAAACAACAAAAGTGAACTCAAACATTTTGAAACTTGGAAATAGTTCCCTCTAAGACGTTGTGTGTACACATTTAATGTTCTACAAACAAATAATGGACCGGTTAATTGAATCGGATGCTCAGTAAATTGACTTAAAACAACCTATTAGGTTGATTGTCAGCTGCCTACAACATTCATTGATCTATTATATTATTGTCTACCATGCGTAGGTGTAGTTCCTCGTCTGCTATAAGATATCAAACATCATATTTTAACGATATGTTATGTTTGTTACATGTGGGTGGCCAGGTATATTAATTTTCGAACGATAATAGTAACCAACCTCTCACATTAGCGTGCCTCGAAGCAATAATCATTTAGTCGATTTATTGCTTTCTTGGATTCGAAAAAAGAATTCCATTACTTCACTAGGGACGTACGACAAGCATTAAAACTTTTTTATCAATGTTTTATTCAGCCAGCGCTACGATGTACATTTTCGATAACACGTTTAAAATGAGTATTTTTGGGTCTGTGCAAATTATATAGCGATTACCCAACCCTTTACTTTAAAGCCCGTTCAAAGCCGTTTCATGAGTTTTATAAATATTTGCTTTATGTTTATAAAGGACGTTTATATCGGCTCAGATTCACGGGCACGGCCGTTTTTCTTTGAGGGCACGTTTCTTTGACGTCTCGGGGGTCGGCTTTGTTTTCTATTACAGTACACCTTTTGTCCTTCATCACGGTTACTGAGACTATTATTCTTTGTAAAAGGTAAGATAAACTAATTATGAGATTCTCCATCACGGGCCTTCCAGGCATAATGGAGTCTGCTAATGCCTTTCAGTAGGTCTGCCTATTGTCCCTATGTTTCCCCTCTATTTATATTCTCAAACGATTTAAAAAATGCCGCTTCGCAATTCTGTTGTATTTTTAAACGGTTAAGTTTGTTACCTCAGAACTCCATCTCTTAATATCCGAATTCGATAACAATTTTTGTTTGGAAGAATATACTTGCCGCTTGGTCCCACCCGAGCTGGACAAATGGAAGTAGAGGTCGGTTTTTTAATGTTTTTTTTTGATAATTAAACTATGACGCATACCCTTATGTGTTACTAATTGTAACGGCAATTAGCTTTTAATGGGTTTTATCTACACGTGAAAAGTAATTTTAGATAACTATCGCCTAACAACTAACGTTATAGAGGAAAAATATTTTTATTTTTAGTAGTTTTTAGTCTTTATGGGTGTCGTAAGAGCCGACAGAGGGAGCATATTATGCAGAGAACAGCACTGTAAGAGAAGGAAAACTTGATACAAACCCTATACCAACCCGTTTGGCCAGCGTGGTATAGTAGGCCAATTCCTCCTTTCAAAGGAGAGGCGTAGTCCAGCAGTGGACTATTAAAGGCTGATGTGATGATGAGTCTTTATTACAAATTGAGTGCCTTAGATACATATGTGTTCTACCATTTATACGATTATTATTAATGAGTTTTAATTTTGTTTACGAGTCTGTTCTATGTTTGCATTTTAGTAGCTTTTAGTTCTCGGGACGCAGGAATATCCCATTTTCGAAGAATGGTCTTTGCATCGTATGGTTGACTGGGCGAAAAAGCCTTAGTATTAAGTCCGCTTAGCGTACTTACTTTGATGTATTGTGTATGAAGTTTTACATTGATTTCACACTGTCTTCCGGATAAATGTATGATATGTACCACAAACCTTGGTTTTGTATATCCGATTTTGAGTTGTGTCCACTGAAGTAATACCTTGAATGTAATGAAAAAAGCTTTAAATAAATAAATAAGAATGAGCTTTTCTTCAGTTTGAACGTACCTAATCACAAAGCCCAATTATCAAACGCGATGTAAATATACTCATTACATGTACTCTAAAGACTACGTAGTTATAAGCCTTATCATGTGAGTGACGCTTCAGTTAAATGTCATATTCAAATAACCCGTGTAATAAATTATTCGCCGGCGAGCATGATTCTAAAATTAGTACGTAATATAATATTCTGGTAAAGACGTCTTTATATACAGTCTGATATCAAATACGAAACGTTTAACTTATTAATGAGTATGTGTAATGTTTTTACGTGGTTTGATTTTCGCTTCATGTAACATCTGAATATGCACGTAACTGCCTGTTAACATTCTACGGTAAATCAGAGCTATATTATCGTTAGTATACAAAAATTATATAATGAGGGGCTTGCCAATTTATTATACTAGCTTGTGCCCGCTATTTCACCCGTGAGAGTCGATTATTGAGACAAGTGTTATTCTGATGTATTAATGACGTTCATCCTAAGTGTTGCTTTTGTAACCTATATGAATAAATGAGTTTGAATTTGAATATAAGCTATATTAAGTACTGTAAAATTGCATCGTTTAGTAGTTTTTACGTGAACTAGAAACAAGCTTCGATCGATCCCCACAAATGTTCGCGATTATAGTGATAGTAAAGATTCAAGAGTTTGAAGAAACATAAAAGTACATTATTAATTGCACTCGAAACTTTGCCGTTTTGTTCTGATACTCAAGTATTTCAGCCAATTTATCCGTACATAATATATTATATGTAGTACGTTAGTTTATTTACCAAGTAAGTTAACCTACTCGTAATCCAAAGTAAATCGTGTTATAATATTGTACGCGGGAGCGCAAACTTTCCCGTGTCGGTACACAGGATTCGTGAAAGAAGTTTCAGACGATTGAAAAGCGCTTGTTACCAACTTTGTGCTTTTATATTTGATGGAAGGATGCTGGTAGCTGCTACGGCTCTATTCTATGGTTCTGTGCGCAAAAGTGGACTGATTCTCTGAAGGATATAAGTGTGATCTTGTGGATGAAGCACGGTAGCGCTCTCATGTAAATGCCACGGTTACCCACACAAGTGGCGATTAGTGCAAGCGTTACTGAACTTTGCCGTTTTATTACGAACAGCAACCCAAGTCTCGCTATGTGCGTTTCTACATACTATAGTAGGTAAGTTAGTTTCTTTACCAAGTAAGTTATCCTTCTCGTAATCCAAAGTAAATCGTGTTATAATATTATACGCGGGAGCACAAAATTTCTCGTCGGTAAACAGGATTCGCGAAAGTAGTTTCAGACGATTGAAAAGAGCTTGTTACCAACTTTATGCTTGTAAAGTTGACTAGAGGATACGCGGAGATACGCCCGCACTTTTTTTATTTACTCTTAATGTCCGATAAAGTGCGAATGTCGAGCAATCACTTCTTAGTGCACCCCTGCGTTACCTAAAGAACATACAAAGTTCAGCTTCATGCATCCCATTGTTTCGAATGCGTTGTCTGCCAGTCAGTCAGTAACGCAAGGATTTCATATGTACAGATGCATGGAAGTACGCTAGTTGCTAAGATTCCTTTTTATGGTTATGTGCGCAAATGTGGCGCGTGCGAAGGAATATTCTTTAAAGAATATGAGGGCGGTCTTGTGAGTAATACGATTCTTTGGTTGAGAAGTACTGTAGGAGAATGTAAGCAAGGTTTGGGAGCATTGTTGTGTTCTAGTTAGATTACAATTTTTTACATATATAGGCGAATGTTACACATTTGAAACACATAAAAAAATATTATTTTGGTGTTACATTTCTTTCATTTACACCGAAACTTCTAGATTGATATTATGTCTATATCTCATATCTCTTTTACTTGTCGTTCGGTTGCTTGGCTTTCTTCAATAACCGATTTTTATTTAATTTTTGTACTATTATTTACCCAGAATAAATCTCTATATAATTCTTATTTTCAATACCCGATTTTTATTTATTTTTTGTATTATTATTTACCCAGAATAAATCTCTATATAATTCTTATTTTCAATCCCAGCATGACAACTGTTATCGTAGCTTTCGTAAGGTTTTTCGTGGAAAACGAGCAAAGCAAACAAGGTGAATTAAAGTAAAGGTTATTGAACGGGATCATTGTTATCCGTAACTCATTACAAATCCAAAATAAATAGACGAAGAATTATGATGCCTTTGTTACTTGGAATATCGCTACTAATTTTACATTTCAAAGAAACTTTGTTTTACATTTGAAGATTGAGTACCTTTTAAAAATTCACGAATTGATATTCAAAGTTGCTGGTACAATAGCGCTTTAAACAAAGTTCCAATATTCATAGGACCTAGTTTTGATAGGGATCGTTTTATAGCGAGACATTAAGGCGGACTTCACATTGGGCGTGAGCGTTCCTAGAGCGGCGTGCGCTCGGCCTTCACTCTGTAATACAGTCAACTACTAATCTCGCTACACATGTAAAAATCATTGCCGAGACATTTACGAATACATTATTATTCTTAACTTATAAATTATGATTTAAGTTTTCTTTGTCTAAAATTCGAAAAACATTATAACCATCGTAAATCACGTAAATGTAAGTAAGTATATGTAAATGTATGTGTATATGCAATTTGGTAGTACACTGTACAGTGTGCACGCCGGGCGCACGCCAAGCGCACGCTCTAGGAACGCACGCCCAATGTGAAGAAGGCTTAACACCGCTGCATACTCGAGATATAATACCGGTGGAGTGCAGGCTTATCTGGCGTTTGCCGCTCGCCACTAGTGGCATAACATCTTGAGATCTTGAGTGTGTGTGGAGGATATTACACACTGGTAAAAATGATGTCAAGATGATTTGAGTGGTCTTTGCGATGGGAGGTGTAGTCTAGGGCCAATTCTCCTATTTTATATGACATTAAAATTATATTTTGAACGGAATGAGATTATATTTTGAATTGACTCAAAATCGGTATTCTGCTAACCAAATGTCATTATCGTATAATTAGAAATAAACAGTTCGTCGTTGACACAAATTTGACACTTTTTTCAATTTACGATCTCATTACAATTTCATTCAAATATATGTTAATTTAGGAGAATACCATTTGTGACACTGACATTATATCGAAACTGTATTTTGAACAAATTTATTTAGGAGAATCGGGCCCCTGTGCTTAAGGATACACCGATTAATTAAAGAAAGTTATTAGAAAAGGCGACGCCAATCATTGCCGTTCGCTTGCAGTTCCACTTGCCGTTCCACCGTGTGACATATATGTAATGATGTTTCAAAATATAAATATATATTATATACTTTTTAATTAAAAGTCTTTTTGTAGTAGCTTTCAAGGCCAATCAGTATATTACAATCAGCTATACACTTTGGGAAGGCTTTGGAAAACCCCTTTTCAAATAAATACGACCTAGTATTGATTTTCATATTGATTTGAAAATCTCAGACTTCATTTTTCTTACTTTACTGTCAACGCAAGTATAAATCGCGGCTTTAGATTCATTTCTATGAATCGGATTATAGCAGTTTGTTAGGAACAAACTGCTAGACAAGATTTGGCTCTGGTTCTCTGGTAGTACAAGTTACTCAATAATAATAGCCTAGTAGTACCGCGAGTGTAACCGAGGGCTCATCGAATTTTAATAGTTTTAATCAAAAGCTCATACAATATGTTCGCAGGCGTACACAGTAATTTTTACTCGTTGTAAGGGCCTGTTCACGGTCTAAGCGGCGGGCGACGCGTCAGGGGCGATGTTCATGGCGCGTAAATATTCTCGCGGCGCGCGGCCGCAACGGAGTAACGCGTGCCATGTACATCGAAAACGCTCGCCAATGCCGCCCGCCGCTGCAGGTCGTGACAGAGCCGTAAGCAATATAATATTTGACAAGTGCGGCATTCGGTGCAATTAATAAAAATGTTTCCCGTTTACTTAACTATGTTTAAATGTGAATGTTATTATTGTTATTTTTGATTTGTAAGTTCCTTAGAAGTTAAGTTAGTTACGTTACAAAACTACCTAATAATGTTATCTATCTGTGAAAACTTGTAATTGGCCATATTTAGCTATAAATCTGTTCACTGTACCAATTAGCTGTAAGTTTTCCGAAAATTATAAAATAAAATAAAATAAATTCTACAGATTCTACTCTTGTGTACATTTTGAAGTAAAGCTTGATTCAAAGGGTATTCAAATTAATGAGATTCTTGCTTTGTGTGATGGTTTTGTTTGTAACGTAATGTAATGTTGTTTGTGTTAGAATTGGTTTCTGTACACAGATCACATAACATATTAATGTCTTGACTTGAAAGTTATTCGGAGTGTGGTACGGGTTGGAAGTTTAGCGGTTTATAAGAGGAGTTTCTGAAGAAGTCTTACTTTATTTTGCATGAAAGTAAGCTGCTGTAGTAAGGCTTTTGTTGTTACTATATTTTAAATTACTTAGAATAGGTACCTACGTAAATATTTCATAAAATAATGGTTATAACAAAATAATAATGCACGATTTATGGCTTCTGTAGGGAAAAGTTAACAACACCTGAACTCGTATTTTATTTATTTACTAGAGGATGCCCGCGGTTACACCCGCGTTATTTAAGGCTACTGCTCTGCTCCCGTCGCTCATAGTGTGATGTTATATAGCCTATAGCCTTCCTCGATAAATGGGCGCTAGCACTCAAATAATTTTTCAAATCGGTCCATTAGTTCCTGAGATTAGCGCGTTCAACCAAACAAACAAACAAACTCTTTAGCTTTATATATTAGTATAAGATTTAATTGGCTCTTCAACAATGAGTACACCGTTACGTTCAAAGTACAGATACATTGCAAACTTAAGTCTAAGCGTCTCATGACTTATAAAACAGCATTACATGCATCTTATACCCAGGGCAAGCAGACGTACACTCATATACCTATTTTACAGTGTCAAATTTACCTTATATGTGTTGTTACACTTGTTACTGCCTTGAGATTCCAGCACTACCTACTGCTGTTTCACGTTTATGTTTCACTAGAGACAGATACTACGATCCCGTTTGAATTTCAGGCAATCCCCTCTTAGGGCACCCAACGGTCCCAAGAATCATACATGCCAAATTTCAGCTTCCTGCGCCTAATAGTTTTGGCTGTAACTTGTCTGTGAGTCAGTCAGTAACGCAAAGATTTTATATATTTATACCTATAGATGATACAGTCATCTTTAATCGGGACTATTACGAACTTTTCAGCCTTTTAATCTGTCTGTACCATCGCCCGCTTTTATCGAATCAACTGTCACATCTACATAATTGATAGTTCACAACTATTTTCTGCGAAAATGCGATTAAAATCAATATGAATGGTTTTCTTCCCCCTTAAGCCCACTAAAGCTCTTCAAGGGGAGCAAATAGCGTGCAATACAATATATTAATATATTGTTTCTTGAGACGTACGATCGTGCTCGACATCTCTCCACTAAGCGATGAAAGAACTTTCATAAAACAGATTTATCGGAAAAGAATCGGAGAAGTAATCCTCTCAACATGTAATCTGAGAAAGAGAAACGATTCAACGTAACGTCATGATTTATTTTCGTAAAAAGATGTCACATTTGTTCTTGAAGAGTTAGCTACGTTGTATTGTAGTACCATGCTCATATTTTCTATTATTTTTGTAACAGGGCTCATGAAATACCCTCAAATTAAATTGATTACTCTATTCTTGGTCACGGGAATATTCGGGCGTTCTATTATGGGCTTAAAAGACCCGGTACACGAATTTTATTTAATGTATACCTAGATTTTGAAAGTTTCAAAGTAGGTATTATTATCATTTATCTTGTTTCATGTATTATCCTCAAATATACACCCACACATAACATTGTTGACCCCGACGTGATCTTAACACGCATCCTTCTGATTTGGAGTCAGTCTATTGATACCCCTGCATAATTCCTAGGCTGTACTCTGTAGGTATGGGTATACTACTTAGACCTACTTTATAAGCTACAAAAATGTCGCAAATATTTTAAGCACGGGCGATTTCCTCACAGATGATGGATCTTAGCCATAAGATATCCACTGCTGAATATATACCTACATCTCTCCAGGCTCTACAAAGATCGATCGTGAGCCGCCCGCATTCAATCGCATTCCGCGACTCGAAAAATCTCGTCGGTCTACATCAAGAAGGGCCTACCTCAATTTCATTTAAAAGTGAAATATTTGTAATCCTCAGACGATTGACGCTTCTTCTATTCTTCTTGAAACTAGTGCCACTTACATTAATTTTAATAACACAGGGAATTCATATTCTTTATCGGTCGAAGGTCAAAATGCCTTGTCTGGAATGGAATGTAGCGATCAACCCGCTTGGCATCTGGGTCGCCGGCTATGCGAACAAATACCACTTCTCTTATAATAAAGAAGAATTTAATTTGCTTCAAATAGCTGGGTTTTTCAACGATGAAGTAATAATAAAATGATATTCAATATTATCTCCTTGCATATTTGCGAATTTTTTAAGTGGTGAACTAAAAGCTTTTAATATTTGTTTTTTAATTACAAGATTTTGAATGAATTTGAAAACTTAATAATAGACATAGTTTACTTTTAAAAATAGTGACGTAAAAGTGTTTAACCGGCACGAAATTCACTCATAAATAGTAGGTAATGAATGTTCAGCTAGTGGAAAATTTGTTCTTAGAATTTTCCGGAAAATTCGACCGCCAAGGGCCTCAGTATCACGTACTGAATCACTGGTATCGGTTTTCGGTACACCGTCCCTTACATCCAGTATAATTATATTCAAGGTTTCGCGAAGAGCTGACAGTCGAGCTCAGTGGCAGCTGCCATTATGCCATTGGAGATGCATACATCGACCGGTGAATTACAGCCTCCAGGCTGATGTCTCTAGTCCAGGGAATCGCTTACCTGAATTAGTATCTTTGAAACAACATGCCTATAGTTGATATAATAAAAATTTACGTCAGAATAATATAATAGCTTTTATTTATTGTTTACATTAAGCAGTCGCTTCGTCGATACTTTTAAATTGTTGGCAACGTGATGCATAAATAATATTTTATTAGCAATCTTGAGAGATGCCTGCTTAAATTGTATGTACAGCCTTTTGTTCTCATAAAACCTAAAATGGCCGGCCTTATTATGAATTGAATTACATAGTTTCAGTAGTTTGTAGGTTTCTTTCCTATGTTTCAATTTATTTGCTTAAATAAATATCTCACTCGAAAATATACATTTAAACAATATAATTGTTTTATCCATGTCTATAAAAGAAACACCAATTCAAAACGCGTATAACTGAATGAATATTCCATTGGTTACCGTGCATTAAAAAGTTTATAGGTACTACAGTTAAAGAATTAATGGTGCGATAGGAACGTTTTAACGCCTCCACAATCTGGTTTTATCCGTAACCGAGATACATTTAATATTCTGGAAAACACGAGAGATTTATATTTGGCGTCGGGTAATTGAAAAGTTTATTTGAAATGTCAGTAAAGTTTCCTGTTAATACCATTTATGTTATTCTGGTAAGACCGCAGATTAACGTTAAAATCAGCCATGTTGGGTATAGGCTTTGACTCATTCCATTATCTAAGCCATAGTTGTTATAGGTATCTAATTACGGGTGGACAGATTTCTCATATTTTGGGAGCGTTCCGTACCTATACCACTCAGACATGTAGCCGCACAACTCTTTCTTTCACTGTTGCAGCGGCCATTATTTGCATAGATTGATTTACTCACCAGAGGGTTTTGGTCATGTATTTTATGCGCTTGCAACACTGACTTCAATGACTTTTAAGTCTCTGTGTTGCCAGAGCACCGGGTATAGACCATTAGTTTATCTGCTGTGAACCGCCACTGTTGCCTTTGCTCTGTTGCACACATGGCTTCTAGATATGTATATCTATTTTTGTATAAACGGTAACTTTAAAGATTAATGAAAACAAAGTTTAAAACAGCACATATTAGTATTCTGTCCGAAGGGTAGACCATTTAGACGGAATATACATATAATAGTGCTCCTAACTTGCGAAGACCTCAAAACTCGCAAAGCGTATTCTGAAATTCCTTATAATATATGGGATCATATTCTCATATTATGCAAGTACGATTATTCTGAGAACGGACCAAGTTATGTCACTTGAGACTCGAGTAAGAATTATGGGGTACAGTGTATGAACGAAAATATTTTGCCTCATATTGTATTTTATTAAAAGGTGTTTATGCACTTACATACATATTACTTACATTAATTTACTATACATATTGTAACGGAGGTTTGTGAGATACTATATAGGGAGCACCCCAACTATTATAATAGAAAAAGGATGTCATTAGCGAATCCTCTGATGAAAAAGGATTAGGGATAAATGGGAATGGTACGGGTTCCAGGAAAATGCCTGACTTGGGATCATTCTCACTAGTTCCACCAGCAATTAGTTCCATGGAACAAGTGAGATCTTTTTTTCTCAGTAGTTCCACCGTAGTTGTTAAGTCCATGGATGTTGTTATGTCCATGATGTCAAGTCAAGTTTTCTGTTCCAATGGTATATAATAAATCTACCTATACTTAGTTTAAGGGTCGGAAATTTTATTATTTTTAATACATGTGCTCATGTGGTATTCTGATGTTTAAGTATACTGCAAAGTTTCACGCAAATCCGTTCTCATGTAAATCCGTTCAAATGCAGTTTTTGTCTGTAAGAGTGTCTCATCCATCCAAACTTTTGCGTTTATAGTAGTTGAGATAGATATAAGGCAGCGATAGCCGAGTGGATATACCAACAGACTGCCATGCAGAGGGTATCGGGTTCGAACCCACGGCGCGCACCAATGAATTTTCGGAGTTATGTGCGTATTGAATTCTTAATTATCGCTTGTCCCATGCCTCGGAGAGCACGTTAAGCCGTCGGTCCCGGTTGTCATGAAGATCTTTGACAGTCGTTACAGGGCGTCAGTACCTTCTAAATAAAGTGACACCTGTCTAAACCATGGAATATCGCTATCCCTTCGGGTTGCGGAGGTCAGACAGGCAGTCGCTCTGTGGAAAAGCTAATATTCAGCCAAATCCGGTTAGACTAGAAACCGGCCCCTAGATTGAAACTGGGATAACGCTAAGAGGATGGTGATGAGTAGTTGAGATAGTATTAGTGTATCATATCTATTGAGATATGTCACACAAATTAAATATTCTAATCTAAAGCCATCGCGGCCGTTGTGAGTTCTGTTGGAAATATTACTATTCAGTGACGTATTCCAGATCACTAGTCTGGAAACATGTTTATTAACATAATACGGACAAGTAGGGAGGTCGTTTAACTTGTGACGTATATTACCGGGTAGCTTTTCGTTCTTGCTGACTTTTGGTGGTCCAGGCAAAAAATAATTTGACGAAAATGGAAAGAAGGGAAGAAATATATTTTATTTTTATCCGAAAGAAGGCACAAACAATAAAAGCAGATTAATTAGTATCCGAGTGCCAATACTCGTAATTATAATTGTTCAAAATGCAGATTCGATCTAATGTCAGTGTCATACTTATGTCATAACTGGTATTCATCTAAAGTAACTGATGCTTGCATGATATCGCAACAGATCGTAAATTGATCAAAGTGTCGAATTCTATATGTCATATTAGACGATAATGACATTAAGTTAGCAAGATACCATCTGTGAGTCAATTCAAAGTCTAATAGCATTTCGTTCATAATGCAGTGTGGTTGTCAGATAAAATACGAGAATTGACCTTCTGATTACAGTTCCAAAAACTTGCCTACCTAAGAAACTAGAAATGCTGCTTATTGAAATTGCCTTTTTGTATCGAGTTCAGGTCGTAAAATGAGTATTACTATAACATTGCTTATCTCATGAGAATTTACAAAAGGAAACTAGTTTTTGTTATCTGTACCTGAGATAGCAAAAAGTAGGCCCGCCAGTCTACGCTGGTAAACCGCCTTTTCTACAAATTGCACGAGATAAAAATAAGATCAGGGTCAAATCTAATTCGTTGTTTATTTTGCGAACATTGACTTTAAACATGCAGGTATTGCCACATATTTGCTATAACCTATACATACCCATAATCTATATATATAAAATCCTTGCGTTCCGTCAATCCGTGCGAAACTACTCGGCGCAAGAAGCTGAAATTTGGCATGTTTGTTCTTTGGGGACCGTAAGGGTGCTCTTAAAAGGTATTACTCATAATTCCGACCGGATCGGGATGAAACAGATGAATTTAAGTGCGGGCGTAGCTGAGGCCATTTTCTAGTGTTGTATAATATAACATTTATTTATCTATGCAGAAAATTGCGCTATATAGTACAGCTTCTAAGAATCAACTTAACTGACATAGTTGTGATACTGATATCCAGAATTATGGACGCAATACCCTTCAGAATATAGTTCAATAAGGATAAAATTATATCGTTATCCTTGGAACAAGTGAAGAATATTTTATAAGGTTCGCTGTAAACGAATTGGCGGACGTAAAATCTTCATTGTTTTTTGAGGTTGAGGGGTGTCTCGGATACGTCGTTTTAACTCTTGCCTTAAACTCAGATGCAACTGATCTAATTTATCTCACGGTAATATGCTTATAAATTTTAATTCCAAGGTTATTTTTGGTATACATGGTTTTGTCATACACGGCTTATATACATAGTAAACAAGCCAATGCAAATGTCAGCCAATAAAATTATATTTAGCTACTTTCATAACATTTTTAGAAGTTTTAGGTGAAGTGAACATCAATAAATTTTTGTATGAATCGTTAAAGATGTCAGGCATTGTACTGATCAAGAATTCTATGCTATGATGATTGCCTACCCAAGGATGATACGTACGTTTCGCTGATTTTACAATTTCAAATAATATTTAAAATACAGTCTCTTACATACTGTCCACCGTCCGTGTACCGTCTCTCTCTGACCTAAATATCTAGGAGCGCCACTTCTTACGGTTCAGCTAATATTTTAACAAGACCTAGGTCAGCTTGCTCGTTCCGATTTCATGTTCTGGGTGTTTAATCACATGGGTTTGCACCAAGGTCCTAACTAGATAATTTGGGTAGCAATTAAAAGCAATCTTCTAACAGTGGTGCACCTGCCGATCAACGGACGAGGCTCTGGCAAACAAAATATCCCGAAAAGCGGCACTAGGCTCGCCACCTATTACGTGGGATCAAAACACTGGCGAAAAGTGGGCGTTTAATATGCCTCTGCCTACCCCTTC
Organism: Euclidia mi; assembly: GCA_944739405.2. Classification (NCBI taxonomy): domain Eukaryota; kingdom Metazoa; phylum Arthropoda; class Insecta; order Lepidoptera; family Erebidae; genus Euclidia; species Euclidia mi. The sequence goes on from OX123195.2 coordinate 50,719,086, forward strand.
GGGGAAACAGGCGTGAGTCTATGTATGTATGTATGTTCTAACACTGTGTTCTCAACTTTGTTGCTAATTGATATCTAGCTTACGTTATTTGTATTGCATATTGACGTATTTCGAAGATATTACATACATGAAATTGCACCCTTTCTCAAAATCAGCGGGCTTATGAACTAAATTTTTAGCCCAATTGCTAAATTTAAAAATAATTTTGAGTAGATTCTTCCTGCAACGATAGCCGAGTGAAGAGAGCCATAAACTGCTACGCAGAGAGTCCGGGTTCGAATCCACGGCGCGCACCAATGACTTTTCGGAGCTATGTGCGTACTGTATTGTTAATTATCGCTTGCTAAACGGTGACGGAAAACATCGTGAGGAAACCTGCACGTCTGAGAGTTCTCCATAAGGTTCTCGAAAGATATGTGAAGTCTGCCAACCTGCACTAGGCCAGCGTGGTGGACAATGGCCGTACCCTTCTCATAGTGAGAAAAGGCCCGTGCCCAGCAGTGGGACAGTACATACAGGGCTGATGATGATGAAGAAGGTTCTTCCTGTAGAGGAAAGACGTAGGATGCTATGGTAAGTAGGCATAATAAATGTAATAAGATCTTAATGATGAACTATTTTGTCATGGTTTATCGCCTTTGTGTGGAACTGTGATAATGTTTGTAAACGCGAGACCAACTGCTACCTGTACCTCGATGACGAACATAACTCAATACACAACAACCGAGAACTCCCAAAGCTTACATCAGCTTCACAGAACACCCTACACAAACTAAACTGCTTATTAATTAAATTTATCCTTATTGTTACTCTGTTAATATACAGTTTCATAATCATCGTCAGCCTGCCATCGTCCACTATTGGATATAAGCTCATGTCGTAATAATATACCGTTTACCAAACTTTAATTCGAAGTTGTAGGCCCTGTGAATAACTTATTTCGGTATTTAGGATAGGAGTAGGACTAAATGCCTAAGGCCAACAAGTTTTACACAAAGCAATCACCACAATAGAATGAACTCCACTTGGGAGCTAAACTAATTTATACCAGTTCACTTGGAAAATGGTTTTTACGAAACCATTTTTTATCTTATAAGATTGCTTTGTAAATAGCTGTACATGCGGTTTAATACGCTAGGCTTTATTTTTTTACACTTAACTCCTAACTTCTTAAACTAAAGCCTTAGTTATGACTAAAACAATTAGCAGGTAAAATATAGTGAATCACTCTTGACGTTTTGAATATTTGCTTCTTCTTCCTATTGTGTCGATGGTAACACTGAATTTTGAAGCTTTATTCGGTTACGCGCATGACTTGAAGTTAAGCTGAGCCAAACAGACAGAAAAGAAAAATAAAAGTGTGTTTTTTATTAGTATCTACTTACCTACCTAAGTACCTACCTACAATTATTATCCAATAGACATTCAATGAAAACCCTTTCTTTGATATTATTAACATAAATTTAACTTAATTTTATCTTTAGTGTGGATTACGACCTCTTAAGAGTAACAAACAAGATTTATTTGAGCTAACAGATTAGTTAAGCAGTCTATGTTGCTTAACTCTGTGAAACACTTTAACTTTTTATTGTACCTTGACGCCGAATATTGAACAATAGGCTTCTAATCGTCAATGGCTTTCATCGTCATAGACGACATTCCCCAGAAAAAGATTTAAGACAAAAAAGATCGGTCGTATTTTTATGTTTCTTACCTCAGAACTCCTAGATTGATAAGATTTCAGACCTCAATAATGCTATTACAGAATACAGTACAAGTAACTATCTCTTTTGTTGTGTGTACTTTAATTTCATTGGCCTTATTATGCGGCCACGTTTCGACATCGGTTTCTTGTCTAAGCCGAGTATCCGTTTACGGAGCAGTTGACATTTGATCTGTCTAACCAAAAGGGATTAGAAGCTATATACTAGATGTCAAGATATTGCGTGTATTTCTCTAGCATTCTGGGTTAATCTGGTAGTCTCTGAACTGTGAGTCTCATAAATGAATGGTCATACACCTTTGCGAGGTTGATTAATATAGCAGCATTTAATGGTCTTTGTTGTGCCTGTCTTGGGATGAGTCGTAGAATTATTTGACTGGTTGGTGTAGTGGTTGGTTACTAAGAGTTAATGAGCCTGGCTGCTAACTCAGCTCTTGTAAGTTCGATTCACGTCCGTCACAGATCCTTGGGTATATAGCACTATTATTGTGTTCGTATGTAATTTGTTTATTGTCAGTTATGGAGTTGTCATTTTACAGGCTGTGTCTAGTTTGGGGTCAGATAACCATATATATAAGTTGTGCCCCGATTTAATATTATTTATCATTCAATAGTACAATCTAAAGCGTCAAATATACCTACTTGAACATTATTGTTTAGAGAGCGAATGTAGGTATGCTAGAAACTAGAATCGTAGCAGACAAATATTTTCATGCATTACTTTCAGACAAGCTGGAACTATTTACTGTAACATTACAAATAATAACAAATATTTAACAGATCCTTATAGATGTTGAGTTTACTAATCAAAAGCAGATTTCGATTAACTCGACGACGAACATAAATATCAATAAGTAAATAAAATGTAAATGAAACCAAACAGAACTCAGACATATCAATCAAGCAATTTGAGTTTGTTGGCGAAATTGACAAGTTCTCTGCTTCGTAATTTTGAACTGTTACAACTTATTAAGAACATGATTAAACGAAGGTTGCTAAGCAAACTGATCTTGAAGAAGCACTTTATTATTCTGCTGATACCAAAGATATGATACTGTTAATATTACCCACAAGATATTACTTGAAATTTTGATATTATGATATTAATTTCAGCTGTCTTCTTCAATTTGTAATTTAATAAGACGTTACATAGACATGGAACAATATATACTATTCATTTAATTTCTGTAGAACTCCATTCTTACTTATTGATAGCTTTTGCTCCCGGTTTCACCCGCGTTTTATTCGTATTACAAATGACTGTTTGCCAATTTTTTACAAACTTACGTCACATATTTCAACACTGTAAAAGAAGATAAAAAAACTATCTTTCTATCTCTGTGCTTAATTTCAAGAACATTGGCCCATCAGTTCCTGAAAGCGTAAGGGAAAGACTTTCGCATTGTACTCGTATATGTCGGAATGATACTGTTCCCGGGGTAGAATGGCATGTCGTATCTTTGATACGCAGTGAACGTGTTTTACGGCCGATCTGGCATCACGGTTTTGATGGGGTATTTCTGATAGCAAGTTTTTTAGTATCAGTATGGAATCAGCCTGTATCCTATATAGTACTCACTTAAAACTATACAAATCTATACATATAAATAAAATTGAAGTGTCTGTCTGTGATTTCAAAATAACTATGTTTTTTTCAAGTGCATATAGTTAGTTACTCGATTCTAAGTCCAAAACAACCCTTTTTAACATTTTTATCTGTCTGTCTGTCTGTCTTTCTGTTTATCCAGAGTAATCTCTGGAACGGCTGAACCGATTCAAATGAGACTTTCACTGCAAGGTAGAGGACTTTATTGCGCTACATATAGGCTACAATTTGACCCGCTAGTTGGCGCTGTTGTCGCGATAACAAGTCTTTACTTCTTCAACTCATCTATACATCAATACATATAAATAAAATTGATGTGTCTGTCTGTGATTTCAAAATAACTATGTTTTTTCAAGTGCATATAGTTAGTTACTCGATTCTAAGTCCAAAACAACCCTTTAAATATGTGTATCTTCGAATTGTGTGATAAGAGAGTGTTGTGGGGTAAAAGAAGATGTCGTGGCAAGCATCGCGAAAGGTATGCTTAAGATGGTTTAGGCACGAGGAGAGGATAGATGACGAAAGACTGACCAAGCAGATATATAAGACAAGTGTGAAAGGGACTGGACGAAGGGGAAGACCTAGGCGGACGTTCTTTGACCAGATTGGGACATCCTAAAAACATGAGATGTTAGAAGTACCCTGAACAGAAGAGCATGCATGAGGAATCTGATGGGAGTGAATGAAGCAAGAGAGATATGTCAGGATCGTTGCAAATGGCGTTCCGTAGTCTCTACCTACCCCTCCGGGAAACAGGCGTGAGTCTATGTATGTATATATGTAGGTTTAACTGGAAAGTAGAGGACTTTATAGCGCTACATATAGGCTACAATTTGACCCGGTAGGTAGCGCTGCTGTCATGACACTTATTTTTGTATAATTATAGTTATATATAAAAGCAAAGGGTCAGTCATCTTGAAATCTGGAAAATCGCCGGCTGTATAAAGATTAGATTTGGCAGAGAACTGTTTAAAACCTGTTTAAAAGTACCAGCTAGGTATGTAGTATGGGAGAAATTACAATATTGCCTAAAATTCTATGTTATTTCTAGCTTTAGTCTCACAAAGTGACAAACATAATTTTAATGGTGTCCAACATTACATGACTTGGTTTAGAATTTTAATCAATAGATCCATTAGCTAGAACTAAAAGCAGGTGATAAAAAATACTTTGATTTGAAACTAAGCGTTTAATAAGTAAAAGAAAAAGCACGGCACTCTAGTTCAGAATTAACCGTATCCAATTTCTAATGAAATTCTAGTTCAGGCTCTCCATTAATCAACGTCGTCTGACAAAAACACTGAGTAATACTTTTTATTTTGCTCAAACTAATGACTGAAATGTTTGCCCTGAGGTCGGCAGCGAAACTTGGGGACGAAGCTGACGTTGAGTGGCACTGGAACGAAATCTCTTTATCATTTCTGATTATTTCTTTATTAAGGGCTGTGGCTTTAAAGCTCCTTGTTGAATACTGTGTTAACAGAATTATTTTTAACTTTACTAAGTCACTTTCCAGAAAAGTAAAAAGAAGTAGACATGTTATACTCGTAGGCGTACCAAAAGCAGGACGCTAAACATAAGCCAGTTGTCAAGTCTGACATATGTGTGTGTGAAGTCGCGAGCCGGCGTCAAAGTGAAACTGACACATCTTGTCAACCGAAAATAAAATATGGAGTTATCGATGTGTGCGTTAGTGTACCGTTTCTACGGATTGATTACTACGTAGGTAACGTATCTACCTCTTTCTTGTAATATCATTGGGGTTCAGTAAGTTTTGTTTTAACGCCTTGTTGTTACTTGTACCTATTCTTGTGTCTCGCTACATCGCCGCATTACTCCGCAAGCTAGATAGACAGGCAACAAATGCACCTTGATTAGGCTGCAGTGCCATTGCAAGATTTTAGTGCGAGTAGATTGCGTCCCGCAGTGGGCCGATTCGTTGGTGTCGTTTCACTGCGATAGTATTATACTGAATGCAGACGATTTCATAAAATTGTTATAAAATGAAATGGCAAATCATAACGATAATATCGTCGTGATTCACTGGCTTGTAAAGTAGGCGCCTAAAAGCGCTGTTGGTATGCTCCTTGCCTAATGTTTTGACGACGCCCTATTTGGAGATAATAGCGTCTTCTTACATGGAGATTTACTTAGTATCTTGTTGCCAGTGGAAATTTCGACGTAAGAGTAATTTTACATTTAAGCTAGATGTTTTTGTTACAAAGTAGATTCACGTGTTTCTTTGGCGGAAAATTAAATGTAGCTACGTTCATGCGGACTAGAACCAAATAAGGAAACACTCACATTATGTAGAACTCCTTTGGAAGCGCCCTTAAGTTCACTAAGTACCTACATTCTATTTGTGTCTTTGCCAACCAAAATGTATTCTTACTTTTGAGGTTTACTGAATGGCACCCCTGGGATTGTTGGTACAGTACAATCCGTATTTATTTCTTTCGCTTAGGTTAACACGACTATTGTTCATAGTTGATTTTAGTAAAATTTTGACGTAAGACGTAAGAAGCTGATCGAAGGACAACTGCCATCTGTCACGATCATTAATAGATGAAACTGGTGATTTCACTATTATCAAAATTACTTGATTCGATTGCCTATACGTTCGATTAGTAAGTGGGTGGCAGCGGCTGGCCACGGAAAGCCTAAAACCGAACCAATGGTGTGCCATCAGAAGCGAAGCCGTGGGCTGAATCTAGTAAAAATAAAATCATCATAATAAACAACACAATCTGTATACACATTTGTTCAGTACACAAAGCCCGTTACTTTAAAATGATGATACTGAAATGTCAAGTAGCAATTACTTAGTAATGGTTCGCTCGGCGTGTGTGCTGTGTTGTGTGTGTACCTCCATACGTTATATTACACGTTTTGCTGACTCAACTCTGCTAATAGGACGTTTCAGGGGCCGTTACAGCAAACTCATTAGGGTTCTCCACGTTATATTTAATAATTTCCAGGCAATTGTGTTAAAGAGATAATATGATACTTCACAGATTTGTACGGTTGTTGACTTTTACGCCATCTGTATTAAATGTAGCCTGTTTGTGATTTAAAAGCTACTATGTTTTGTGAAGTGCATATACATAGTTCGTTACAGGATACCAAGCCATAAACAACCTTATAGTCCAGTCACTTTAGGCAAAAAACGGGGTCAATCTCGGAATTTGAGATAATAAGCTGGAAACTCGTATACAGCTTCATTTAGGCGTTCTAAAAGTTGTCTCAAAAGTCACATATTATCTCGTGTCTGCGTCGTAAGTTATTCGAGGTCAAAGGTCACGAAAATCGTTTTTTTGCAATTATCTCCGTTTCTATGGTTCCAATCACTTTAACACCTATTATAAATGTGTTTGTCTGTCATTCTGGTTGTCGGGGGTAATCTCTGGAATGACTAAAATGATTTGAGTGGGACTTTCACTGGAAGATAGAGTACATTGTTTACATAAATGCTATAATTTGATCCAGTAGTTGGGGGTGTTGTAGAGATACGGAAAATTACGGATACGTGGGCAACAGTTAGTTAAGTAATATTGTGTACCATATTACTGAACCTTTTCAATTTCTTTGTCCGACTACTAAATTATGCATTGCTTACAATATCCTAACCTTGTACTTTATTTCTGGCCGTACACTCTATAATTCGCTGAATAAATCAACCACTCTCTTGAATAATGGCCACTGGCCGTCGAACAATCGACCTCATTATTACGAAGCCTCTAATTCTTGTCAAAATGTTTACGATACACATACGACCGTATATACGTGGTAATGTTTATCTTAACCTTGTCTCTTAAACTTTCAGTGACATATCTGATCTTTAATATGACCTTTCAGTCTGAAAAGTCATATTTAAGGACCATATATATGTATTTGTATCTTTAATAGGCAAACTACGAGAAATATTATCCGTTTTAATGGAAATAACGTTATACATTTATATTAGCGACTTGTATTTTGCCAGCAGGCATGCGTTGGTTTGGTGTAATTTGTTGCCCCGAGGATGACGAGATAAAGTTACAGAAAGTCTAGAATTGTTGAAGTAGATTTTTTCCTCTATGTAATGTTCCTACATATATTTCGCATAAATAGCTGTAAAGAATATATTTTTCATGAGTTTTTCGACGGATTTCTATGTACTTACATATAGTTGACACGCTTTAGTGATATCAGTAAAATTGGAAATTATTTTCGAACTTCGTCATCCAGGCATAGACGCTAGTTTATTTCAATATACTTAATACGATTAGTTATATACACAAGACCTAATCATAAATTATCTTTCTTATTGCTGAGCTTTATAGAAATTTTAATAACAATGTTTAACTAGATTTTAACAATACAGCCGAATGGCCAAGCAAAGTTGCGACCTCTCCATACCCAAATGGGCGTGTACATAATGTAATTTAGTCAAATGTAGGTTGGCAGACAGTGTCACTGATGTGTTTGCCGAATATTTTCGCGACCTATTTGGCATTGGTTTCGCAGTATTCATGTTCCAGTTATTAGTTAGTGTCGCTGTGCATTGTGTTCGGGGCAACTATCTACTTATTATAAATGTGGTCGTTTGGATGCAAATTTTGAAAGCGAATAATGGACGAAAAATTGTGCAAAATGCAGGGTCGCGATTTTGTTTACACATTTGTAGCTGTTCAAACAAAATTGTATGACTCATGTCAGTTAGCGTTAAATCGAATAGTGTTGTAGAATCTCCAAGGGGTTGCGCATATTGCTTGGTAGATTCTCGAGACCCCACTGCTAAGGGAACTCGATGGCTGTGGTTAAAGCCGTGAGTCAAACTTATTTTGAGAGCCGTACATACACGAATTCAACTTTGGATGGTAGACAAATACCGTTGACCAGAACGTTTTAAAATAAATTAAATCACTAGCGCTGTTAATCTTTCAGTTCTTACGATCTCGTGGGTCGTAGTTGATCGCCACTTAGTGGTCGCTCTTTTAACAAATAAAAGCTATTGTTGATAATGCATATGACACTTCGTAATGATATAAAGTTTTGAATAAGAAGGTATTCAAAACTTTATATCATTACGAAGTGTGTGTACATTTTTTATATTCTTCACCATAGATTTCTTATTTTTTTATTGGCGCGATGGAAACCCACCCCCTCTACAATTAAGGTTTTAGGCTAGTGTAAAGTTCGACATTCGGAGGTCTGTAACATAATTCTACGCCTACTATTATAAAACTGCTATTATTAAAAATGCTTATACTTCCGGTTTCCACTCCACCACTCAAAAGTTTGGAGTCTGGTGGAAGGAAAATAATATACTACCCCGTTGACCTTCGCACAAAAAACTGCCGCGGTGTTGTCGTCGACTTCCAGTCCTTGTGGCGTTGACGCAAATCCATTACAATGTGCGACTCCGCTAAGATTAGGGCCGCAAATACAGATCTTACCGAAGGTTGCTCTTCACAAGTAAATTTTCTAACAGTAAAACTACTTAAAACATTAACTAAAGGAACAATGAAAGTTCTTTAAGTTATTGTTTAATTTCCAAAGCTCCATAGTTCTCTTTAACAGAATTAATTAAGAATCGTTTTCATTTAAACTAGTTTCAGTTGCTACATCTATTTTATTTATTTATAATCATAATATTTTATTTAATTGCGTTACGAACGCGGACTCCTTAGGTTTATAAATTTTATATTTAATATTGTTTTCATTAATTAGTTTAGGTCTTTAATTATGAGCTAAATTGTTCCTAAAACTTTAAATTTTCACGGCAAGAATTTTGCTTTGTATCTATCACCACATATAGAGATAGCGGCTTCATAATTTCGGTTAATTGTACCTAAAGTCAAAACTGATCCTATGGTATATTGTTTTAAAACTATAGATATTGTTTGTATGACCCTCTCCGTTAGGTATTTTTATTTATCATCAAGGACTTATGCACGCCTGTATCCTCGAAGAGGTAGGTAGACGTATAACATTACACCCACGTTTCGCCATGTTATGCATTTTAGGTTCTATGTAATTTGAATCCAATTTGTTTTTTATAGTAATAGGCGGCAAACGAGCAGATCAGCAGACGGATCGCCTGATGGTAAGCAATTACCGCTGCCCATGGACACAAGCAACACCACAGAAGTCACAAGTGCGTTGGCGCCCTTTGGAGTTGGGAAAATTGATAGGATGAGGAGTGGGATGAGGGAGAAGGAATAGGGGATAAGGCCTCCGGCACTCTTATTCAGGTACTGTTACTTTACGTCGATTTTCTGTGAGAGAGTAGTACTTCCCCGGTCGAGCCGGCCCATTCATCCTGAAATCAGCAAGGCTCTATTGCCGTTACGGGGCACATTGCCAGATTCTGTGCTGCTTCTGAGAATTCGGAAAAAACTCAGAAACACTTTTGCCCGACCCGGGATTAGCGGTCTTATTTGTATTTATCTAAACGCAAAGAGAGAAAAACGTCACGTATTTTTAGTTTCATGTTAGTACCTACGTGTATGTTCTAAGTATCTTCTTAACCTTTACGAATGTACGTAAATCTCTCTTCAATCTGCTAATGTTGTTGTTTATTTTCATCTACTTACGTCCTTTCGTTTATTCGAGTGACTTGGCATTCTCACACCTGCGGTGTCATGGAAACCTTACCCTTACGGTTTAGAGTATTCAAAAGCAAGCCTTGTTTAGTCAAGAACGAGTGGGCCAATATGTGATCTATCCGTGAATTTGGCTACTAGACATATATATTAGACATATAAGCTTTATACAAAACAGAGGATAACCGCAGCTACGCCCGCACATCTCTTTTATTCAACTGTTTGTGCAACAAACAAGATACAACCTGGGTAAAATGGGGTATAATTGACTCGGCCTACATGCAGTGCGACTGTGGCACTCCAGAACAGACCATTAATTAGTCACCTCCTGGAGTGTCCTAAGTGTCTGCATAGATGTTCGGCGGCCGATCTATGCCGAGCCACCGACAATGCCGTTGCTGTGGCCACATACTGGGCTGGTGTCATTTGATGTCTGTAGCAACGACTCGAAAAGAAGAACTGTTTGTACCCGATCCCGTAGGAATTTTGGGTAATTCCTTCTTAGTGCACCCCTACGGTCCTCAAGGAACATACATGCCAAATTTCAGCTTCTTGCTTCAACAGTTTTTGTTGTGCGTCGTCTGTCAGTCAGTCAGTAACGCAAGAATTTCATACATACAGATAAGTTAAATAAGTATCTCTAGTAACCAAATTTATGGATGGGTCAAATATTGGAACCGGCCGTTTTAGTGTATGTAACTCTTGTTTAGTCAATAAATATACCTTTCTCGGCTACGTAAGATGGAAAGTAACAAACGTTGTCTATAAAAGCATTTTGCGAAGGTAAACCCTTTAGGATGAATTTATATTTATTTTATGATTTCGACCAAAACCTGAACTAACATTATCATGCAGACTGTATTCAGGCATTCTGTAATATTGAGATATGGAATATGCGTATGATTCAGATATAAGCGAATATATTTTTATGACATTCTTTATCGGTTAAGAAAGACACGTCTAAAATTATTTTATATTTAAACACTCTAAAATCGCGAATATTAATTAATAAAACGTGGAAAATTTACGAGCGAAATTTTAAATGTCAAAACTCAAAGCTATTGCCTAGACACCAACGTGACGTCACGGATCGCAGAGGATATGTCAAAACAGTACCAGACATTTGACTGAGATGTTAAAACATTTGACAGAGTTGACAGTTAAGAACTCAAACGTTGAGAACGCTGACGTAACCACAAAGTGCGCTTAAATTGGGTGTTTAAACCAGCGCTATGTCATTGCAATTTTCAACATTTAATTTAAAATAAATGTTGAGTTCTCCACGACTAATATTTTTTTCACGGTATCATATTAAGATAAATAAAAGGTGCCAACAATTAAAAAATTATGCATATTCCCTATTGCCCTGCAAAATCCGGCGGTACGTCTCACGCGGCAAAAGCCGGCGGCCTGTGCCGCCGGCACTGTGCCTTTATGATTCTTCAGCGAATTGCCTATAAGCAGCCATGCGCGTGTTAATCTTAATGTCATTACCACCCGGCGCATTATTAAATGCTGCTTAAACCAATATACGTCTGTACGTTCTAAAGTTCTCCAATGTTATTATATCCCTGCGACGTATATTATGTACTAATGCTCACGAAAACCTAACACAATCAGGACATCGCATTCACAGTGTTTGAATGGCGGGCGGTTGCTGCGATCTAATTAGAATTGTATTTACTTTGTGACATGTAGCAGAGTATTAGGAAATAAGGTTTATGGAACGTTATCCTCGTATTCTCGGAGTTTAATTGAATTAAGTTTCGCCACTTAATTGCGGATGGTTGCATTGATAAAACCATGCTATTTTTAACAGACGAGGGTTCATATTGTAATAGAATGACAAGAGAGCACATACGTAATAAGTTTGTTGATTTACGGCAGGCTCTGTAACATCTATTACACAAAGGCACTGTTATTTTAGGGGCTAGTCACTTGCGAATGTTACCCTTGTACGGACCGATGAGTAACAGCAAGAGTTATATAAATGTCACCGGAAAATAATAACAACCGTAAATTTATAAATTTCCTTGGCAATTTATAAATTAACGGTTCTAACTTTCGTAAGAATCTAAACAAAATTCGCAAACGTCGCAAAAATTTCAATTTGCGACGTCTCGACGTAAATGTATTAAACTGACGGAAATCCATTCGTAAGATTCTCCACGGTTCGACCAATCACAGAAAAGCTTTTAATTTTACGCTTCCTTAAAATACGGCAAATCACACACTGCTCTCTGATTGGTCGGTCGGTGATAATGAGGGTCGGCATCAGTTCAACTTAATAGGTTATGTTAGATTTTCTTGTGACCCTGAACACAACTCTCTTCTCAAATTAGCCTCATCAACATCGCTAAAGTTCCAGTTTGTTCGTAAAAGTGGCGAAGAATGGCGGTGGCGTGGAAGAAAATGGAACAACTTATTCAACCAATCAGAGCGCACATGGCATTCGGTTATTGCTTACGTATTATTTTACGAATGAATTCGGTAAGTTTATCAATTTACGAAAATATGGGCGTAAAATAATACAATTTATCCCTCGTTTAGAATCCTACGAAAGTTTATAAATTTCCTAGGAATTTATAAATTTACGGTTTTTGTTATTTTCCGTTGACATATACATACCAATATATCTTTGAAAAAAAATGAGTTTTTTTTATCTCTATTTTTGTTTGATCTCAATTTTTTTTATGCGATAGGCGGCAAACATGCACCTAGATCGCCTGATAGTAAGGGCCTTATCATATACTAGCGGATTGCGAACGTTCTCAAAGCGGAGCGGGCGCGCAACGAATTCGTTACGGGGCTCACAACAGTCACAACGAACACACTGCGCATGCGCAACGAATTCGTTGCGGACGCGCAAAGAGTAAAAAGCGTCGCGCAACGAGTAAAAGTGATAAAGTCAACAGCAGTGTTTCCTAGTCGGAATCCATTTTGTTACAGGATGTATTGTACGTCGATAATTTGCTACAAACATGCGACAAAAACGTAACATATTTGCCAGGCGTTCGCGACGTCCTCGCTGCGCAGCCGCGGCGTGTGGTGTAACCGCTCCCAAACCGCTAGTATGATAACGCCCTAAGCGATTACCGCCGCTGTCGACAAGTGCGTCGCCGACCTTTAAATTGGAAAAAGGAAAAGTGGGATGATCTCTAATCGAAGACTAGTTGAAGATAGGGAGCATTAAGGGCTACCATATTCTTCTTCATTAGCTTTGCAGATCACCAAGGACTTGACTAGTATACTACTTGGGTTCTAACTGAGATAACGCTAGGAGGATGATGATTAGGTCTCTTATTGGTAAAGTTCACGAATAAACTTTGGCAATATTGAAGTTACAGATATGTTACTTACCCTAGAATATTTGCGAACATTTTGGCTTATTTTTATTTTACATAAATCTTTACCGGAGGTACGGACAGCCTAACAACAATTTGCCCTTTGCCAAAGCTTTGCTTATTTACGTAATAAAGGACAAATGATAAGCAGTTTGTCCCTTGCGCTAGACGTATGAAAAAACGCCTACCAACCGTACTTAAGTAAACCTAGCAACACAATCCAACAAAGACAAATATAATACAAAGAAAATATGTTGGACATCCCTGTTCATATTTTATTCATTTACTCCGTGTGTCACGTCACCACCCCATATCATCCCATGGGTGTCGTAAGAGCCGACAGAGGGAGCATATTATGCAGAGAACAGCACTGTAGGAGAAGGAAAACTTGAACAAACCCTATACCAACCCGTTTGGCCAGCGTGGTATAGTAGGCCAATTCCTCCTTTCAAAGGTGAGGCCTAGTCCAGCAGTGGACTGTAAGGGGCTGATGATGCATTATCGTTTATTTTGACATATACAGGGTTATTTGTAATTACTCGTTTTCCCTTCAAGAGATGATTCTAGGGGCATAATGAAGTATTTTTACCCTGTACATATAGGGTTGAAAATTTAACTTCACGACTGCGGGCTCTGACTTCCTTTAACAAGTTTCGAAGATGTCCATGACATCCAGTACTAAAGGCTGAACATGCTCTTCGAGTCACGGGACAAGCTAAAATTAAAACCTTTATATGCATTTAACTCACAAAAGACAATTCACGCTAAAGTTTCGAACCCTTTGCGCATTTTAGTCTGTTGGTCTCGCTATTAGTAAATCCTTGTGTTTTTGTGAGGTAATTTTATTTTATTCGAACATTTTTTTGTGTTCGTTGACTCCGTTTTCAAATTCCACGCTGAGTTAGTAGGTTTGTTTTATTTATAAAGTTGGGCCATTTAATTGTCTATCAAATTAGGCCAAATTTGCTACCTCTAAAAGCAAAAATATATTTTTAAGAGCCTGTTTATACCGAAAAGAACAATGCCCATTTCTAGCCCAGTTTGAAACTCATGAACAACACAATAAAGTTTCAATTAGTTGTTGAATAATCCTTTTTATTTATAACTTAATTTATAGGCATTACTAAAAGTGTGCCGAGAAACTTATTCAATAAATAGGTTTAAAAAGATGTGTTAACGTCTAAATAGCCAACACGTAATAGATCAGAAATTGCCAGTAATAAAATCATGATATTAAATCGATTATCACTTCTTCTTTATCGATTTTACGTTTTCTCTACTCAAAATGATTTGAGTTAATAGCAAATCTCTACTTGGTCCTTAAACATTTAAAATGTGTGTATTTTAAGGTATATATGCGATTAACTACAAATAAGTTCGATTTTGAACCAAATATATAGATAACCTATATCCGAAATCCATATCGATTAATCAATATCATTTAAAACTGTAAAATGGCAACACTTTTTTGACTCTTAAGTAAATGTCAATAATGTCATATTCAGTTTATTTTGTTTGTTACCTATTTGTTTTGCTCGTGCACATTGTGAATGCTTTTTATGTTTTTGGATCTTTTACGACTTGTGGCTTTTTCTTTCGGATTTCTACCCTTACCAAATGATTAACTCATTCCTTTCTACGCAAAACTACGAAATACTTTAACTATCCTAATAAAAGTGGGTACACACCTAATGTTTTGTGAGCATATAAAAGTACTTCTTGTAATAAATCTATGAATGTGATGGACCTCTAATCAATCTCAAAATTCTAGTTTAACACTCTTTTATCGAATGCAATAATAACTACTACGATTTTTGACTGTCCACATCTGGGCCGGCGTCTCTAAGAAAAATGGGCATTGTTCTTTTGATGTGGAGTGCTTGTGCCCACGTTAATGTACGGTAGTGAGTGTTGGGTGTGGCAGAAAAAGCATGAAAGCAGAATAAACGCAGTTGAGATGCGGTCACTGCGTAGTATGTGTGGGGTAAGACTGATTGATAGAATTCCGAATGCAGTAATACGAGAGCGATGTGGCCTGAAAGAAGATGTCGTGACAAGGATTGAGAAAGGAATGCTGAAATGGTTTGGGCACGTGGAGCGAATGAGTGAAGAAAGAATGACGCACCAAATATATGAGGCTAACGTGTATGGGCAAGCCGGTCGCGGCCGACCTCGTAGGACATTCGTCGACCAAATTGGTGACGTTCTGAAAAACGGGAAGGTCCTAAGCACCCGGAACCGGCGAGCATGTGTGAACAGAGTAATGAATGTAGAGGAAGCGCGTGAGGTTTGTAAGGATAGATGCAAGTGGCGTTCCGTTGTCTCTGCCTACCCCGACGGGAAAAAGGCGTGAGTTTATGTATGTATGTATGTATGTTCTTTTGATTTTGCCCGAAAATCTTTAAAACCGTTTTGTTCGAAAATGGTGCATTTTGAATGGTGAATATGTAGGGGGTAAAATACTCCATTATGGTGTTAGAAGCACCCTGTATACATGATTCGAGGTTGTCACATAGTTTGAGACTTTATTCAATTTAAAATCTAGTCACGATATCATTCCGGTATCAGTTAATTTAGGAGAATACCATTTATGGCTTAAATGTGATACTGACATTAGATTGCCACTGCATTCTAAACAAATATTATTACGAGAATTGACCCACTGGTAGTAATTAAGACCTCGCGTATAGGTTGCAACGTAAAGTGGGCGGTCGTGCATAGCTTCGTTTTCAGCATTCGCTAGGAGTTGAATAGTAAATGCAAACATTCAGTGCAATCTGCGTTTGTTTTGTTACGTAAATAAATGAAATCTACAGACTCTCCGGCTATATTTTCTTGTTCCCTGGCGAAGCGGTTGTGTTTGCTTTGCAATTTTATATTGCGTTAGGACGATACCTATTTGCCTCTATTTGTATCACTTTGTAAGCAGCAGGGTAGTGTAATTTTGTTTTCCTGCCCCTGGTGTATATTAATTTTGCGACTTGTCGTGAAGTTCCTTTAGTCAATGAATTCAGATTTACATAGAAGCGCAGTTCTTAAGGATTTCGTGTGGCGATTCCAAGTGGAGACTGTCTCCAGTTATTTCTTAGTTGGCGCCGTTGGCGGCGCTGGCGTCGTTCTCCGTCTCTCTTGCTCTCGTAGTTAAGATACACAGGAGGAACGTTCGTCTCTCTTGCTGTCGTAGAGGCAGCTGTCACAGCGCGACTGCCACCCCGCCAAGCGGCAATATGGGTCACAGAAAGTTTGTCTTCAGTGCACCCATAAGAAATGCGCCTCTATGTAAATATCTGAGCTCTTAGCTTTTGGTTAAAATCATAAACACAGCCCGTTAAAAGTCATCGTGATCTCTTATCTGAAGGTGATCTCTTTATCGCAAAACTGTGCTTGAAAGCCGCATAATGAACTTCAAGAGAATATTCAAGTTGTGGCGTTGGGTTGAATCATCAAGGTTATCGTGTAAAAACAGATTTCATAATGAGACATGTCTTCTTTGTATTTGCCTGTTGCCATAATCGTAAAATAAATATGTTAATATAGTCGTTCCTGGAAGTTCATCTACAGGGACTCTTGTTAGCTTAGACATCGAAAGTCACGCAATGCCAGGTACAGAAATATCATGAGCAGTAAATATACATAAATACCTATATAAAACCGATTGCCAATCATTATAACGATAACATACATACATACATATGCTCACGCCTTTTTCCCGTCGGGGTAGGCAGAGACAACAGAACGCCACTTGCTTCTATCCTTGCAAACCTGCAGTGTCTTTTCTCTCTATGAATGGGTAGGACGTGTTTCGTGTTCGGTTTATGTGCAAATATTCTCGTTTCGTTCTCTACAAAACTTACGGGCAAAGAACAGCGCGCTATAGCGCGCTGTTACCGGCGCAGCGCGGTAACAGACAGTGCAGTCGGTATGAGTCAAGATATTACGCAGAATGATAAGGGAGCTGAGGACAACATAAGTATGGAGGGAAGTGGCATGGATGAGGCATTTACACAGGATGAAAATATATACAACAATGAGGAGAACTTACACAATTTAGACGATGGCGGTGTGGAAGAAGATGGGCACTGGAGAGTAGTGGGTGATGATAAAAGAAGGAAAAAGGAAAGCATTGATGTCTGTGTTTCTAACAAAGAGAAATTACCAAAGCAATTCGCACTAGCTAAATTATTTTCGAGCGAAAATATACCAGGAATACAGCGTGTTAAGTTTGTTAATGCCTATAAAGTCATAGTCAGTTTCGATAACGAATTAAATGCAGAAAAGTTAATCACATGTCAAACACTGATAGATAAAGAATGGAGAATACAAAGGGGCTGGGTCGTTAATGCGTCATACGGTATTATAAGAGACATAGATATCGATTTAACTGAACCTGACCTGCTAGAATGTTTAAAAAATAGCAATGAATGTGAA
This sequence comes from Euclidia mi, assembly GCA_944739405.2. Lineage (NCBI taxonomy): Eukaryota > Metazoa > Arthropoda > Insecta > Lepidoptera > Erebidae > Euclidia > Euclidia mi. The sequence continues at coordinate 50,736,774 of OX123195.2, forward strand.
ATAATATCTGCCAAGAGACTAAACCGCAAAATTCTGACTCTGGGTGAACCCCATCTGAAACAGTGCGATTATGTTTTAAAGTAAGTTCAGTCCCTCGATATATTAAGTTATTTAACTTGATAGTTAACGTTGAACCCTATGTGTTCCCAGTAACGCAATGTTCTCGATGCTGGCGTTTTGGACACAAGGTAAAACTTTGCCCATCATTAAAAATAGTATGCCCTAAGTGCGGTAAAAATCACGCTAACTGCGAGTCCACCCAATTTAAATGTGTCAACTGCAACGGCAATCACATGTCGTTGGTAAAATCGTGCCCAGCGTACATCAAAGAAAAGAAAATAAGAGCTATAATGTCCGATTTCAACTGCACATATCGTAAGGCACTAACGATGTATGTACCTCCATTTTCTCCGAGATCCAATGAAACAGCGATGCCAACTAGCTACGATAAAAACAAGTCGCCGGCGCCGTTAAATCACATTACATCAAGCCCTATGTCATATGCAGCTGTATTAGCAAATCAACACAACACTTCAAACGTGGCCAAAGATACACCTACGAAGAGGAAGCAACGGAATTCTACGGAACAAATTGCCTATGAACTAAACTCAACATCGTCGGAGTCGTCATCGGAGTCACATACGGAGGAAGACGAGACGCGTGCATGCGCCGGCGAACACACAAGTACTGAAGTGGCAGCCTAGTCGTCGCTAGCGCTCGCGCCGGCGCCGCCCTCGCCGGCGAAGCCATGTCGATAGCCATATAGACGTAGATAATAATAACTTGCTTATGAATGAACGCGCAAACCAGTCTACATCGCAATCGTGTGTTGATGACCGAACATTTGATTCTATGTTGAAGAAATTTGCGCACATTATTTGTTCTAACAATGATAATTGGTCAGAAAAATCTAGGAAAATTATTGGTCTAATTGTGGAGTGGGGTATAACAACTATTATGAACCATTTTTCAGATGATTCTATTTGTAAAAATTTATTAGATACTATTATTAAGTCTTTCAATGGCCAGTAGTAATACTCATAACACGATCGTTATCAATATCGCGCAATGGAACGCACAAAGTATTAAGCCTAAACTTTTGACATTCGAACAATTTTTGCTTCAAAATAAAATACATGTTGCCGTAGTTAGTGAGACCTGGCTGGATCCTGAGTATTCGCTTAAATTAAATAACTATTGTATATACAGAACGGACCGAGTAGACAACTATGGTGGCGTTGCCATTTTTACTCATAAATCCATCAAATCCGAGCTATGCGGTTTAGTACATCATAACCAAGATATACAAACAGTATATGTTAGAATTCACAATTGTAAATATATTAAAAATATTATCGGTGTTTACTGCCCTCAATGGGTACATACCAATCAAAATGATTGGGATGTTTTATTCGAACAATTTGATAGCAAAACGCTAGTTTTAGGGGATGTGAATGGTCATCATCTGTCTTGGTCATATAAAACAGATAGGTACTAGAGGATTACAAATTTACAATTCTATAAATGATAGCTCCTTTGTGTCCTTGAACGACGGCAGCCATACCCGCATAAAATTGGTAGCTAATAATTTGCAACAGAGCTCCCCGGATATATCTTTAGCCCCATCCGATATTGCATGTTTTTTTAACTGGCATGTTTCAAATGAGAGTCTTGGAAGTGACCACCTTATAATTAATATCTCTTCAGCTGTCACATATAAACCAAACTTTATTAAAAAACGTAACTTTAAGCAAGCTAATTGGACCACTTACAAAGACCATCTTGAAAATGTATTTGCGAACTTTAATTTTACAGGAGATCCACAACATGATTACAATAAGTTTATGTACCACGTTAATAACGCAGCAGATGAAAATATACCTTTCATTAAAATAAATTTTAACCCAGCAAGTAAATTTTCGCCAAAACCTTACTGGACTCCTAGCTTATCCCAATCGGTTGCGAAAAGAAGATTAGCTTTATCTAAGTTTAGAAGAAACCCAACTCCATCTAACTTATCAAATCTTAAGGCTTACATTAAGGAGACTCAAAAACTTATTAGGAAGGCCGCGTCGAACAGTTGGCACATGTTTTGTCAGTCTCTAAATGAGGTAACATCAGCTGGGGAAATGTGGAGAAAGATGAAATGGTTAAAGGGCAAATAAATTCAAAATTCATTCATTAGTAAAGCAAAAGCTGAATCAGTTTTAAATCATTTATGTCCCGCATACGTAACCCCTGCTAAACCCAATTTTATGTCATCGAACCACCATTTAGAGTTGCCCATTTCTATCAATGAATTAGATACATGTATTAAAAATACTGATACTGCACCAGGAATGGACCTCGTATCATTTTCTATGTTAAAACAATTACCGAATAATGGCAAATATATTTTAGCAACACTATTTAATCAGTTCTTAGCTTCTGGGTTTACACCTATTCAATGGCGAGATATATGCATAGTACTGATTCCCAAACCTGGTCGAGATCCGTCCTTAATTTCGTCTCTTCGCCCTATTAGCCTAATCTCCTGCGTATGTAAAATATTTCATGTGATCATTAACCGGAGCTTGGAATGGTTTTGTGAAAGAAAAGGCATTTTCTCACAAGAGATGGTGGGTTTTAGAAAATCTAAATCATGTCTAAATAGTCTGACTAGCTTAGTAACAAGGGTCCAATCAGGATTTTCACAAAACAAGGTCACCTTGGCATGCTTTCTTGATATTGATAACGCGTACAATAATATAAATATTAGTTCATTACTTAGAATTTTAGACGAGATTGGTGTTGGTTCTAATATATGTAATTACCTCTGGAATTTTCTGAGTTTAAGGAGTTTAAATATTAGAATTGAAGACTATTATATAAGTCAGTGTACTGGTCAGGGCATCGCACAAGGCGACCCTATGTCGCCTCTGTTATTTAATATCGCTACCTATAAAATTTGCAACAGTGTCAACAATGTATTTATTTCCCAGTATGCTGATGATTTCACACTGTATGTAACAGATAAAAGCGTATGTAATACACGTGATTTTCTTCAGGGTTCATTAAATATGGTACTGCAGTTATTAGAACATTTAGGTCTTAGTGTATCCTCCACAAAAAGTAAAACTTGTTTATTTTCTAAGGGTAGAAAAAATTATAACGTTTGTATAACTGTCAATGATACGCCATTGCAACAAGTGGCTCACGTAAGATATCTGGGTATGTGGTTGGATTCAGCGTTGCGATGGTCCAAACACATAAACGAAATATGTCACAAAACTCGTAAGTTTTTAAATATTTTTAAAGTTCTATCAGGCTCTGGGTGGGGTATTCACCCTAGCCATTTAAGACAACTTTATATTTCTATCATCAGAAGTCGTTTGGATTATGGCAGCTTTCTCTTTGATAGTAGTAGTCAATCTAATTTATATAAATTAGATAAGGTCCAAAATGAAGCAATGCGTATCATTGGCGGTTTCGTGAAAAGCACTCCCATCCACGTGATGGAATGTGAACTGGTGTTACAACCCTTACAAATACGTCGGAGTTATCTTGCTGGAAAGTTTTGGTTTAAATTGATGTCACAATCTAACAACACCACGGTAGATGCTATTAAAGAATTGTCGCTACATATTTCTAGTAGATGTTGGAGGCGCAAAAGGATAAGCATGGTTCAAATGTATTTAAAATTTAAAGATGTTAACATAGACACAAAGGAAAATTTAGATATGTTTAGATTAGATTTTTGGATGAATAGATATGACCTAAATAGTGTTCTAAAATACCGGATAGGAGATCTAACTAAAGGGAAAAAAGAATACGAGATTTCAAACCTAAGAAACAAATGCACACAATATTTAGAAAAAGAGTATGCATCATTTTACAAAATATTCACCGACGGCTCTAAGGACAGTAGCTCTAGTATAGGTTTAGCAGTATTTGACCCACAAATTTGACACACCATTAAATTCAAAATTGGTCACAATATGTCAATTATGTATATAGAATTAATTGCCATCTTAGAAACCCTAGCTTATATAGAATCTATCGAACTCATTGACAAATTCGTTGTCCTAACCGATTCAAGAAGTTCTCTACAGCACTTGGCTCGGTGTACCTCTTGCCTAAGAGGAACTCCGATAGCCTATAGCATTATTAATGCAATTTCCAAATTAAAAAATAAATCAGTCGAAGTCATCCTTCAGTGGATCCCTTCACACATTGGGCTAGTTGAGAATGAACTTGTTGATAGGGCTGCTAAAGAAGCGTCAAGTGATGGCTTACAAATAGATATTAGACCTTACTACACAGATTGCGTCTATTTAATTAAAAAGCATTGTTACGATTTGTGGAGGGTACATTTTGACGAGAGATCTTTGGAGAAAGGAATTTGGTACAAAACCATACAGAATGAACCTTGGAAATCTCCGTGGTTTGAGAACAGCAAATTGTCTCGGAATATATTAATTATTGCTTTTGGACTTCGTTCCGGACACATTCCATTAAATAAATTCGCATTTCTTATGAAAAAAGTTACCTCTCCCCTTTGTACAGAGTGTGGAGTAATAGAAGACGTCCTGCATATTATGATGGAATGCGTTCGGAACGAAGATATTAGGACCAATACCATAATAAATCAGTCCATAGATTTTAACCAGGTGCAGCCAAGCAAGCCATGTACCTATATAAAATTGTTAAACTTGGTATGCGTCGTCGTTGTCAGTAATTGAGTATTGTACTGTGTTTATGTAGTAGCTAAGTTATGAATGTCCAATGGAGTATTATAGTCATGCTTGATTTAACTCCGTAAAAATAAAAAAAATAAAAAAAATCCTTGCAAACCTCAGTCGCTTCCTCTACTTTCATTAGGTACTCTTATTATACATGTTCGCCGGTTACGGGTGGTTCGGACTTTTCCTCTTTTTATAACGATAACTTTACACATATTCATTGAACTGTCACAAGGTACACCCAGATTCGAAAAACACAGCGTGGTTTCATATGGGAATTGAATCTACAACTTTTGGAGCATTTCTGAGTGAACGGCAAAACGATCGCTTAAACTTTTCTACGTTACGTACGCCAACTCTCGAAAATGGCTGAACCCATTTGAAAATAGAAAATCAGGAAAAAGGCAGCCAAAATATGTATATTTTAAATGTTGTGTTAGGATTGTTACTTTGTATTTTTGAAACGTCTCTCGTGCCGTGTGTCTAATTTAAGAATAACATCCAGATGTTATTTTCCTAAAAATATTACACGTTGTTGATACAAATTATTCTTTGTCTACTTTACTCTGTCCCGACGTAGATGGTAAAATCCTTTTATTTATGTCATAACTTTTCTTTAACATATTTGTCGTGCTTATAATACGAATGGTACAGCTCACGATTCGTCGATATAAACCTAGATATGACGTTACGTGTCCTTAAGATGCCTCCGTTTTATCCTCTAAAAATCACTGCGATGTTCCTTGACTCCCCGATGTGGTGAGGTCACGCGGCAGGCCAATATTTGCGATGATTCTGTCGTTGTAAGTTATGAAAGTCTGTAACAAAGATACTATTTACTATATAAAGCATGTGCTGCCTAATAGGTATACCACACGCTATTTCGAAAAATAACAGTGGATTTACAATTTCAAGTTGGTCGATTAACTCGTAAGATAAGATAGTTTATTTCGCAAACATGGGTACAGTACGTTTACCATTAGCCATGTGAAAGGTACAATACCAACAACACAAATTAGGATTACACAAATACACAAATTCGACACATAAGTACATACATACATACATAGACTCACGCCTGTTTCCCGGTGGGGTAGGCAGAGACTACGGAACGCCATTTGCAATGATCCTGACAAACCTCTCTTGCTTCATTCACTGCCATCAAGTTTACACGACACATAAGTGTTTAGGTACATTTAAAAATATTCAAACAAATACATTCTCTTTTTTTGCAAAAACATCTGGGGGCCAATTCTGCTATTTTTATATGACATTGATATTATATTTTGAATGGATTTAAAAGCGGTATTCTGATAACCTAATGTCATTATCGTAAAATTTAAAATAAACAGTTCGTCGTTGACACATACGATCTCGTTACAACTTCATTCAATTATCAGATAATTTAGAAGAATACGCTTTTTGTGACGTAAGTATGACACTGACATGATATCGAGATTATATTTATTTAGCAGAATTGGGCCCCTGAAATATTGTCATCCGATCTCGTCATTACATATAACTACTCGTATTTACATATACGAGCCGATCAAGTCAATGAGGCAGATACAGCACGCCTTATATTATAGCGAGTGCAAAAAACAGGCAGACTCTAATAAAAAAGTAGGTATACTCAAAATTACAAATTTTTACTAGACTTTGTACCTTTAATAAACGTCAGTACTCAACCGATATTTTATGAAAAATATTCAAATTGAATGGATGAAATTTCTTACTAGTAGATCGTAAAGCTGTTAGGCGGATAACGAAGTCAGTAATCTGATCAGCTGTCTCCTATCTCCTTTTGGAATTGCTAATCAATACTTGCAAGAGCACGAGTGCGCCTCACTGGTGCCATCATAATCTTAATATTTTTTATCTACCCTAAAATAATAATATCTTTAAATTAGACGGTAGACATTTTTAATAATATTTGTCCTTTCTCTGCGAGTTCAAAGAAAATTGTATGTTCGAAACGCTGTTGATTTTCGGTACGTTTTGCATTAAAAAAATTACGGGTTTTGCCATGGATTTAAATCGTGTAGATTGAAGAAGCGTTTCGAAAGAGACGGTACATTCACACAGTTATAGAATTGCTACATACTTACAGTTATTGTTTTTCGGTATAAGAAGGTACTGGTGAATCAAAGAATATCTGCTGGAGGCAATTTAACTACAATTACGTAAATTATTGTAAATATCGTACTGATAAAGATACGCATATGGCTTAAACGGGTTGTAAATACTCTTTTCATAAGCTCCACTCCCTAACCAAGCATCCTGTGTCATACTACCGTGTAATTTGCACCGCAACGTGGAAACCCTCATATATTTGCTCAAATATTTCTGTACGGGCGAATCGGCATCCGTTACCGGGCGTATGAAAAGGCTGAAAAGGTCGGATGTAATAGAACCTTCGTTGCATCAAATCTCTATATACTTCCCAAGGGGGCACTTTTATTGCCCTATTCGATATCCCTGTTACTGCCGCTTATAAATCAAAATTTTACCAAAGGATCTGCAGGGATATAAAAAATCTTCTGTATTATTTTTTATGTTTTATTTGAAATTTTTGCTTCATAGTTTTTACTGAAATCAAGGTTTAAAAATGCTGTGTCGACCATTTAATTTAGATGCGCGCAATGTTTTTTAAAATTTTATGTATAAAATTCTTAGTATGGGAGACCGGGTATGATTGTCACACGGGTTGGTTGTCACAAAGGTCATGATAGAATATCGAGTGGTCGAATAAGTCCATTAGACGGCATGTCGGAGTACGCTGACATGAGTTACAAATGGATGTGCTACTCCCTCGCTCCTACCACGCCGTTTAATTGTCCGTTATGGCCTCTGTGACAACCATACCCGGTCTCCCCTATGTATTTCGTTGGTTGGCCAAAGTATGAAATAATAAATATTAAAGTTTAAAATGTGAAAGGTGCACAGCAAAATAAACATAATGAATGCAGATGGAAGGAAGAAGACATTATCGGTATTCATGAAGTACGGTGAGAAGTCTCTGTGTTAGTTGAGTATTTAATTAGAGTAAGTAGCTTGCAGCAGGTCTATTTAAGTAAATATATAGATGAAAATTATAATGTGTGTAGCTGACAGCCATAGATTTAAAGTAGAACAGAATCGGTTGATACTCATGAGTCATGAGTGATCGATTTTAAACTTTCACGATTTGTTTAAATCATAAAATTTTATGGAAACGGGACTTATTGGCGATATTTAATTAATTTAAGGTATAAATATCCCTGTGTTACCGACGTTTCGGCCGTCTTACAACAACCATGGTCGCGGCGGGACTGATGTCATTAAATTAATTCAATATCGCGAATAAGACCCGTTTCCATAAAATTGTATGATGTACACAAGAGTGAACCAGGAAACAGGATCATGCGTATAACGAAAGCGATAATGACTTTAGACACCATGTGTAATCGCCTGGAGTTAATTCGGCTCGACACTGACTGTTTTCCGAATACTATAGGCTCTCAATCTTTAAAGCTGTGACCCCCAAGTAGGCTATTATTTGGATAAATTAATAAATAACCGCCTCGTCTTGTGCTGTTTTTGATTTGATTGCCCTCTTTTCTCTATGAGTCTCCAGGGCAGCGCCGATCCAATCCAGCGCCTGCGTGCGAAATCTGTGAAGCGCCTTTTGGTCATCCTTTTTCGAAAGTAATTTTATATTTAACTAACTGACCCAGCGAACTCCGTATCGCCTTTTTAAGAGTTTTTATTTAATTCCCTTTTTTCCAAGCCCTTTGCCAAAGTTACCATTGACTTAGCGCTTAATCTCTTATCATTTCAGAGTCTATAAATGATTGAATGAACAAACATAGATTTTTATATAGTATTGAATTCCCCATTCCTTAAAATATCGGAGATGATATCCTTAACGACTTTAAAAAAATCCCGTCCGCCATCTTTGATTTCCTATCCGCCATCTTTGATCACGAAATAGATTATGTATTTGGATTCTCCATCCCTTTAATCATCAGAGACGATACCGATATTAATTTTTAAAATTTTGCCCATCCGCCATCTTTGATTTCCCATCCGCCATCTTTGATCACGAAATAGATTTTGTATTTCGATTCCCTACCCCTTAAAATATCGAAGGCAATACCCATATTGATTTTTAAAATTTTCTCATCTGCCATCTTCGATTTTCCGTCCGCCATCTTGGATCACTAAATAAATTTCATATTATTAATCAGCGTCCCGAAAATCTCGAAAACGATACCTACCCATATAGATTGTATCCTATTCGTTTAGCCTTTTTTTGCCTTTGACCCAACCCTCCTCCTTCTCGTTTGACCATTTTTTTTGTCTGGCCCCTAAAAGTTGTGGCGAAATTTTATAATTATAGCCTATAGCCTTTCGGAATAATTGGGCTAGCATAGGCAATAACAATTTTTAATATCCGACTGTTAGTTCCTGAGATTAGCCGACATTATCTTTTAGCCTTTTTAGCCTTTTGCGAAGAAAGAAGCGTTATGTTATATAGCCTATAGCCTTCCGGAATAACTGGGCTATCGTATACAAAAGGGATTTTTTAGATCCGACCCGTAGTTTCTGAGATTAGCGCGTTCAAACAAACAAACAAACAAAAAAAAACAAACAAACAAACTCTTCCGCTTTATTATATTAGTACTAGCTGACCCAGCGAACTCCGTACCGCCTTTTTAAGAGTTTTTATTTAATTCCCTTTTTTCCAAGCCCCATTGCCAAAGTTACCATGACATAGCGCTTAATCTCTTATCATTTCAGAGTGTATAAATGATGAACAAAAAAACATAGATTTTTATATAATATTGAATTCCCCATTCCTTAAAATATCGGGGACGACCCATATAGACTTTACAAAAAAATTCCCATCCACCATCTTAGATTTCCTATCCGCCATCATTGATCACGAAATAGATGTTGTATTTGGATTCACCATCCCTTAAATCATGAGAGACGATACCCATATTGATTTTTTTAATTTTTCCCATCCGCCATCTTTGTTTTCCCATCCACCATCTTGAATCACGAAATAGATATTGTATTTGGATTCCCCATCCCTTTAAACATCGAAGACGATACCCATATTGATTAAAAAAAAAATCCATCCGCCATCTTTGATCACGAAATAGATGGTGCTTTTTAATTCCCCATTCCTTATAATATCGGAGACGATACCCATATCGACTTTAAAAAAAAATCGATGGGATTTTTTATCCGCCATCTTTGATTTCCGATCCGCCATCTTTGATCACGAAATAGTTGTTGTATTTGCATTCTCCATCCCTTAAATCATCAGAGACTACCCTTATTGATTTTTATAATTTTTTTCCATCCGCCAGCTTTGATTTCCCATCCGCCATCTTTGATCACGAAATTGATGTTGTATTTCGATTCCCCACCTCCTAAAATATCGAAGGCGATACCCATATTGATTTTTTAAATTTTCTCATCCGCCATCTTTGATTTGCCGTCCGCCATCTTGGATCACTAAATTAATTTCACATTATTAATCAACGTCCCGAAAATCTTGAAAACGATACCCATATAGATTATATCCTATTCGTTTAGCCTTTTTTTGCCTTTGACCCAACCCTCCCCCTTCTCGTTTGACCATTTTATTATTTTTGTCTGGCCCCTAAAAGTTGTGGCATAATTTTATATAGCCTTTCGGAATACTTGGGCTATCATAGGCAATAATATTTTTTCTAATCCGACTGCTAGTTTCTGAGATTAGCCGACATTATCTTTTAGCCTTTTTAGCCTTTTGCCTGGCCCCAAAGGGTCGAAGCGTGATGTTATATAGCCTTCCGGAAAAACTGGGCTATCGTATACAAAAAGATTTTTTCAGATCCGACCGGTAGTTCCTGAGATTAGCGCGTTCAAACAAACAAACAAACAAATAAACAAACAAATAAACTCTTCCGCTTTATTATATTAGTATAGATAGATAGATAATTTTAACGCATATCCCGGCGTGCTAAGCCCCATAATATGGACGGCACGGCCCTGTGAGTCTATTTGCCTAAGGTACCTGCTTAGTCTTTGTTTAGTTTGATAGTAGTTAACACTTATGACCTGTATATAATTAGTGCAAGTACATACATACACAGTTTATAAATAACTGTTTATGTAAACTCACAGAATTTGGTTTTTCCTCGTTCAATGTTCGGCTCAACTGGGGTACAATCATATGATAGGAAGTTGCCGCAATGAACGGTATTACCACTCTTGCGGTTCATTTGAAGGCTTAAGCGGGTGTTTGGAAGAGCAAGACATAACGCCTAATACCACAGGCTGGCCTTACCTGTGTGGGATATGGGGCTCAGAGTAAAAACAGAAAATGACTTTAATTTACTTTTATTTTCCAAAAAAATACACCTGGACCGTCTTACATCTTATAGCTATATTCGCCATCTTACTTTTCTATGTCCTTCCCTCTCTCATCCGTCTGCCATCTCACTCACACTTACGTTCCGTTCCCACATCTGTATATATAAAATTCTTGCGTTGCTGACTGACAGACAGACAAGAAGGGATTTTCCGACGGGATCGGCCAGAAACAGTTAATTTAAAAAAAAGTGTGGCGGCGTAGCTGCGCATTTTTCTTCATTTATATAAAATAACTTTTTCTTAGCGTCGTGAACAAATTTCAAGATCGACCTTCAGTTTGAGAAACATCGCCGAAGAATATACGACTTATCGTTTAATACTAAGAGGGGGCACGAAAGGGTTTCGAATTGTGTAACTTCCTGGAAAGGATGTTAACCGGTAGGTACTTGAGGAGTGAACCCTAAATTGTACTGCTTCCAAATCGTCGACCCTTCAAAACCCCGGCTTCTCTTATATAGCGGTGTATTTCAAGTGCTTCCGCTGGTACAACTTTATCGAATTTACTGAAGTTATAACGGTGAACGTGCGATTTTAAGCAAAGTTTTGCACTTATTGAGATTTGGATTTGAAAAGGAAGTTTATCTATTGAAACTCATTATTGTAAGCGGTGAACTGGACAGCGGTGGTATACTCGTTCACTCATACGTTCTACAGCGCAAGCTGATACGGCGTAAAATTTTATGAAACTCGGTATCTCACATCCGTTCTTTAATTTTTTTTCTTCTTTTCGTGTAAGTGAAACGAACTCATGGTCGGAGTTTATATAACGCCACCGATGGCCTGTAACATGATCTAGCATTTTTCGTCTTAAAAAAAGAACCAGCGACGGCTTTGCAGGCCTTCCAAAGATCAGTAGTCTTCTGATGTAAAAGCCACAATAACAAGCGGTAACGCACCTAAGTAGTGATATCTGCCAACATTGCTTTCCTTTGCCGATCTGTTACAATTGGCAAGTCAAGACATACCTACTGGCTACAAGCCGCTTATCAAAGGTTTAGAATGTTAATCAAAGGAGCAATTCAAACCTACGACTGGGGCACTCGACAGTAGTTTAAATAAGATCAAATTGACCATAGCAAGTGTCCATATAGCATCCCTTTCAGTTCGGGTCAAATGTTTGCCACTTTATATACCTGTTTAAATATTAGTGGGGTAAGGTCGAGTTTGGCGAGACGGTTTCAGTGACCCGAGACACTTATTACGAAATCCTGCTGAAATTCAGCTTATATGAGTCGCTTGTTCGGCAATACGTGGGCGGGTTGTTGCTGATTCTGTTTGTTTGAAACAAGTGGCGCATATGTTATGTCACGGACGCTTACGGTGCTTTTTAATTCGTTGGTTAGAGCCTGACTGTCTGACTCAGCATAGACGGGCCACCTACCATGCCACCGGTGGCTGGCGACAAGCTAGTTACATGATTTTTGATTAAAAACATATACTGCCTTTTGCAGTTCTCTATTGGATGTGGGGCTCTTCTTATTTGAGGAATAATTATGACATTGTGAGTCAATATGCGGATTGATCACACTCGGTATGAAATGAGGTAGTGAATATTTGTATTCTTTATCAGTCACTACACGGATTTTTGATACGTTTAGTCTGACATCGGCGCGTACGTGTAGCCAAGAATCACGTGAGTAAAAAGTACGTGAGTCCACTCTCTTATCTGGATATAAGCTTTGTCGTCGATGTATTTGCAAGTGACTAGGAGCGCGATCAAACCTTATGTACAAATTGTAACGGCCACTGACTACTAGGGGCGGTCAGCGGCCATTATTGGCCACCATCTACCACCGTAATTTGCGCGCTGCTAAAGGACGGCACACGACCGCCACTGCGGCTATGGTCGGTGACCGTATTGCACGTAGTCTTATTAACTGGTGCAAAATAACAAGCGGTTTCGAAGAATGTAAGCAGGGTAATTCTAACATTATCAAAAATCATACAAATAGTGTGCTAGTCATGAATCTATCCAGATGATAATGACTCTACACCAGGCTCTGCATTTTAAAGCGTCGTTGGACTAAGGCGGTAGCATTGAACGCTGTATATTTTTACATACATACATATGCTCACGCCTTTTTCCCGTCGGGGTAGGCAGAGACAACGGAACGCCACTTGCTTCTATCCTTACAGACCTCACGCGCTTCCTCTATACTCATTACTCTTTTCATACATGCTCGCCGGTTTCGGGTACTTCGGACCTTGCCGTGTATATCTTTATTTTTTTATTAAAGCCAGGACTATCGATCACATTGTCGCATGCCGTCGCGATTTATTGAAACAATCGGCTCAAATAACTCTCTGAACGGATGCTATGTGTGCATAGCATAAATTTGTGCTCACAGTGGAATATTTCTGAGTGCAATTTCATGCACATTGTATTTAAAGGAACAGCATTGTATTTGGAAAGGCATAGATCAACTACTATAATTTCACATTTTTGCATTTTCGTAATTTTGTTCGAACACGTCATGCCTCTGATAAAAATCCTTGAAACAAAATCGAGCTTTTTATAGTAACGGGATACACGTAGTGTGTGGTGCTAGTGCAACGGAATTCTAAGTGGTGCTTTTTTGTGGCACGTGCATAAAGCTCCAAATTACAAAAGATAGCACAAGTTGTTGTTATTCTAGATGTTCTTTATGTCCGTTAGTGTTTGTAAAGTTACTCGCCACTTAGGTCTTATAATTTATGCAGGAGTAGTCTTTTAATAAATAAGCTGCAATTTATAGGGAGTCAATAAGGCATTACTATCAAAATCTCCAATGTCTTCGATCGGCAATCTGTTATTATTTTCTTAATTATTCCTAAGGATATTTTCGTGGAACATAATACTGAAAACAAATATTGTACGTAGAAGTTTCATAAATTAGTAGTAGTATTACGTTCCTCGCCTGAGGGCGGAAAGTTCATTTTCTAACAAACTTGTAGTATCAATTTCAATGTTCATTATTTTGTTGCAGGTAAGCATTTGAGGACACGAAACGACAGTGTAGGAAGTAAAATACGTAAGTTTACGGTCTCATGAAATATTCATGATAGTAAATGAGAGTCTACTATGCTGTACGCAATAATAGAAATACTCGGACTCAGCATGGCCCGACAGAGTGACGGCGAAGGGGCTAATTATGGTATTTGGATTAAAACAGGTACTAACCATGCTGTGAGCACCAATCGGTTGTAAACTTTCGCGATTTGTTTATCTGTATGTATCTTCTTAATTCAAATTCTTTCGTTACCGACTGACGGACAGACAAAGCACAACTAATACGACTGGGCGCAAGAGACTGAAATATGGCATGAATGGTTCTTTTGGGGGCTGCACTAAGGTTTTCCCGAAATTTCCAAGGGATCAGGAAAAATATGATGAAAGGTTTAATTATAATAAAATATGGGCATAGCTGAGTTCTGTATAAGGTATATATCCAGTAGTTCTGTATAAAGCTTACAGCTGAGTTCGATCAAAGACACACAATGTTTGCGTTTGCTCGTCAGGGGAAGCGAGCGTTGCAGATCGATGCTTAACCGCATTATACCGACAAGGGGACTCTCGGATTGAGCTCACTTGGACATTTGTACTTGTATCAACAAAGTGCTCTGATATTACTTGATCCTAAGAACTCGTCTCCGCATTAGTCGAGTAACATTTCTAGTAAAAGTCGTGTAAAGAATAATGATCAGTTTAATTTTAAATTATCTTTATTTGTGTATATCACGAACTTCTTCAATATTACGAATGATTGCAACAGTTATTCCCTGACTGCCCCATCTTCGGGGTTGCCGTCCTGAGGGACCCGAATATGATAAATGTGACTACAATTATCTATCTGGGTATTCAAGGAATAACGCATTGCAAGCGCCTTGATCAGCTTAGATAGGGAAACATAACCAGTTCTGGATAGGCATTATCTTCCATATACATAAAAAATAAACTGTCTTGTAGTCAGGTAAACAATTTTTTTTTAACCATAATATAGAAAAGCAAACAAACAATCCAGTTTATAATTCCTTCACCAAATTGCACATGAAACATGTATTTTATATTGCACTAGCTGACCCAGCGAACTCCGTTTCGCCTTTTTAAGAGTTTTATTTGATTCCCTTTTTTTCAAGCCCCTTTTCCAAAGTTACCATTGACTTAGCGCTTAATCTCTTATCATTTCAGAGTCTATAAATGCTGAACAAACAAACATAGATTTTTATATAATATTGAATTCCCCATTCCTTAAAATATCGGAGACGATACCCAAATCGACTTTAAAAAAAAATCCATTCCGCCATCTTTGATCACAAAATAGATGTTGTATTTGGATTCACCATCCCTTAAATCATCAGAGACGATACCCATATTGATTTTTTAAATTTTTCCATCCATCGTCTTTGATTTCCCATCCACCATCTTGAATCACGAAATAGATGTTGTATTTGGATTCCCCATCCCTTTAAACATCGGAGACGATACCCATATTGTTTTTTTTTTAATTTCCCATCCGCCATCTTTGATCACGAAATAGATGTTGTATTTAGATTCGCCATCCCTTAAAACATCGGAGACTATAACCATATTGATTTTTTAAAACTTTCTCATCCGCCATCTTTGATTTCCCATCCGCCATCTTGAATCACGAAATAGATGTTGTTTTTGAATTCCCCATCCCTTTAAATATCGGTGACGATACCCATATCGACTTTAAAAAAAAATCCCGGCCGCCATCTTTGATTTCCTATCCGCCATCTTTGATCACGAAATAGATGTTGTATTTGGATTCACCATCCCTTAAATCATCGGAGACGATAACCATATTGAATTTTGTAAAATTTTCTCATCCGCCATCTTGAACCACGAAATAGATGTTGTATTTGGATTCCCCATCCCTTTAAATATCGGCGACGATACCCATATCGACTTTTAAAATAAATCCCGTCCGCCATCTTTGATTTCTTATCCGCCATCCTTGATCACGAAATAGATGTTGTATTTGGATTCACCATCCCTTAAATCATTAGAGACGATGCCCATATTGATGTTTTAAATTTTTCCCATCCACCATTTTTGATTTCCCATCCGCCATCTTGAATCACGAAATAGATGTTTTATTTGGATTCCCCATCCCTTTAAACATCGGAGACGATACCAATATTGATGTTTTTTAATTTTCCCATCCGCCATCTTTGATTGCACATCCGCCATCTTTGATCACTAAATAAATTTCATATTATTAATCAGCGTTCCGAAAATCTCGAAAACGATACCCATATAGATTGTATATTCATATTTAAAATTTTGTCATCCGCCATCTTTGATTTCCCATCCGCCATCTTGGATCACTAAATAAATTTCATATTATTAATCAGCGTTCCGAAAATCTCGAAAACGATACCCATATAGATTGTATCCTATTCGTTTAGCCTTTTTTTGCCTTTGACCCAACCCTCCCCCTTCTCGTTTGACCATTTTATTATTTTTGTCTGGCCCCTAAAAGTTGTGGCGTAATTTTATATAGCCTATAGCCTTTCGGAATAATTGGGCTATCATAAGCAATAACAATTTTTAAAATCCGACTGCTAGTTCCTGAGATTAGCCGACATTATGTTTTAGCCTTTTTAGCCTATTGCCCGGCCCCAAAGGGTCGAAGCGTTATGTTATATAGCCTATAGCCTTCCGGAATAACTGGGCTATCGTATACAAAAAGAATTTTTCAGATCCGACCGGTAGTTCCTGAGATGAGCGCGTTCAAACAAACAAACAAACAAACTCTTCCGCTTTATTATATTAGTATAGATAGTTACAATGCGAACAGAAAACAATATGAAGCAGACATAGCAGTCACATACGTAGAAGTTTTGTAGAATACTCGTCCGCCCTCGAGCATCGGCAAGTTCATGAGTGACACTTGAAGGAACGAATATGTAACCCCTAGAGCAAAGAGCTCAGATATTTACATAGAGGCGCAATTGTTATGGGCGCTCTGAAGACAAACTTTCAGTGACCCAAATTGCCGCTTGGCGGCGTGGCAGTCGCGCTGTGACAGCTGTCTCTACTAGAGCAAGAGAGACAAACGTTCCTCCAGTGTATCTTAACTACGAGAGCAAGTGATACGGAGAACGACGCCAGCGCCGCCAACGGCACCAACTACGAACTATACTGGCCACAGTCCCCACTTGGAAACGGCACACGATATCCTTAAGAACTGCGCTTCTATGTAAATCTGTATTCATTGCCTAGAGACAGAGCGTGCTCTTTCTATCAAATCACATATTCCCACTCTGACGCTGTATTATTAAGGCTAGCGTCCACTAGGCTCGCCGAGCCGAGCCGAATCGAAACGCAGAAAGTCGCCTCCTATATATTTCTATGAACCTGCGTTCATTAGCGACGAGCCGCGGCGCGCCGAATCGAATCTACCGCGCGCATCGCTCGTCAGGCGAATTTCTGCGGCGACGCGTTTCGACTCGACTCGGCGCGCCTTAGTGGACGCGGGACGCGGGTCAGCGGATGAGTGTAGACGGGTACTACATGGCGTAAATACCTACATAACAAGTTATCGAAATGAATGAAGGGCTGTTAATTTCGCTAGTTCAGAAATATACTGAAATTAATGATCATGACTGCCTCATTAGTCTCGCGGCATAAATGTTGCACGTGAGATTGGGAGGTCTCGGGTTCCATTTCCCGGGTCGGGCAAAGTGTTATTGGGTTTTTCCGTTAGGAAATTCTCAGTAGCAGCACGGAGTCTGGTAATGTACCCGGTACGGCAATAGGCTCGCCCCTTATTACGTGGGACCTGAAAATTCATGGCGAAATGTGGGTGTAATATTACACTTCTCTGCCTACCCCTACGGGGATACAGGCGTGAGTCTAAAAAAAAAATTATGATCATGAAGATACTCATTATCATGACGAGCAGCGCAGACAAAATATATGGGAAGAAATAGCGGGAATAATGAACGAATTTGAAACAAGAACATTTCTTCGTCCGAGCTATCCATCATTGACAACACAAGCACAACCTACAGCAGCCAGTCGCCGACTGCTGGCTTCGATTCGATTCGTCTGTAATGAACGCACCCGGATAAAATGCGACTCGGCGCGATTCGACGCGGTTCGAATGTAGTCGACGCCAGGCTTTAGAGTGCATTGTTTCCACATCGCATCTAGTTGTTCAATTGATGACAATGATGTTTTACACATTATGTCTTGTTTGATTGATTTCCCTTATATTGTTTTTCTTTAAAATGGAAACGCCGCACTAGAAATAATTCACAATAATTCTTGTTTTCCAAAGACGTATAAACATTCCAATTACGGAGATAAAGAACACCCACGCTTGGAAAACCCGTTCAGAAGAAGTGTTATCTCCTGTGGAAATCGAACTCTCAATGCGAAGTGATGAGACGGTTGCTGAATCCACTGCAAAAATATTGTCTTCTAGTAGTTGCTGCTTGAAATGTGTTTTGTATGCTATGTTTGTAAATTCGCCACAGAAATTAGCTCAAAGGTACCGTGATTTTAAATTCGCCACAGAAATTAGCTCAAAGGTAACGCGATTTATTAGATGTCTTTGCTGAAGCAGCGAATCAGTGTCGCAAGATACTTTTGGTCCTAATTCTTTGCTATTTTTACCCGACTACGGCGAAGCCAAAAGGAAGGGTAATGTTTTTGGCAGTCTATGTACATATGTTTCTATGTTCCAACGTAGCGCCTAAACTACTGAACCGATTTTAATAAATGGGGTGTCAAAAGATTGGTAATAATAGCCCGGTTGATATAGGCTATATACATATTATCTAAATTTTCTATTACGGAATTAATACCTCAGATTCCGACCTCAAAAAAAATAAAACTGGAAAAATCATTACGTGTTTAGTATCAAAAGAAGGGTATTGGTGAGTACATTACAAATATGTACATATATTATACTGTTTGAGTCAAAATATAAGTTTTATACGCGGTTGTATTTACAATTCGCGCGGTACAGACGCTTTGAGTTACCTATTTTTCTTTCTTGCTTCCTTTAAATGTGCCAATGTAAATATTGCACGGTTAGTTTACATGCCCTTGCCCTGGAAACGGAAAAGGATTTAAAAAAAAAGTTTTAAAACTATTATACTAGTGTACATGAAATTACCTGCCACGTTTGTCTATTGCAGGTTAAGTATTCCTGGCACCCACACATTAGATAGGTATACAAATAGGTGCGACCACGGCTCTAGCTTGAGCATTTCTATACTTATACTTTTCTTGTTTTGTCCTTTTTAGACCCGCTTTTTTACGTAGTCGGGTTATAGTTTTAAAACTTATTTTTTTGCAATTATATTCTCTCCTTCCAATAACAATACATTACATTATCAATTTTATCTGAATTGACATAAAGTTGATGAAGCAAAATATTTAAAGTAAATAAAATAACGTCGCAGGGTTGTAAAGTTGTTTTTTTTTATTTATAGTCTTACGCCTGTATCCTCGAAGGGGTAGGCAGAGGTGTAAATATTACACCCACATTTGGCCATGAATTTTTAGGTCCCACGTAATAGGGGGGCGAGCCTATTGTCGTTACCGGGCACATCACCAGACTCCGGGCTAATGATGTTCGAATCCGCTATTTATCAATCGCATGCTATGAACTATATGCTAAATTTTTTTAGCATGCTGTTAAAAATGCTATAATATAGCATGCTATCGTGCGAAGCGTCAACACCCTTCGTGTGACCGCTAGTTTTAGCACATGTACGATTTAGCGCGCTGTCGCGCTATCCATATTTGAGCGTAGGTTAATATAGCGTTGACAAACATGCTATTTGCTTAAAGAGTCTGAAAACTTAACGCGTGGGGCAGATAACATGGTGAACTTTAATGTTACACATGAATAAACAATACATATACATATTTGTACATTTCTTCTAAGTATAAAATGTAATCATTATGCACAACAAACCAATATTAACCAACTAATTAATAATAAATAAGTCAATTAATTGTCCTTCATACTTTTCAGGCTTAGGACTGTATATTATTATATTGAGTTATTTAAATCATTTTAACACACATGCTACACAGATTATTCATAGATACACAGTATTACGTGTCCTATCACAGTTTTTTTAATCAAACACAAAACACTTAACTTTTGAGAACGTAAAATAACTCGCGTACTTATATGCCTACTTAAATCGCGCGAGCCGTCGAACAGCTACAATTCGCACGCTACGCAAGTTCACGTCTGGCTGCTCGCGTTAGCACGCGAAGACTGATCGCAAGTATCGTAATTCGCAGCGCTGCGAACGTGCGAAGTGCGATGTGCCGTAGCGTCGCCGCGTCGACGCGATGTTTGATTCTATATGCTAAATGCTATTTTATAGCACGAACGAGAGCCGAATGAACTTGCTATTAGATGCGAAATAAAATTAGCGTGTTGTGCTATTGTGCTATATGCCATATTAACCACCATTACTCCGGGCTGCTACTGAGTATTCGGAAAAAAACCAGTAACACTTTCCCGACCGGGAATCGAACCCGGGACCTCCGATCAGCAGTCGCATACGCTATCCACTGGGCCACAGAGGCAGTACAAGTGTTAAGTTGATATAGTTGAATAATAAATCAGTAAAAAAATTTCCGTCACTATTCTTCTTTTTACTCAAACAGGATTAACAAGAATACGCACTAGTAAATTGCTACACAAATTGCCGACAGTTAATGGATTGAATTTGGAGGTAATCGTTCGTTTACTATTCGTAGTCTCACAATTGCTCTATTGTCCCTTTTTGTATTGTTTTTCAGTGTATGTATAATTATTGCCATTGCCTCTTTAAAATGGTTAATTGAAAGTTATTTGGGCGCTGGCAGCTTTTTTGCGAAGATTTTCCCACAAATATTCTCAATGCAGAACAGATAAGGAAAATCTAGTTTTATTAGAAGTTATGATTTTTACAATACAATACAAATCATCTTTATTGTACACCAAAGTAATACAATTTACTATACTTATTTGTAAAAGTTAATGTACAAATGGCGGCCTTATCACTTATAAGCAATATCTTCCAGGCAACCTTTGGATGGACTAAAAAAGCAAGGAGCCTGAAAAAGGGCAGTTTGGCGATACTGATGATTTATTCAAATTTTTTAGGTACAGTAAACACGATAAAAAAAATAAATTAAGAAATAAAACTAATATTTACATACATAGTGCTAAAAATACACACATAAAATACTGAAAAATATACTACATAAACATACATAGATAATTATAAAATATATAATCTTAATATTATTATATAAAATCCTTGCGTTACTGACTGACTGACAGACACGCTACAGTCGAAACTATTGGGCGCAGGAAGCTGAAATTTGGCATGTATGTTCCTTGGGGACCGTGAGGGTGCACTAAGAAGGGATTACCCGAAATTCCCACGGGATCGGCCAAACGGGTAAATTAAAAAAAATGCAGGCGTAGCTGCTGGCGTCCTCTAGTACATACATAAAAGTGTAGGAAATGGAAGATAGAACAAAGTATGAGTTTGACAATAGTTAGAAAATATTAAATAGATAAATAGTATTCATAACTTTTTAAAGGAAGTTATCGTTTGAGCCTGCTTTATGGATATAGGCAAATCATTCCACAAGCGAACGGCTTGTACCGTGAATGACTTGTCATAGAAAGAAGTGGAATGCATTGGACTTGCTAATATTAAATTCACAGATGACCTCAGCGATCTTGAATGTGTGTCACATAGAAAATTGAAACGTTCCTTTAAATAAGGTGGAGATGAAGGATTAAAAAGAATGTTATAAAGTAAAGAAAGAATGTGAGTATTCCGTCGAAGGCGAATTGGGAGCCACTTGAGCAATTTGCGGAAATCAGAAACGTGATCGTATTTGCGTAATCCAAATATAAATCTAATACAACAGTTTTGAAGGCGCTCAAGCTTATCAAGTTGCTCCTCAGTGAGATCTAGATAGCTGACATCAGCATAGTCAAGGCTATCCTTAAGAGAAGAGAATTTGCGAGCGCAATCTTCGTGGCAGTCGGCAGAAAGTTCCGCAATCTTCGCAACGTCCCAGACGCAGCGA
Source organism: Euclidia mi (assembly GCA_944739405.2). NCBI lineage: Eukaryota > Metazoa > Arthropoda > Insecta > Lepidoptera > Erebidae > Euclidia > Euclidia mi. Next base: position 50,758,980 of record OX123195.2, read on the forward strand.
ATAATTTGCGACTGACTTGACCAATTTGTGGGCCCCAGGATAATGTTTTATCTATATAAACCCCCAGGTTCTTCACGCAGTCACTAATGGGTATGGTGATACCACTAAAGTTAATTTGAGGTATACGAGTCCAGTCCACACGTGAGATCATCTTGGGACTGCCTTCAACAATAACCTGCGTTTTTGCAGGGTTGATTTGTAGACTAAATCTGAGACTCCATGCAGCTATCCGGTCTAAATCTGTATTAATGATGCGGAATGCTTCAAGCAACTCGTGTACAGGTGCTTGAGTGTGAATTTGAAGATCATCTGCATAAAGGTGGTAGGATGACTGAAGCTGATAAGAGATAGAATTTATAAAAATTGAGAAAAGTAAGGGAGATAGAACGCCACCCTGTGGAACGCAGACTGTGGTATTGCACCACAAAGAGAAAGAGTCTTCGATCCGTATACGTTGTCGGCGGCCAAACAGGTAACTGTGAAACCAATCAATCACTTGTGGAGATATGTTAATAGAGCGTAGTATGCCAAGCAGAATATGGAAATCAACGGTGTTGAAGGCGTTACTAAAATCAAGTAAGGTAAGTACAGTCAGATTTCCATTCTCCATACCAAGCCTTATGTCGTCGGTAATGTTGATCAGTGCCGTAACGGTGCTGTGACCAGGTCGGAATCCGGATTGGAGAGGATTGAGGAGTAGGTTCTTGTTAAGGAGTGTGCTAAGTTGGATGTGGACAAGTCGCTCAAGCACTTTAGAGAGGAAAGGTAGCACGGAGATAGGACGAAACTCGGAAAAGGACGAGGATTTGGATTTTTTAGGTAAAGGAATAATTTGAGCGTCTTTCCATGCAGATGGAAATACGCCCCGACATAAGGAATAATTTAGAATATGACACAGGATAGGAAGGATTTCATCTAAGATGGGAAGGATCATCTTTCGACTGACACAATCATTACCGACGGCATTGGAAGAAATAGATAGTATGCTCTTTTTAACATCACACTCAGATAATTGATTAAAAACGAAAGATGGGTATACTGGGGTTGGAAGCGATGAAAGATCGTGTAAAGTATTAGCTTTAGTAGTCCTATCAAATTGGGACGAAGCAGTGAAATGTCGATTTAATAAATCAATATCAATTTTATTAGTAGTGAGGTTTTGTGTAGACTTCCCAACCCCCAGAGTTCTTAGAAATTTCCAGACTTTAGCTGGATCCTCATTCTCAACAGAGTTATGGATGTATTAGCGTTGTGCTTTCCTACACACCTTTCTGCAGTGATTTCTAATCGCAATATAGTTATCCCAATTACCAGCAGTCGCTCGACATTTATATTTTGTTTTAGCCATTGCCTTCTTCGTCAGTAACTGTTTGATTTCCTTAGTGAGCCAAGGTGAAGGTAATTGCTTGACTCTGATAGCACGGACCGGTGCATGAACATCGTACAACCGAGTAATCGTGTTTGTGAATGTTTCGACTTTTTCGTCAATGGATTGCGCACTCAGTAAGGAATTCCAGTCAGTCACGCTTGCGTCGCTTCGGAGATTTTCAAGTCTCATGCCACCAAAATTGCGCTGCAGAAGAATTTTGGATTTTGTCTTAGGAAGACGAAGTTTATAAGAGAGAAAAATTAGGTCGTGGTAAGAGAAAGCGTCCGCTGCAACCTGACCATGTTTGGCGACAAGACTAGGTGAAGAGACAAACATAAGATCAAGAAGAGAAGGAGTAGAATTTGGAAAGTTATGTGTAGCACTTAAAGGAAGGATGGATAGATTACAAGATTCGACAATACTACACAAGGAAGAAGAGCGAGAATAATTTTTTAACAAGCAAGTGTTAAAATCGCCCATGACTATGGTGTGACTGTAAGAAGAGACTAGATTTTCCAAGATGCGTTCGAAAGAAGTGAAGTAATTTACGCGACAGTTAGGAGAGTAATATAAACCAAGTAGAACCCTAGAATAAGACAGATCCAAGTCCAGAAAGAGATGCTCGCTGGCATTAAGCGGTGGTGGCTGTGTAGACATATCAACAATATTAAAAGGAATATGGTTACGGAGATAAATGGCTACACCACCACCACCACTCCCGGTACGATCATTTCTTACTAGTCGATAATTAGGAAGAGAGGTCACAGAAGATAGACACGGTTTTAACCATGACTCGGAAATTAGAATGGCATGGATATTCTTACAGTCAAAAGTGGTCAGCATATCCTGGAAATGGGCTGGAATACTCTGAGCGTTTATGTGGACAACATTCAAGTTACCGGGTACATCGGCAAACTCGCACTCAAGTGTCTCAGCAAGTGAAGGGATGCTTGCAAAGCTGTTATTATGGCTACTTATAGAAAAGAAACTGTCAGTATCACTACTTTGTAATTGATCAGACAACATAAAATATATAGATATATAATAAATATAATAACTAAAAAATAAAATAGTAAGATAAACTTGTATACTTCTAAAGCAGGCTATCAACATAAGACGTCCACCTGCCAGTTGAGTGTTAACAACCAACAATATTGAATCATTCATATTGCAATAACAATTACACAAGAAAATAAAAAACCTACTACAAAAGAAAAAAGACAGTTGCAACATCCGCGCGTTTTCTACAAATAGGAGAATATAATACATTATAATTATCTAAATAAATAAACCAGAAGTAAAATGCTTAAAAAAATTATCGATGGAAATAGTTCTCGAATCGGTTTCCGAACGTACCATTTCAGTCGATTAGAAAAAACCTAGGACCAAGAATCAAATGGACTCGACATTTGCGTACACCCGTAAAGGACGGACATAGAGTACATCCTGAGTTGGTGTTACCAGATGTTGTAAATGTTTACCCTACAATTCTACGAAGTACATATTAATTTTTAAGTAACAATGTATCAAACCTGAATTATAATAATAATAATAATATTCAACCACATTCACACAACACCATCTAGTCCCAAACTAAGTAGAGCTTGTACTATGGGTACTAGATAATGGATAAACATACTTATATACTTTTTTCTTGTAAATACATACATATTATACATTGAAACACCCAGACCAAGACAAACATCCATGTTCATGCACACAAATGTTTGACTTGTGTGGTAATCGAACCCGCGACCTTCGGCGTAGCAGTCGTTTACACTCCCGCTGCGCCAACCGGTCGTTCCGGAATTGAATACCTTACCAGACATCTGAGACCGCGTTCTCCTATAATTTTTAATCAATTTGGTATCTCGATGAATTTATGAGCTAACTCGAGAAGTTTCATCAATATCCGTTTAGGTATTTTTGCAACGAATAGTAACAAACATCTATATAATATAATTTACAGCCCAATAAAAAATAAAAATATACCTTACCTTACAAGGAGGTTTAAATCCATCAATAAGGTGTGCGATAAGTATTTTTTATACTTAATATTACTACGAATAACAAAAGTGTCGAATATGTGGGACTGGCTTCACTCGCCAAATAAACACGAGGCTCAGAGTTATATATATTTTATTATATTATTTGACACTCAACTTTACTGTCCTTTGAACAAAATTAATTTTGTATGCAAATTTCTTATTTTCTCTTCTTTATCATTCGAGAATGATTCCAAATAAGTACCTGTTGCGGAGAGTTTTCCTAAAACACTTTTGTTCAAAGGGTTTAGAGCATACTCTTGCATATTTATTCGGATCCCAGTTTTCTCCTCCTGTTGCACGTATGCACAATTATTTTTGGATCGTGCAGTCCTTTGGGAATCTATAAACAAATAATTTCATTACTACAAAGAATCGGAAAACAAATTAAATAATTAATCTTAGGTTCATATGAAACTACGTAACGGCAAATTACCCAAAATTTGGGTAATTTCCCAAACGCTTCTGTGGTATCCCTAAAAAACATTTAACGCTGTAAAATTAAAAAGTATCGATGACTTTTGACTAGCTCAACATTCAACGACCTATTGAATTCGATTGTGTAATACTAAAATCGCGGTGATAATAAAATAGCATTTTTTGGTTTAATGATGTAATTTAGAAATTATTTCCTTATATAATGATACGCTATTTGTATCATTCTATCAATATTTTCATGTATAAATAGATATTATAACTAAATTAACGTACTTACGAATAAATGGTTATGTTCTCACATTTCCGCTCACTATGGCTTTTACAGCCTAAAATGTAACAAATCACCATAATAAATCTGAACCAATGATATTTTCACTAAGCATTCACATTTAATTACAATAATAACACAATTTTTCGCGGAAATTATCAAGAGCTCAAACGTATGTTGGTCACAATATTCAGTTGTGACCAACAAAAAAAACGATAACTCTGATAAAGACAAAAATGCTATCTTTGTCTCTTTTACTCTTATGTATTTCTGTATGTCATTATCTCGGTCTGTCACGTATTATTATTTGCTTGTCAAATCCATAGAGATACATCATCCTAGGAAAAAGGAAAAAACGAAACGTAATATTGACAACTTTGACAGTCGTCCAAATGTCATATAGTCACGTTGTAAAATGCTAAGATTGTTATGCGTTGATTTTATGCAAGTAAATCGAAGGTATGATTAATATGGAAATCGGAAAGAAGCCAAGTTTATTCCAAAGTTATGAAGAAGGGGGTATAAGTAAAGTTTTGAGCATTAAAGATAGGGTATAGTGATACAATACGTACATAAAAAGTAAACAAACCCGCGGATGCTGCAATCACTATGAAAGCTGTGGTACAAATTACTTTTTCGTGGCTGCGGCGCGTTTCGACTTCGGAACCATGGGTTTCTCAGTAATAGGTTTCCTCTGAGTGCCAGACTTGATACGGTGCAGTTCGCCGAGCGACGAAATACGATGTTGTTTCCCTTCGGCGTCCACGACGGAAATTTGGCCCTCCCGTGTCCAACTACTTGTGACTCCAAATTGGTCTCGTGCAGCCATAAAGACGTCATGCCGAGCCTTGGTCAGAACTTCAGACAACGTTTTGCCGCTTCCTTTCAATTTCGTCTTGGAGAACCAGACCTTGTCACGCAGCGCAACGTGCCGAAACTTGACCAATATGGGTCTAGGTTTGTGACCGCTTGAAGATCGACCCATTCTGTGACAGCGTTTGATGTCATCGATCACAATATCAGACAGCTGGAGATCCTTCATGATGCCTAAGACAGACTGACCAGGGTCTTCGTTCTTCTGTTCTGCTACGCCATGGATTAACAGCATTTTGCGACGGCTGCGCATCTCGATGCTGTCTACCTTACGCGCCAGCAACTCCATTTGCCTCTGGAAGGCCCCCATTGTCTCAATTGCAAACGCACGGAAAGATGCAAAATCAGCTGCAAGATTAGTCAAACTGGGTGCACTGTTTGGACTTTTGGTACTTTTCTGCAGCTCTGCCTCGAAATTTGTCATGCGCTCCTCGATACCAGCCATTATTTTGGTGAAAGATGCCTTCATGTCTTGAGCACTGTCCATGATGTTAAGTGTTGTGCAATATGGATTCTTCAGCAGGAATCAACACTAAACTGGTTGGTATTTTAGGTTACCATATGTATAAAGACATTTAAATAATAAAATTATATGTTTTACTATTTTTAAATAATTAATAAAAGGGAGTGAAAATTTGTTGTACTTGCTAAGCTAACTACCCACAGTGTCGTGGGTTGTTTTTAGTTTTTAAGTTTTATTTATTTTTACTTTTTCATTTTATATTTTAAATAAGTGTATTGTCATTGGTTCATGATAAGTGTGCGAAGTTTCACGTCAATCCGATTTTTTGTAAAGGGGAAAATCACATTCAACGATTACGTTAGATAGCGAGATACTAACAGATAGAGACATACTAAGCTGATAGGTAAAGCACGTTTAAAAGCATACGTATTACGATCTAGCGTTCGAAAGCTCGACGAAGTCACATCCAAAATAATTGAACACGAAGAGGTAATAAATTGAATGCAGTACTCCAATTAAAACGTTCGAGAATCGCATTCGAAATATTCAGCATATCAAGACAGCAAACCATAGAATACACGCTGGAAATATAAAACGGAGTGCTTTCTATTCAAAGTATTTACAAAAAAACGTATCTATGTATTTTATCCAGTGTCTAGTACTGATAGTACAAGCTCTGCTTAGTTTGGGACTCGATTGTCTTGTATGAATGTGAAAGAATATAATATGTACTTTGTTACAGCCGGTGGGCGTCGAGTTTCTCGAAAACCTACCCACAATAATTAGTTTCGGAGTTTAAATAATCTTTATATCACGCAATCTTAATTAGAGTGGTGTCAATGTCGTTATTGCGTTGGTTTAAGTGGCAAGTGTGGGATAATTTTTTTTTATCATGCGTTACTTTCCGTCAGGTTGTGAACCGCCTACGACAAGTTGAAATAATTAAAAAAGGAATCTAAAGAAATACTTTGTTGCACACCAGCAAAAATATTAGATTACAATAACTGAAACAAAGAACTTAAAACTAGTTGTACATCGGGGTCTTATCGCAAAATGCGATATCTTCCAGACAAACAAGAATGGAATACATTATTTGATGATGACAATTAGAAGAGAACGCATAATTATAACACATGGTTCTTAATTTTTATGTTTGTTTGTTTTTTGGTGTATATGGCCAACTGTGCAGAGATGAGAATGGTGCGATGGATGCGTGGAGTTACGAGAATGGATAAGATTAGGAATGAGTACGTGAGAGGTAGTCTGAAAGTGGCGCCTATAGACGAGGAAGTGAAAGCAAGTCGTTTGACTTGGTATGGACATATTATGCGAAGAGATGATATGTACGTAGGTAAGCAAGTGATGAATATGAAGGTAGAGGGTTGGAAAGGGAGAGGGAGGCCAAGGAAAAGATGGATGGACTGTGTGAGGATGGATATGAAAGAGAAAGGGGTAAATGATCAGATGACGGGCAACAGAAAAGAATGGAAGCGAAGGACGTACTGCACCGACCACAAATAGATTGGGACCAGGGCAAGAAGATGATGATGTGTGGCCAACTCTGGTGTCGGAGTTTTCAGACCGCCCGCAGGCCTCCGACATGGTCTAACGATCCTTATACTTAGACAAGAACCGGGACTGGCAGCTTAGCTTAGCTTAGCTTTACTTAGATGGGTGACCATGTGTAGCACCTAAATGCTACACATGGTCACCCATCTAAGTGGCAACCTGTGCAAGCGTTGCTTAAATTTGCCGATATGTTACGAACGGCAAGCCAAGTCTCGCTATGAGCGCTACAATTATTTTTTATTATGCGCTGAGACATGGATGCTTATTGTTCTTCTAACATTCTAGCGTTATTCTGTTACATCCAAGACTTTCGCTATGTGGAGCTTGCGGTCCGCTTACAAGTCGAGCCGGATTTGACAAAATATTACTGATATTAGCTATTCCATAGCACTATTGCTCTATTATTTTAATGGTTTATCTTAGATTGGGTTTCGCCCTATGCCATGCCTGTAATTGATATTTCTGCCTTAGAAATCATGTGTCGCGAGGACGTTACAATCAATGCTTGTTTGTAACATCCTCGCGTCACAGGATTACCTACAACGGATACAGAGAAAACCTACATCATAAATAACAATTTATGGATCACACAAAAGAGGATTTAAGCTGTACGTACCTGTCTACGCTTCCACTTTATAGCAGATACTAAATGTAATCAGTATGCTCGTGCTCTTATTAGGTAGATTGAAAGTGAGCAATAACAAATTTAAAAACACCAGAATCCGTTATTGGATTGAAAAAATTCAAGACACGATTCCGATTTGATTCGATCTGTGCTGTAAAAATATTTGAATAAAAAATCTCAGACGAACGATTCCGATTAAGGTACAATTCAGTGAATTTCAGTGTCGAGGTTTGCTTATGGAACAAATTGGATTGCCGCTTGCGGTAATACGCTCGGTCGCCTAAGGAGATTTCTTTTATAAGAGAATTCTTAGTATGCGACAAAGTTGAACGCAGTTTGTTTGAATGTAGTTATTATAACTGTTTTATTATGCCATAGCTTATAACAGTGAAAACAAGTGCTCAGTGCAATAATACGCATTTATCTCAATACTTTTACACATAGTTCTCTTTGTCCTATTTTTGCGCATTAAATTGTTTTATCCAAAATATTTCTTCTGTTCTTTTCACCCTAAAAAACTAGCTCCGAAACTTGCTAGCCCAAACCTATTCGTAGAACTAGCTTCAAAATCAGCGGTATTTTATATGATACAACGCAAACAACAGATTCTCACTACGCAACACTAGAGGAGTCGCTAGTGCGTTGCCGACCTGCATATACCTAATAAAATATGAAAAAGTACGTACCTCGTAAGAATCTACGTTAAATGTCGTCCAAAGTGCACACTTCAAGCTTGAGACGTTTAAGCCCTACGATGATAAGGTAGTGAAGATGAGTAATAATTATATGTAGTTTATTATATATCTCTACCTATTCAAACTTTCATAGCCGTTTACTGGACACAGTTTTACTGTCGACGTATGGCAGAGACAAGTGGTGTGGAATATTTATTTTCCAACTCCAATATACTTTGGATTAAGTTTGTTGCGGGTTCTAACACGGTTTTCTTTCCTTTCCTTGTGACTAGTGGTAAAACTCATTGCCTTCAATGGTCACTGATGCTGCTCATGGCTACACATGTGACGCCATATTGGGAATAAAGGTGAGAGTAACCCTGATAAAAAAAGGCAGTGGCAAATTTTCAACCACGCTTTGTCAGCTCATAACTATAACCTGAAAGCAACAAAACCTTACATAACATGCGTCCATTAACAGAAGAATGGGGCAAAACAAGTAAATTTCGATAACGTGGCCACATTAACTGAATTAATTTGTTTATTTTCCCGTTAGCCACACGCACTGACACTGTTACCATAGATTATGTCACTGGAATCGAAGGTAACTCAATGTACTCTGCATTGCACTAAAATAGGATATTAGATAGGTCAGGCAGATAAGCCAGGTCAGGTCAGGTCAGTGACGGCGAGCGACCCAAACGATGCAGTAATAGAATAAAATGTGGATTTTCTTTTCCTATCGTATGATAGGATAAGAAAATCCAAGTTATAAGTTTGTTTGCCTAAAATAACAGGAAGCAAGTAATATATATGACAATAGCTGTATAGCTGTTGTCACATATAAGGGGCGGCGCAAACGGGTCACCGACCACAACCACTGGTGGCCAGCGACAGCCACTTAACACACTTTTTTCATATAGTTTGTATAGACGCGCCGCACACGTGTGGTCGGTGGCGGCCACTTGCTACAGAAGTAAAATATATGAAAAAGTGTGTTAAGTGGCTGTCGCTGGCCACCAGTGGCTGTGGTCGGTGGCCCGTTTGCGCCGACCCTTACTTGCTTCCTGTTAATTTAGGCAAACACGGGTATATCATACAATGTAAATAAACGGGCATTACTCGCGATATGAAATTAATTTTGCTTAAGGTAAAAATTATGACCTGTAATTCCAACGTTTCGGTCGTCTTACAACGACCGTGGTCGCGGAGGGTCTATCATGTATTTAGGATAGATCTAGATTTCTAAGCACCAAATAGTTTCTTCTTCTTTAAAATATCTCCTATAGTAGTATGAATTATTGAGTTGTAGTAAATTTTAAAAGCAATTATGAAGAATCATGTCAGCACAATTTTTTTAACGCGTCGTGTTTTGTCGTCGAGAACATATATACTGTATAGTAATTGCGTGTGTAATTTCTAATAGCGCGATTCAAGAAAATCTTGAATCGCGCCCAAAGTCAAACCATATCTTCATAGTTCAGCCGATACCCGATATATGTTGCTAGTTGCATACTAGTTACATGAGGCTACACATTAAAACAATGCATAAAAATATAGCAACTTTAAGTCTAATTCCTCACAAAAGATCACGAGGAAACGTAATTACTTGTTTTATTAAGTCTCTGAATGCGACTGTATGAAAGTACAATTTCAGTAAATTAATACTCCACAGTCTGTTAATATTTTGTTTTTTATTTTATTTTATTTATTTATTAGGAATAACAAACAGTGTCACAATAATATACTTAAACAACATTCCACAAAAAAGCATGAGGTATATGTGCACTCACAACGTTATTCACAAAATATACACTTTGTAATGACAACTTTGATCTCTAAAATACACATAAAACATAAAAAAAGGCAAGGCTTCAGTTATATACCGTTCAAACGAATGACTTTGTCATTTAATTTCGTTAACAATTTGCATTAGGGAATTTCTTAACTTATTAACAGGCATTGCAAAAATGTCAAGATCAGCGAAATACTCGTTGTAGTTCCTACAAATGCGACGTAGAGGTGCGCGAACACCAGCATTAGTTCTGCAGGTTGGTAATGCAAAAAGAGGACGTGCACGCACCTCTCGTCTTATGACAGTTCTTGGTACAATATAAGACAGGTTATCAGTTAAAATTGTGCAATTATATCTACCATTGCATATATCATAAAGTAGCATTATTTCTAGATATAACCGTCTCCACCTCAGATTCAACAAATTGTATTTTTTCAACAAATATTCATAAGTGGAAAAACTACGAAAACATCGATAGTTTACGGATTTGAGATATTTTCGCTGAACAGTCTCCAAGCTATCTACATATTTATTATAGTAAGGATTCCATATAGCTGCAGCATACTCTAGTTGTGATCTGACTAAGGATTTGTAAAGATGAATATAAGTATTCGCATTCTTGAATTCGGTCGTGGATCTCATTATAAAGCCGTACATACGATATGCGTTTTTCGCAATCTTCTCTATGTGTTGATCTAGGTGGAGTTTGTTGTCCAACAGCACTCCAAGATCTCGTACAGTAGATGATTTTACCAAAACTTCGTCATTAATTTTGTATAAACTTGGAATAATGTTTTTGTTTTTGGTGAATGAGATACTGACACACTTAGAAATATTTAAGTGAATTTTATTTTCAACACAATACTTGGACAGACGATCTAGGTCCTCCTGTAGTAGGCCACTATCAGCAAATTTTTTTATGGGTCTGTATAATTTTAAATCATCGGCATATAATAAAAACTTTGAGTGCCTAAAACAATTTGCAATATCATTGATAAATAGAATGAATAAAATAGGGCCTAGAATTGAGCCTTGAGGGACTCCGGCTGTAACTGTAACAGGTGCCGACTGATATCCTTTAATTACGACCATTTGGGATCTATTGGTGATGTAAGAGCAGAACCAACGAAGTAGATCACCCCTTATTCCATTATACGCAAGTTTATTTAGGAGTAATGTATGATCCACCTTGTCGAATGCTTTTCGAAAGTCTGTGTACACAGCATCCACTTGAGCTTGATGATCCATTTTTTAAATAAATAGTCCGTAAAAATTAGCAGATTTGTTGTAGTCGATTTTCTTTTGATGAAACCATGTTGTTCTTCAATAATAACTCTATAGATGATCTGATGTATAGACTCGTGGACAAGTCTTTCGAAAAGCTTCGACAAGGTGGACAAAATAGAAATTGGACGATAATTTTCTACTTCCTGCTTCGAACCAGCTTTATGCACAGGTGTTATATTAGCTATTTTCCACAGTTTTGGAAAAGTACCTTCAGAGATGCATCTGTTGTATATAATATTTAATGGAATACAAATACTATTAGCTGTTTGTTTAAGAAAATAAGGAGGCAGACCATCTGGTCCGGAACCCTTTGTTGTATCTAAGGCTTTTAGTGACTTTAAGACCTGTGCTTGGCTAAACGTTATTCTATCTATGAGCGTGCAATTATTAACGTTGACATCAGGTGGCGACCATTCGTTACTAATGTATGTAGAATCATCGTATACCGAGTGAAAGAAATCCTTGAACATTTCGCAGATCTTAACCGGGTCGCTAGATGACTGATTTTTGTAACACATAGTAGATGGTATCCCTGTATTACCTTTTCGGTTAGAGACATAAGTCCACAAGTGCTTTACATTTATTTTAATATTTTTCTCTACAGAGGTAATATAACGCACATAATTACTTTTACACTCATTGGTGAACCTGCGCCGAAGAAAAGAAAATTGTTCGTAGTCAGATATGTTCTTATATTGTTTCCACTTTATCCATGCTTTATTTTTATTTCTAAAAATACGAATAAGTGATGGGGAAAACCATATGGGAAATTTTGATGTATTTAATCTGGATTTGGGAGTATTATTTTTTATTGAACCAAAAATAAGGTCATAAAAGGTGTCGACGCATTCTTCGGCTGACAGCCCAGATAGAATAGTATCCCAATCAAGTCCACCAATTTCTTTATTGATTGTAGTATAATCGGCTTTATAATAATTATATTTTATTATTCTTGCATGCTTAATTGTTTTGGGTCTAAAGTTATATTGAACGATAGCATAAAAAGGTGGGTGATAATTATCAGGCGGTAGTAAAGGACACGGTGGTATATGTATTGGACAATCACAATTACATATTAATAAATCAAGAATGTGTTTTTTACAATTTTGAAGGTAATTATACTGGGAGGCACTAAGTAGGGTCATAAAATTGTCTAAATGTCCACAGATAGATTTTGAGCCATGACACAATAACGCATTTGAGGAGTGGTCTAATATTGGCTGCCAATTAATATCTGGTAAGTTATAATCACCTAGTAAAACAATAGTGGTAAATAGTTGACTATCCACCAGGTGTTGAATATCGTCAAAGTAAGAGATATAGACTTCATCGGGACACTTAGGTGGTATATAAACGGCACTAATCAGAACTTTTTCTTGATCGGCACCTGACACCTGAATGGATACATTCTCAAATTTTGAAACACTTAAATTGGTAGCAACAAACTCTGAGCCCAAATGTTTCAATGCCGCTATAAGGACGCCACCCCCTTCCTTTTTATTTGTGGCTACGCGGTCACGATCACATCTGTATACCGAATATCGTTCGTCTATAAATTCATTATCAAATATCTCAGGGGTAAGCCAGGTCTCAGTCAGTACAATAATGTCATAACAGCTTGACAAAATGTTCATATACAACATATTCAGTTTTGTGCGGATACCTCTACAATTTTGGTAATATATAGCTAAATTATTTACCATTGTTAATTAAACGAAGCATGTATTCATATATGCAGAAGTTGTAACATAAACATATTATTGTTACACATACCAAAAAGACTGATTGGCTGCAGCTACAAGAGTAATCCCTGATTAAAGTCCAGACCGTTAATATACTAGAGAAGTAGTTAAAAAATATATAAGTAAGCATTGCTAATAGTTGTAATTGCAATAGCAGTAGATATATCTGCATCAGTATACTGTACACAAAAGAATAGCTATGTTTTATATAATTAAAGCTAAAGTAAACGTTATATACAAAAAAATAACAAATTAAAGCATGTCATGCCGTTATAGTGGAGAATAATTTTTACTAACAAATGATGTATACCTAATTTAATCATAAAATATGGTTTATTGCTTATTTTGTTTATTATTCCTATGGATATTTTCGTAGAACATAATACTGAAAACAAATATTGTACGTAGAAGTTTCATCAATTATAATATACAAGTAATTAGTGTTACGTTCCTCGCCTGAGGGCGGGAAGTTCCTTTTCTAACAAACTTGTAGTATCAATTTCAATGTTCGTTATTTTCTTGCAGGTAAGCATTTGAGGGCACGAGACAACAGTGTGGGAAGTAAAGTACGTAAGTTTACGCTCTCATGAAATATTCATGATAGTAAATGTGAGTTTACTATGCTCTACGCAATAACAGAAATACTCGGACTCAGCATGGCCAGACAGAGTGACGGCGAAGGGGCTAATTTTGATATTTGGATTAAAACAGGTACTAACCATGCTGTGAGCAACAATCGATTTTAAGCTTTCGCGATTTGTCTAGATATCTATATTGATCAAATTCTTGCGTTACTGACTGACTGACTGACATCGCACAGCTAAAACTATTGGGCGCAAGTAGCTGAAATTTAATATGATATCCCGAAAGCTTCACGGCATCAGCCAGAAATACTTAAATTTAAGAAAATGTGCAGGTGTAGCTGCGCTTCAATATAACTGTTGACTTGCAACGGTCGTGGCCGCGTTCGAATTTTTTGGACATAGACTTTAGCTCAAGGCAGTTATTTTAGCAACATATGCTTCACAAAATCAAAGGAAAAGCCACTTTTTTTAAGGTCGTTGATAACGTTTTGAGCAGAATTAATACTTTCTTTTACTTTAGTTTTCTTTATATAAGGTATTTTTTAATAGTTCGTAAATAAGTCTCTTTGTCGTTATTTCGACAGCTCACGTTGGTCCTAAAGCCATTGTTCGAAAATTAGGCTGACCTGAATTTCCATTGCGCGTTTTCAACAACGCTCGTTGTACCCCGACGCGACGTCAATAGAAGGTACGCAATGTACTTAATTTCAATTTGTATTTATTATGAAATGTAAATGATTAGGTAATGTTCCGAAAATACCGCGTTGGATGTTAAAGTTATTGTGGACGTATTTAATTGATTTTTGTTTCTAAAGGTGGATACAGACTTTGCGAGGCATGCGCTGCGCACGGCGCACAGCGCATGCCTCGCAAGGTGTGTACCTTTATTATTTTATTTGCGAGGCATGTGCTACACATGCCTCGCCACGAATATAAAGGTACACACCTTGCGAGGCATGCGCTGTGCGCCGTGCGCAGCGCATGCCTCGCAAAGTCTGTATACGGCTTAATACGCACACGTTTTATAAAGTACCTACTATTATGTATGGCGTATGTTTATCAAATGTTTTAAAATTATTCAATTGCCGTAATTCGTATTAATGTTGAACTATTTGGTTTTCACATAGTGTAGCGTGTAATTATAATATTGGACTGCCTCAGTGGTCCAGTAGATAGCGTATGCGACTGCTGATCGGAGGTCCCGGGCTCGATTCTCGGTCGGGAAAAGTGTTACTGGGCTTTTCCGAATTTTCAGTAGCAGCACGGAGTCTAGTAATGTGCCTGTTAACGACAATGGGCTCGCCACCTATTACGTGGGACTTAAAAATTCATGGCGAAATGTGGATGTAATATTACACCTCTGTCCACCTCTTCGAGGATACAGGCGTGAGTCTATAAAAAATAAAAATAAAATAATAATTACAATAAAATAAGTAACTAAGTTCTTTTTACCTTTCAGCAAAAAATCTAGTAGGTATAAATTATATCAGGCATGTTGGATTTTATGTATGGCTTCGTTATAAATGTATTTACCTATATTAAACAAACTTACACGGCATAAGTATCGTAATGTCTGTTGTAAAATAAATTACATAAAATACAAGGACAATGTTAGCACAAAGAAAATCTCGTGACGCAATTTGACGATAATGGTACATATTTCAAAAATAAATTACGCTCATAACTGAAAGAAAAACGTAGGATACAAAAGAAAATGAAAGATTTTTCCGTGACGCAAGTAGGTAGCAGTGGTTATGATACTGTTTATTTTGGTTTTGAGGAGGTAGGCGTGGCTGAAATAAAAATATGGCTTCCATAAAGACGTTAGATACTATTAATAGCAACAATTTCAAGTCTACCATGAACTTCAGAAGCGTTGTTCATGGAAATGGCGGTGCTATATTTTTTTGTATTTTTCGCTTACGTATCGATTTTATATTTAAAGGCAGTAAGAATTAGGACTCTTGCCATGCCTTGAAAAGTACCGAACGATTTGCCTTGAAGATTTACTTGACCGAAGGAAGAGCACTAACAAATTTTTAAGAAAAATAATATAAAAAATTTAAGCTTCATTGTTTTACTTGTGGCCAAATTTTGCCGGCTACTGTGACCAAGAAAATAGATATTTACAGATTTTTGCAGATGTATTTCGGACAATAACTACAGCTAGCCACCAATCAGTTGCTACGACACAACTGACAGGACTATAGACGTTTCCCTTGCACATAAGACCGGTGCTTCGACAGTATAAACTACTGTATACGCAGCATAACATTGTCAATCAGTCTTTGATAGATTGATGTGTTTCGTAGTCAACAAAGGCAAGGCTTTCACGTGCGGTGGTCAGCCTACAGAATCGACACAGCAATCTGATACCGTCTATATGTGAGAGAGAGATGGCATGTGTTACCTTTGTTCTATTCTCGTCAGCCGATGACACGTGTTGGATATAGGTTATGTTGGTAAGCTTTGTTGCTTAGGTTTAGATGATTAGTTTTGTGGGTAAGTTTTACGCAGTTTCGCATAACAATGTATCTATTAAAATTTAACTCGATTCAAATCTCAAATAAAGGTTATGCTACATACTTTTGTGCTCAGTTAGTTCAACTTAACTAACTGAGCATCGAATAAAAGCCTTGCTTTAATTGAATATAATTTATACCAAGAATTATAGCACATGGTACTCGGGCCTCGAGGTTTACCAATTCCATTAAAAATAATAGATTAAAAACGCAAGAGTAAAAAAAAATAGTAGGTAGGTATGTGATTAATCCCAGCACTTTTTGAACTGAGTGTAAAAATACATTAATTACATTTTGCAATTAAAATTTATTTTAATTAAAAGGTACATAGAAATGTGCTGGGGTATTTTTTACATACCGTATTTCTTTTTCAGTTAATTATAACATCAACTGTAGGGTTAATTTTTGTTACAAAAATGCAAGATAACCAAAAATGTTTTCAAATGTTTGGTATTTGTATACATCTTACAAGTTAATCCAAGGGTATTAATGGCGCTCTCTAAGATTTTATGGTATAAATGCCGCGCATATACTACTAGCCCAGTACCCTATGTACTAGCCCCGTCGCGACCACGTCCGATGTAAGCCGGTAGAAACGTCGAAAAAAGTAATGAAACCTGGAGTGTTAATTGCCTTAAAAATAAGGTTTAACCGAGAATACGTTAGTTAGCACATACAGGTGACCACAAAGCGTTTTCGCCACTTTTTGGACAAAACCTAGATTTTCAGGCACCACACCCCGGGTGTTCGAAGTCGCCTGAGAATCTGTTTTATGACACGCTGCAGTTTACTTTATTTATCACTAGACTTCACCCACGCCGCCGCCAGCGTAAACTGTACCCCTAAACCTTTCTCAGAAATCACATGCACTATCCATGGGGCGAACAACTCAGATTTACATAGAATCGCAAGCCTTATTGAGGATTTCGTGTGCTGATTCCATGTAGAGTCTGCCCTCAGTTTATTTCGTGGTTGGCGGCCATGCCGTCGCATCTCCGTCCCTCTGCTCTCGTAGTTAAGATACACACATACACTTGGGGAACTTCCGCCTTGCTCTTACACTGGGGGTCCTTTCCCCAGTTTCCTTGCCACGCCGCCAAGCGGCAATTTGGGTCGCTGAAAGTTTGTCTTCAGAGCGCCCTTTGGAATGTGCTTCTATGTATTAATCTGAGTTCTTTGCTATGGATGAAAACTGGAAAACCGTTCTGTAGTTTTTGAGTTTATCGCGTCCATACAGACATACACATAGGTACAGGACGCGGCACGGATTTCATTTAAGGGCTAGCGCATACATACAATTTTTAATTGAACAACTATTTTGTTGTGTATCATATATCTTAAAGAATATATTGAAGCGCACATACTGTCAACTCGATAGTTGCTCGACAAAAAAGTCAAAAATGCTTATCGATTTGCTTTTGATTTAAAAGTTGGACAACTATCGATCAACCGCTCAATTTGTATTGCATTGTATTGACGTGCGCAGACCATCGACTAAACAGTCGATCCGCGACTGACCACGACTACCAATCTCGTATAAGGATTTGAAGCGGCGCCACGTCTCTATCTCTGTAAACACCTTGACTCGAGCGTTGCTGAATAAAGACAGGTCGATTTGAAGAGATAAGAAAATCGATTGTATGCACACTTCCATCAACTAAACTGTTTGGTTGAGTAGAAATCACGAAAAGTACACAACTCGACGAAACAGTTTAGTCGACGTAACAGTTGTAAGTATGCGCTCGGCCTTATACTATGTGTAGATGTGTTCTCTTCAGGTTTACTGACCTTGCGTAGATTTAAACGCAACTCTTTGCTCCATGCTTTTTTCACACAAAGCCTTGAATGTTGGCAGTATATTTTCATAAATACACCGTATTACGCATCCAGCATGACTCTTTCCCATCAATAAAGCGACAAGATTCATATGGCCACCACCCTCATACGTACGTGACATGAAAACTTATCATTCTCGATTGTATTACACAATGCATCATGGTTTCCGCATACTAAGGGAATGAATACGTCCAAAGTTGTTTATTGTCCTTTATCTGTATATATGAAATTATTCCGTTGCTGACTGACTGACAGACAAGCTACAGCCAAAACTGCTGGGCGCAAGAAGCTGAAATTCGGCATTTATGTTCCTTGGGGACCGTCGGGTGTACAAAGAAGGAATTGCTAAAAATTCTCACGAGATCAGCTGGAAAAGTTTCAATAAAATTAATAATAATGTGCGGGCGTAACGTAATGTGTGGGCGTAGCAGACATGCATTACATGTAGTACATATTGTATAAAGATGATGCATAGATGATGGTAAGACTCCCTCCTGCTATTTCTAATTTAATAAGCAGTTTTACTTGTTTATAATGATGATGCTAAAAACACTTTTTACTACTAGGTGTTTGTGTAATTGGTTGCGCAGTTAGAATAACTAGTAGTGCGAAAATACCAGCGTTGCAGTTCATCCTCAACAATAGCTGACGAAGGTTCCAATTTGTACTCTACTCAATTTGTACTTTACCTGTTTAGTTTTAAGGGTTAGTTTTATGAGATACAAATATAATATTTCTTTTCTTTTCTTTTAAACTACTAAGGGCCTTATATCATATTAGCGGATAGCGAACGTCCTCAAAGCGGAGCGGGCGCGCAATGAATTCGTTACGGGCTCACAACGAACACGCCGCGCATGCGCAACGAATTAGTTGCGGACGCGCAACGACTAAAAACTTAAAAAGCGACGCGCAACGAGTAAAAGTAATAAAGCCAACAATAGTGCTTCCTCGTCGGAATCTATTTTGTTACATCCAGTATTGTACGTCGATAATTTGCTACAAACACGCGATAAAAACGTAACGTATTTGCCACGCGTCCGCGACGTCCTCGCTGCGCAGCCGCGGCGTGTTCGCGACGCATTCGTTGCGCGTTCGCCCCGCCCCGCGACCGCTCCCAAACCAACTAACAAGTATGATAACGCCCTTAGGGCTGGTTCGACCAGAGAAATACTATCTGATAAAATATCAACGTAAAGTAACATTATTTTACTATTCCGTTTTATCCGGTGAGTAAGAGAGCCAGAGGCAGACGTCCCATCCGCTTTCATTCACCCTCATCCTATTACTTTACCCATCGTAAAGGCCGGCAACGTAAACTTGTGACTAGTGTTCCTTACCGTTAGGCGATCAGTTTGGTCACCTTCTCATCATCATCCTCTTAGCGTTATCCCAGTTTTCAATTTGGGGTCCGCTTACTAGTATAACCGGATCTGGCTCAATATTAGCTTTTCCACGGAGCGACTGCCTGTTTGACCTCCGCAACCCGAAGGGATAGCGATATTCCATAGTTTAGACTGGTGTTAGTTTATTTAGAAGGTAATGACGCCCTGTAACGATTGTCAAAGATCTTCATGACAACCAGGACCGACGGGTTAACGTGTTCTCCGAGGCACGGGACAAACGATAATTAACAATTCAATACGCACATAACTCCGAAAAGTCATTGGTGCGCGCCGTGGATTCGAACCCAATACCCTCTGCATGGCAGGCTGTTGATATCTCCACCAGGCTGTCGCTCGTTTGTCTCCTATTACAGAAAATAAACAGTTTTTTTCATAGGGAGTCTTAGTCACTCGGTTTTCTGCGTCGCAATGATTGGCGATTCAGAAGACCAGAAGGCCTTGGGTAATAAAATAAATCTGATTTTGTTAAAAATCTTTCTATTACTGTACTTCTTTTTATTTATGCGTTTCTTTCCGAGCCCGCGGGAATTTCGGGAGGTCCCTTCTTAGTACCCCCAATGTACCCCAAAGGACAGATGTACATACCACATTTCAGCTTCTTGCGTCCAGTACTGTTGTCTTTCCGTTGTCTGTCAGTTAGTAAGTTGCGCAAGAATTTTATATGATGCAGATAGCGCTTAACAATTCACAAAGTTTAAGATTACAAACTACTTTTGACGGAATTTTTTAATCGCGGTTAATTTGGGTTTTAGTCATCAGAAGGCATGGTTTCAGGGAAAGTTAATCTTCGGGCAGTACTGAAACATGTAAATTGAGATCCGTCGGTTTAATATAAAAGCTGTAAAACTATAATAAGCCGTAATAAAATTCTTAAACAGTACTTTCGTTTCAATGTGTAGGTTTCACTTAATGTAAGACATCTGTTGTACGTGTATTTCTTGCGAGTTTTTGTGGCAACAAAACGCTACCGGTAATACTAGATACCTAATTTTACATAATGACTATAATTTCATGGCGTCTACGTGCCCGGCGCTCAATACGATCATTTTATAGTTATATTTTTTGTTTGTTTCTTTTCTTTTCTAGTGCTGTGCGCAGCGTGTCATCGATAGTCATACTATCATCGATATTTTCCTGTTTTAAACCAAAATTCCTGATCGGATCGGATCTACACCGCGCCTATACTCGCGAGTGCACGCACATACGCTAACATGCGCTGCGCTTCGCTATATGTGCGCCGGTCTCCAAGGTCTCAATTGGAATAACAACTTTTATAATTAGTGCAGCCATTATTAAGCCAGCAATCGATGTCGATGATCGCGGTTGCCACTGACCGCGATCATCTCATCATCAAAGTTAAACTATGTTCACAAAGGTCACCACTTGGATGCGTGACCGCTTGAGTGACATTATATCAGAACATTACCGTGCTTCAAAGGGCACGTAATCTGTCGGTCCCGATTTTGTCTAGGATTAAAGGCTGTCTATAAACTCCGACACCAGAGTGGGCCACATAATATCTACTCACACGAAAAAGAAAGTATTGTGCATTGCACGTATTGAGGATTTCTTGCCACGTTCACGCTATTACTTGCTTCGCTTGGTTCTGGTAGCCCAGTTTAATGTAATCAAACCACAGAATCAAACCAGTGATTCACCATAGGAAAGTTACAAGCGCTAAACTTACTTTTAGGTTTTGAGGTGCACTTGACTGCTTCGCTCCTTCTTGACTGTAGTTCTGAGGCCCAATTCTCCTAAATAAATTTGTTCAAAATACAGGTTTCGATATAATGTCAGTGTCATCTTACGTCACACAAATCGTATTCTTCTAATTTATCTGATATTTGAATGAAGTTGTAACGAGATCGTAAATTGAAACAAGTGTCAAAATATGTGTCAACGACGAACTGTTTATATCAAATTATACGATAATGACATTTGTTTAGCATAATAGCGCTTCTGAGTCGATTCAAAATATAATTTCAATCTCATATAAAATACGAGAAATGGCCTGCTGATTGTGTAGTTGGTACTATCCATTTACACTTATATCCTAACACAATATATCTAAGTTTTAATGTATGAGGATATTAATAATACTGACTTGTGTTTTCAAATTAATTATACGCTAAGTCTATTACTATAAAATGTATTTATTTTGCACATCTCACGTCTCACAGAGAGGACTTAAAAGTTAGGTAACCTGTTAATAAAGTGATGCTTAAAAGATTGTTTTAAGGCCCTCTGCAAAAGATACATTTTCCGTGGCTGAGGAATAAGTTTTAATAGGATGAGCGCTCGGGATACCTAATCCAAGGTCCACACGGACTTTGATCGATGCCGACTCGTTGGCGATACTGCAGTGCTGAAGGTGTGTGAAGGCGTCAATATCAGCTATTAATTGTCGCGAATGATGCGGCTATAAAGCTAATATTCAGTCAAATCCGGTTAGACTTCTAAGCAAGGACTCGGGGTTGCAACTGTGATAACGCTAGGAGGATGATGATTTAAGTGAACCTGGGGCTCCAATGTGAGGGTCTTGGATCACCACCGCGACAGCACTATGTTGATGATGATGAGCGATGCGGCAATGTCAAAGCAATGTAAGCGAATCGTTTTACTTCTTATTACTAATAAAGGTGAAATTTAGTGATGTTGATGAATATGCAGTATTAACCTATAAACAATTCGAAAGCAAATTGAATTTTGTTGCAGTAACCGACAAACACGCAGGTAGACTCGCGGACAATTCAACGTTCTTAATTTTATAACAAACTTACTCCCCAGGCGGATAAACATCTACTTCATTGGAAAATCATCTTCTTTTAAATATGCTAATGCTTTCCATGTACGTACCTAAGTTATCTGGCAATTTGAATCGACCCTATTATAACTGCAAGGCGGTAAGGCACGTCAAATCTATTAATATACGGTTCAATTTCAACAGACATTTGGCAGGCTACTTGATACATAGGTTACAAATCGATTATGTTTCATAAGCTGTAACGTAAGAAGATAGTCTCACACACTGAAAAGTAACCTCAAGTAGTGGGTTTCACTTATTTACTTGGAAAATGTAATTTGTAATTGGTGAAAGTTTTA
Organism: Euclidia mi; assembly: GCA_944739405.2. Taxonomy (NCBI): domain Eukaryota; kingdom Metazoa; phylum Arthropoda; class Insecta; order Lepidoptera; family Erebidae; genus Euclidia; species Euclidia mi. Next base: position 50,781,575 of record OX123195.2, read on the forward strand.
AATATATAAAGACAACTTGTGCAATTTTGTTAACGTAACGTATCGAAGCATAGGCGGCACATAAAGCAGGATACTAAAGTCAAGTATCTTCGTGGAACTCATACAATTCCTATATACCCCTTATCCTTTCACATCCGAGGAATTCGTATTGTCAACCTTTTTCTATTGCAATGGTTCGGGTGGTAAATCCGAGGTTGCGTGGTGGGTTCTACTTTCTTGCCATTAGGTTATTTTATCGTAATTAAACTATCCTGAAATAAGAAAAAACATATTTTTTAACAAAAAACTGCTCAATTTAGTAAATACAAATATATACAGGGTGTCACAAGTCCCATCACCAAGCCGAAGTCTACTCGTTTTAAACATCATGCCAAGTCATACTAAGGACGGAAAATAATAGTTTTAAAGTTAGGTATTCATACAAACTTAAAACAATATTAATTCATAAAATTTTTCTTCGATTATATTAAGTAAAAGATATGGCCACCAGACAATTTATATTCCAACCATATTTCTTGCAGAAATTAGGATCCTTTTTTGGTTTTAAATTTTTAATACATCTCGGATCATCCTTGGAAGGAATTGGTGTTTTGCAAGTAGTATTTGTAGTTTGTCGAAGGTCATAATAATATCCCTTACGTTGTCACACACAGCACACTGTCAACTGTGGCACAAATACTTGAAGCACTAAATTATCTTTGTCAAGTTGCCGTGTTTCCCTTTGTAAACCTGTATCCACTAAATACAAACCATTCCACTTAATACCTCGGGCTCTAATTCCAATCCTACTAATGATTGATTATTCGCTACATAATACGTCATTAAAATACTATTAGCTTGGCGTATGCCTCACAATGCTTAGCATTTCGAACAGTTATTGGTTCCAGATAATCATACAAAGGATAGCGTTCTGTGAAGTTCGAATAATAGAAATATCTTGATAAAGCGAAAGGGTTCAGTGGCGAAAACGTTTGGGTCAAATGAATACATATTTCGGATTCAATACGCACTGAGCCCTCTTATTACAATGATCTTTAGGTTGTTTACTTTTCTCTTATATTGGGAAATATACCGAGTAGACGCGCAGGTACTTTATTAAGATGAAGACCATAAGTGATTTGATAGTGAAGTGGGCCTTATGCCAGTGTTTGACAAATTCAATCCAAAAGTAAATTATCATCTATAAAACAGATGAGGAGTTCCTCTGAAATGAGCAAGGCATCGCTTAGGCAGAAAGTCTTAAAAACTTAGTCGACGAAAGAAGCTAAGACTCATAACCTAAGGTAGGTAGGTGTAGTGAAGATGTGGTGAACCTAGCACTGGATATAGGATGTAATTTCGGTATCTACATGCGCCATTGTACGATAAATAACTTTAGTTGTATCCAGCTACCGGTACCATTGAATTTGTCCAATTATTTATTTATCTCGTAATTTATCTCTCTTTGAACACTAAACGTGTTTCGATTTCGCATTATATACCCAATAACAATGGTTTACATAGAATTTATTCATCTGAATACCTCTAAGCCTTCAGAATCAATAATAATCACCCAAGATTAAACGGTAACGGTATTTACAACAAAACGTTTAAATAACCCGTCAAAATAAATAAGAGCATTTTATATTCAAATTATGTGTTTACCATTGGGTGTTTTCTGTGTAAATGGGCTTTTGTCATCGAATATTGATGAAATTGTTCGAAACGAATACAAACTGATGTGTGCGTCATATTGTTTTATTGTAGTTGTGTAGATAGATGCTATTTGATGGTATAAATACAAGCCATAAGCAGCTTAAGCAGTGAGATGATCATCAGCGTCCTAGTATTTTCCCAGTTACATCCAAAACCTGTTTTTTGTTAAAGGGACGCATCATTTCTTAAAACTAACATGAGCGGCGTTCTTTGCCTCACTTAATAAACATAATATTTTTCGAAAAAGGTTGATTAAAAGACTTTCAAAAATTTTTATAAGCCACTCAAAACATTAAAAAGTATACAAGACATGTCAACGTCATATTCAACTTGTGATTTTTATACTAGAAAATATTTATTTTAATTTAGACATTACAATTATAATTATGGAGCCTAGTGTATCTAAAACTAGTTCGAAAATGAATCTGTTTGGATGTAAATGTTCAGGGATTATGAAAAATACCACAAGAGTGGCGAATCCAGGATGTGCAGATGATATTGATGCCGTTGCGATATTACCTGATGACTGGGTGCCCCGACATAGTGGTCCTATCCTCGCAAACTACCTTAAACAACGAGAAAGAGACCACCAAAATGTACACGATGACATATTGAAATGTGCAGCAAGTGCTAATGCCGATATAGATGCTAAAATACGCAATCTTGCCGAAATTCTTTTCGCAGATATAAACCATAATCAACTTATGATGGACTGCGTCGTTGAAAAATGTCATAAAATGGAAATTCTTCTAACGACTGATATCCGCGATGACGCTTTGAAGAAATTAGATGAATTACGTACACAAAGAATGGATCAGTTGACAACCTTTAAAGAAGAATCCACAGAATTGGAACGAGAAAGAGCTGATAGGTTAAAAAATATACTACGCGATAATTTCCAGCGTCTTGTCAGGGTTGGTCATATGACTCCTAAGGAATTATTGCACGATTTTGATAAACGCATCTATGAAATTAATCAACAGCTTTTGAGTAATTCTAGAGCATTCAGAGAATTAGAAGCGAAGCTACAAATACAAGTAGATGAAAGTGTTGTGAATGCAAGAACTAGTCTTAATCAATTGACTTTGGGCATTGGAGTGGTTTACAGACAACGTGAATCACACAGCGTTCTACGCACTCCAATGGAAGAAAGTTTGTCAAAACGTCCGCCTAGCGTCTTAAGATCTCGTGCACAGTCTTTGGCGGGATCATTTTTAGGTGATGTAGAACAATTGGATGCATGTGTTGGTCGCCTAGTTGAAGCGTACCGCACCGCAGTGCTAAACGTATATACCGGATACTCTAGTAAGTTCGATAACCTACAAAAAGATCTTGATGGTCATATCGATATCATAGATCAGTATCAGGTTCCTAAAGCGGAATTAACTGATTTACAAAAGGTAATTGAAAAACCATTACAGCGTTTGTCATTAATCATGGAATCAGAATCAGCTTTGGCTAGCTCTAAATTAATGGACTTTACGGGAACCGACGCTGCATCGTTGCAAAAGAGTTTATTGTCATTAGGTGAACGTCTTCAAGATACCTACTCAGTACTGCACAACGCAGGACATCTTTGGGATAATCATATTTTACGTTCTGCTCTTGCTCAGAAGTTAACAATTGCAGCCGTCGAAGATCTGTTAACTAGTCACGATGCAATTGAGCTAGCTAACGAAATTCCTATAAACATTGCCTTGGAACAATTACGATGTGCTGCCGATATAGATAAATTAAAACAACAATATGATATTATAATGTCAATGTTAGGTTACACTGCTGAAATGTATCTCCAACATAGTGAAGCCGAACTCGGACGTTTAGAGGAGTTTATGAACTTGCCGGCTACACTGACAAGTATATTGGTGTCTGAATTAGATCTATTCCTGGAAAAATATCCGCGTCCTGTGCAATCAGCTGATTTAACGAGTTCTCATGATCCATCTCGTCTACCGCTTCCACGTGCCATATTGCAGACACAACTTCAAGACACAGCCTTGCAAAATTGGAGAAATGGGTTTCTCGAATCCTTTGAAAGTAATATATCCTTAGTACCGGAAGAATTAAGACGTCAAGCTCAGTTATGGGTCGAAGAACGCAGTATATCATTACATATGCGTTATTCATTGAAAATGATATCTCACAGCATTCGTGCGGAACGAGTAAAGGCTGCGCGAGATGCGCGTCTTGAGGAACTACAACAACATGACCAACGTCTTGAGTCTCATTTAAATGCAGTTTATGATCTTGTTGAAAGTTTACCTACTCAGGCTACAGAATTTGCGGCATTCGACTCACCGTCTTTATATCCATTAGCTGAACATCTTCCTCGTATCGAAACTACTTTGAATGAACTTTCAGCGCAAGATCCACCGAATCCCGAAGCAAAGAGATGTGTAATGGCTAGCTTGGCTGTCCGCTTACCTATCCATCGACGTTTGTTCGAGGAGTCATTCGACAAAGCTATAGCAGAATTTAAGCTTCATATAGATCATCGTGTTCAAGAGGCTAGGATTTCTAATGTACGCTTCTTGGCTCAGATTACATTGTTCAGTGAGGGTGGTAGATACGCAGCTCAAGAGGCATTAAAGACGTGTGCATCTTTAGCCAAAGCGTCTGAACTGTTGGAAACTTGCGCTTCTAAAGCTACTGATGCGTTGAATCATCGTCGGACGCAATTGTTAGCATACGTTGATTCGCAGGTGCAGCCATTAATGCGGATTTTAGACGGTGCTGGTAAATCGGCTGCCAAACCAGATAAGGCCAAAACAGATAGACCGAAGAGAGCCACGGGAAAGAAAAAGTGATACTAGGATGGTTTTGCTGCATATAAAATTATTACACATTTATCTTTGCATTAATTTAAAAAGTATTTAAATGACGCTTGTAATTTTAATAAAATACTTGAATATAACTGTCATACACATATATTATTGTTACTCATATTTGTTGGGCTAAAATTATGTGTGAAAATGTCTAGGTGATTGTGTATTTGTGAGACCGTTTTTTAGTTTAATCCTCCAAAGCCAGCAAAACACGCTTACAATGTGACATTTGAATAAATAATTTAGTGTTTCACATAGATATTATATTTACGCCTTCACTTCTTATATGGAGGTGTGTTTCCAACATACTTGTCTACCAATTAGCCACACAGACCTTGCGGCTAAAATATTGCCATTGCAGATAGACCGTAGTGTGTGCGTGCATCTGGCAACACAGATTGTTGAAAATCTGTAGGTACATTTGCCTTTGTGGGCAGTGCACTGCGTAATTACAGCAGTCTCTATTGCTAGCTATCTAGTTAAGAAGACGCCATGATAATACTTGTATTTGTGATTAAATGTGTTGTAACAACTGTTGTTGATAACCTAATGGAAGGAAAGAGGAACCCACCACGCACCCTCGAATTGACCACCCCAACTATTGCAATAGAAAAAGGTTGACAATATCGAACTCCTCTAAAAGGATAAGCGATATAGGAATGGTATGGGTTCCAGGAAGATACCTGACTTGCAGTATCCCGCTGTATGCGCCGACTATTCTTCGACACGTGTTTCGCCTCTGCACGATTCATCCTCAGGAACGATGGGCAACGACTGAGGCTCAGTCGTCCTCAGGAACAGGCATCCTCAGGAACGATGGGCGTCGACTGAGGCTCAGTCGTTGCCCATCGTTCCTGAGGATGCCTCGTGCAGAGGCGAAACACGTGTCAAAGAATAGTCGGCGCATACAGCGGGATACTGCAAGTCAGGTATCTTCCTGGAACCCATACCATTCCTATATCCCTTATCCTTTTAGAGGAGTTCGATATTGTCAACCTTTTTCTATTGCAATAGTTGGGGTGGTCAATTCGAGGGTGCGTGGTGGGTTCCTCTTTCCTTCCATTAGGTTACAATGGAGTTCCGCCAAGTAACGCCTGATTCAATCAAATGTTGTTGATATTTAAAATTATCATATAAAAAAGAATGCCATAGGCCAGAGAAAGCAGTTGTTACAGGAAAATATTTCATTCACTTGTTAGTTTCGAAACGCAATATTACTATGAAAATTATATTTTATGTTTCACCTTTGAAATATAACAAGACTCAACTTCGTTACTTTATTTTGTATTTTGCCTTTGCTCCAGCACCGGCGGTGCAAGAGTTATTTTAGGTAGGTACTCAGTAAAGATCACGATAACAAATTGTTTCGTGTTATTTTTGCAACCCTCAGAGATGAAACAAATTTGTTACGTGTTACTGGGGCATATGTGATCCGACACGCCGCTATTTTGCTTGAAGCTTTACTGGACTAGGCAGAGTAAAAATGGCAGTAGACATAAAGCGTCCTCCATTCATCTCAAAAAGTTAGATATGATAAAAATTCTTTATTGTACACCAGAAAAACAGAAATACAAATACAATGATTAAATAAAGAACTTTAAACTAGTGGTACAAGGGCGGTCTTATCGCAAAATGCGATTTCTTCCAGACAACCAAGAATGGAATAAATCGTTAAGTTACACAGAGAATGTTAGGTAGTTAATTCTTCTTCTTCTCCTCGTGTCGATGGCAACATTTGTCATACGGTTATAGTCCAGTTTCGGCAACGCGTATAGCATGGTGCATGAGAGGAGCCTCCCCGAGTGACGTAGAAAAGCGAACATGCGTCACAACGTCCGGCGCACACTGGACAACTATCACTCGGTAACGCAGTCTAGTTGACCAATCCTCTCACTATGATGGATCAACACAAAAAGTTAATTTTTAGGTTTCTCAAAAACTGGATAACTATTTACAATTTAAAACCTCACACCATTTTTCGGTCGGTTTATAATATTATGTTGACGTAGAAAATATAATCACATAAATCATTGAGAAAAATATCTTCAAAGACACGAATCGAACCATTTTCTACAAGGTGTTGTATGGCCTTAAATTGTCCTAAAATGTTAAGCATATACTTGAATATAAAAAAGACATTAGTATTATTAATGGACTGCTCACCTGTCTACACTTTCGACTTGAATAAGTTACTTACGTTTTCGGTTTTTATTATGGCGTTTTCATTGAAGAAAATGTTTTATGACTAATATATTTGAAAGTTCTCCATAACTCTTAGGTATTACGCTGGGAGGAAGTCCTTTCTCAGCTGTAGAGGTAGCTTATGCGTGTGGTTAATATGATCCTTATATATTTTAACAGCCGTTCCCCGCATCTTTACTATACCTGCTTTTCGCCTTAGGGGTGATATTTTTATAGCTCTAGCAATTTGAGCTGCGATGATATTTTAGTCAGGAAAAGTAATTTTCATGGTGAAACGTAGGTGTAATATTTACATCTCTGCCTACCCCTTCGGGGGTACAGGCGTGAGACTATAAATAAATAAATGAAATAAAAGTAATTTTATATAGGTGGTGACCATGAGAATATAGGACACAAATTTCAAGTCGATACGAAAGTAACGATTATCCAAATAAGATGAACTTATTTCTTACCAGATAATATGCTTCTTTTTAACATCTAAAGTGACTTTTTAATCCACATGAACTTTCTTTGCGATCCTCATCCGAATCATCGAATCCTCAGTCCTTTCTGACAGAAGTAATCCATTCATCCATTTCTGAATGAGTTCATGTACAAAGTGCACGTTACATTAAGTTCAAGAGTTTAAAGCATTAATGGAGTAGAACATTATGCGGATTTTTGTCAAGCACTGCAAACCGACCAAGTTTCTCAGCATTTACATGTTCCTGTCATACTAGATGTTAATGCTACTCGCATCACATTAAGCTTAGGTGCTTGGAGCGGTGAAATACCGTAACGTTAAACTTACTGCAGAATGCAAAACTATTACTTATTCCCATGTGCAGGGCCAAATAGAATTATGCTTGCCAATTTGATACAATACAGTTATGTTGTTCAGTAATGTAATCTGTGAAGCTGATGGAATATGACGTAATAATGGCGTTTCATCAAGCCACAATGGGCTCGTGGCGTCTGCATCGTCGCTCAAATGTATTTAATTACTAGATAATTAATGTTGTATTACCTAAGCCTTTACGTTAATGCTTTTAAACCGTACGTATGATTTAGCATTCAAACTTAGTTAATACGCAATTTAAAGTAGCTTTGCTAAGTACGCCAAAGTTTGAATATTATAGCAGGGTTATTATGTGTAAGAAAAATAATTATAGCCATTCACATTTTATAAAAAATATATATTGCATCGTCAAAAGAATCCCAATTTTTTTCACAGCTAACAAACCTAAAAATGGTAGCATTTTACGTCTAAATTGTATAATGAAAAGTCAGACCTGGAACAACACATACCAGCCATAGAAATTGTAGTACCTACTCTTAAAATAGAAAGTATTAAGGCTTGTCGAGGGTTAGCTCTCGACTGGCCAGCTTTTTATACTATGGTAGAGGGTAGTCGAACAAAATAAATAACTAAATAAAACACGTACCGTGATAATCTTGGTAGTGCAGGCGACAAATGTAAACATCGCGTCGAGTGAGACAGCACAAGAGGGAGTGAGAGGTAAGTTTAATAGCGTCCATGTTGTTTTATTGCACAGTAAAGCTTGATGGATAACTGGAACGATCCTATTCCACCGGCTCGAGTTTTCTACCCACTAATGAAATTCTTTGTTAGGCTTGGCTTTTAATTTTACTATAAACTGAAGGTACTCACAATGAAATCTGGAGGCCAATTCTCGTATTTTATCTGACATCGACACAGTGTCTTCTAATTTGACACATATGTAGTTCGACATTGACACATAGTTTGACACATTGTTCAATTTACGACTTAGCCGCGATATCCTTCGAGTAAGCATCAGTTAATTTAGAAGAACACCATTTATTAGGTACATAATTATGACACCGAGATCTAGGCTACATCGATAAATCGAAACTGCATTTTGAACAATTATTATTACGAGACTGCCTCCGTGGTCCAGTGGATAACGTATGCGACTGCTGATCGGAGGTCCCGGGTTCGATTCCCGGGTCGGGCAAGTGTTACTGGGTTTTTCCGAATTCTCAATAGCAGCACGGAGTCTGATGATGTGCCCGGTAACGGCAATAGGCTCGCCCCCTATTACGTGGGACGTAAAAATTTATGGCGAAATGTGGGAGTAATATCACTACTCTGCCTACCCCTTCGGGGATACAGGCGTGAGTCTATAAAAAAAATTATTACGAGAATTGGTCCTCTGCTGTGTGTTGGCAGTGTTGGCACGTGTGTGAGGAGAAAACTATTTCTTTAAATTTTTAACCTCATAGGTATACTTCGAGACGGACACCGAGAGTTTCAGGAGACGAAGTTATTTGTAAGAGAGAAGTATAGGGAAGATAAGAACTTACATGGATAGTAATGGTTATACTCTTTCAAAAATACATTTGATAATAAATGCCAATTGGAAACAGTAATTTTGAAAGTCTAAGGGTCGGCACATATCTGACGGAAGATGCGTCGAACGTATCTTCGGTCGCGTCTATTCCGTCAAATGAGTCGGTACACATCTGACGGAAAATGCGTCGAGCGTATCTACATCGGTCGCGTCTATTCCGTCAATTTAGACCTGCTACATTACGCGTCTAGTCAGTTTCTGCGTTCAGCAACTACATTGCGGTTGCTTTGTATGACATTTAATTTTAAAACGTCGCCCAACGCGTCAGTCAAAATTCACTTGGTGCGTGGTGCGCGCGACGTCGACCGATAATGCGTTGACGGAAACGGAACAGACGCTGTACGCTCGACGTACTAACGGATCATCGGTCAGGTGTGAAAGGTTGAATGTTTTTCTATATATTTGTATGTTTTGGCGTTACGCGACCGATAATACGCGACGCATCTTCCGTCATACCTAGTTTACACTCTCGCCTCGCAGCTCGCGTGTTGTTGCGAGGTAGCGAGTGCCTGTTTACACTCTCGCGATGCGTTCAGTTTGCGTTGAGCCAGCAACGATGGAAGACGTCGAAGTAATAACGGCATTAGCTCTAGCCTTAACAAGTTTTTACCATCTTATAAAGAAAAATTTTTTTTTTTAACTTAACAGAACTCTGCTAGCGTAATACAAATAACCACAAACGTGTACCATAGACTTTTTGTTTCTGTTTTTCTCTGAGCTATAAAGTGTCCTCAATGTTTGATTTTGGTTGCTTCCATAAATATTTTATTTATATATTTATGTCAAAGTGGTATGTGATTTAAAATGGTATTTCGAATAATAATTTATTAGCTATGCAAAAAACGTGTGAGTCAAATGGAATATTTCATGTGATAGAGAGTAAACAAGGAAAATGATTGAAAAGGACATTTATTCTGATATTACTTAATTTATCAGTAGTAATTCAAGTATATTATTAACAAGTTAATTAAGTGAGACGATCGTCAATGTTATTTGTAATAATGTTTGATATGCAGAGGTTGGATGTGCGGGCTTAAGATCGGACTACGAAGAAAGCTGCGAGGAAGGGCTTATGTTTAGCAATTAATGTTTTTTGGCTGAGTTGAGAACATCATTACTTTGGACGGAGGTTAGATAGGTGTCGGATTTAGATCGGTCTATGAGGAGGTCCTTGAGTGAGGGCTTTATGTTAAGCAGTGGTCATCTATGACAACATCATTAATCATGTCACAAAAATAATCACTAAACATCACTGACTTTTTCTCTTGCACACTGTGAAGCGAAAAACTGCTATCGCTCGGCCCGAAAATTTGATTCTTCAAAGCAAGTGTTTGTAAATTTTTATGGCCATACTCAACAAAGCAGATTTTGTGGCAAGCCAATATGATTAAATCGTTCAAAGAGATGTCTCTTTGAACGATTGATTGATACATACATAGACTCACGCCTTTTTCCCGGAGGGGTAGGCAGAGACTGACATACCTCTCTTGCTTCATTCACTCCCGTCAAGTTTCTCATGCATGCTCTTCTGTTAAGGGTACTTCTGACCTGTCCTTTTTTTTAGGATGTCTCCAATCTGGTCAGAGAACGTCCGCCTAGATTTTCCCCTTTGTCCTGTGATCCTGTCCCATTCACACTTGCCTTATATATCTTCTTGAACGACAATCATAAATGTGATCGTGTGGCACCCTGAAACTTGCCACTGGCTCTCAGAGTGCCGTTGAACCCAGATAAAGTATCGCTTTTCTAAAGAGTAATTGTCGGTGCATATAATTACAGCAATGTGCAGCGGAGAGCAGTTGAAACTGTCAGGCATTGTTCGTATTATGAATAAGGTTAGAAATCAATTAAAACAACAAGTTTGCACTTGCACGCACACAAACAGCAATTGATTTTGAACATTATTCGATTTAGAAAAATGACGATAAAAGTTTACCAGTGAAAAATGCACACCGCTGCGCTGTGACATATCTGCGCCGGCCCTTATTAATGACATAATCTTATATGTGCTTCATTAATTTTGGTTTGTAAATATGCAGCAGGGCTATTTAGGTACCGCATTATAAGCAAACCTAACATAGCCTATTAAATTACCAGGCCAACGAGAGTTTTTATTAGCACATACCGCTGTTATAAGATGACCGACCATAGTTCGTAATCTGTCCCGCACTACCGCCTTTCATTTAGAATTAATATATAAAAATCTATCTAGAAAGGCGGCGATAGCCGAGTGGATATACCAACAGACTGCCATGCAGAGGGTATCGGGTTCGAATCCACGGCGCGCACCAATGACTTTTCGGAGTTATGTGCGTATTGAATGGTTAATTATCGCTTGTCCCGTGCCTCGGAGAGCACGTTAAGCCGTCGGTCCCGGTTGTCATGAAGATCTTTGACAGTCGTTACAGGGCGTCAGTACCTTCTAAATAAACTGACACTAGTCTAAACCATGGAATATCGCTATCCCTTCGGATTGCGGAGGTCAGACAGGCAGTCGCTCTGTGGAAAAGCTAATATTCAGCCAAATCCGGTTAGACTAGAAAGCGGACCCCAGATTGAAACTGGGATAACGCTAAGAGGAGGATGATGATATAAAAATCTATCGATTACATAGAAAACTTGATGTCTGCGGCTTAGGTTCAGTGGTACACAAACTATTAGTCTGTCTGTTATGTGTCTGTGGTTGATATCTGTTGGAAGTTTGCACGACTATGTTTGAGTGAGTCTTTTGAAATAAACCCGCAGTGGGATCTAACCGACTCGATAGGATTCGAAAGCTTTCCCGAGAGGATTGAAATTGAGAATTACGCCTCCAATAATATGCTTAGTTTGCAGTTTACAGTAATCCGCATAATTAATTCAAATAGGATGCCCACAGCAACGGCCGCACTTTTATTTTTAATTTTACCGTTTCCTCCCAACCCTGTGGGAATTTCGGTAAATCCCTTCTTAGTGAACCCCTACGATGCCCAAGGCAAATATGTACCAAATTTCAGCTTCTTGCGCCCTAGTAGTTTTGGGTGAAGCTTGTCTGTCAGCCAGTCAGCAACGCAAGAATTTTATATACAGGATGTCACAAGACTCATCACCAAGCCGAAGTCTACTCGTTGTGGACATCATGCCAAGTTATACTAACCAAAACTACTACCTGGGAAACGAATTTTTTTTTTGAGTTTTCGCATTTTTTAAACCGCGATTAAAAGCGCGCGCGTGCAATGCTCGAAATACCTACTCATCCATGGGGTTATAGAGCATCTAAAGAACATATTGGCAGGGTAAATGCATCGATTTTGTACCTAATTAGAAAAAATCCATACTAACTTTGAGCCTCAATATCTCCTGAACCAGTAATGTCCCAGGTATGGTGCCGAAGTAAAAAATGTTCGTAGTGATTGGTACAACATGGGATTTCAGTTTTCGTTAAGGGTCTTTTTACACCCTGTATACAGATTTGTATCTACTTTTAACACTAATCAAAGTGGTTGTCAAATTATTTTCTTTATGCTTAGCTCCGAAACCCCGAACATCAAAATTAATGGTCGCTGCCTCTTTCAAATAATTACTATTGAGGATAAAAGCTGTACCTAATTATGTTAAGTAAAACAAAGTTGAAAACACGTATACAATATCAGTTAATTATAATATTCATACGGCTGAATTTTCAGCAACACAATGTAATTATTATGTTACAAATTGAGCGTAGAATTACGATTAAGTAATTAAATAAGTGCTATTATTTAAACGTTACAGCTGTTATTTAATATTACGAGTGGCATAGGCGCATGTCTAGCGGTCTTACTGGTCAGTACTGTGCTGAGTGTTGTCGGTTGGATCACAAACGGTCAGCCATCGAAATAGTGACCTGTGCAAACGTAGCTTAACTTTACCGATCTATTAGGCACGAATAGCAAGTCAAGTCACGCTATGAGCACTACTTTAATTATTATTATAATTGTTCATGCGATCTGCTGATCTGTCCATGTGCTGCAATTGCACAAGCACTCTCTAATATCTAACTTTAATATCTTGGTTTCGTTCACGGATATGTCATCTACCCTTTTTTCTAGCTTATTATTCTGTACATAACATTCTCATATTGCTTTTCCTTTCAGTCCAGAGCTTTTAATTCCCGTTCCAATGTTTCTCGTAGTAATTTTAATCAAAACTTTACAGTGAAAGTTTTAAATTAAAATTGTACGTAAACTGATGCCGACAAGGGCTTACTGTATAGCGGAACTCTGATACAACGTTCAAAACATTAATTAGTTTTTTATTAAACACGACGTGACGACGAATTATCGACCTCTCTTCTTATTTTAATGTTAGAGACGTGCAAACTCTAGAAAGTGATATGGATTGAGTACTTAACATTCGTTTCAGTAATGGTCGTTGCAAGGTTTAGCATTTATTTTTTTCAAAAAAGTCGTACTTGGTACGTCCGATTCGAGCTCGTCAAAGTACGGTTCGAAGTAGTCGTAGAACGATTTCTATGGTACGCACTACAGCCGACATCCGTCATCCGATTTCCTTCGAATTCGGCGTGTGATTTCTAGAGCTTTATTTTGACCGATTTGGATTGGAAGTAGGTAGTGCGAACTTCTCTTACCATTTTTATACGTTTATACGTATTACTGGTTTAACTGGTGTGCGGTATTTCTTTCTTTTTAGAAAGAAATAAACAACGTTATGACTCTAGCACTCGGTGGCTGCTACTAGTGGCGGGTGACCGCCATTATATGTCCAAAAAAGCTTCTAAATAGTGAGAAACAGGACAGCGAGTACCTATGGCACGTCACACTTTGTAGCCCCGCACCCGCACCGCAAGGATGGCTGAGGCCCTATATTTACTTACTCGAATAAAGCACATTGCACGAAAGGATTTTATCGTATGTTACAAAGGTCAGTTTTCAGAGACCCTTGATCGCAAATTTTATTGAGCGTGACAATGTAAGCTTGCTGTATTGTTTACAATTTGTTACCTCATGAGCATGTTCAGTTTTGCCCTATATGCGTAGCTCGTAAATATTTCAATTACCAATCCTCTGCTGGGTTGCGATTAAGGGTTTTGCAATAATGTTGAAATGATTTGCCGATGAATTCGCTGGATTAGCTGGTAAAATGACATGTTCATTCATATTCATCGTCAGCCCTGTATATAAATTGTCACACTGCTGGGCACGAGCCTTTTCTCAATATGAGAAGACAGGCCATAGTCTACCACCCCGGCCAAGTACGGGTTGACAGAATTCACAAGTCTTTCGAAAATTTTGTGGCAAACTCTCAGACCTGCAGTTTTTCTGCTTGTGTTCCTTCACCATTTAGCAAGCGATAATTAACAATTTAATACGCACATAACTTCGAAAAGTCATTGGTACGCGCCGTGGATTCGAATCCGAGACCCTCTGCGTAGCGGTCCGTCGGTCTCTCCACTAGGCTATCGCTGCTATGAATATAAGTTAAAATACTGATGGATAACAATACCGTACCATACTCCATTGCATACCTACAAAACTAAATGTATATCGGTGCGCAATAAAAGCAGGACCTTGCAACCAATGTTATGTCTAAGGGTGATATTTGACACAATTGACAACTTTTCTTACACCAGTCCAAATATTTCCCTACGGCACGGTTATGGTTAAGTATAAAAAATATGTAATGTTCTTAAGTGCTTCTGGGGCAATAAACGTAAAGATAATGTTCCACTGTGATTCGGTATCTTTCTGAAGATTAAAACTTGATTAAAACCAAGCCGTCTCGTGCCCTTTTCATTTTCGTATATTCTTCTTACAAGACAATGTTGCATTACATTTGCTTCAAGAGACTGTCTCATGTAATTGGGATTAAGTACTTTTCGATACTGGCTTCGTAACAAAAATAATTTTTGTTTTGTAAACATCTGTATATATAAAATCCTTGCGGTACTGACTGACTGACAGACAAACCTACAGCCAAAATTATTGGGCGCAGGAAACTGAAATTTGGCATGTATGTTCCATGAGGACCGTAGGGATGCACTAAGAAAGGATTTCCTGAAATTCCCACGGGATCGGGTAAAAACAAATAAATAAAATAAATGTGCGAGCGTAGCTGCGAGCATCCTTTAGTTTTAAATATTCTTCATAATACATATATACAGAGTGTCACAAGACCCATCACCAAGCCGAAGTCTACTCGTTGTGGACATCATGCCAAGTCATAATAACCAAAAATAATACCTGGGAAACTTTTTTTTAGGTTTTCACATGTTTAAAACCGCAATTAAAAGCGCGCGCGTGCAATGCTCGAAATACCTACTTATCCATGGGGTCATAGAGCATTTATAGAACATATAGGCGGGGTAAACGCATCGATTTTGTACCTTATTAGAAAAATTCTATACTAACTTTGAGCCTCAATATCTCCTGAACCAGTAATTTCCCAGGTATGGTGCCGAAGTAAAAAATGTTCGTAGTTCGTTCTTATGTAGTACAACATGGGATTTCAGTTTTCGTTAAGGGTCTTTTTACACCCTGTATATATATTTAAGATTATCTATTTTATTTAATACTAGAAGATGTGCGCAACAACGCAATTTTTTTATCCCGTGGGCATTTCGGGAAATTCCTTCTTAGTGCATACTTACGGTCCCCAAGGAACATATGTACATGCCAAATTTGAACTTCTTACGCCCCATACTTTTGGCTTTGAATTGTCTGTCAAGTTTTATACATACAGAATATTTAATAGACTATAGGTACTCGCGGCTCCACTTGCGAAGGTGTCGGTTATCGCGACTAAATGGAGTATACTTATATTTACGTAAAAACGGGTCTCAAGGTGTAATTGTTGAAATTAAGGTGAAATTCCTTGTTGTCTCGACGTTTCGGCGTGGGTTGCACAGCTTGTTGTTATTCTGATGGGTAAGCAATATTACGTACTTAAAATTTCATAGAAATCTATTCTTCTAAACCGATTTTATAAAGGTAAAGAGTATGCTTGGTTCGACGCGCGTTATCTCAAGAATTATTGGTTCGATTTTAATAAATAGTAGACGATGCCCGCGGTTACACCCGCGTAATTTATGGGTACTGCTCCGTCGCTCATAGTGTGATGTTATATAGCCTATAGCCTTCCTCGATAAATGGGCTATCCAAAACTGAAAGAATTTTACAAATGAGACCAGTAGTTCCTGAGATTAGCACGTTCAACCAAACAAACAAACAAACTCTTTAGCTTTATATATTAGTAGGTATAAGATTTGTGTAGGAGAGCTCTGAGCTCATTTATCGAGGAATGCTATAAGCTAGCCACATTGCGCTAGGACCCACGTGTGTAACCGCGTTCTCAGCCGACTATGCACGCTGACTACACAACAGACTTGTTGTGTACAGTACATATGGCTTGAAGCTAAGAGTTACGAACATCCATTCATCTGTACAAGCTGTCGCCTTTATACTACTACTAGTAGCAAAACCAAGAAGATAAGATTTGATAAACGAAACCTTACGTAATTTTATTAGATTTATCGTACGTGCTCCTTCAAATAAATATTATTTACGTACAAGTAGCACTTAGTTGTAAATTGGCGCCAGAGAAAGGTATATAATCTCGATGCAGACGGAATACAAATGAGACACAAGATACTGAAACGATTTTACTTTACCTTTGTTTTTGTCTCGAAAGGGGAACGTTTGTTTGAATATTGTAGGTGAATACTGCAGATTTTCGTTTGAAGAAAATACCTTTTTACTAGCGCACGATGTTAGAGTCTGAGTGTTGAGTATTTAGCATGTCATTTCTTTTTATGTGGGTTTTTTTTTTGTATCTGGATAGCAGCGCCGTTTACTGGATACCAATGTATCTACAATAATATTATAAAGAGGAAAAAATCGTATTTTTGTTTGTAATGGATAAAGTCAAAAAGTACTGGACCTATTTTAAAAATTCTTTCACCATTAGAAAGCTACATTATCTGCGAGTAACATAGGCTATGTTTTATTTAGAAAATATCGGGGTCCGTAAGATATTTGGGTTTTTCGGGTACGCGAAGTAGTTCCCTCAGGACGCGGGTGCAACCGCGGGGAACGGCTAGTACTTCATATAATTACCTAAAGCTGAAGAGTTTGTTTGCTTGAACGCGCTAATGTCCAAAACTATTGGCCAGATTTCAAAAATTCTTTCAGTGTTAGATAGCTCATTTATTGAGAAAAGCTATATGGCTATAATATCATGCTATGAGCCACGGGAGCGGAGCAGTGACCTTAAATAGTGCGGGTGGTACCGTGGGCTCATCTAGTTATGAAGTAAAACCATCTATATTTTCTGTACATATTAGAATGTTTATTTAATTGCTGTTTTATTTTGTTGCAGGTAAGCGAATTCGCTTACCTGCAACAAACACAAACAATAGCAACAAAGCAATTGCTTTATCCAATATGGTGGATACAATTTATCGAAGACATGTACGGGTGGACTTCAGCAATACGGTAATGTACTTAATACGTGTGTACGTTTCGATGGCGCGGCCATGACGATTTTTTTTTAAATGATGACAAGATTTTGTAAAAATTTGTAAAAGTAGCCCCCCAAAACCATAAATTTGTCAAAGCTATGGTTAAAAAGTTATAAGGGTTTGAACGTGGCCGCGCCATTGAAACGCTCCGAACCGCGCGGCCACGGAGATCTTTAAAACTAAGCATTGCAGAGACCTGAAATTTTGGTAAGAAACAGATTGAATTTGTAAAAAAATTGTAAAAATATAGAAAAAAATCCTGAGCTTATATTTTAGGAGCTACAATAGTAATTTTATCCGTCTAATCATATATTTATATAACTACTTGTGTGGCAAAGGAATCGTAATGTTCCTCGAATCTTTAAGCGTTTGTTGTTGTAGTCTATGGTAGGTCTTGGGAAGGAAAATTAGAATTGTGTTTTAAGAGGGGCAATTTTTGGCGCCTTTTTACTTGCGACCGATGAAGAGGGTTTTTGCATATGTGTTTGTGGCATCGTAGCTCTTAAACGAATGGACCGATTATAATGTGTACTATTTGTTTAAATGCTGACGTGTTCGAGGTCGTTCTAAGCTACAATTTATGAAGCTCCAACATAGGAGCTCACTTGACTTTTTTAGTTTATAATTTTGTTATAATAATCAAATCGTTACGAGAATATTACCAGTGCAAGCAAGGAATGACTGTATCACTTACTTCAAGTCTTCAGTAGTTTTTTTATTGCCGTGGCCACATAGTCTTAGGCCGTGGCGCCAACTGG
Organism: Euclidia mi; assembly: GCA_944739405.2. Taxonomy (NCBI): domain Eukaryota; kingdom Metazoa; phylum Arthropoda; class Insecta; order Lepidoptera; family Erebidae; genus Euclidia; species Euclidia mi. Next base: position 50,799,921 of record OX123195.2, read on the forward strand.
ATGAATAAGGCTCTCTAGCCAGCCAGTTTATGTAATCGATAGTAAGAAAAATATCGCACGTCATCCATCGACTTCCAAAGAACAATGGCCACTTCTCATACATTGAAAAACCAGATAATGCATTATTGCGTCTAAAGATAAAATGTTCGAAAACTCAATGATGAAGAAATTATACTGTAAAGACAGTTTTTCTTATGTCGTATTACTATTTACTTCGTATTAATTTGACAGATTCTCTCATGTCCAATGTCACCGGCGGCGTCTTTACGTCAAAAACGTTCCGTTGCTTCCTTATCCAATATTTTCAACGACACAAATACATTTATATTTATATTTTTATTTCTTTAAACATAAACACTTGCATTCATTTATGATCAGCTTTTAACAATTTCATTCAATTTATAATCAAATTAAGTTTTCTCGAGGTTTTGACAAACCAGTCGATATAGATTAGCTAAACAAGGAAGTATTTTCGGGTACAGACTGATAACATAACTATGCAGCGATTAAAAATATTTTAATAAAGATGCGTTCACGAGTTCTAGAAAAAATCTTTACAACCCAAAACTTTTCTTTTTACCTAGGCTTCTTTAAAATATAATTGTTAGTGAAATCATTACACTATAAAATAACCTTAATTTTAAAATAAGTTTTATTTCTAGACATTATTAGGGCCGAAATGGCCGATGTTCTTTAGTGCAGTGGAATAAGAAACGAATTTGCCGCAAAACATATCTGTATAATCTATGCGCAAAACTTTTGCAGATTTATTACGTACTGTTACTATTCAACCTTGCTAGTTTGGGCATAATGTCGATGTGAGCCAGGCGCCGTACAATGTCCGGTATTATTGGAATTTATAGCTTTCTCCCGATACTATCGAATTATATGAAAAGCCAAAACGTGTCCAAAAAGGCACGTTTGGCTGTGCATAGAGGGGTGTTAGTACCTACTCTTGTGTATGGTTTTATACATAAGAGTAGGTACTAAAAACCCTCGTGTTAGTACCTACTCTTATGTATGGTAGTGATAGTTGGGTATGGCAGAAGAGTCATGAAAGTAGAATAAATGCTGTAGAAATGAGAGCACTGAGAACTATGTGTCGTGTGTCTTGTACTGACAGAGTAAAGAATTGTGTGATAAGAGAGTGTTGTGGGGTAAAAGAAGATGTAGTGACAAGCATCAAGAAAGGTATGCTAAGATGGTTTGGGCACGTGGAGAGCATGGATGACGAAAGATTGACCAAGCAGATATACAAGGCAAGTGTGAATGGGACAGGACGAAAGGGAAGACCTAAGTGGACGTTCTCTGACCAGATTGGAGACATCCTAAAAACAGGACAGGTTAAAAGTACCCTGAACAGAAGAGCATGCATGAGGAATCAGATGGGAGTGAATGAAGCAAGAGAAATATGTCAGGATCGTTGCAAATGGCGTTCCGTAGTCTCTGCCTACCCCTCCGGGAAACAGGCGTGAGTCTATGTATGTATGTCTAAAAAGGGTTAAATTCAGGGCTAGTAGCCGGTCTCAATATTCTATCTATCCATGGATTTAGCGTCTAGAGATATACATCTGACATAAGTCCATACAAAATATGTTAAAGTGTCTCTCTTGTAGCCATATTTATTCTTTTTTTTATGGTAATAGGCGGCAAACGAGCAGACGGATTGCCTGATGGTAAGCAATTACCGCCGCTGTTGTGCGTTGCCGCCTCTTCGGGTTGGGAAAATGGATAGTATGAGGAGTGGGATCAGGGAGAAGGAATAGGGGATAGGGTCTCCGGCACTCTCACTCACCGAACGAAACGCAACAGTTTAGGTACTGTTACTTTACGTCGATTTTCTGTGAGAGGGTAGTACCTCTCCGGTCGAGCCGGCCCATTCATGTTGAAATCAGCAAGGCTCTACTACCTTGAAAAGAATATACCGAATAGTGGGACCGACCGTAAGTCTGTAATATTTGCTTTTGGGTTTTAGTTTTATGCCGTCGTTTTACCTACTATATCGTTTGTTGCGAAACAGTAAATGTAAATCTAACTTCCACCTTCACCAGCCACTTCCAGTTCTCGCAAAAGAAATTGCGTCACTTGACCCCTTTACCTTTTTACCCAGGTTGCTCTGTAATTAACAGAAGTAGGTACAAACACGGTCTGTATTACCGATAATGGAACAATGAACTACAATTAGATAGCTGGATTGGATTAGTACTCGTGGTATAATGCTCATTAGTGATAACGATATTTTTATGTGCGAATAGATTGTTCTGAAGTGGCTGATGTCATTTTGAAGGATAATTTATATGTAGATTATGTGAATTTCAGTGCCATCAAAATAGTGATTTATCATCGTCATGAATAGCATATCAATTGTTCAGACTGACAACTGACAAAATCCCAGAGCATAAACTGTACTTACGCTAGAAACATTAAATTTGGGATTAAAACTAAGGGATACACCCTTACTAGGTGGGTTACTATATTCCACTCCTAAGGGGAAAATAGAGGTTTAAGCAATATGAAAATGCTGTTATAGATATACTATATATTATTATAGACAGCACATACGCAGCACTCAAATTACAGCGTATGCGTTCTTACTTCCAGGAGGTAAATTTGTGCCGTAGGTACAAACTTCTACCCTCAAATTCCCTCCTAGTTTGATTTTTGCAACTTATACTTTGAACATTTTAAATGACCTTGCGATAACTGTCACCCACATCGGCGAAGCCGTGGGCCGAAGCTAGTCTGTAAAATAAAAGTATCGATAAAATTATACCGTCACTACGAATATCAATACAATCTTTATACTATGAACGAGATCTCAAAGTTTCAAATGAAGTACCTACTATTTCATTTTGATGGGTAATGTATGGCCATGGTCATAAATGTAAGATTCTTTTAGAGATGATCGTGCAATTGTATGCCTCCATCTATTATGTTATATAAAACGTCACATCTAATTAATTATTTTGTCGCACCATAGTAAATTACATTTGTCTCGTTTTCACTCGCGATAATTGAAACATGCCATCTTCTGTGAGGACTCATTGTAATGTTGTGTGATATCGCAATATGGAGTTATCCACGAGTGCGTTAGTGTGTAATTTCTAAAAATTTACTGATTTGTGAATAACCTTTCTTTAAGGTTCCGTAGCCATAGTGGCTTTAAACTGAACCCCTAATAGATTCGCCATGTCTGTCTGTCTATCCGTTCCTATGTCACAGCCACTTTATGCCGAAACTATTAAGACTACAAATTTCAAAATTAGTACCTAAGTAGATGTTTTCTGTGAACCGGTTTACGATTTACATACAAAAAAAATAATCTGTCCTATACAAGCGGGGTGCCTATGGAGATTTTTACATTTTAATTTTGCTTCCCAAAACGCTTGGTGCTCAATATCAATAAACAATATCAAAATACAAACACCAAGGAAAGCAAAGTTATTTTTGCAGGCGAAAAATTGATAGTGATATTTGACTAGGGGCCTATGTGATGCTTATGTTAAGTGAATCCCTCTACTGCGTTAACCTTGATGAGCGAGTTTGACTCGCACTTGATTTAATAATTACTCATAATATCATTGCTCATAAAAGTTTGAGATCCGCACGCTCCGCATTGTTTCCCGCTTGCCGCCCGCGCATTCACTACGGACACTTGTATGAAAGTCCTATGGTTTGAGTTGCCCGCGTGCTCCCCGCGTTGCACCGCTCGCCGCCCCGCTCGTCCACTACGGACACTCCTATAGAGCTCCATATGTTTGAGTTTCCCGCGTCGCGCCCGCACCCGCGCCCGCCTTTCACTGTGGCCGAGCACTTAGAAATGCGCGTCGACGGCGCGTTAAAAAACGTGATTTGCACAGGCCCTAAAGGGAAAATAGAGGTTTAAGCAATATGAAAATGCTGTTATAGTTTTAGTCTATTTTAATATCATGGTAATAAATTATACAAATACCCTATAAATCGATTCAATGGATTTGATGACGGCACGAGTTTTCCATCAAATTACCTCTACTCAGCTTGAAAGCTAGTTACTGAAGTCCAGTATCAAAGTCAAAGCCTACAAACACAGTCGTTGATATAGCGATAGTGGTAGCTGGATTTCATTTTGTAAGGTACACTTTTCCCGTTAAAGTAAATAAGTGCGCTGACAAAGAGTCATGAGTGATGAGTTTGCCTATATGAGAAGAGTTGGAGAAATTCTTCTCATAAAAATGTTTGATCATCTTTTAAATTAGAAATAATACTGAGAATGGTTATAAGAATGAACACTGCTACAAAAATCCTTTAAGTACCTGCATGAAGGAGTGGGTAAAATTCATCCATACAACCATCCTTACATCCATCGGATCCATTCTAACAAACTTTCGCGTTAAAAATAGTGGTACGATAAAAGTATTTCTTGGGTCCATATTGGCTCACCTAAAGTTCTTTACCCGAAATTGTTCTTCCTATCGATTTGTAATCCGAATGATCACTTTTCCTAAAATTTTTCATCCTAAAGTTTTCATTCATACTATTTGTAGTGCAACCGGCGATGTTCATAACACTCATGTTTCCGAAAATTGTAATTCATAATATCATTAATGTAAATATATTTAAACTCTGACTGTTTTTAGGGTTCCGTACCTAAAAGGTAAAAATCGGAACCCTATTACTAAGCCTCCGCTGTTTGTCTGTCTGTCTGTCTGTCTGTCTGTCACCAGGCTGTATCTCATAAACCGTGATAGCTAGAAAGCTGAAATTTTCACAAATTATGTATTTCAGTTGCCGCTATAACGACAAATACTAAAAATAAAAAAAATGAAAATATTAAGGGGGGGTCCCATACAATAAACGTGTTTTTTTTCGTATTTTTGCTCAAAATTACTAACGGTAACAGGTAGACGCTTAAAATTTTCACGGAATATGTAGTTGTATATTACCTTTAATAAATAAATAATTAAATTAAAAAAAGTAAATAATAAAGGGGGGCTCCCATACAACAAACGTAATTTTTAAGCAATTTGTTACTCGATCTTAATAAACAAGTAGAAACTTAAAAAATATTTAAGTATATATACAACAAACGTGATTTTCTTTTATAGATGATGGTACGGAACCCTTCGTGCGCGAGTCCGACTCGCACTTGCCCAATTTTTTATCATAATGCTTTTATCCCTAAACATGCAGAAACACAAAAACAGAAAGAAACACTTACCAAGTGTAACAAAAATATATGACACTTTTACCAATACACTTTTAGCCTTATATTTAGGTGTTTTATACGATAGATTCGAGAAAATAAACGATTTGCAAAAATAACACTATTTTGGCTAAATTTTTCTAAGTCCTCACGCTGTAGCGCCCCCAAGGCTACACTCCAACCGAAATTCATAAGACACGACTTATTTACGGTTATGTTTATGGCCTGGGAGTTTATACCGCAGTTTTAAACGTACCTAAACCAATAACTATAGGACCGATTCGGTTCTGGCACTTCGCCGGTCGCTGCCGCGGCACGCTCGCTTCGCTCGCTCGGCTCGTGCGTTGTGGTCACAGTTCTAACCTAACTTAAACCAATAATTATGAATAGGACCATTCGTTTCTGGAACTTGACCATTGTACTTTTGTGTATTTGTACCTTGGTACTATTATTCTTAAATTTTATACATGTTAGGTATGTGAAAATAAAGTTACGGAAAATTAATGTATATAATACTGATTATTATGAATAAAAATAAATCTAAACAAAAAATATATGACTTTTAATAATAGTGTAAAAGATGGTTATTTTGAGAAAATATAGGAAAAAAAATAAAAGTGTAATAGATGTTTATTGCTACTGACATTATGAAGTTGAATGCTTCGGAATTATGAATATTAGAAACAGAGTAGTTAGGAATTGTGATTGTTAGGATGAAAAATGTTAGGAAGAACATTTTCGGATTTCCAATTATAGGAGTTGAAAATTTAGGTGAACTTTGGCGCACCCGTATTTCTCGTTAGTAAAGTTTTAACTAAAATCAGATTGAGGTCTTACAGAGAATGTGACGCGAGTTCAGAAGTTTTAGTGTCGAAGTCATGCCGACGCGTCTACGCCATTTTAACTACTTTTGAAGTATGAGTTGGGGCACAAAAAGAAGTGTCGCTTCAAGCTAGAACAACTTCCCTTTTACTTTGAGCTCGTAACAGTGAACCGATGGAACTTGGACAAGTTTTTTATAATGATGCTAAGCTCGACTCTGCTATTATATATGGAGTATGATAGAATTATGTTGCCTCTAACTAAATTAATACAGTCTTGTGAAACTGTCTAGTTTAGCAGTGACATGAAAGCAACTCATTTGAACTTAGAACCAAGTTTAACTAAAGCATGAATAATGGAATTACCCTCTACATATGATGACAATGTTGTTCCTCCAGCGTGCAGGCTTTATAAACTCCATGAGTTCTGTTTATGGAGGTCATGTAGGCATTCTTTTTAAAAGTAAGTCATATTAAACCTCTGCCGCTTTAGCCGGGCATTTGCTTGTTTGCCAATGTAGTAATGCTCCTATCGCACACAACCTAACCTTCTACCAACCATGTCATCCAACAGCCTTCGAATCGTTCTTTATTCCGTGCTCCTGGGGATGTGTGTTAGTGCAACGGTCCAAGCGGCATTTCATTTTCGTCTCGTATTCTCCTTCATTTTCGTCCTGCCTCGTCTCATAAGCCTTTTTCAGTCCACTTGCTGGACCTAGGCCTCTCCCAGCGAGCTCCATATGACCCTCTCTCCCATTTTTGCCTTTCAGTCACTACCAGCTAACAAAAATCATCTGACTAGCCTTCCTACTATAGCATCTGATGTAGGTTGACCGTAGTTCCTTCATTTTATCAACTTTAATATCATCCTTTTCCCCAAGGTCATTAGCGGTCGACTTCAAATGCGCCATGAATATGCTCGCAATTTATTGCCTATCGGTGTCAGGCACTTTTTTCGATAAGATAAACGAAGTTACGAACAAGTAATATTATCTGTTATGATTTGATTTTCGGGGATTTACTTAACTCGTGTGATGTGTATAGACGTGTCAAACTTTTAAGTGCCTTTTGAATTTTAGGAGCGCATTCTGTGATCGTGTAAACCATGCTGAAATGTTAAGGCATGCAAGCTATTTCACCTATTCTTTATATGATACTCATTTCATAAATTTAAGTACAAACATTTAGTATGAATACAAATCACAAGATTTAATACGGATGTTTTGTTTAGCTTCTGTTTGTGCGAGATGACAATTTTGCAAAAATCCGGTCAAAAATTGTTGGGTAAGTCCCGTGGGACATGATTACAGACGATACAGCACTTTTGTATTTATGACTTCTATAGAATGAAATATTACGATGGTCATGCTCATGATATCGCAAATATTCCAAATCAAATGCGCACTCGTAAACTTTTTCATTCCATCTAAGGCCGGCAGTATTTTCGACATACATACATAGACATACATAGACTCACGCCTGTTTCCCCGAAGGGGTAGGCAGAGGCATATTAAACGCCCACTTTTCGCCAGTGTTTTGATCCCACGTAATAGGTGGCGAGCCTATTGCCGCTTATTGGGACATTTTGTTTGCCAGAGCCTCGTCCGTTGATCGGCAGGTGCACCACTTGCAGGTGAGGTTGGTTTGGGACCCTAAGTTCTTGGTGGTATTTTCGACAGCTCAATAGGTATTATATGAAGATATTCGATGTGCTAGAGCAGATATCGCGATATCGACTCTCGGTTCATTTCTTCACAGTAGCACTTTACTGAGATTGAAAATATCGATTCAGTAACTTATTGTTTGTGAGCAGTATTAATTGGATCTATGGTTATTGGCGTTGTTTCCTCTTTTGTAAGAAAAAGAGGCCTTTAAAAATTTTCTGGCTGCTTTAAAATATCCTAAACTCTGACTTTACTTCACAAACATGATGTGATAGGGCACGATCAAATCTGTAATAAGCCTGCAGCTTTCTGAATATTACCTAGCCTAACCTACTGACAGAATAATAATTACATTGTTCTAGTCGTTTTATGATGTCACGTTTGTGGAAATCTATTAATTTGTATACAACGATATCATATAATAGAGCAGCGATAGCTGAGTGGAGAGAACAACGGACTGCTATGCAGAGGGTCTCGGGTTCAAATCCACGGCACGCACCAATGACTTTTCGGAGTTAAGTGCGTATTAAATTGTTAATTATCGCTTGCTAATCGGTGAAGGAAAACATCGTGAGGAAACCTGCATGTCTGAGAGTGCTCCATAATGTTCTCGAAAGACATGTGAAGTTTGCCAACCCGCACTTGGCCAGCGTGGTGAACTATGGCTTTCCCCTTTCATAGTGAGAAGAGGCCCGTGCGCAGCTATGAGTCAGTATAAAGGGCTCATGATGTGATGTGTATGATGTGATATCAATGATATCATATAAAGGAATTGTGAAGCACATATTATACAGTGAGAATCTATATGCTGCGTGGAATTTGCTACATGTTAGTAAAGTTAGAAACTTAAAAATCACTAGACTTTGTCCACGGCACCACCCGCGCGGGACTATTTTACCCACAAAGGGTGAATTTCTACATAACTTCACGCCTTTTAACCCCGAAGGGGTAGGCAGAAGTGTATTACACACCTACTTTTCGCCAGTTATGTTTCGGTCCCAATGTAATAGGGGGTGAGCCTATTGCCATCTACCGGGCACATTATTAAGCGACCGATAATTTACATTTTTAATACACACAACTTTCAATAATCAGAGATGTGTGCCCGGGGTGCCTGGGGATCGAACCCGAGACCATCGTCTCGGCAGTCCGTTACGTACACCACTGGGCTATCGCCGCTTGTGAATTTCTAAGAATCTGTTTTTAGTGCTCTTATACGTTCCCCAAAAAATGTATACATATAGACGGTTAAAAGGTAATAGGGCATAAGCGACAATTTTACCGAAAATGACTTTTAAATGCCATCCTATTAAAAAAAAATCACTTTTTCGAATGCGCTAACTCCCATGGCTCTACGATGACTTTTTGTCACTTATGCCCTAGTAAAAAACTGCGTTTTAGAAGTATCATTACGGTATAACCAACCGAATTTTTGGCCTTTATTACCATACAGGCGCTTATACCCCTGGAAAGATGGCATCCTTTTTGGTTTATTGTCGGTAATATACTTTTACTTCTTATTGGCGTAGCGATTTCAGGCGGTAACGCCTCTTTACCATTAGTATCTGTTTTGTAAGGTTGAATTTATGTCTTTTTACCTTTGTCATCAAAAATATTAAGCGTCGGTTAAACCTTACTACTGTTTATAAGTTTACAATGCAATTATTGCTTATACGCAATTACTAAAATCTAATTTGCAACTGAAATGTCGTTTATTCTCTACTACCAGTTAGGTACTATTATAATACAACTCTGTCGCTTACGCTGTATTATATGTATGCAATTCCTTAAGTCTTACTTTAAAGGAGAACCACGTTGGTTGTTATTATTATTATTTTAAAGTCATGACATTTAATGCACGTTACCATTTGTCCAGATAATACTGTGTCAACTGTGTGTTGGATGTTCTCGTTTTCTTCTTGATAGATAAAGCTTGATCTGTGGAAGTGCCACGTTACCTTTTTTTAACCCACATACATTGTCGCTAATCTCAATATCCTTACGATGTTTTGCTAAGCAGTGTATCTTATGCTCCATTACCTTCCGGCATAATCAGGCGAATCGTCACTTATCCTCGTTTACCCATTTTAGTTATTCTACAGATATGTGACTTATGCCATATTACCTTTTGGTATGAGGAGATGAAATGTAGCTAAGTCTTCTATTCTCTTTGTTTTTTTCTGCGTTTATGTAATTTATGCCGAAATATAGCATGTTGCAAATAAGGTCAATTGATCTAAGCGACATAAAATAAAATAAATCAATATCTAATCAAATAAATAAAACTTCCAATAAATGCTCTATTTTTTTTTTATTCCAGCGGTGTTGCCATTTTCTCGATATGATAATAAATAAAAAAGTTATGTCCATTTTTCTTCTATTTCAAACTTTAAATTGCTCTCCTAGACAATTTAGTTTTTGTTGCTTATACCCTATTACCTTTCAACCATCGTATGCTTAGTTGCCGCTTCTTGCATCCAATAGTTTCGATTGTGCGTTATCTGTCAGCCAGTAACGCAAGAAATAAATTGATTGATTTTATTGATGTGCAGTGGTTAGCTAAAACACATATTGGAGCACCCGTCGTAACAGAAGACAAACTAAACAACCTAGTTCATAAGAACAACAAACTGTATACTAAAAGTTAAATAGAGGAATAGCGTAACAGGGTCGTTGTTGCTAGAATATAGTCTCTTTCTCAAGTATAGTCAGGCTAGGTTGTATGCAGTTGATTGCTACCATATAACCGAATTTTCTGATTCGGAGAGGAGTAGAATTGGAGGTTGTATGTGTTTTGTTGATGATGATGAGATCGTTGGTAGTATAGTTCTTTGCAGTAGACTCCTTGATTGTAGAGTATCAGCATACAATCATCAAAGGGTTAGCATAAGTTAGGCAATTTATGTTTACGACTAGATTCCGTCCGTGGCTCTGCAGGCATAGATATGGGCTATTACGACAAAAGGTATTTATTTTTTTCAAGTATTAATCTGTATCACTTGCATAGATTTATCAAAAGCTGTTTAGTAATTTTGGGTGAAAGACTAAAAATCATCGACAAAATTTTTCGCATTTTCTAATACTTCTAAGATAAAAAACCCGACTGCATAAAAACTAATTATAAAAAATACGTGAAAATATTAACTTAAATAAAAACTAAAAAGAAAGAAACAAGCCCAGAAGTTTAGAAGTAATATGCAGAACAGAACGACTCACAGTCGGGGCCTCTTGGGAAGATTTGATTGGTAAAATTTGAATGGGCCCCGACTGTGAGTCGTTCTGTTCTGCATATTACTTCTAAACTTCTGGGCTTGTTTCTTTCTTTTTAGTTTTTATTTAAGTTAATATTTTCACGTATTTTTTATAATTAGTTTTTATGCAGTCGGGTTTTTTGTTTTTCTTTAATTTTTTTATTTTATTTTATACTTTTTAGTTACGATTCATTGACTTCGTTATAAAATGGTAAATTTCGCAATCGAGTGTTTGTATATCGTTTATACTTGAAATAAAATCTGAAATCAATAAGTATGAAAATTAGCGAGAATTTTTTTTTGTTAAACATCTTTAAATCGTTATATATCCTAAACTATTATTTAAAATGAAAAATGATAAAAGGAACCTAAAGATGATTTTAAAATACCTATTTAACGAAACCCCACTTGACATATTTCATCGACTTTAATTTTTTTCATTTTGACAATATGGCGTCTGGCTGCCGCTGTGGTGAATTTTGATTACTGTCATGTCTTTAGTGACACTCGCAAGGTTAAGACGAATCGATTGACGTAAGAATAATCAAAATCGGCCTACGCATTTGGTCTCTAGAACGCCACATAGAAACAAACATACATACATACATACATACATACATACATACATAGACTGATAAACACATTACCCTCCTTTGCGTCGCGCAGTCGGGTAAAAAAAGCTTCAGGTGTTTTTCCTAATCAGCTTAATTGCAACCTAAGCAATTTGCAGTGAGAAATCCTAAGAGATTTCAGTTAAATACTAATTGGAAAAGCGTCTGCTATTCCGATACTTTGCAGTTGGACACCCCTTTTGATTATGCAAGTGCAATTGGGATCAGAATTTATTCTTGTGTAGGTGTACCAGCTACCTGTTGAATTAGTGAGTAAATTTAGTAAAATGTACTGCGGTTTTAGCGATCTAAGATTGTTTTTGGTGAAATATGTACTCATGACAGATAAACAAGGCAGACTCAAATGAGATATAGACGTAAAGTTAGATGGCTACTGTTATTAGCACGGTAATGTTATCTATATTAGACGTAAAAGAAAGAAATCAAAGAAAAAAAATCCAAACGCGTGGAAAAGCTAATATTCAGTCAAATCTGGTTAGACTAGTAAGCGGGCACCGTGTTACAACTGGGATGGTTAAAACCTTTGACTCTAGGAAGATGATGTATCGCAAGTATTCATAATATACAGAACATTATCTTACGTTTGTTTGTTTTTGACCGCCGTACTCGAACAAGATTACTCAACAGTTTTCTTTGGCAATAACGAGTAAAAATGTGGGCTAAAAGACTCACGACTTCATTGGAAGAAACTAATTGTAACCCCTTCACGCGGCGTCAAGTTTGACTTGAAAAAGTAAAAATAACACTATCTTTTTAGTTCACCTTTACCAGACCCATTCCCTTTCTCTTTCATCCCGCTCCCCTATTCTAATTCCCATCGCATAGCAAGGTAATCGCTTAATCATCAGGCGATCCATCTGCTCGTTTGCCTCCTACTACTTATATAAAAAAAATGTATAGAGCCTTAAAAAAATACACTCGTTATCAGTTTACCATCCCAACGATGGCAATCGCAGAAAAAAATGGACCGTACCTAAATCTATAGCTTATATTTAGCTAGCAGTAATACGTATCTTGCCGTGTTGCGTATCCAATTCGCAATATGTTCCTTCGGAAAGGGTATATACCGATATGAGTTTTGGATCGATAAGGTCTGAAACGACTAATAATATAGTTGCGGGACAAAAAGTATTGATAGCGTTATTTTCGAAAAAATACTTTCCCTTACGTTGTCCAATTTGACGTGAATTATATGTCAATTTAACAGTGTTTACTGTTATGACCATTTCTGACTCTTCGTGACCTCATTAAAGTTTTCCCTTGGAGTACAATCAAACAAGTCGGCGGTGGACCAGTTTGAAAAAAATTCCCTTGGCTCAATCATAGAGTCGAGGCACACTAGAAACTGGTTTTGTATACGAGTGTCAATGTGTGTGTAAAGTAGCACTGGAAGCGACGATGTCTTGCTGAGCGATTCTCGTGCTTATGGTGGTCTAACGGGAAGTTGTTCGACTGTACAAACTAGGTACATGTTGAAAAATCTGCTTAGGGATTCTATGAAACTGTAACCAAGTGATAAGCTAACTTTTGTGCTCGCAATACTACAGCGAGTAAATATTATGTATAAAGTGGCGGCTTTACACTTTAGTTCAATGAAATAATATGTAAATGATACAAGCTTATTAATGTTACTGAATAGTACCTGAGTTAGTTTTACATTTTCTCTGCTCCTCTGAATAAATTAAGATGAAATTTAATATAAGTGCCCAATTCTCCTAATTATATTGGTTCAAAATGCAGTTTCGGTTTAATGTCATTATCATATTCATGTCACAAATGGTATTCTCCTAAATTAACTGATATTTGAATGTTATCGTGACTAGATCGTAAATTGCACAATCTGTCAACGTCGAACTATAGAAGTTAAATTAGACGATAATGTTATTAAATTAACAGAATACTGATTCTGAGTCACTTCAAAATTGAATCTCTTTTCGTTCAACATATAGTTTCAATATTATATAAAATACGAGAATTGGCCTTCTTGTTGTAACCAAATTTTATATTGTCAAATCTATCGCTCATAACATCATTTTTGCAGCCTGGATATTTCGGCATAGCTATAGCTATCTAACAGATATGACTGCAATAATAACATTTTGCAATGGTAGTTGGTTTCCTAGGAAATGTGAACCTCCAACTATCGATTATTGATTCTTCGGTGGAACAACCGTTTCTAGGTAAGCTTATTGAATGCATGCCATTATTAAAACCTAATTCACGGCATGTAATCCTTTTACAGCAGGCCTCCAAAGGGACATCTCTAGTAATAGTTTATAGGACGAGGTCGCCTGAGTCCCGAAGCAATCTTTGAAATTAATGGACTCTGTAAGCTGTTTAGCTTTTTCTACTAGACAGTTGACTAAGTACCATTTTGCAGGGCAGTTCAAAAATGTCGAAACTACTACGTGAAAAAGCAGATGCTCAATTTATTAAATCGCGAAAATTCTTGTTAGAATGCAGTTAAAACAGATAGTAATTCACTAACGGCCGGTTTCAATATTCGATCTATCCATGGATTTGGAGATTTTAGATACATATTTGACATAAGCTCTATAGAAAATATATTGCGTATAGTATATTGAATTTGGGGGTAAATGGTACAGTAAAATGTATAGGCTAATAAAAGGTGCAATATCAGCTGATATTAGTGTCAAATGATGACGTAACCCATCTTCATTCGTTTACCAATGACGTAATCATCGTCCACCATGCAAACATAGATATGTTATTACATAGATTCGTTCCAAATGATATAGATTCTTCACGGTCTCGCGAGAACATAGTGCAAGGTGACACAAATGCGACCGTCCTAAAACATTCCAAACACGTACGTCGTTTCGTCTGCATCGACTGTGAGAATGGATTGGCCGCAGACCTTACGTAATCTTGCAATACTGACTGTGTTCTCTCTATTTTATGGCTTCGCTTTTTATTTTTTAGAAGCAGTGCAAAGAGGAATCTTCTTGCAAATACAAAATGTAGTAGACGTACAGTTGTACTGGATTGAGTTAGTGCTCGTGCCGTGAAAATAAGCTCGTATTTGTCATAGGTTTTTGTGGTCTTCGTGTTCGACTAAGTGGTATAGACCACCGTGGAAGCTTGTCCACGGACACAGTTTATTTAAACGTCTCTGCCTATCAGGATGATTTACATCAGTATTGTGGCTCTGTTTGAGAGAAATCTAACAGAATATTACAAGTGTTATGGCATTCAAAAATGAACTTAAGTGAGTTGCGCTTGCGCCTAACCGTTCGATTCGATTCATTCGGCACAGATTCGATTCATACGGCAAACCGCGGGAGTTTTCCCGGCGGGCATCGAATCTTGGACAAGGTTATATGAGTTTAAAAACGCGTGGCGAGATCACTATGACAAGCTAAAATCGTACCGTATACAAGAGCCTTAACTTTACGAATAGATAACCAGATCTATCTTCTATCTATAGTTGTGAAAAGGGTTCCCGGGCTTCTTGAAGAAAGAGGTGGTTCATTGTCACCAGAAGATCAATGTATTCTTTGTCGTTTACACGTGCAGTGCAGTTGATCGGCTTAACGTCGCTACTACTTTATAATGTCTTACTATAGAGTGAATGTACATATGTACTACGGAGTGCAAAGCTTCATGACTGTTCCCGTCTGATCACTTTTTAGTATTGCTAGGGATATGCAGTATATAGAAATGTGCCATACCAAATACCAACAATAACTAGAAATATACCAACTGTATTTCATCCAACGATGTTACAAGTAAAAAGAAGTAGATACGTTATAGGCGTACCAAAAGCTGGACGCTAAACATGAGCCAGTTGGCAAGTCTGACATACGTGTGTGTGACGTTGCGAGCCGGCGTCATAGTGAAACTGACACATCTTGTCAACCGAAATTAAAATAAAATATGGAGTTATCGATGTGTGCGTTAGTGTATCGTTTCTACGGATTGATTACTACGTAGGTGACGTATCTACGACTTTTCTAATATATCATTGATTTCATCTTTTAATTTTTACTGGTTATAGAGCCGACTATTTTCATCCTTATTTGTACCTTACCGTAACTTATGGACATTCCCTGCTTTACTTCTTTATTCTTCGAAATAAATTGCTAAAAATTACACTCAGAATACTATGTTCTGAAGTTGTTCTGTACACATAGGTTTTGTCCCTTGCGGTAAATAGTAACTCGTCTGCGCAGGCCTCTAGCTATCCGTATCTTCAGTAATTTTCCCCATAGACTATCTGTACTTATTTGGAACATCCTTCAGACGATTGCCGAAACTACACGCGCGAGAAATATTCGTATATTCGTGAAAAAGTTTACGTCGCCTATATTCGATATTGTGGATGTAAATCGTTTTGCCAATCCAATGAAATATATTCGTATATTCACAAATGAAACTAATTTTATGAGTTCTGTCGACATTTTCCGATACGTAGTATTGAAACGAAGACAGTAAAGTGTTACTAGTAGCTTGGTAGGTAAAAGAAGTTGTCTTTTGTCACGAAAGTATTTTTTTTTATACCACAAAGATATTTTTACTTTACCACATAGGTAGATAGAATAAAAATGGCTTCGTATTCCATTTGCCGCCCTTTGTGGCAAAGTGTACTTTAGCGTCGCGAAGTGCTTGCTTCCGAGAGTCCCAGTAAAATGTTCGATGTCAGAGACTATCTTCACATATGCGTGCATTTAAGGAACGTTTTTTTATATATTTATTTTTCTGAAAATTTTCAGTTACTTACGTATTAGTTTGTCGGCTTACTAAGCAGTTTTAGATATTCTTTTGGATGATTTGAAATGTATTCTTTGTTAAAAAAAATTCATAGCCCTATGGCGTAGATAATTTTTGTAACACAATGCATATACATACATAGCTCTCTATATAGCTACACTACAATGTTTCGAATGCACTATTTCGGAAGCGCTACCTAGTCGTTTCCAGAAACAATGATTCAGCTTACGTGCTGTGATGGACGGTTGGTTGTTTGGTACATAACAGAATTGTCTCGCTTGCCTCCTAGCTCTTAGAAGGGGGCTATTTGGCATACATGGTTTGAACGGTTTGTAGCTTGATACGTAACGTAGTAGGGCGCATATAAACATGTAGGCAAAGTGCAAACAACGACTCTTAATGTTTCTTAAACCCAAATTAAACAAAATTATAAACAAACAATTCGTTGGTAGTGAGTAGTGCCTTTAGGTATATTCGTAACAACTTGCTCTAAAGCAGACCATTTAAGAACACTTTAAGTACGCAAAACAACACAAGTGAACTCAAACATTTTGCAACTTGTAAATAGTTCCCTCTAAGACGCTGTGTGTACACATTTAATGTTCTACAAACAAATAATGGACCGGTTAATTGAATCGGATGCTCAGTAAATTGACTTAAAACAACCTATTAGGTTGATTGTCAGCTGCCTACAACATTCATTGATCTATTATATTATTGTCTACCATGCGTAGGTGTAGTTCCTCGTCTGCTATAACATATCAAATATCATATTTTAACGATATGTTGTTTGTTACATGGGGGTGGCCAGGTATATTAATTTTCGAACGATAATAGTAATCAACCTCTCGCACATTAGCGTGCCTCGAAGCAGTAATCATTTAGTCGATTTATTGCTTTCTTGGATTCAAAAAAAGAATTCCATTACTTCATAGGGACGTACGACAAGCATTAAAACTTTTTTATTTAGCCAGCGCCATGACGCGACGTACATTTTCGATAACACGTTTTGAGTATTTTTGGGTCTGTGCAAATTATATAGCGATTACCCGACCCTTTACTTTAAAGCCCGTTCAAAGCCGTTTCATGAGTTGTATAAATATTTGCTTTATGTTTATAAAGGACGTTTATATCGGCTCAGATTCACTATACTATATTTTTGATAATTAAACTATGACGCATACCCTTATGTGGTACTAATTGTAACGGCAGTTAGCTTTTAATGGGTTTTATCTACACGTGAAAAGTAATTTTAGATAACTATCGCCTAACAACTAACGTTATTGAGGCAAAATATTGTTATAATTAGTAGTCGTTATTACAAATTGAGTGCCTTAAATATGTGTTCTACCATTTATATGATTATTTTACATACATACATAGTCTCACGCCTATAACCCCGAAGAGGTAGGCAGAGGTGTATTTCTACACCCACTTTTCGCCAGATATACTTTAGTCCCACGTAATAATGGGCGAGCCTATTGCCGTACCGGGCACATTTTCAGACTCCGTGCTGCTACTGAGAATTTCGTGACAGAAAAACCCAATAACACTGCCCGACCCAGGAATCGAACCCGGGACCTCCCGATCCCACGCGCACATTTATGCCGCGAGACCAACGAGGCAGTCGTATAGGGTTAGATGTCGAGTTTTCCGTCTCTACGCAAAGATGGTATTTGCATCGTGTTATCCCTTAGTCGCCTTTTACGACACTCACGAGAAGATAGGGGGTGGTGACACTGTATTCTATGCCGTCAACCACACGGTTTTTTGTTTTGATTATTTTAAATGAGTTTTAATTTTGAGTCTACGTGTTCTATGTTTGCAGTTTAGTAGCTTTTAGTTCTCGGGACGCAGGAATATCCCATTTTAGAAGAATGATCTTTGCATCGCCGTATGGTTGACAAAGAGAGAAAGCCTTAGTATTAAGTCCGCTTAGCGTACTTAGTTTGATGTATTGCGTATGACGTTTTACATTAATTTTACACTGACTTCCATATAAATGTATTATATGTACCACAAACCTTAGTTTTGAATATCCGATTTTGAGTAAATATACTCATTACACGTACTCTAAAGACTACGTAGTTATAAGCCTTGTCATGTGAGTGACGCATCAGTTAAATGTCATATTCAAATAACCCGTGTCATAAATTATTCGCCGGTGAGCAAGATTCTAAAATTAGTACGTAATATAATATTCTGGCAAAGACGTCTTTATATACAGTTTGATATCAAAGACGAAACGTTTAACTTATTAATGAGTATGTGTAATGTTTTTACGTGGTTTGATTTTCGCTTCATGTAATATCTGAATATGCAAATAACTGCGTTTTAGATTTTCACGGAAAATCAGAGCTTTGACATCGCTATTTCACAAAAGTAATATAGTGAGTAGCTTGCCAATATATTAGCTTCTGCCTGCGACTACGCCCGCGTGGAGGTCCGTTATCGGGAGAAAGGTTTGCCTGTGTAACACATCGGCTAGGTACCACGTGTGCTGTTAAAGTTAAATAGAGGTATAGCGTAACAGGATCCTCGATAGAACATGATATCTTTATCACGAACAGCCAGGCTCGATAGTCTTCAGTTGATTGCTATCATGTAACCGAATAATCGGATTAGGAGAGGAGTAGCGTTGGAGATTGAACGTGTTTTGTTGATGATGATGAGGTCGTTGGTAGTACCTTGCAGAATACTACTCGAGTAAGCAATACCTGAATTCTCTGGTGTTGCCAGTATCCTTACTCCAAAAAGTTTGCATTAGACTAGGCAATTTATGTGCAAAACAAGATTCTGTCCATGGCTCTGCGCGCATAGATCGACAAGCGGGTGAGCGCCCATATGCCCCTTAAAATTCGCCCCTTCATACAAAGGATATTGGGCACTTACAGTCTCACTTTTTGACGCGTATAGCCATTGGAGTAAATGCATAATTCATGATATTATTTTTAATGCTTTTTTACCTAAATTCATTGAAATCATTTGTGGGGTTTCTATTTTAATTTTAATTAGTACATAATACAATAAATACGTAATTTGTTGCATAATAGTGAAGCGACTCCTTTTTCAATTATAATCGATTGATTAAACGTTAAAATAAATCGTGGAACAACAAATTAATCTATATTCAGAACTAAAAAGTATTAAGAGTTGTCATTATAATTATTCTTTGATTATGTTACTATTTCTTTCGTTAACAAGCAATTTCTTGGCAAACATAAAACAATAAGATATAATCTGTAGTGTTACGATTCCGTAATCTATTGTTGGGTTACAACACTATTCGATGAAATGTCCAACATTACAAAATGGTGTTTTCTGTTTACGTGTTTTTTTAAGCGTAAGTTGTGTTGTTGATTTACACTTGACAGATAAATTGTTAGAAATGTGGTTTTTCTGAGAGGTACGGTACGTAAGGAACACTCAATTATTATGTACCAAATAATGTTAAATATGTGCCAGTTTTTAAACTCTATTGGTTTCAAAACGAATTGTTTTGAAATGTAACATAACCTCAACAGGTACTCAACTTATGGTTTTTTTTTCAAAACCCCACAATATTTAATGTTGAATTTAACCTTGTTTTAAAATATGACACTAACCCTTTCTTGTGGTTAATTTTCACAACGTTACTGTGTCAAAAGTTGCGCAACCAAGTGCCATAGTACGTTGCTCATTCTCCTTTGGCCAAATTAGTATGAAGTGGCGAATTTTAAGGGGCGTATGGGCGCTTCGCTATCGCGACAAAAGGTATTAATTATTTTGAAGTATAAGCTTTACTTGGTTTATCAAAATCCGTTTAGTACTTTTGGGTGAATTGAAAGAATAGTAAACATTCAACATACATCTAAATCATCCTCGCAATCTTTCGCATTTTCTAATACTTGTAGGATGTTCAGGTGATTTTCCTAATCAGCTTAATAGCAAGAGCTAGGTTTGCTATCTTTCGTATACCTAGTTAGGTAATTTGCCGGGAGAAATCCTAAGAGATTTTAGTTAAATCTTAATTGGAAAAGCGTCTGCTATTCCGACACTTTGCAATTGGACACCTCTTTTGATTATGCAAGTGCAATTTTGATCTGAATTTATTCTCGTGTGGGTGTACCAGCTATGTACCTGTTGAATTAGTGAGTTAATTTAGTAAAATGTACTTCGGTTTTAGCGATCTAAGATTGTTTTTGGTGAAATATGTACTCATGACAGATAAACAAGGCAGACTCAAATGAGATATAGACGTAAAGTTAGATGGCTACTGTTATTAGCATGGTAATGTTATCTATATAGATGTAAAAGACTTGACTGCCTCGTTGATCTCGCGGCATAAATGTGCGCGCCGGATTGGGAGGTCTCGGGTTCGATTCCCGGACCGGGCAAAGTGTTATTGGGTTTTTCCGTTGGGAAATTCTCAGTCACAGCATGGAGTCTGGTAATGTGCCCGGTACGGCAATAGGCTCGCCGCCTGCCGACCTAAAAATTTATGGCGAAATGTGGGTGTAATATTACACCTCTGCCTCTTCAGGGATAGAGGCGTGAATCTATAAAAAAAATATGTAAAAGACAGAAATGAAAGGAAAACATGCAATCGCGTGGAAAAGCTAATATTCAGTAAAATCCTGGAGGGGACGCTCCGCGTGGGCTTGACGGAGGCCTGCGCAGGATGCGTCCAAAGGGGCGGGTGCGAGGGGCAGTTCTTCTGTCCCTCGCAGTCGGGTGCGGTCGCTGGAGGAGAGGCGTGTCGGTGTTGCGTTGCCGCGCGCCCTATCTCCCGCGACCAAATGGAGGCGCACCATCGTTGCGTCGCGGTGGGGCCGCAGAAGTAGTGTTGCCCAAATGCAAGAACAAGACGAGACTTAGCCAGTCTTGGTCTTGGTCTTGCGCCAATACACCTGGTCTTGGTCTTGATCTTGGTATTGCGCTCCCAGTCTTGGTCTTGGTCTTGGTCTTGCAGCAAGAGTCTTGCAAGTCTTGCAATTACCTATCAGTCTATTACTATTTATTAAAGTTTTTAAATCTTAGAAAAACGTATTAGAATTGGAACATTGTGAGCTTGAATTAACACAGCCATCATTACAGCGGCATTCAACAACATAACCCCACAAATGTTGAAAAAAGTCATGAGTTCGATTTCTCGGCGCGCCCGGCTGTGTATTGAGAAGGGAGGCCAGCACTTCGAACCTTTTCTTTAATGCGTCGTGAGTAAAGAAAAGTAGGTAAACTAACGACCCGTCCGTTGTACGTAAAGTACATTGAAAGTAAAATGTTAATCGTAATTTTGTTACGAATAAATGTGAATAATAAACCAAAGTGTATGTAACAATAAACAAGCATTGATTAATTAATTAGTAATGGTATTTTTAATCACTCTCACTCCCTCGGTTTAGGTACCCTAAGGTAAGCAATGCACCTTGACATTATTTGGTGATATGATAGGTAAATAAATTTAGTATTGTATTTTAATTCAGATAATTAAATTTTTAGATTAGAATTAAGATAAGCGAATTACTTGCAATGTGTCAGGTTCTATCTAGGCACCTGTTACATTTCGATTTAAAATAATCGCAATTTATTTTCCTATTCATCAATAATTGTACCTAATCATAGGCAGGTAGGTTATCCAGTTAGGTTTAGTTAGATACTAATTAGACCACAGATAAGGTTAGGATGATGATAATAATTAAACTAGTTAAAATGTGTACCTATGCAAGTTATTACATCATGCGATTAATTGCATAACTTACAGAAAGTTTTTTTTAAGTAGGTGCACGTGCGCTGAACGTGGCGCGGGTGGCGTGGAGGAGCGGGGATGACGGGTGATAGTATACGTGTGTGCGTGCCACAACCACGACTATAGAGTTGTTAGGGTTGTCAAAAAAATATTTTTTTTAGTTTTGTATGGAAAAAAAAGTTTCGCTTTCATTATTAACATTTACGCATACGATTCCAAACTTGATATAGATAAACACCTTTAAATATTGTTGGGCCTAACTCGGACACCCTGTATACTTACTAGAATAAATTATTATGACATCTACTACCTATCCTTACCATTTTATCCTAATCATAATACTGCTTGCGTGATCAGTATAATGTATTCATTTTCATTCTAAGCACTCTGAAACTTATTTATTCTTTGGAACACCTGTAGGTACTCTTAAAATTCGAAATTATTTTGCATGAGTCTACCTACGCCCTGTGGCGGCAATCAAATAGTGTCAAATGTTGTGATTTCGGCGCGGCGGCAACGATTGTTGTATATGATTTCAAAAGAAGCCGCTGGCGCGTGTATCATAACCATGTACTTCCGAAAAGCGGCAAATTTCTTTGAGAAGTAAGTACAAAACCTTTGATGCCGCATTATCAAAGTGCCGATGGTTAAAACATAACTATGCATGCACTCAGTTTGATTTTAATTTATATTTTTTTATTCGCTATGTAGGTATGTTTATGGTACCTATTAGTCGTAATGCGCATAGGTCCAGTTTTTCATATTCTTTGATACAGTTTTTTGCGTCTCATAGAATTCCTAAGCGTACCTATATACCGAACTGTTACACCTAACTACTCCGTGAAATAGCGCTAAGTCCTAGCTGCAAGACGCAAGAGTCTTGCAGGCTTAGTCTTGTTCTTGCTCAAGTCTTGCACGATCAGTCTTGGTCTTGGTCTTGCTAAAAATACGCGGTCTTGTTCTTGGTCTTGGTCTTGCAAAAACGCAAGAACAAGACCAAGACTGCAAGACCAAGACTGAATTTGGGCAACACTACCCTAAATGCACGAATGTACATATGCGCGAAGGCCGCCATTTGTGGTCAACTTTCGTGAATTTACCTATACAGCTTAAATCCGCTTTTGTGTGATCCATAAATTGTTATTTAAGATGTGGGTTTTCCCTGTATCCGTTGTGGGTTTCCTAAGGCAGAAATATCAATTACAGGCATGGCATAGGACAAACCCAATCTACGTAAAAATAATAATATAAAAGAGCAATAGCACTATGGAATAGCTAATATTAGTAATATTTTGTCAAATCCAGCTCGACTTGTAAGTGGACCGCAAGCTCTACATAGCGAAAGTCTTGGATGTAACAGATAACGCTAGAACCATCAAAGAACAATAAGCATCCATGTCTCAGCGCGTAATAAAAATTAAGAACCATGTGTTATAATTATGCGTTCTCTTCTAAATGTTTTTTTTTTGTAGACTCACGCCTGTATCCCCGAAGGGGTAGGCAGAGGTGTAATATTACACCCACATTTCGCCATGAATTGTTAGGTCCCACGTTATTGGAAGAAAAAAATTGTAACCCCTTCACGCGGCGTCAAGTTCGACTTGAAAAAGTAAAAATAATACTATGTTTATATATTTTCTCCTTTGCCCTCGCACCTCCTATTCTAATTCCCATTGCACAGCAAGGTAATCGCTTAACCATCAGCCGATCCATCTGCTCGTTCGCCACCTACTACTTATATAAAAAAATAGTATAGAGCTTTAAAGGAATACGCTCGTCATCCATTGATGTATGTCGTCATCAGTTTACCATCCCAATGACGGCAATAGCAGAAAAAATGGACCGTAACTAAATCTATAGCTTATATTTAGCTAGCAGTAATAGGTATCTTGACGTGTTGAGTATCCAATTCACAATATGCTCCTTCGGAAAGGGTATATACCGATATGAGTTTTGGATCGATAAGGTCTGAATTTCAGACTATATTATTAGTCGTTTCAGACTCTGAAACGACTAATAATATAGTTGCGGGACAAAAAGTATTGATAGCGTTATTTTCTAAAAAATACTTACGCTTACGTTGTCCGATTCGACGTCGATTCTATGTAAATTTAACATTGTTTACTGTTATAACTATTTCTGACTCTTCGTGACCTCATTTAAGTTTTCCCTCGGAGTACAATCAAACAAGTCGGCGGTGGACCAGTTTGAAGAAAATCCCTTGGCTCTCTCATAGAGTCGAGGCACAGTAGAAACTTGTTTTGTATACGAGCGTCACTGTGTGTGTAGTAAAGTAGCAATGGAAGCGACGATGTCTTGCCGAGCGATTCTCGTACTTATGGTGGTCTAACGGGAAGTTTTTCGACTGTACAAACTAGGTCCATGCTGAAAAATCTGCTTAGGGATTCTATGAAACTGTAACCAAGTGAGAAGTTATATTTTGTGCTCGCAATACTTCAGCAGTAAATAATATGTATAAAGTAGAGGCATTTATAGTTTGGTTCAATAAAATATGTAAATTATACAAGCTTATTAATGTTACTGAATAGTACATAAATGAGTTTGTTTATTACATTATCTCTGCTCCTCTGAATAAATTAAGATGAAATTTAATATAAGTGGGTATAGAAATAATATGAATAGGAATAATATCATGTTGATGTAAGGGTAACATAACTATGTAATCATCTTTTTGCGAAAATATCAGTGGTGTGCCAAATAGTCATATGAAGTAGGCCTTTTATCCAGGGATATTACTGAAGCCCAATTATAATTATATTGTTTCAAAATGCAGTTTCGGTTTAATGTCATTGTCATATTCAATTCACAAATAATTTCTCTTAAATTAACTGATATTTTAATGTTATCGTGACTAGATCGTAAATTGAACAATCTGTCATCGTCGAACTATAGAAGTCAAATTAGACGACAATGTCATTAAATAAACAGAATACTGATTGAGTCAATTCAAAATCGCATCTCATTTCATTCAAAATATAGTTTCAATATCATATAAAATACAAGAATTGGCCTTCTGGTTGTAACCAAATTTTATATTGTCAAATCCATCGCTCATAACATCATTATTGAAGCCTGGATATTTCGTGCTATGCTATGTAACAGATATGACTGCAATAATAACATTTTGCAATGGTCATTATTTGCATTTCCTTGGAAACTTAGGATATGCAAACCTCCAACTATCGATTATTGATTATTCGGTGGAACAACCGTTTCTAGGTAAGCTTATTGAATGCATGCCATTATTAAAACCTAATTCACTGCATATAATCCTTTTACATCAGGCCTCCAAAGGGATATCGCCAGTAATAGTTAATAGGACGAGGTCGCCTGAGCCCTGAAGCAATCTTTGAAATTAATGGACTCTGTAAGCTGTTTAGCTTTTTCTACTAGACAGCTGACTAAGTACCATTTTGCAGGGTAGTTCAAAAATGTCGAAACTACCACGTGAAAAAGCAAATGCTCAATTTATTAAAGCGCTCAAATTCTTGTTAGAATGCAGTTGAAACAGACAGTAATTCACTAACGGCCGATTTCAATATTCGATCTCTCCATGGATTTGAAGATTTTAGATATTTGACATAAGCTCTGTACAAAATACAGGATGTCACAAGACCAATCACCAAGCCGAAGTCTACTCGTTGTGGACATCATGCCAAGTCATACTAACCAAAAATAATACCTTAGTTACGTTTTTTTTTTTTGAGTTTTCACATTTTTTAAACGGCAATTAAAAGCGCTTGCGTGCAATACTTGAAATACTTACTTATCCATGGTGTTATAGAGCATCTAAAGAACATATTGGCGGGGTAAATGCATCGATTTTGTACCTAATTAGAAAAATTCCATACTAACTTTGAGCCTCAATATCTCCTGAACCAGTAATTTCCCAGGTATGGTGCTGAAGTAAAAAAAATTCGTAGTGATTGGTACAACATGTGATTTCAGTTTTCGTTAAGGGGCTTTTTACATCCTGTATATAGCGTATATAGCATATTGAATTTAGGGGTAAAGGGTACAGTAAAATGTATAGGCTAAAGAAAGGTGAGGTTCTTTTTTGAGTCATAAGCGGCAAACGAGCAGACGGATCGCCTAATGGTAAACGATTACCGTCGCCCATGGACACAAGCAACATCAGAGGAGTCACAAGTGCGTTGCCGCCCTTTGGATTAGGAAAAGGGATGGGAGGAGGGAGAAGGAACAGGGGA
The DNA here is from genome assembly GCA_944739405.2 of Euclidia mi. Taxonomy (NCBI): domain Eukaryota; kingdom Metazoa; phylum Arthropoda; class Insecta; order Lepidoptera; family Erebidae; genus Euclidia; species Euclidia mi. The sequence continues at coordinate 50,826,159 of OX123195.2, forward strand.
TGGGGCCTCCGGCACTCTCACTCACCGAACGAAACGCAACAATATAGGTACTGTTACTTTACGTCGATTTTCTGTGAGAGGGTAGCACTTCCCCGGTCGAGCCGGCCCGGGCACTTTTCGCTGAAATCAGCAAGGCTCTACTACCTATTAAAGGTGCAATATCAGCTGATATTAGAGGCTCATAACGACGTGATACATCATCATTCGCTTACCAATGACGTAATCATCGTCCACCACGCAAACATAGCTGATATGTTATTACAATTTTATGTAGATTCGTTCCAAATGATATAGATTCTTCACGGTCTCGCGAGTACATAGTGCAAGGTGATACAAATGCGACCGACCTGAAACATTCCAGACACGTACGTCGTTTCGTCTGCATCGACTGTGAGAATGGATTGGTCGCAGACCTTACGTAATCTTGCAATACTGACTGTGTTCTCTCTATTTTATGGCTTCGCTTTTCCTTTTTTTAGAAGCAGTGCAAAAAGGAATCTTCTTTCAAATAAAAAAGTAGTAGACGTAGAATTGTACTGGCTCGTGTCTTCGTGCCGTGAAAATTTAGCTCGTATTTGTCTTGTAAGTTTTTGGTCTTCGTGGTCAAGTAAGTGGTATAGACCACTGTGGAAGCTTGTCCACGGACACAGTTTATTTAAACGCCTCTATCGGTCGTCAGCATGATTTATATCAGTATTGTGGTTCTGTTTGAGAGAAATCTAACAGAATATTACAAGTGTTATGGCAGGCAAAAATGAACTTCAGTGAGTTGTGCCTAACCGTAGTTTGCCCGGCGGTTTGCCGTATGAATCGAATCTTGGACAAGGTTATATGAGTTTAAAAACGCGTGGCGAGATCACTATGACAAGCTAAAATCGTACCGTATACAAGAGCCTTAACTTTACGAATAGATAACCAGATCTATCTTCTATCTATAGTTGTGAAAAGGGTTCCCGGGCTTCTTAAAGAAAGAGGTGTTTCATTGTCACCAGAAGATCAATGTATTCTTTGTCGTTTACACGTGCAGTGCAGTTAATCGGCTTAACGTCGCTACTACTTTATCATGTCTTACTATAGAGTGAATGTACATATGTACTACGGAGTGCAAAGCTTCATGACTGTACCCGTCTGATTACTTATTCAGTCCGTTTTAATATTGCTAGGGATATGCAGTATATCGAAATGTGCCATACCAAATACCAACAATGACTAGAAATATACTAACTGTATTTCATCCAAACGATTTTACAAGTAAAAAGAAGTAGATACGTTATAGGCGTACCAAAAGCAGGACGCTCAACTCATGTTCGTTCGTTAGTCATGGTGAACTGGCTCATGCCAGTTGGCAAGTCTGACATAATATGTGTGTGTGACATCGTGAGCCGGTGTCATAGTGAAACTGACACATCTTGTCAACCGAAATTAAAATAAAATATGGAGTTATCGATGTGTGCGTTAGTGTACCGTTTCTACTGATTGATTACTACGTAGGTAACGTATCTACGACTTTTCTAATATCATTGATTTAATCTTTAAATTTTTACCTGTTATAGACCAGACTATTTTTATCCTTATTTGTACCTTACCGTAACTTATGGACATTCCCTGCTTTACTTCTTTATTCTTCGAAATAAATTGTTACAAATTACACTCAGAGCACTATGTTCTAAAAGTTGTTCTGTACACATCGATTTTGTCCCTTGCGGTAAATAGTAACTCGTCTGCGCAGGCCTCTTATCTAGCTATCCGTCCGTTCAGTAATTTTCCCCATAGACTATCTGTACTTATTTGGATCATCCTTCAGACGATTTCCGAAACTACACGCGCAAGAAATATTCGTATATTCGTGGAAAAGTTTACGTCGCCTATATTCGATATTGTCGATGTAAATCGTTTTGCCAATCCAATGAAATATATTCGTATATTCACAAATGAAACTAATTTTATGAATTCTGCCGACATTCTCCGATACGTAGCATTGAAACGATGACAGTTAAGTGTTACTGGTAGGCTGGTAGATAAAATAAATTGTCTTTTGTCACGAAAGTAGTTTTTTCGATACCACAAAGATATTTTTATACGGTAGATAGAATAAAAATGGCTTCGTATTCCATTTTCCGCCCTTTGTGGCAAAGTGTACTTTAGTGTCGCGAAGTGCTTGCTTCCGAGAGTCCCAGTAAAATGTACGATGTCAGAGACTATCTTCACATATGCGTGCATTTAAGGAACGTTTTTTTATAAGTATATTTATTTTTCTGAAAAATTTCAGTTACTTATTAGTTTCTTGGTTTACTAAGCAACGTTTTTCTAGTTATTCTTTTGGATGTTTTGAAATCTATATCGTGTTAAAAAATATCTTAGCCCCAGATAGATACACTACAAAGTTTCGGATGCACTATATATTTCGGCAGCGCTACTTAGCCGTTTTCAGAAACAATGTTTCAGCTTACGTGTTGTGGACGGTTGGTTGTTTGATACATAACAGAATTGTCTCGCTTGCCTCCCAGCTCTTAGAAGGTGGCAACTTGGCACACACGGCTTTTACGGTTGGTACTTTGATACATAACGGAATTGCTTGCTTTCATCTAGTAGGGAGTATATAAACATGTAGGCAAAGTGCAAACAACGATTTAATGTTTCTTAAACCCAAATTAAACAAAATTATAAACAAACAATATGTTGGTAGTGAGTAGTGCCTTTAGGTAGATTCGTAACAACTTGCTATAAAGCAGACCATTTAAGAACACTTTAAGTACACAAAACAACAAAAGTGAAGTCAAACATTTTGCAACTTGGAAATAGTTCCCTCTAAGACGCTGTGTGTACATATTTAATGGTCTACAAACAAATAATGGACCGGTTAATTGAATCGGATGCTCAGTAAATTGACTTGAAACAACCTATTAGGTTGATTGTCAGCTGCCTACAACATTCATTGATCTATTATATTATTGTCTACCATGCGTAGGTGTAGTTCCTCGTCTGCTATAAGTGCTATAACATGTCAAACATCATATTTTAATGATATGTTATGTTTGTTACATGGGGGTGGCCAGGTATATTAATTTTCGAACGATAATAGTAACCAACCTCTCACATTAGCGTGCCTCGAAGCAATAATCATTTAGTCGATTTATTGCTTTCTTGGATTCGAAAAAAGAATTCCATTACTTCACTAGGGACGTACGACAAGCATTAAAACTTTTTTATTCAGCCAGCGCCACGACGCGACGTACCTACAGTTTTCGATAGCACGTAAAATGAGTATTTTTGGGTCTGTGCAAATTATATAGCGATTACCCGACCCTTTACTTTAAAGCCCGTTCAAAACCGTTTCATGAGTTGTATAAATATTTGCTTTATGTTTATAAAGGACGTTTATATCGGCTCAGATTCACGGGCACGGCCGTTTTTCTTTGAGGGCACGTTTCTTTGACGTCTCGGGCGTCGGCTTTGTTTTCTATTACAGTACACCTTTTGTCCTTCATCACGGTTACTGAGACTATTTTTCTTTGTAAAAGGTAAGATAAACTAATTATGAGATTCTCCATAACGGGCCTTCCAGGCATAATGGAGTCTGCTAATGCGTATCAGTACCTATTGTATGTTTCCCTCTATTCATATTTTTTTTAAAGCCGTTTCTCAATTCTGTTGTATTTTTAAAGGGTTAAGTTTGTTACCTCGGAACTCCAACATTTAATATCCGAATTCGATAACAAAATTTGTTTAGAAGAATATACTTGCCGCTTGGTCCCACCCGAGCTGGACAAATGGAAATAGAGGTCGGTTTTTTAATGTTTTTTTTTTATCATTGAACTATGACGCATACCCTTATGTGTTACTAATTGTAACAGCAATTAGCTGTTAATGGGTTTTATCTACAAGTGAAAAGTAATTTTAGATAACTATCGCCTAACAACTAACGTTATAGAGGTAAAATATTTTTATTATTAGTAGTCGTTATTACAAATTGAGTGCCTTGGATATGTGTTCTACCATTTATATGATTATTTTAAATGAGTTTTAATTTTGTTTACGAGTCTACGTGTTTTATGTTTGCATTTTAGTAGCGTTTAGTTCTCGGGACGCAGGAATATCCCATTTTAGAAGAATGGTCTTTGCATCGCCGTATGATTGACTGGGAGAGAAAGCCTTAGTATTAAGTCCGCTTAGCGTACTTAGTTTGATGTATTGCGTATGAAGTTTTACATTAATTTCACACTGTCTTCCGGATAAATGTACCACAAACCTTAGTTTTGAATGTCCGATTTTGAGTTGTGTCCACTGAAGTAATATCTTCAATGTAATGAAAAAAGCTTTAAATAAATGAATAAGAATGAGCTTTTCTCCAGTTTGAACGTACCTAATCACAAAGCCCAATTATCAAACGCGATGTAAATAAACTCATTACACGTATTGTAAAGACTACGTAGTTATAAGCCTTGTCATGTGAGTGACGCTTCAGTTAAATGTCATATTCAAATAACCCGTGTCATAAATTATTCGCCGGCGAGCAAGATTCTAAAATTAGTACGTAATATAATATTCTGGTAAAGACGTCTTTATATACAGTCTGATATCAAAGACGAAACGTTTAACTTATTAATAAGTATGTGTAATGTTTTTACATGGTTTGATTTTCGCTTCATGTAATATCTGTATATGCACGAAACTGCCTGTTAACATTCTACGGTAAATCAGAGCTATATTATCGTTAGTATACAAAATAATATAGTGGGGGGCTTGCCAATTTATTATACTAGCTTCTGCCCGCTATTTCACCCGTGAGAGTGGATTATTGAGACAAGACAAGTGCTATTTTGATGTATTAATGACGTTCATAAGTGTTGCTTTTGTAACCTATATGAATAAATGAGTTTGAATTTGAATATATGCTATATTACTGTAAAATTGCATCGTTCAGTAGTTTTTACGTGAACTAGAAACAAGCTTCGATAGATCCCCACAAATGTTCGCGATTATAGTGATAGTAAAGATTCAAGAGTTTGAAGAAACATAAAAAGTACATTATTAATTGCATTAGAAACTTTGCCAATTTGTTCTGATGATACTCAAGTATTTCATCCAATTTATCCGTACATATTACATAAATATATGTAGTACGTCAGTTTATTTACCAAGTAAGTTAACCTACTCGTAATCCAAAGTAAATCGTGTTATAATATTGTACGCGGGAGCACAAACTTTCCCGTGTCGGTACACAGGATTGGTGAAAGCAGTTTCAGACGATTGAAAAGCGTTTGTTAAGGCGCTGTACCTAGTCAAAATAGGCTTCACAAAACAGTTTTTTAGCCAAATGTATACATTTTAGAGCAGCTAAAAAAATATATGTTAATCTTGATCATATTTATGGGGGGACCATTGTGTTCAAAACACGTTTTCGGTAAATTTTCTCGATATAAAATATCCATAAAATAACCATTAAAATTGAAATTGTAGCAATTGTAACTGTATTATTTATAAACAAATCTTGATAATATTAATAACAGTGATGTAATATATAATAATAAAGGGAACTGTTGTTTTTATTTATCGATTGGAATAAGATATTTGTAAGGATTAATGTATTTAATGATAAATAACTCATTCTGAACGTCCCGTCGTCATCGCGCTTCTCTTTCTTATGTATACAATCCGACAGTGACAGCAACAGCTGAACTCAGTGTACTGTACACAGCGCCTTAACAACTTTGTGCTTTTATAGTAGATGGGACGACGCTGCTAGTTGTTGAGATTCCTTTTTATGGTTTTGTGCGCGAATGTGGAGCGAATATTCCTTGAAAGTAATAAGTGCGGTCTTGTGGATGAAGCACGGTAGCGTTTTCATGTAAATGCCACGGTTACCCAGCCAAGTGGCGATCAGTGCAAGCGTTACTTAACTTTACCGATTTATTACGAACCCAAGTCTCGCTATGTGCGTTTCTATATACGATGATAGTATGTAAGTTAATTTCTTTACCAAGTAAGTTAACCTACTCGTAATCCAAAGTAAATCGTGTTATAATATTGTACGCGGGAGCGCAAACTCTCTCGTCGGTTCACAGGATTCGCGAAAGTAGTTTCAGACGATTGAAAAGCGCTTGTTACCAACTTTATGCTTGAAAAGTTGGCTAGAGGATACGCGCAGATACGCCCGCACTTTTTTATTTACTCTTATTTCCCGATGAAGTGCGAATGTCGAGCAATCACTTCTTAGTGCACCCCTGCGTTACCTAAGGAACATACAAAGTTCAGCTTCATGCACCCCATTGTTTCGAATGTGCGTTGTCTGTCAGTCAGTCAGTAACGCAAGGATTTTATATTTATAGATGGGAGGACGCTAGTTGCTAAGATTCGTTTTTATGGTTATGTGCGCGAATATGGAGCGTGCGAGCGAATATTCTTTAAAGAATATGAGTGCGGTCTTGTGAGTAATACGATTCTTTGGTTGAGAAGTACTGTAGGAGAATCTAAACAAGGTTTGGGAGCATTGTTGTGTTTAGATTACAATTTCTTACATATTTAGGCGACTGTTACACATTAGAAACACATTACCAATTATTATTTTGGTGTTACACTTCTTTCATTTACACCGGAACTTCTAGATTGATATTATGTCTATATCTCATATCTCTTTTACTTGTCGTTCGGTTTGCTTGGCTTTCTTCAATACCCGATTTTTATTTATTTTTGTATTAATATTTACCCAGAATAAATCTCTATATAATTCTTATTTTCAATACCCGATTTTTATTTATTTTTGTATTATTATTTACCCAGAATAAATCTCTATATAATTCTTATTTTGAATACCCGATTTTTATTTATTTTTGTATTATTATTTACCCAGAATAAATCTCTATATAATTCTTATTTTCAATACCCGATTTTTATTTATTTTTGTATTATTATTTACCCAGAATAAATCTCTATATAATTCTTATTTTCAATCCCAGCATGATACCTACCTGTCATCGTAGCTTTCGTGAGGTTTTTCGTGGAAACTGAGCGAAGCAAACAATGTAAAGTATAGGTACTTGAACGGGATCATTGTTATCCGTAACTCAGTACAAATCCATAATAAATAGACGAAGAATTATGATGCCTTTGTTACTTGGAATATCATTACTTATTTAACATTTCTAATAAACTTTGTTTTACATTTGAAGATTGAGTACCTTTTAAAAATTCACGAATTTGATATTCAAAGCTGCTGGTACAATAGCGCTTTAAACAAAGCTCCAATATTCATGGGAGCCAGTTTTGATAGGGATCGTTATTATAGCGAGGCATTAAGGCGGACTTCACATTGGGCGTGAGCGTTCCTAGAGCGGGCGCCCGGCGCGTGCTCGGCGTTCACTCTGTAACACAGTCAACTACTAATCTCGTTACACATGTAAAAATCATTGCCGAGACATTTACGAATACATTATTATTCTTAACTTATAAATTATGATTTAAGTTTTCTTTGTCTAAAATCCGAAAAACATTATTATAACCATCGTAAATCACGTAAATGTAAGTATATGCAATTTGGTAGTACACTGTACAGTGTGCACGCCGGGCGCACGCCAAGCGCACGCTCGAGGAAAGCACGCCCAATGTGAGGGAGGCTTAACACGGCTGCATACTCGAGATATAATATCGGTGGAGTGATGGCTTATCTGGCATTTGCCGCTCGCCACTAGTGGCTTAACATCTTGAGATCTTGAGTGTGTGTGGAGGATATTACACACTGGTGAAAATGAGGCCAAGATGATTTGAGTGGGAGGTGTAGTCTGTGCTTAAGTAAACACCGATTAATTAAAGAAAGTTATTAGAAAAGGCGACGCCAATCATTGCCGTTCGCTTGCAGTTCCACTTGCGTACCAGGTGTCATATAATTATGTTTCAAAATATAAATATATATTATAATAATATACTTTTTAATTAAAAGTCTTTTTGTAGTAGCTTTCAAGGCCAATCAGTATATAACAATCAGCGATACATTTTGTGAAGGCTTTGGAAAACCCCTTTTCAAATAAATACGACCTAGTATATTGATTTTCATATTTACTTGAATAATCTCAGATAACAATATTTCTTACTTTACTATCTGTCAACGCAAGTATAAATCGCGGTTTTAGATTCATTTCTATGAATCGGATTTAAATATGATAGGCAAGACTTGGCTCTGATTCTCTGGGAGTACAAGTTACCCAATAATAATGGTACCGCGAGTGTAACCGAGGGCTCATCGAATTTTAATAGTTTTAATCAAAAGCTCATACAATATGTTCGCAGGCGTACACAGTCATTTTTACCCGTAGTAAGCAATATAATATTTGACAAGTGCGGCTTTCGGTGCAATTAATACAAAAATGTTTTCCGTTTACTTAACTATGTTTAAATGTGAATGTTATTATTGTTATTTTTTATTTGTAAGTTCCTTAGAAGTTAAGGTAGTTACGTTACAAAACTACCTAATAATGTTATCTATCTGTGAAAACTTGTAATTTGCCATATTTAGCTATAAATCTGTTCACTGTACTAATTAGCTGTAAGTTTTCCGAAAATTATAAAATAAAATAAATTCTACAGATTCTACTCTTGTGTACATTTTGACGCAAAGCTTGATTCAAAGGGTATTCAAATTAATGAGACTCTTGCTTTGTGTGACGGTGTTGTTTGTAACAATGCTCATGTTGTTTGTGTTAGAATTGTTTCTGTACACAGATCACATAACATATTAATGTCTTGAATTGAAAGTTATTCGGAGTGTGGTACGGGTTGGAAGTTTAGCGGTTTATAAGAGGAGTTTCTGAAGGAGTTTTATTTTATTTTGGATGAAAGTAAGCTGCTGTAGTAAGGCTTTTGTTGTTACTATATTTTAAATTACTTAGAATAGGTACGTAAATATTTCATGAAATAATGGTTATAACAAAATAATAATGCACGATTTATGGCTTCTGTAGGGAAAAGTTAAGAACACCTGAACTCGTATTTTATTTATTTACTAGAGGATGCCCGCGGTTACACCCGCGTTATTTAAGGCTACTGCTCTGCTCCCGTCGCTCATAGTGTGATGTTATATAGCCTATAGCCTTCCTCGATAAATGGGCTCTAGCACTGAAAGAATTTTTCAAATCGGTCCATTAGTTCCTGAGATTACCGCGTTAAACCAAACAAACAAACAAACTGTTCAGCTTTATATATTAGTATAATATTTAATTGGCTCTTCAACAATGAGTACACCGTTACGTTTAACCCATTAGTGACCAAATCAAAACTACAGACCAGATTTCCAAAATTCTTTTATTAATTGAAACTTAGTGCATACAAGAGAAAATAGAATCACAATAAAAGACAAATAAAATAATTTTCATGAATTTTCAGTGGTGTTCCCAAATTGGCACAACGGCGCCTTATGAGTGATTATTGGCGAAACACGATTTTTCAATACATAGCGTTTTTTTGCACTTCTTGCAACTCCATGGACTTCTGATATGGCACACGACACTTCGCACTCGTTTATGAAGCTTTTCAGGGACGTGATCAACCCATCCAACTGTAAACTTTCAATATTGGATGGTGAAGGACGAGCAAAACATCTTTGGGGTGACAGTTTGAGGTAGTGTCTGGCGACACTTCGGCGGAATAGTAATTGGTCCATTGGCTCTTCTTTAGCGTTAGCGTGTAATGACGATGCATTTGACAAAATTTCATGCAAAACACCCCATTGAATGAATTTTTTAATCAATTTGTCACTGAGTTTCCTAAGTTTGAACATCTTGTCTAGTGTATTTGCCTTTTACTTCTCCGAATCTATTTCTGGACATAGATTTTGACACCGCTGCAACACCAATATCCTCATCCAATGACCAGTACATATATTCACGAGGTAGTGTGTGATAGCCGCCGACAATATCAGTATTCCCAAAAAAGTTTTCAGCTCTGTAGCAGTAACAATGAAGTTGTGCCGATCATTTTGATTGACATATGCTAAACTCAACAATCATTGTAACGGGTGTCAAACCGATTTCGCGATTTTCGGGAGCTAATATATCGTCAGTTTTTTTCAAAGGTTGTCGAGTAGGTACTTAGGTGAACACTATCGCTAAAGCGGAAGACTGGATGACTGTCGGCGCGCATAGACACTGGGCTGCTTTCGTTGGGCGGATCTAAAGGAAGGTCGTGACCTTTTAGCAGCAAAAGGTTCATCATCACTGCTATCTTCGGATTCCAGAGTACCCACGTTGCGAAAAAATACCTCAGTATTACCTGGGACATCGTTTGGTAGGGTACTAGGTGCCACCTCATCATCGCCTCCTTCTTCGTCACAACGCTTGGTTCTAGTGGAATGATGGCTTAACCCCTTGTATGCCGGAACGCAGATCTACGCGAGACACAATAGCTTTTTCATTGTGTCTGGCAATCCGGCATACAAGAGGTTAATCATACTCCAAGTCGTCGTCACTATGCTCAGCTATTGTGTTGATAACTTCTTCTAAACCCCTGAAGTCATTACTACCACTAAAATATTGCTTGCAATTCATATTGATTCTGAAAAATAAAGTGGTTAGTTTTAGTACACTTGTAGCCGTTGTACCCAAATTGGCACACCAATATTTATGTCACTTTGATTTTATATACATGTAAAATAACTGCAATAAAATAACTTAAGCGGTTAGATTAGGTATCTATTTTGCGAAAATATCAACAATATTCACGCTATTCATCATCTGTAATAAAAAATAAGAAGAAAATTACACTTACCTGTAGTGTCCTCCGGATAACGAACTTGAATGTATCCAAAACGAAAGTGTTTTGAACAAATTATTATAATAAGATGTGTTTAACTAATGACCACACCTTCGACTGCACAACAAAGCAACACAGTATTAACTACTGTCAAAACTTTTTTTATCTACCCACTTTTATTAAGTGTTCCCAAATTGGCACAGTGGTCAAGAATGGGTTAAAGTACAGATACATTGCAAACTTAAGTCTAAGCGTCTCATGACTTATAAAACAGCATTACATGCATCTTAAACCCAGGACAGCAGCAAACGTACACTCATCTACCTATTTAACAGTGTCAAATTTACCTTATATGTGTTGTGACACTTGTTACTGCCTTAAGGCCCTCTTAGTGCACCCAACGGTCCCAAGGATCATACATGCCAAATTTCAGCTTCCTGCGCCTAATAGTTTCGGCTGTAACTTGTCTGTGAGTCAGTCAGTAACGCAAGGATTTTATATATGTATACTTATAGATGATACAGTCAACTTTAATCGGGACTATTACAAACTTTTCAGCCTTTTAATCTGTCTGTACCATCGCCCGCTGTTATCTAACCAACTGTCACATCTACATAATTGATAGCTCACAATTATTTTCTACGAAAATGCGACTAAAATCAATATGAATCGTTTTCTTCCCCCTTAACCCCACTAAAGCTCTTCAAGGGGAGCAAATAGCGTGCAATACAATATATTAATGTATTGTTTCTTGAGACGTACGATCGAGCTCGACATCGCTCCACTAAGCGATGAAAGAACTTTCATAAAACAGATTTATCGGAAAAGAATCGGAGAAGTAATCCTCTCAACATGTAATCTGAGAAAGAGAAACGATTCAACGTAACGTCATGATTTATTTTTGTAAAAGATGTCACATTTGTTCTTGAAGAGTTAGATGTTGTAGTACCATGCTTATATTTTCTATTATTTTTGTAACTGGGTTCATGAAATACCCTCAAATTAATTTAGTTACTCCGTTCTTGGTTACAGGAATATTCGGACGTTATTTTACATGTTTAGGACGCGGTACAAGAATTTTTGTTTATGTATAGATTTCGAAAGTTTCAAAGTAGGTATTATTATCATTTATCTTGTTTCATGTATTATCCTCAAATATACACCACACATAACATTGGTGACCCCGACGTGTCCAACACGCAACCTTTTGATCTGCACTCAGTCTATTGACACCCCTACATCATTTTCCTAGGCTTGTACTATATGTGTGTACTTTATATGCCCTATATATGCCCTACTTTATAAGCTACAAAAATGTCGCAAAAACTTCAAGCACGGGTGATTTCATATTATCATATTTCCAGCCAAAAGATATCCACCGCTTAACATATGCATCTCTGTAGGCTCTACACAGATCGCGCGTGAGCCGCTCGTATCCAATCGCATTCGGCGACCCTAAAAATATCGTCGGTCTCCATCGTGAAGGGTCTATCTCAAATTCATTTAAAAGTGAAATATTTGTAATCCTCAGACGATTGACGCTTCTTCTATTCTTCTTGAAACTAGTGCCACTTACTTTAATTTTAATAACACAGGGAATTCATATTCTTTATCGGCCGAAGGTCAAAATGCCTTGTCTGGAATGGAATGTAGCGATCAACTCGCTTGGCATCTGCGTCGCCGGCTGTGCGAACAAATACCACTTCTTTTATAATAAAGAAGAAATTAATTTGCCTCAAATGGCTGGGTTTTTCGACGATGAAGTAATAATAATATCATATTCAATATGATTGCTTTGCATATTTGCGTAATTTTTATCTCGTGAACTAAAAGCTTTTAATATTTGTTTTTTAATTACAAGATTTTGAATGAATTTGAAAACTTAATAATAGACATATGTTACTTTTAAAAATAGTGACCTAAAAGTGTTTAACCGGCACGAAATTCACTCATAAATGGTAATGAATGTTCAGCTAGTGGAAAATTTGTTCTTAGAATTTTCCGGAAAATTCGACCGCCAAGGGCTTAAGTATCATGTACTGAATCACTGGTATCGGTTTTCGGTACACCTTCCCTTACATCTAGTATAATTATATTCAAGGTTTCGTGAAGAGTTGACAGTCGAGCTCACTGGCAGCTGCTAGCAAGCCATTGGAGAGGCATCGACCAGTGAATTACAGCCTCCAGGCTGATGTCTGTAGTCCATGGTATCGCTTACCTGAATTAGATGATCTTAGTATCTTTGAGTGCTTGGCCACAGTGGCAGCGCGTCTAGTCCTATGGTTTGAGTTGCCCTTGTGCTCCCCGCGCTACACCGCCCGCGCCGCTCGCTGCGCCCGCTCGCCCACTGCGGACACTCGTATAGTTTCATAATTATGTTTCAGTTTTCCGCGTCGCGCCCGCACCCGCGCCCGCCTTTCACTGTGGCCGAACACTGAAAGAACATGCCTATAGTAGATATAACAAAAATGTACATCAGAATAATATATGTCATAGCTTTAATTTATTGTTTACATTCAGTAGTCGCTTCGTCGATACTTTTAAATTGTTGGTAACTTGATGCATAAATAATATTTTATTAACAATCTTGGGAGATGCCTACTTAAATTATATGTACAGCCTTTTGTTCTCATAAAACTCAAAATGGCCGGCCTTATAATGAAATAATATCATGGTTCAAATTATTTGCTTAAATAGATATATACTGGCTGGACATAGCACAGGACAGGGATGCATGGCGATCACATGGAGAGGCCTTTGCCCAGCAGTGGGACACTTTACTAGGCTAAAAAAAAGATATCTCACTCGACAATATATGTACATGCATTTAAACAATATAATTTGTTTTATTCTTGTCTATAAAAGAAACACCAGTTCAAAACGCGTATAACAGAATGAATATTCCATTGGTTACAGTGCATTAAAAAGTTTATAGGTACTACAGTTAAAGAATTAATGGTGCGATAGGAACGTTTTAACGCCTCCACAATCTGCTTTTATCCGTAACCGAGATAAATTTAATATTCCGGAAAACACGAGAGATTTATATTTGGCGTCGGGTAATTTAAAAGTTTGCCTGAAATGTCAGTAAAGTTTACTGTTAATGCCATTTATGTTATTCTGGTTAAGACCGCAGATTAACGTTAAAATCAGCCCTTTTGGGTATAGACTTTGACTCAGTCCATTAGCTAAGCCATAGTTGTGATAGGTATCAATTACGGGTGGACAGATTTCTCATATTTTGGGAGCGTTCCGTACCTATACCACTCACACATGTAGCCGCACAATTCTTTCACTGTTGCAGCGTCCATTATTTGCATAGATTGATTTACTCACCAGAGGGTTTTGGTCATGTATTTTATGCGCTTGCAACACTGACGTCAACGACTTTTTAAAAGTCTCTGTGTTGCCAGCGCTACGGGTCTCTTCTTTCTCTTAGCGTTATCCCAGTTTCAATCTGGGGTCCGCTTACTAGTCTAACCGGATTTGGCTGAATATTAGCTTTTCCACGGAGCGACTGCCTGTCTGACCTCCGCAAACCGAATGGATAGCGATATTAGACTAGTGTCAGTTTAATTAGAAGGTACTGACGCCCTGTAACGACTGTCAAAGATCTTCATGGCAACCGGGACCGATGGCTTAACGTGCTCTCCGAGGCACGGGACAAGCGATAATTAACAATTCAATACGCACATAACTCCGAAAAGTCATTGGTGCGCGCCGTGGATTCGAACCCGATACCCTCTGCATGGCAGTCTGTTGGTATATCCACTCGGCTATCGCTGCCTCTTGCCAGCGCTACGGGTAAAGACCATTAATTTATCTGCTGTGAACCGCCACTGTCGCCTTTGCTCTGTTGCATACATGGCTTCTAGATATATCTCTTTTTGTATAAACGGTAACCTTAAAGATGAACCAAAACAAAGTTTAAAGCAGCAGTATATTCTGTCCGAAGGGCAGTCCCTTCGGACGGAATATATTATTGCTCTTAACTTGTGAAGACCTAAGAACTCGCAAAGCGTATTCTGAAATTCCTTATAAAATATGGGACCATGTCCTCATATTATGAAAGTGCGATTATTCTGAGAACGGACGAATTTCACTTGAGAGTCGAGAAAGAATTATGGGGTACACAGTGTATGGACAAAAGTATTTTTTTGTATTTTGGTAAAAGATGTTTATGAACTTATATAATACTTACATTAATTGACTTCATAGTAGTGGACGTTTGTGAAATATATAAGTTTTCTGCTTTACGGAACGAAACGGTTTATGGAAAATCATTAGGGTTATATAGGAATGGCATAGGTTCCAGGAAGATACCTAACTTGTAGTATCCCGCTGTATGCGCCGACTATACTTCGCCATGTCCTTCGCCTCTGAACGAGGTATCCTCAGGAGCGATGGGTAAAAGGTAGGTAGCTCATGTGGTATTCTGTTGTTTAAGCTATATAACTTCTAAGTTTTATACAAACTCCTTCAGCAGTATTCGCACATCCATCGAAATATGGTCACAAAAATTGCGTTTAGAACAAAAGTAGGATTGTAACACTGTTGAGATGGTATCATTGTATCATATCTATTATAAGTTGTCACACAAATTAAATATTCTAAACTAAATTTTCCATCGTGGCCGTTGTGAGTTCAGTTGGAAATATTACTATTCAGTGACATATTCCAGATCACTAGTCTGGAAACATGTTTATTAACATAATACGGTAAAGCAGGGAGGTCGTTTAACTTCTGACGTAAATTACCGGGTAGCTTTTCGTTTTTGCTGACTTTCGGTGGTCCCGGCCAAAAATAATTTGAAGAAAATGGAAAGAACCGAAGAAATATATTTTATTTTTATCCGAAAGAAGGCACAAACAATAAAAGCAGATTAATTAGTATCCGAGTGCCAATACTCGTAATTATATTTGTTCAAAATGCAGATTCGATCTAATGTCATTATCATACTTATGTCATAACTGGTATTCGCCTAAATTAACAGATGCTTGAATGATATCGCAACAGATCGTGAATTGATCAAAGTGTCGAATTCTATATATTATGTCATATTAGACGATAATGACATTAAGTTAGCAAGATACCATCTGTGAGTCAATTCAAAATCTAATAGCATTTCGTTCATAATGCAGTGTGGATGTCAGATGAAATACGAGAATTGACCTTCTGATTACAGTTCCAAAAACTTGCCTACCTAAGAAACTAGAAATGCTTATTGAAATTGCCTTTTTGTATCGAGTTCAGGTCATAAAATGAGTATTACTATTATATTGCTTATCTCAAGAGAATTAACAAATCGAAACTACATAGTTTTTGTTATCTGTACCTGAGATAGCAAAAAGCAGGCCTGCCAGTCTACGCTGGTAAACCGCCTTTTCTACAAATTGCACGAGATAAAAATATGATCAGGGTTAAATCTAATTCGTTGTTTATTTCTCGAACATTCACTTTAAAAATGCAGGTATTGCCACATATTTGCTATAATAATATACATACCCATAATCTCCTCATAAATTCTTTCGTCATTGACTGACTGACAACGTGGAGTCAAAAAAAACTATGCGCAAGAAGCTGAAATTTGACATGTGTGTTCTTTGGGGACCGTAAGGGTGCTCTTAAAATGTATTTCTCATAATTCCGACCGGATTGGGATGAAACAGTTGTATTTAAAGTGCGGGCGTAGCTGCGGCCATCTTCTAGTGTTGTATAATATAACAGTTACTTATTTATCTATGCAGAAAATTGCGCTATGTAGTACAGCTTCTAAGAATCAACTTAACTGACTTAGTTGTGATACTGATTTCCAGAATTACGGACGCAATACCCTTCAGAATATTGTTCAATAAGGATAAAATTATATCTTTATCCTTGGAACAAGTGAAGAATATTTTATAAGGTTCGCTGTAAACGAATCGGCGGACGTAAAATCTTCATTGTTTGTTGGGGTGTCTCGGATACGTCGTTTTATTTGTAGACTTGAACTCAGATGCAACTGATCTAATTTATCTCACGGTATTAAGCTTATAGCTCTCCGTGTGGTTGACGGCATAGAATACAAGTGTCACCACCCCCTATCTTCCCGTGGGTGTCGTAAGAGGCGACTTAGGGACAACACGATGCAAATACCATCATTGCGTAGAGATGGAAAACTTGACATCAAACCCTATACGACTACCTCGTTGGTCTCGCGGCATAAATGTGCGCGTGGGATCGGGAGGTCCGATTCCTGGGTCGGGCAGTGTTATTGGGTTTTTCTGTTTTCTAAATTCTCAGTAGCAGCACGGAGTCTGGAAATGTGCCCGGCACGGCAATAGGCTCGCCCCTTATTACGTGGGACTAAATTATATTTGGCTAAAAGTGGGTGTAGAAATAAACCTCTGCCTACCTCTTCCGGGTTATAGGCGTGAGACTATGTATGTATGTATGTATTAAGCTTATAAATTTTGATTCCAAGGTTATTTTTGGTATACATGGTTTTGTCATACACGGCTTATATGTATACATAGTAAACAAGCCAATGGAAATGTCAGCTAATATAATTATGTTTAGCTACTTTCATTACTTTTTTAGAAGTTTTAGGTGAAGTGAACATCAATAAATTTTTATATGAATCGTTGAAGATGTCAGGCATTGTAGGTACTGATCAATATTTCTATGCTATGATGATTGCCGACCCAAGGATGATACGTACGTTTCGCTGATTTTACTTTTTCAAATAATATTTAAAATACAGTCTCTTACATACCGTCCGTGTACCGTCTCTCTCTGACCTAAATATCTAGGAGCGCCACTTCTTACGGTTCAGCTAATATTTTAACAAGAAAGGTCAGTTTGCTCGTTCCGATTTCATGTTCGGGGTGTTTAATCACTGGATTTGCACCAAGCTCTAAAGTAGATAATTCATGTAGCAATTAACAGCTGCACAGGCTTCGATTGCTGTGTTCTGAACTTTGTTGCTAATTGATATCTAGCTTACGTTATTTGTATTGCATATTGACGTATTTCGAAGATATTACATACATGAAATTGCACCCTTTCTCAAAATCAGCGGGCTTATGAACTAAATTTTTAGCCCAATTGCTAAATTTAAAAATAATTTTGAGTAGATTCTTCCTGCAACGATAGCCGAGTGAAGAGAGCCATAAACTGCTACGCAGAGAGTCCGGGTTCGAATCCACGGCGCGCACCAATGACTTTTCGGAGCTATGTGCGTACTGTATTGTTAATTATCGCTTGCTAAACGGTGACGGAAAACATCGTGAGGAAACCTGCACGTCTGAGAGTTCTCCATAAGGTTCTCGAAAGATATGTGAAGTCTGCCAACCTGCACTAGGCCAGCGTGGTGGACAATGGCCGTACCCTTCTCATAGTGAGAAAAGGCCCGTGCCCAGCAGTGGGACAGTACATACAGGGCTGATGATGATGAAGAAGGTTCTTCCTGTAGAGGAAAGACGTAGGATGCTATGGTAAGTAGGCATAATAAATGTAATAAGATCTTAATGATGAACTATTTTGTCATGGTTTATCGCCTTTGTGTGGAACTGTGATAATGTTTGTAAACGCGAGACCAACTGCTACCTGTACCTTGATGACGGACATAACTCAATACACAACAACTAAGAGCTCCCAAAGCTTACATCAGCTTAATTCCAAAGACAGAAAACCCTACACAAACTAAACTTCTTATTAATTAAATTTACTTTCATTGTTACTCTTTTAATACACCGTTTCATCATCATCGTCAGCCTGCCATAGTCTATTGGATATGGGCCTCTCCTCTCCAGGCCCGATTTTCGACTCATGTCGTTATAATATACAGGTTCATCATCCCCTTAGCGTTATCCCAGTTTTAATCTGGGGTCCGCTTACTAGTCTAACCGGATTTGGCTGAATATTAGCTTTTCCATAGAGCGACTGCCTGTCTGACCTCTGCAACCCGAAGGGATAGCAATATTCCATGGTTTAGACTAGTGTCAGTTTATTTAGAAGGTACTGACGGACGCCCTGTAACGACTGTCAAAGATCTTCATGACAACCAGGGTCGACGGCTTAACGTGCTCTCCGAGGCACGGGACAAGCGATAATTAACAATTCAATACATACACATAACTCCGAAGAGTCATTGGTGCGCGCCGTGGATTCGAACCCGATAACCTCTGCATGGCAGTCTGTTGATATCTCCACTCGACTATCGCTGCCTTTAATTTTTTAATTATAATATACCGTTTACCAAACCTTAATTCGAAGTTGTAGGCCTTATTTACTTATTTCGGGATTTAGGATAGGAGTAACGGCTAATTGCCTAAGGCCAACAAGTTTTACACAAAGCAATCACCACAATAGAATGAACTCCACTTGGGAACTAAACTAATTTATACCAGTTCACTTGGAAAATGGTTTTTACGAAACTATTTTTATCATATAAGATTGCTTTGCACAGTGTATTATTTTGCCTTAGTTGCGGACATGCTCGTTTTATGTGTTTTTTGGAAAGCTAACAATCAAACTAAGACCCTATTAAAACACCGCCGGCTCCAACTTCTATAGTTTAAGAGAAATTAAATAAATCGAGAAAAATCCTTAAAAACCATAGATACACAATATCTCGTTTTTGGATTTGAATTTTACACGAAATGTTTTAAGGTGTGATAGATATTCACTATAGGAACCATTTTTTTCTTGTAAACTTTAAAAATCTTGCTCACACAGGCGAGAATAATTTTTTTTCTATGATTTTGTAAATATTTTTTTTCTGGCGATTCTCTTCATGGTCGCGTTTTTTTTAGATGCCTAAATGTTGATCACTATAATAACTATCGCCACAAAAAAAATCAAACCCGACAAACCCAGGATTAAGGAAATATTGAATTTTAAAAGTGTGGGCTAGGGTTGTCAATCAAAACTGTGAGCAACATACAATACTTACTTCATGCAAACATTACTCATTATGATTCATTATTTTTGACTTACGTTTAGCAATTGCGGGTTTAAATAGTGATGTGTATAGTTTACTTAGTTTAAGTTTATATAGAAAATAGTGCAGAAAGTTAGAGTCCATATAAAAACTATTTGCGGTGGAATTCGATCACTTTTGTTTTGTGATCTTTCTTCGATGAAGGATATTATGTGGAATTGGGTAATAATAATATAGGTACTAATAAGATAAAGGTAATAATAATATAACATTCTAACGCATACACGCAACACCATCTATCCATCACCATGAGGCAGCGATAGCCTGATGAAGAGACCAAGTCTCGGGTTCGAATCAACGGCGCGCACCAATGACATTTCGAAGTTATGTGCGTATTAAACTCTTAATTGTCGTTTGCCCCGTGCGTCGGAGGGCACGTTATGACGTCGGTCCCGGCTGTCATCAAAAATATCTTTGACAGTCGTTACGGGGAATCAGTACCCTCCAACATAATGACTCTGGTCTAAGGCATAACATATGGCTATCCCTTCGGGTTGCGGAGGTCAGACTGCAGTCGCTCTGTGGAAAAGCTAATATTCTGTCAAATCTGGTTGGACTAGAAAGCGGACCCCAAGCTGGAGCTGGTTGCATTCAACACTTACGTCTTGGAAGACGTAAGTGTTGGATGCAACCGGGAAAAACGCTCGGAAGATAATGATGATGAAGACACGCAACACCATCTAGTCCCAAACTAAGCAGAGCTTGTATTATGGGTGAACTAGATCATGGATGAACATACAATGACATATTATACATCTTCTTTTGTAAATACATACATAATATAATACAAAGAAACACCTAAACCAAAGACCAACATCCATATTCACGCATACAAATGTTTGACTTGAACGGCCATCGAACCCACGACCTTCGGCGTGGTAGTCGGTTACACTCCCGCTATGCCACCGGCTTGTCAATTCAATCGCATTGGTGAGCATAATTGAATAACCGATTGAACTAATCAACTTAAATATAAATTACTTTGGGACAACCCTATTTCCATAGAAATTAAAAGAAAACATAGAAACGCAATATCTCCGAGATCTCGCTAGATACATATCTAGAATTTTCTCAAGTTGTAGGTACTACACCTATGTATATTATGTAAACAAAAAAAATACGACCCGCAAATAGCTAATTTATTATAATTTATTTTCGTTTATTAACAAAATAATTATTTATGATTGTTCCTGTGATGTTAGAAACTTGAAAATTTTACATTGTATATATTTCAAACCAACAATTAATATGTATTTTACAAGAGACGGACATTCGCTTTATTCAAGAAATACAGACAAAAATCTTTTTCAGAAAGGTCAGTGACCTTTCTCTAAAATATTTATAACTCCTAACTGAAGTGAAATATCAAAACGGGTATTTTTTTTAATGCTTTAGAATGGTTTAATCTATACGGCGAAAAAATAAAACTGGCATGTCCGCAACTAAGGCGAAATAATACACTGTGCTTTGTAACTAGCTGTACATGCGGTTTAATACGCTAGGCTTTATTTTTTTACACTTAACTCCTACTCGTCTTCTAAAACTAAAGCCTTAGTTATGACTCAAAAAATTAGCAGGTAAAGTATAGTGAAAACGTTTTGAATATTAGCTTCTTCTTCCTGTCGTGTCGATGATAACACTGAATTTTGGAGCTTTATTCGGATACGTGCATGATTTGAAGATAAGCTGAACCAAATAGTCAGAAAGAAAAGAAAAATAGGTGTCTTTTTGTTACTAGTATCTATCTACCTACCTACCAACACAAAATTGTTATCGAATATACATTCAATGAAAAGCCTTTCTTGATATTACAACATAAACTTTAATTTGATTTTATAGTATCGACCTCTAAAGAGTAACAAACAAGATTTATTTGAGCTAACAGATTAGTTAAGCAGTCTATGTTGCTTAACTCTGTGAAACACTTAAACTTTTTATTGTACCTTGACGCCGAATGTTGAACAATACAACTCTTCAACTTGTCAATGGCTTTGATCATCATGGACGACATTCCCCAGAAAAAGATTTAAGACAAAAAAGATGGGTCGTATTTTTATGTTTCTTACCTCAGAACTCCTAGATTGATAAGATTTCCTAAATATTTCTTATCGGAAGTATGTACTTCTCGTATGGTCTCAACCCAATTTAAGGAAATCAATTAACAGCCAGTATCTTTATAAAATCGTATTTAATTGATAATTTTTGAATAAAATATTAAAGTACCTCATTATACAAGACTGAAATAAGGTCTTTTCAAAGTTTCATATTATACAGAAGCTTATTTATTCCAATATTATGTTATCTATGTCCCTAAGTTTATATTGATAATATTTGCTTTCATGTATACACTCGTTTCGTTTAAGTGATTTCATTATTGTGTTACCGCTTGGCTTCAGGCATCATTGACTTCATTCAAAACGTATTTATTTTATTATTTCGGTTTGGTATAAGCTTTATATTATTTGCTTTTATGAATACACAAATCATTTATGTGTTTTTATTTTCTTCAAATGTTTTCTTTGTATTCATATCAAACGAAAAACGCTCTTTGAGCGTGACTGTGTGTGAAATCCCCGTAATTTTCATCTCGCTTTTTAGAACTGTACTGTTTATGTAATAAAATTTAAGAAGCTAAAATAGATCCACTTTTATTTATTGTATCATCAGAAAACTTAGCTGATTGAATCAGGCGTTACTTGGCGGCAATCTATTGTAGACTAATGGAAAGATAGAGAAAGTCACCACGCACCCTCGGATTGACCAACCCAACTATTGCAATAGAAAAAGGTTGACAATATCGAACCCCTTTAATGAAAAAGGATATGGGATATAGGGATGGTATAGGTTCCAAGAAGATACCTGACTTGCAGTATCCCGCTGTATGTGCCGAATATGCCTCGTCGCGTGTTTCACCTCTGGACGAGGCATCGTTATGGGTCGATGGTCAGATTATGGAATCGAAGTTAGGAAACGAAACCCTGGAATGCCTACTCGTAAACTTATCAGGTTCGTACTTTATAGAGTCTTAACTAGATCTGCTAATTTCTCCTGAAGACGAAAAGCACTTCTAAAACTATCAATTTATAATTATCGCCAAGGATGTTGTTTGAGAGTGTTTATTTATTGTTAAAATAATATATCGTATACAGAAGACCATGCATGAGAAACTTCTTGGGAGTGAATGAAGCAAAAGAGATATGTCAGGATCGTTGCAAATGGCGTTCCGTAGTCTCTGCCTACCCCTCCGGGAAACAGGCGTGAGTCTATGTATGTATGTAATCTATCGTTTGTGTCAAACAATAAAGTTACTCTGAATTGCCTTGGTGGACAATATTTTTATGTGCGCAGTAGACAGAAACTAATTTCGCAATTACGAGACCATAAAATCTGTTATCGTCGAATAGAAAGTGAGCGAACTGTACCTGAATCTTTAGTGCTTGATCGACCAAGGTTTGTTGTGATCTGAAGGCCAATTTTCGTTATTATATTTGTACATTATTCAGAATAATATTATTATTAAGAATAATATTATTATTCGTTCTAGTCTTGGTGTCATAAATGGAATTCCCATAATTTATTGAAAGTTCAATGACATCACGACCATATCGTCAATTGAACAAAGTGTCAAACAATGTGTCAATGTGTCGAATTACGTTGTAGCAGAATACCAATTATGAGACAATGCAAAATCTAATCACAGTTGGCTCAATATACTCTTCACTTTTTCCCGGTTTTGTACATAATTATGTGCATCCAGTTTTAATCTGAATCTCACAGGCCTATCCTTCGTCATCTAGAGCGTTTTCAAAGAAATGCATGATACCCATTTATCTCATTAGCCTATACAGCCTATAGTGACTACTATAGGCTGATGAAATAATGGGTATATCACTTGCCACTGTCAACCACCCCCTCAAGTCATCGCTCCATCCGGTCGGAGAGTGTCCAATACAACGCTTTACAAGACGTAGCCTCCATTATAGAAATTAAAATCAGGCTTCAATTCTGAAACCCAAGAGGAGCAGTGACCATCACTCTTGTATCATGATGATAAACAACATTCTAACGCAATTCTACTAATATTTTACTGTGTAACAAACCTTCAACAAATCTTCAAGAAAATAGGCTGTATTTATGCGCCTCTCGTTTTATTCTGAAGACAACATGAATAACTCGTCCACTATCCTTTGTTATTGTATTGTTTTTTACAATACAGATGTCTAGACAATAAGACTCAAAGAGCTCTGTGTATAGCGGACAATGCCCGAAATACTACGGCAAAAAGCCTATCCTTCTGTACTAATTTGTTTGAACCTTCCTTTCATTTTTTTATCCAAAGGCTAAAACATTAAGTACTAGTTTCTGTCCACGTTCTCGCCCATGTAGGGTCTAATTCAAAAAGTAGCCCATGTGTTATTTTGATGTAAGTATGCTAAATTATTGCTATGTTTAGCCACATTTGTTGAGTAGTTTTTGCGTGAAAGAGTAAAAAACATAATCCTCATCCTCATTAACTTTGACGTTTATAATCTTGATAAAATTGCTCTTCAAATAAATGTTTCTTTCGTGTTTTGAAACGCAGAAACCGTCTTTTGTTGGTTGCATTTTAAGAAGGCCCCTCAATCTAAAGATTAATTTTAAAGAGAAGAACACATCAATACTTAATTTTATAAATGATTTAGGAGTTTTCAGCCGTGTGGTTGACGGCATAAAATACAAGTGTCACCACCCCCTATCTTCCTGTGGGTGTCGTAAGAGGCGACTAAGGGATAACACGATGCAAATATCATCTTTGCGTAGAGACGGAAAACTCGACATCAAACCCTATACGACTGCCTCGTTGGTCTCGCGGCATAAATGTGCGCGTGGGATCGGGAGGTCCCGGGTTCGATTCCTGGGTCGGGCAGTGTTATTGGGTTTTTCTGTCACGAAATTCTCAGTAGCAGCACGGAGTCTGGAAATGTGCCCGGTACGGCAATAGGCTCGCCCCTTATTACGTGGGACTAAAGTATATCTGGCGAAAAGTGGGTGTAGAAATACACCTCTGCCTATCCCTTCGGGGATAAAAGGCGTGACGATATGTATGTATGTATGTATGTTTAGGAGTTTTCGAAATAATACTATTACCGGTTTGTTTAAGATATATTTTAAAGCTAAGAGACTTTGTATATGATACTTATTTTATATAAATAAAACGAAGCGATGAAGAGATGCAAACTGCGATGAAAGCAGCTGTCAGTGTTTGTGTCTAAATCCTTGGATAAATCTTTGTCATCTTTGTGTAAGAACAGCTTATCTGCATTTAGAGCCTGTGTTCTTGAAGGGACGCTGTATTCTCGCCAATTATCCACTTTATAAACATGCTACCTTAGATAAAAGAAACCGAAATAACTTTACGATATTAAATTACGGCAACAGTAGCTCGGCCTTAATTAGAATCTCAGGAAAACATTTTAATGATGGCATTGACAATTAAGTAGATACATTTTCCTCGAAAGAATTCTGGAGATCGGTCTTCGACCTCTTTGTTGCATAAATATTCGCTTTTTATTCTCAGTACCGTGTAATAAAGGTATTTTAAACAAATATTTTTAGCTCGGAGTCCTCTTGTTACGAAAAGGAACGAAGCGTATCTGTTGTATTTTATCATGTTCTTTTTACTTTTCAGAGCTCGATAATGCTATTACAGAATACAGTACAAATAACTATCTCTTTTTTTGTGTGTACTTTAATTTCATTGGCCTTATTATGCGGCCACGTTTCGACATCGGTTTCTTGTCTAAGTGGAGTATCCGTTTGCGGAGCAGTTGACATTTGATCTGCTTAACCAAAAGGGATCAAAAGCTATATACTAGATGTCAAGATACTGCGTGTATGTCTCTAGTATTCTGGGTTAATTTGATAGTCTCTGAACTGTGAGTATCATAAATGAATGGTCATACACCTTTGCGAGGTTGAATATAGCAGCATTTAATGGTCTTTGTTGTGCCTGTCTTGGGATGAGTCGTAGAATTATTTGACTGGCTTGTTAGTATATTGGTTGGTTACTAAGTGTTAATGAGCCTGGCTGCTAACTCAGAGCTTGTAAGTTCGATTCACATCCATCACAGATCCTTGGGTATAGAGCACTATTATTGTGTTCGTATGTAATTTGTTACTGTCAATTATCGAGTTGTCATTTTACAGGCTGTGTCTAGTTTGGGGTCAGATAACCATATATGTATAGGTTGTGCCACGATATATTATTATTATCATTCAATATTACAATCTAAACCGTCAAATGTACCTACATGAACGTTATTCTTTAGAGAGCGAATGTAGGTATGCTAGAAACTAGAATCATAGCAGACAAATATTTGCATTGATTACTTTCAGACAAACTGGAACTATTTACTGTAACATTACAAATTATAACAAATATTTAACAAATCCTTACAAATGTTGAGTTTACTAATCAAAAGCAGATTTCGATTAACTTGACGCCGTACATAAACATCAATAAGTAAATAAAATGTAAATGAAACCAAACAGAACTCAGACATATCAATCAAGCAATTTGAGTTTGTTGGCGAAATTGAAAAGTTCTCCGCTCCGTAATTTTGGTCTGATACAACTTATTTAGAACGTGATTAAATGAAGGTTGGTAAACAAACTGATCTTGAAGAAGCACTTTGTTATTCTGCTAATACCAAAAATGTGATACTTTTAATATTACCTACTAGATATTGCTTGAAATTTTGTTATTATGATATTTAAGTGAGAAAGTGAAGTATAAAATGCCACATGCTTCGGCAACTTAATGACTGGGGTATCTCCTGTTGTTAGAGACAACAAGTCATTATATTTTTCCATCGAAATTTTGGGCGGTGTCGGATTAAGAAGTCCTATTTCCTCTATTAAGAATACAGAGACCTTTCTTATAAAAGAAAGAGGACGTGGAATCTCTTCACCGTGTCAACCCTTAAAAAAACTTTTCGGGTTCAGTTTCTTGACAGAAAATTCCATCATTCCTGTCCAGTTCCAGCACCGACCCTCTTCATCTTTACGGACAGAAAGCAACCTTAGGTCGGCTAAAAGATTTTTTTAAATCCAGGAAGTCAGTGTATGTGAGAACATTCACTACGTACAGTTTATTTCTCTGTGCCAATCTAAAAATTGGAGGTAATTGGCTCGGAACAAAATGTCCCCACTTGTTTTCATAGCACGGCCGATGGTGCTATGTACGGAGTCTCCTTCGCTTTGTCCATGATATGGCACGGAGAACCGTGGAGTCATTTCTTGAATATTGGTGGCATTGTTTATGTCATAGAGTAAGGTCGATGTCACGATGAAATTTTTGTTCAGTCCACTGCATCCATCAGCAAACTGATAAATAATATTGATGCCTCTTCCGTCACCTTCTTGAGAAAGTCAACAGAGCAGTCGAAATTTCTGACGACCCTCTTTTGTTTGCTCCTTCATGCCACGAACAGGTTCCAGAAGTCATGTCATAAAATGTGAAATTGTACGCTGAAAGACTACGTTTATAAAAAACAGCATTTTCATTGCCAATAGGCAAGCTTATTACTTGTTGGAAGTCAAATGTAGCACATTGTTTTGTGGTTGGGTTCTGCTGTGATGCTGTTTTACTCTTACTTCTTTCTGATCTAAACAAAGTCTTCTATTGTTAATGCTTCGTATACTTTTCGTAAATTAAAAATTTTTCTTCCTCAGAACCTTTTAAATATGTCATGCATATACTACACTGATCGTTTTTTGGGCAGTGGAACGATAAGTTTTTGGATTTAAAAACCCTTCTATACGACGAAAAACTCGGCTTCTCTTCTTTAAACATGTGGTACATCTTGGGTAAGAAAGACTCTTCAAGATGAATTCCTTCTTCAAAAAGCGCGAATGTCGCAAGTGGACCTGGATAAGTCCAGACGGTGCTACCAAAAACGAGATCGACTTCATCATGTCGACGAAGAGGCAAATATTCAATAATGTCTCCGTGATCAATTTGCTTAAAGCGGGCAGCGATCACCGAATGGTAAGAGGCACATTGGGTATTGGTCCCAGCCTCGAACGGTCGGGATTGATGAAGTCTCCACGGTCCGACCAGCACCAGTTCAAATCAAAAACCCCGAGAGCTTTCAGCTTGAACTGCGAAACCGCTTTGAATGCCTGAGAGAGTGCGTAGATATGGACGACTTCAGTTACAGGTTCGTGGATGCTGTCCATACAACGAGCTTGAAGTTCTTTAAGCCCAAAACGACGAAAAGAGCCAATAAAATCTCTGGTCCGACCCTCGAGCTCATGGAGGAAAGTAGGATGCTTCTGCTATCCTCCGACGACATTCCAAAATATCGGCGTCTCAATAGGCAGATCTCTAAGTCTGTGACTCGCGATCTCCGCCAATACAACACCAAGTGTGTTCGCGAGGTGATCGAGCGGAATAAGGGTTCCAAAGTGTACCAAATGGAGCTGTCTATCGGGAAGAGTCAGCTGACAAAGCGGAAGACGGAGGATGACAGAATTATCTCGTCCAGACCTCAGCTCCTGGAGGAGATCGAATGGTTTTATGGACAGCTATACACGACTACACGAACACATGTTACTACTCCAGCCGCTGACCCTAGAGCTGGATTGACCCGACACTATACCGAAGATATCCAGGACGTCAGCATGCACGAGTATAGTGTAGCCTTAGAACAGCTAAAAAACAACAAGTCACCGGGTGATTACGAAATAACTACGGAGCTTTTGAAAACTGGCGGCACACCTGCTGTGGAAATGCTTCGGAAGCTATTCAATACCGTCATACTCGTGGGCAAAACGCCACAGGCATGGCACAGAGGTGTGGTGGTGCTTTTCTTCAAGAAGGGCGACATAACCCTTTTGAAGAACTACAGACCCATCTCACTTCTGAGTTAGTTGTTTTCTAGGGTTATCACGAATCGTCTCGAGAGCAAGCTAGACGACTTCCAGCCTCCCGAACAAGCCGGATTCAGGTTGGAAACTCTACACTCGAAGTTATCGACAAGTACGCTACCTGGGACAAATGGTCCAATTGGGTAGGTTCAACTTCGAGACAGAGGTCATTCGTCGAATCCAACTCAATTGGGAGGCGTTCGGGAAGTTACGGCATATCTTCATGTCCGATATCCCGCAGTGTCTCAAGACGAAACCAAGACCAGTGGGTGTTGCCAGTGATGATCTACGGCGCTGAGACGTGGCCGCTAACTATGGCCCTCATCCGAAAACTCAGGGTCACTCAGAGGGCGATGGAGAGAGCTATGCTCAGAGTTTCCCTGCGAGATCGAATCAGAAATGAGGAGATCTGCAGGAGAACCAAAGTCACCGACATAGCTCTTCGAATAGCCAGGCTAAAATGGCAATGGGCAGGGCACATAGTGCGAAGAATCGATGGCCGTTGGGGCAGGCGGGTTTTGGAGTGACGACCACGTAACGCACGACGCAACAGGGGTAGGCCTCCCGTAAGGTGGACCGACGATCTGGTTAAGATCGCGGGAAGCGGTTGGATGCAGGCGGCTCAAAATCGGTCTGTGTGGAGAACCTAGGGGGAGGCCTATGTCCAGCAGTGGACATCTCTAGGCTGACATGATGACATCTTGGGTAGCGTCAGGTCACAATGTAGGTATTCTTTAGATGAATTTTCCCTGCAGTGATGAGATTCAACCTTCGGAAATCATGCAATATGATGTTCAATCATTTTTCGAATTATGAAATCATTTTCAATTAAGGATTCTCTACGCCCTCCTCATTTTTCTTTTTCGACAATACCGGTGACTGTAAGTGTGACAAAAAGGGCCAATTTTGTTTTCTGGTAATTTTTTTTAATTTGTTAAGACAGTGGTTCACATTGTAAGTCTTGCAAACACATGGTTCTTCTCTGTCTCTTGAATTCTATGACATAGTCAGGACCCTTTTGAAAATCTGAAGGATCCAAGCGTAATATTCGTAAAAAAGCTTTGTTCTATACGACGTAAGTGAAAAATGAAATGTATAAACATCGTAGAAAAAGTTTTAGCTAAGTGCCTTATGTACATATACTATCAGTAATTTTCAATCGTGGCAAAAAAAACGTCTTACTAACTGTAGTATGTTTATACGACAGGTAGAGAGAATATTTATTCCCTCCTTTTGCAGTTATGCCAAACAAAATATGTGATTATCTTCTAAACGGTAAACGACACAGATACGAGGATTAGAGAGAACTTATTCGAAATAAAGTTCTGAACACGTAGGTAATGTCAGTGCAGATACGTCAGTTTGTGAGATACGACAGTCAGCGAGGAGGGTGACGATATCTGATGAGACAAGGTTAAGATAAACATTACCACGTATATACGGTCGTATGTGTATCGTAAACATTTTGACAAGAATTAAAGGCTTCGTAATAATGAGGTCGATTGTGAGACGGCCAGTGGCCATTATTCAAGAGAGTGGTTGATTTAGGGCCTCCGCAGACTAGCTTCTTTTAGCATCGGCGACCGGCGATTCAGTCGCTTTTTAGCATCCAGATGCAGCATCCGAATTCTTACACCGCACACTGGAAGATGCCGATCGCGGCGACTCACTATGGTTCGTCTAGAACAAGCTAGCTAGACAAAAACAACTCTTAAATTCCTGGAAGTTAATTACTATTACGAACTCATTACCCCTATACATTGAGGATTACACCTATTAATTATCAATACTACCCTCATTAAGAGCGTCATTAAGGTATGTTTATAAGATGTTGACTATTTAAAGGGCATTCATTTGCATTTTTACATCATATTTGATAGCATTGTTTATGTCACTAAAAGAAATTTGTGAAAGTGTTTTTGTGATGGATTGTATACGTAAGGGTAAGTAGTTATATTTTATTTCATTTTCAACATGGGAACTTCATTCTTTAGTCTTATAAAATGAAATGTTTGAATTTTCACCCACTTTTTTACTCATTTTTTCAAATTCATCGGTCAAATAATAACATGTCCCCACTTGTCCCCACCGTAGAACCTATCATATACGATTCTCATAAGTGTCTAGTAGTTATACTTAAAAAAATTCATTGCGATATATTTGCACAACTAATTTTTATTTATTTTTTTCTTTCAACAGTTTTTACCGTCTCAAGAATGGATTTTTTCGAAGAATGGCTGAAACACCCGAAGGAAACGCGGAATGAGGAGCTCTTTCGGTTTATATCTTTGAGATATAATTTTGATGGTGTTACGGAGCAGTCTCTGCGAGATATTAAAGTACTAATCTCAAGATATTCAACGAAATTTGCTGAAAAGTGGAGCAGCTGTGGAAGAAATCGAGAGCGATTCCTACAAAAGTATTCGACGTGGCTGGAGGGTCTTGACATATCTTTCGATGTGTCCGTTTATTTATCTCTGCCAACTACATCTGGAGAACCGGGACCCGGAAGACCTACTAAAGATTTTGAACATTCTAGTCTCAAAACGAAGAGACGACGTGTAGACGATCTATTACAGTCCAGAAGTGCTAGTGAATTAATTTACGCCGCTGAAGTGTCAGCTCGAATCTCGGGTCAGAGAAGTGTAGCACGTCAAATTAAAGATGTGACTAGTGATCCTTCAATAACCAAGACCACGAGTGAAGAAAGTGCCCCCAGGAGTTTAACAAGTGAGGAAGCTTTAGCGTACTACGTTGATAGTAAATCAAGTAGCCATAGCTATAAGCAGACTCGGAAGTGGAGTATTAAAGCTGGACATAAGGTGTTTCCGTCAATGTACAGTGTTAGAAAGGCTAAAATAGCCTGCTACCCGTCAGGTGAACAAATTACAGTCAATGAAACGCATGCTGAAATCAAAGTTCAGGCGATTCTTGATAAGACTGCCGAACGTTTAGTTTCAGCACAACAAGAAGTTGTTCATAGTCTGTTACCTTGCACGTCATTCACATTAATCAGTAAATGGGGTTGTGATGGAAGTTCCGGTCATAGTATGTACAAACAAAAATTCACTAATTGTGACGATAGTGACGAGTTTTTATTTGTATTTTCTTTCGTTCCTCTTCAATTGAAAGATGAAAGTGGTAATATTGTGTGGCAGAATCCTCGGCTCTGTTCTACAATGTATTGTCGGCCAATAAAGTTTATCTTTTCTAAGGAAACGAAAGATTTTACGATTTCGGAAACCAATAAGGTTTTAGAAGAGATAAACGCTTTATTGCCGACAACCTGCAAGGTGATGGAGACCGAAGTATCTGTCACACATGTTATGCTTTTAACAATGATTGACGGAAAAGTTTGCAATGCTCTGACCGAAACTTCTTCCTCACAAAAATGTTTTATTTGTGGGGCAACTCCAACAATGATGAATGATCTGTCAAAAGAGTTTGCTGCGGACAAAGATAATCTTGGTTTTGGTTTGTCTACGTTGCACGCTTGGATAAGGTGCTTTGAATGCTTGCTTCACATTAGCTATCGACTAAATATAAAAAAATGGCAGTTAAGAACAGCCGAAGACAAAGCTAGTGTGAAACAACGTTCAGATGACATTAAAAAACGATTTAAAAGCGAAATGGGCTTGATTGTAGACAAACCAAAACCAGGGTTCGGTAACACTAATGACGGGAACACCGCGCGAAGATTTTTTGGAAATCCCGAGGCTAGTGCCGATATTACAGGGTTAGATGTTTCACTAATACAAAAATTTGGCATACTACTTCGCACTTTATCATCGGGATATGATATAAATATTGAAAAATTCGTTAACTTAGCTCAAGAAACTAGACAACTTTATGTAAATCTCTATTCATGGTATTACATGCCCGCTACTGTCCACAAAATACTTTTGCACAGTGGCGAAGTAATTAGATCGTCCCTTCTACCTATAGGCCAGCTTTCCGAGGAAGCACAGGAAGCTCGGAATAAGGACTGCAGAAGATTTCGTGAGCACAACACACGAAAGCGATCACGGGAGGCTACGAATAGAGATTTACTTAATATGTTATTGATAACATCTGACCCTGTAATAAACGGTTTACGAGAAGTTCCTCGGAAGAAAATAGGTACGCTTCCAACTGAAGTATTAGATTTAATTGTCCCACCTAGCTGTAAGGAACAAAATGTTAATATGATTTCTACTTTTCATAGTTCTGCCCCTCACGATCATGACTATTCAATGGATGATTCATCTGATGATAGTGATGATAATGAGTAATAGATTTAGTTCTTAGATATTTTATGCATCTGTTATTAGATTTTATAGCGACGTCGAGGGATAAATCACTTTATAAAATGTTCAAAAAATATATTATACACATATGCCCGATAAATGTTTTTTTTTTCATGATACCAGCTCAAATGACAAACTGCCTTGAAAAAAGTACCAAAAAACTTATATCTTTGCTTATTAACCGCATCTAGACATAAAAATCAAATAAAATAATTTTGTCTAGCTAGCTTGTTCTAGACGAACCATAGTGCGACTTGTCACTTAAAATAATAACGTAGGGGTCGTCCATTAATAACGTGATTTTATGTCTTTCCAATTTTAAACTTACTCAGTGATACCTGGGTAGGCTGGAGGCTTTACCACCTCTCCTCATTCTTTATCAAAAGTTTTTTTTATACAAAGTAAATAAAAAAATATTTTATCCAAAACAGACATTGCGAGCTACTGGTGTCAAAATTTAAGCTAAAAAAAAATAAAACACTCATTATTCTCTTCATCTCTTACCTGACTTCCATTTGTTTGGGTTGGCGCTGTATGGACATACATTATCTTCCATACTTCTCTGTCACCAGTTATCCGATCACTTCCCCCTTTTCTTACATATCTATTCTCACACAGTTATTCCATCTTTTATTTGGTCGCCCCCTGCCTTTTCCTCTCTACCCTCCTATTTATCACTTGTTTACCTAAATACATAATCATCCACTCTTCTCATAAGATGTTTCTAAAATGCAAATCTTTTCATCCATGGACGCTACTTGCAGACTTCTTTGATATTTTCTCTATTTTGGCATTGTAAAATAATATTAATATACATATCATGCATGCGTACCTTTAAGAACGCTATTTTAGAAGTACTACGTAAGACTGGCTCATTTATATCTTAACTTGCAATAATTGCAATTCAATCTTGCAAAATATAATAATCTTGCAAAATATAAGCATATCAAACATAAATAATTCCAGAAATGGATCAGAAAATTCAGAGACCGGTGCACCTACATAAAATCAAAATATCCAGACCAAACTGAGGATATCCTCCTTTTTGAAGTGGGTTGATTAAAGCATCCTAGAGCATCCAAAGGCAACGAAAGATCCTAATACAGGACTTTTGTGAATCCCTGCCAATCGAACGAACGATCGTTGTTTTATGATGCGTATAGGATAAAAATATCTGGCTCAAGAAAAACAAGGACACTTGATATCTGTCTACACTTATTTGTCCTTTCCACCTATCAAGACTCACGTGATTAAAGGACGACTCCTTACCATAGGTTGTCACTTATTTGTTAACTCTTAAATAACACCGTGGGGTAATAAAATTCTTCACCCCAGGGGCACAACTTGTATTTTTTCTTACGATGATTACGATTATTACGATTCATCTCCTAAAGTTGTCAGTCACGTGGCCTAAAAAAAACTTCCAGCAGACTGCTTAGCTATGTGAGAAAATTACCCCAGGGTGTCAGTTACGCATTAATTTCTCATCAATTTAGTCAAATGTTTGATAAACTAAGTTTACAGAGCCCTGCGAAGCTCCTTTTTTGGGTGGCAGCGTCACAAGAAAACCTAACATAACCTATTAAGTTTTCTGAGTGGATAAGTTTCCGGAGCGGACGAGACTTTTCATATTAAATAATATTTTGTAGAACGATCGTTAATTTGGTGTACAATTAGTAATTTATTGAAATAATGAAGTTTTTTAACGTGAAGCACTTTAGTGTTATTTAAAATGTTTGATGCTTTGTCAAAAATATCCCCATGTAAACTACAAAAATAAATTATTTTGTACACTACAACTTTTAATAGCCGTTTGGGGTAATTTTACCCCAAAGTTTTTTTTATTATTCTGTAACCGAAAATAAGGATGTTATTATAGGGTTTGACTAGTGACTAGCTTAAACAGAATAATTAATGTCGATAAAATTATGATAGCGCTTATAATAAATATTTAAGTTTTTATTAAGGCAGTACACTACCTAGGGTGATGTACTAGATTTTGACGAGGCGACCCTTATCATAGGTTATGATAAAGCTACACTACCTACTGCTTTCTTTATACCGATGAAAATATTAAGCAAGCTAAAGTCAGTATTTTTTACCTACATCTAAAAACCAGTTCTCGTATTACTTTCAGAGAGCATCATCTATCAATTCAAACGTTAATATTAATACCAAGAAATGAGTGCAGTACTGTCCATGCCATCTATTATTTAGAGCATAAAATGTAGAATATAACTTGCCAGTTTTCGATACTATAAGTCTATTAATAATAGAACATAATTTAACTTCATTGTAACGAACATCATTTAATTATACTGGTATATTTGTGTTTTTTGATAGAAACCTATATTACTGATATTGTACAATTATTGTATTACAACGATGAAAACATAAATCAATTTATCGATAGTCGACTCGGCCGATCACGAACAACACACTACAGCACTACGGTCGCCGCGTCCGAACGCAGAGAGTCGCTAAAACGCGATGCAGCATCGATACAGTTGCAAAATCGCCGGTCGCCGATGCTAAAAGAAGCTAGTCTGCGGAGGCCCTTATTCAGAGTGTATGGCCAGCCATAAAGTACAAGGTTAGGATAATGTAAGCAATGCATAATTTAGTAGTCGGACAAAGAAATTGAAGAGGTTCAGTAATATGGTACACAATATTACTTAACTAACTGTTGCCCACGTACCCGTCATTTTCCGTATCTCTACAACACCTCCAACTACTGGGTCAAATTATAGCATTTATGTGAACAACGTACTCTATCTTCCAGTGAAAGTCCCACTTAAATCATTTTAGTCATTCCAGAGATTACCCCCGACACCCAGAAAGACAGACGAACACATTTAATAAGTTCGTTTATGGCTTGGTATCCTGTAACGAACTATGTATATGCACTTCACAAAACATAGTAGCTTTTAAATCACAAACAGGCTACATTTAATACAGATGGCGTAATAGTCAACAACCGTATAAATCTATGAAGTATCATATCTCCTATCACTCTCCATGACATTATATTTTGACATATTCAGCTAAGCTCTTTAACACTATTGCCTGGAAATTATTAAATATAACGTGGAGAACCCTAATGAGTTTGCTGTAACGGCCCCTGAAACGTCCTATTAGCAGAGTTGAGTCAGCAAAACGTGTGTAACGTATGGAGGTACACACACAACACAGCACACACGCCGAGCGAACCATTACTAAGTAATTGCTACTTGACATTTCAGTATCATCATTTTAAAGTAACGAGCTTTGCGTACTGAACAAATGTGTATACAGATTGTGTTGTTTATTATGATGAATTTATTCTCACTAGATTCAGCCCGCGGCTTCGCTTCTGATGGTTCACCATTGGTTCGGTTTTAGGCTTTTCGTGGCCAGCCGTTGCCACCCACTTACTAATCGAACGTATAGGCAATCGAATCAAGTAATTTTGATTATAGGGAAATCACCAGTTTCATCTATTAATGATCGTGACAGTTGGAAATTGTCCATCGATCAGCTTCTTACGTCCTTCGTCAAAATTTAACTAAAATCAACTATGAACAATAGTCATGTTAACCTAAGCGAAAGAAATAAATACGCATTGTACTGTACCAGCAATCCCAGGGGTGCCATTCAGTAAACCACAAAAGTAAGAATACATTTTGGTCGGCAAAGACACAAATAGAATGTAGGTACTTAGTGAACTTAAGGGTGCTTCCAGCGGAGTTCTACATAATATGAGTGTTTCCTTGTCCGGTTCTAGTCTGCTTGAACGTAGCTACATTTAATATTTCCGCCGAAAATACACGTGAATCTACTTTGTTACAAAAACGTCTAGCTTAAATGTAAAATTACTCTTCCGCCAATATTTCCACTCGCAACAAGATACTGATTAAATCTCCTTGTAAGAAGATGCTATTATCTCCGAATAGGGCGTCGTCAAAACATTAGGCAAGGAGCATACAAACAGCGCTTTTAGGCGCCTACTTTACAAGCCAGTGAATCACGACGATATTAACGTTATGATTTGCCATTTCATTTTATAACAACTTTATGAAATTGTCTGCATTCAGTACAATACTATCGCGGTGAACGACACCAATGGATCACCGCTCGCCCGCTGCGGGACGCAACCTACTCGCACTGAAATCTTGCAACGGCATGCGGCACCGCAGCCTAATCAAGGTGCATTTGTTGTCTGTCTATCTGGCTTGCGGAGTAATGCGGCGATGTAGCGAGACACAAGAATAGGTACAAGTAACAACAAGGCGTTAAAACAAAACTTACTGAACCCCAATGATATTACAAGAAAGAGGTAGATACGTTACCTACGTAGTAATCAATCCGTAAAAACGGTACACTAACGCACACATCGATAACTCCATATTTATTTTATTTTCGGTTGACAAGATGTGTCAGTTTCACTATGACGCCGGCTCGCGACGTCACACACACATATGTCAGACTTGCCAACTGGCTTATGTTTAGCGTCCAGCTTTTGGTACGCCTATAACATGTCTTCTTTTTACTTTTGTTAGGTACATCATTGCTGAACCCCATTACATAATTTCCTGGACAGTGACTTAGTAAAGTAAAAAATAATTCTGTTAACACAGTATCCAACAAGGAGCTTTAAAGCCACAGCCCTTAATAAAGAAATAATCAGAAATGATAAAGAGATTTCGTTCCAGTGCCACTCAACGTCAGCTTCGTCCCCAAGTTTCGCTGCCGACCTCAGGGCAAACATTTCAGTCATTAGTTTGAGCAAAATAAAAAGTATTACTCAGTGTTTTTGTCAGACGACGCTGATTAATGGAGAGCCTGAACTAGAATTTCATTAGAAATTGGATACGGTTAATTCTGAACTAGAGTGCCCTGATTTTTCTTTTACTTATTAAATGCTTAGTATCAAAATCAAAGTAATTTTTATCAGACCTGCTTTTAGTTCAAGCTAATGGATCTATTGATTAAAATTCTAAACCAAGACATGTTATGTTGGACACCATTAAAATAAATGTTTGTCACTTTGTGAGACTTAAGCTAGCAATAACATAGAATTTTAGGCAATATTGTAATTTCTCCCATACTACATAACTAGCTGGTACTTTTAAACAGGTTTTAAACAGTTCTCTGCCAAATCTAATCTTTATACAGCCGGCGATTTTCCAGATTTCAAGATGACTGACCCTTTGCTTTTATATATAACTATAATTATACAAAAATAAGTGTCATGACAGCAGCGCTACCTACCGGGTCAAATTGTAGCCTATATGTAGCGCTATAAAGTCCTCTACTTTCCAGTTAAACCTACATATATACATACATAGAC
The DNA here is from genome assembly GCA_944739405.2 of Euclidia mi. Classification (NCBI taxonomy): domain Eukaryota; kingdom Metazoa; phylum Arthropoda; class Insecta; order Lepidoptera; family Erebidae; genus Euclidia; species Euclidia mi. The sequence continues at coordinate 50,864,407 of OX123195.2, forward strand.
TCACGCCTGTTTCCCGGAGGGGTAGGTAGAGACTACGGAACGCCATTTGCAACGATCCTGACATATCTCTCTTGCTTCATTCACTCCCATCAGATTCCTCATGCATGCTCTTCTGTTCAGGGTACTTCTAACATCTCCTGTTTTTAGGATGTCCCAATCTGGTCAAAGAACGTCCGCCTAGGTCTTCCCCTTCATCCAGTCCCTTTCACACTTGTCTTATATATCTGCTTGGTCAGTCTTTCGTCATCTATCCTCTCCATGTGCCCAAACCATCTTAGGCATACCTTTCTCGATGCTTGCCACGACATCTTCTTTTACCCCACAACACTCTCTTATCACACAATTCTTTACTCTGTCAGTCAAAGAAACACCACACATGAAGTATGTGTGGTGTTTCTTTGACAGAAATTAAATTATTAACAGTATATAGTATTCAATGTGTATGTAACGTATTTAATATAATTATATTTTATGTAATAATTTAATTTCTGTAGAAATCCATTCTTGACTTATTTATAGCTTTTGCTCCCGGTTTCACCCTCGTTTTATTCCTATTACAAATGACTGTTTGCCAATTTTTTACAAACTTACATTACATATTTCAACACTTTGAAAGATGATAAAAAAATAACTATCTATCTCTGTGCTTAATTTCAAGAACATTGGGCCCATCAGTTTCTGAAAGCGTAAGGGACAGACTTTCGCATTGTATATGTCGGAATGATACTGTTCCCGGGGTAGAATGGCATGTCGTATCTTTGATACGTAGTGAACGTGTTTTACGGCCGATCTGGCATCACGGTTTTGATGGGGTATTTCTGATAGCAAGTTTTTTAGTATCAGTATGGAATCAGCCTGTATCCTATAGTATCACTTAAAACTATACAAATAAATAAAATTGAAGTGTCTGTCTGTGATTTCAAAATAACTATGTTTTTCCAAGTGCATATAGTTAGTTACACGATTCTAAGTCCAAAAGAACCCATTTTAACATTTTTGTCTGTCTGTCTGTCTATCTTTCTGTTTGTCCGGGGTAATCTCTGGAACGGCTGAACCGATTCAAATGGGACATTCACTAAAAGGTAGAGTACATATAAATAAAATTTAAGTGTCTGTCTGTGATTTCAAAATAACTATGTTTTTTCAAGTGCATATAGTTAGTTACTCGATTCTAAGTCCAAAACAACCCTTTTTAACATTTTTGTCTGTCTGTCTGTCTTTCTGTTTATCCAGGGTAATCTCTGGAACGGCTGAACCGATTCAAATGAGACTTTCACTGCAAGGTAGAGGACTTTATTGCGCTACATATAGGCTACAAACCCGACTGTGACCCGCTAGTTGGCGCTGTTGTCGCGATAACAAGTCTTTACTTCTTCAACTCATCTATACATCAATACATACATATAAATAAAATTTAAGTGTCCGTCTGTGATTTCAAAATAACTATGTTTTTTCAAGTGCATATAGTTAGTTACTCGATTCTAAGTCCAAAACAACCCTTTTTGACATTTTTGTCCGTCTGTCTATCTTTCTGTTTGTTCGGTGTAATCTCTGGAATGGCTGAACCGATTTAAATGAGACTTTAACTGGAGTAGCAGCATAGAGGTTTGTTAGTACCTACTCTAATGTATGGTAGTGATAGTTGGGTATGGCAGAAGAGTCATGAAAGTAGAATAAATGCTGTAGAAATGAGAGCACTGAGAAGTATGTGTGGTGTTTCTTTGACTGACAGAGTAAAGAATTGTGTGATAAGAGAGTGTTGTGGGGTAAAAGAAGATGTCGTGGCAAGCATCGAGAAAGGTATGCCTAAGATGGTTTGGGCACGTGGAGAGGATAGATGACGATAGACTGACCAAGCAGATATATAAGACAAGTGTGAAAGGGACTGGACGAAGGGGAAGACCTAGGCGGACGTTCTTTGACCAGATTGGGACATCCTAAAAACAGGAGATGTTAGAAGTACCCTGAACAGAAGAGCATGCATGAGGAATCTGATGGGAGTGAATGAAGCAAGAGAGATATGTCAGGATCGTTGCAAATGGCGTTCCGTAGTCTCTACCTACCCCTCCGGGAAACAGGCGTGAGTCTATGTATGTATATATGTAGGTTTAACTGGAAAGTAGAGGACTTTTAGCGCTACATATAGGCTACAATTTGACCCGGTAGGTAGCGCTGCTGTCATGACACTTATTTTTGTATAATTATAGTAATATATAAAAGCAAAGGGTCAGTCATCTTGAAATCTGGAAAATCGCCGGCTGTATAAAGATTACATTTGGCAGAGAACTGTTTAAAACCTGTTTAAAAGTACCAGCTAGTTATGTAGTATGGGAGAAATTACAATATTGCCTAAAATTCTATGTTATTTCTAGCTTTAGTCTCACAAAGTGACAAACATAATTTTAATGGTGTCCAACATTACATGACTTGGTTTAGAATTTTAATCAATAGATCCATTAGCTTGAACTAAAAGCAGGTGATAAAAAATACTTTGATTTGAAACTAAGCGTTTAATAAGTAAAAGAAAAAGCACGGCACTCTAGTTCAGAATTAACCGTATCCAATTTCTAATGAAATTCTAGTTCAGGCTCTCCATTAATCAACGTCGTCTGACAAAAACACTGAGTAATACTTTTTATTTTGCTCAAACTAATGACTGAAATGTTTGCCCTGAGGTCGGCAGCGAAACTTGGGGACGAAGCTGACGTTGAGTGGCACTGGAACGAAATCTCTTTATCATTTCTGATTATTTCTTTATTAAGGGCTGTGGCTTTAAAGCTTCTTGTTGAATACTGTGTAAACAGAATTATTTTTTACTTTACTAAGTCACTTTCCAGGAACTTATGTAATGGGGTTCAGCAATGATGTACCTAACAAAAGTAAAAAGACGTAGACATGTTATAGGCGTACCAAAAGCAGGACGCTAAACATAAGCCAGTTGGCAAGTCTGACATATGTGTGTGTGAAGCAGGGATGTTGCGGATGCAGATTTTTTCACATCCGCGGATGCGGATATTTGCAAACCCACATCCGCGGATGCGGATGCGGATGCGGATGTGAACAAAATACCAATGCAAAGTAACAATCTATTTTTATTTAGTAATTAAAGTTATAATATTCAAATTTGAACACACGAGCATTATATTTAATGAACAGAAGGATAGCTGCTTTTTCAGGATCAAGCTTACTCAGCAACGGTTCGTATATTAATCCTGCGCTACTAAATAATTGTTCACTTGGAACACTAGCTGGTGCGGCTGACAAGAATTTGCGTGCTATTTTAGATAAAAGCTTGAACTTGCTTCGATTAACACTCCACCACTTAAGTGGATTCTCATTTAAACTGATTCGCTTTTTATTGCGGAAAGCAAGTAACTCCTTTTTAAGAATTGCGCCAGGGCTGACAATTTCTGATGTTTCTCATGACTCATCTTCACTTGATGAATCGAGCATCATGGCAAGATCACTCTGAAAATAGGACTCATGTCCTGAAAGGTGACAGACATCCGCATTCGCTGATGCTCCGCATCGATTTATGCGGATGCGAATGCGAATGCAGATGTCTGAATTGAAGCGGATGTTCCGCAATTGCGGATGCGGATGCGAATATTCGCAACAACCCTGGACTGTGAAGTCGCGAGCCGGCGTCAAAGTGAAACTGACACATCTTGTCAACCGAAAATAAAATAAATATGGAGTTATCGATGTGTGCGTTAGTGTACCGTTTCTACGGATTGATTACTACGTAGGTAACGTACCTATCTCTTTCTTGTAATATCATTGGGGTTCAGTAAGTTTTGTTTAAACGCCTTGTTGTTACTTGTATTCTTGTGTCTCGCTACATCGCCGCATTACTCCGCAAGCTAGATAGACAGACAACAAATGCACCTTGATTAGGCTGCAGTGCCATTGCAAGATTTCAGTGCGAGTAGGTAGCGTCCCGCAGCGGGCGAGCGATCCATTGGTGTCGTTCACCGCGACAGTATTGTACTGTATGCAGACAATTTTATAAAATTGTTATAAAATGAAATGGTGATTCATAACGATAATATCGTCGTGATTCACTGGATTGTAAAGTAGGCGCCTAAAAGCGTTGCTGGTATGCTCCTTGCCTAATGTTTTGACGACGCCCTATTTGGAGATAATAGCGTCTTCTTACATGAAGATTTACTTAGTTTCTTGTTGCCAGTGGAAATTTCGACGAAAGAGTAATTTTACATTTAAGCTAGACGTTTTTGTAACAAAGTAGATTCACGTCTTTCTTTGGCGGAAAATTAAATGTAGCTACGTTCATGCGGACTAGAACCAAATAAGGAAACACTCATATTATGTAGAACTCCGTTGGAAGCGCCCTAAAGTTCACTAAGTACCTACATTCTATTTGTGTCTTTGCCGACCAAAATGTATTCTTACTTTTGAGGTTTACTGAATGGCACCCCTGGGATTGCTGGTACAGTACAATGCGTATTTATTTCTTTCGCTTAGGTTAACACGACTATTGTTCATAGTTGATTTTTGTTAAATTTTGACGGAGGACGTAAAAAGCTGATCGTAGGACAACTTCCAACTGTCACGATCATTAATAGATGAAACTGGTTATTTCACTATTATTAAAATTACTTGATTCGATTGCCTATACGTTCGATTAGTAAGTGGGTGGCAACGGCTGGCCACGAAAAGCCTAAAACCGAACCAATGGTGTGCCATCAGAAGCGAAGCCGTGGCTGAATCTAGTGAAAATTAAATCATCATAATAAACAACACAATCTGTATACACATTTGTTCAGTACAGAAAACTCGTTACTTTAAAATGATGATACTGAAATGTCAAGTAGCAATTACTTAGTAATGGTTCGCTCGGCGTGTGTGCTGTGTTGTGTGTGTACCTCCATACGTTATATTACACGTTTTGCTGACTCAACTCTGCTAATAGGACGTTTCAGGGGCCGTTACAGCAAACTCATTAGGGTTCTCCATATTATATTTAATAATTTCGAGGCAATTGTGTTAAAGAGCTTAGCTGAATATGTTAAAATATAATGTCATAGAGAGTGATAGGAGATATGATATTTCACAGATTTATACGGTTGTTGACTATTACGCCATCTGTATTAAATGTAGCCTGTTTGTAATTTACAAGCTACAATGAATGTTTTGTGAAGTGCATATACATAGTTCCTTACAGGATACCAAGCCATAAACAACCTGATTAAATGTGTTCGTCTGTCTATCTGGTTGTCCGGGGTTATCTCTGGAATGACTAAAATCATTTGAGTGGGACTTTCACTGGAAGATAGAGTACGTTGTTCACATAAATGCTATAATGTACCCAGTAGTTGGAGGTGTTGTAGAGATACGGAAAATAACAGATACGTGGGCAACAGTTAGTTAAGTAATATTGTGTACCATATTACTACCTTTTCAATTTTCTTTGTCCGTCTACTAAATTATGCATTGCTTACAATATCCTAACCTTGTACTTTATTTCTGGCCGTACACTCTATAATTCGCTGAATAAATCAACCACTCTCTTGAATAATGGCCACTAGCCGTCGAACAATTGATCTCATTATTACGAAGCCTCTAATTCTTGTCAAAATGTTTACGATACACATACGAGCGTATATACGTGGTAATGTTTATCTTAACCTTGTCTCATCAGATAAATGTTACTTAAACTTTCAGTGACATACCTGAGCTTAAATATGACCTTTCAGTGTGAAAAGTCATATTTAAGGACCATATATATGTATTTGTATCTTTAATAGGCAAACTACGAGAAATATTATCCGTTTTAATGGAAAGAACGTTATACACTTATATTATCGACTTGTAATTTTGCCAGCAGGCATGAGTTGGTTCTGTGTAATTTGTTGCCCTGAGGATGACAGGATAAAGTTACAGAAAGTCTAGAATTGTTGAAGTAGATTTTTTCCTATATGTAATATACCTACATATATTTCGCAGAAATAGCTGTAAGAAATATATTTCTCATTGTTGTTCGACAGATTTCTAAGTAATTTTTGTTGACGCGCTTTAGTGATATGAGTTAAATTGGAAATTATTTTCGAACTTCGTCATCCAGGCATACGCTAGTTTATTTTAATATATTTAATACGATTAGTTACATACACAAGACCTAATCATAAATTATCTTTATTATTGCTGAGCTTTATAGAATTTGTAATAACAATGTATAACTAGAATTTAACAATACAATCGAATGCCCAAGCAAAGTTGCGATCTCTCCATACCCAAATGGGCGTGTATAATGTAATTCAGCCAATTGTAGGTTGGCAGACAGTGTTACTGATGTGTTTGCCGAATATTTTTGTGACCTATTTGGCATTAGTTTCGCAGCATTCATGTTATAGTTATTACTTACTGTCGCTGTGCATTGTGTTTGGGGCAACTGTGTACTTATTATAAATGTGGTAGTTTGGATGCAAATTTTTAAACAAATAATGGATGAAAAATTGTGCAAATGCAGGGTCGCGATTTTGTTTACACATTTGTAGCTGTTCAAGCAATAAAATGAATTAGTTCAGGTATTCTTAAATATAGATTGATAACTTTGAAACACTTAAATATAAATTGTATGACTGATGTCAGTTGGCGTTAATTCGGATAGTGTTATGGAATCTCTTTTCATTTGTTTCATTAAAAAAACAATTAACAAATTGTGTGTGAATATACATACATTAAAAAAAAATTAAACATTATCATTATAAACAAATAAAATTAAAATCAGGACATACAAGCGGAAAATTAAAATAATTAATGGTCATAATGTCAAAAAGAAAAAATTAAGTCAATAAGAAAAATAATGTCAAAAATAATAAACCATTGATATACATAGATTCTGATGTCATAATCACAATGTCTATACAGTATTAATAATAATTAAATTGTAGGTGTGCAAGTTACATGTCATTTATAGTGTAATAGCATTCATTCAACAATAACCGTTTAAGTTCATTTTGAAAGTTCATTTTATATAATAATGTTTTTACTTGTATAGGCAATTTATTAAATAGCTTAACCGATTTGTAATAAGGGCTATGCTTCACGACATCGAGAGTCGGTACATATTTGAGTAGAAGATCTTTTCTTCTTGTACTTTCCCTCATTTGTCTTTCTTCTTGGCTTTCATGTTCATGTACGTATTTCAATGAATGAGTAAGTAGTACTAGGATGTATAAGCAAGGAACAACTCCAAGGAGTTGCGCAGATTACTGTGTGGTAGATTCCCGGGACCCCATCGCTAACGGAAGTCGATGGCTATGGTTGAAGCCATGAGTCAAACTTATTTCGAGAGCAGCACATACACTAGGCTTCGAATTCAACTTTGAGTGGTGGACAGAGACTCTTTACTAGAACGTTTTAAAAGCTGTTAATCTTGCAGTTTTTATCAGTGGTGCTTTTGATGTTTTACGATCTCGTGGGTCGAATACTTAATCGTCACTTAGTGGTATCGCTGTAATAACAAATAAAAGCTATTGTGAATGCATATGGCACTGCGTAATGATATTAAATTTTGAATATCTTCTTTCTAGTAACGTACTATTTTTAAATGAGTTACCACAATTGATATAAAAGTACGTAGTATTTTTATCCAATATCTGACAGAACATCTGCGATTATCTGATCATACATTTTGGTATATTCTTTACCAAAGATTTCTTATTTTTTTATTGGCGCGATGGAAACCCACACTCTCTACAATTAAGGTTTTCGGCTAGTGTAAAGGGCGTTCGGAGGTCTCTAACAGAATTCTGCGCCTACTATTATAAAACTGCTATTATTAAAAATGCTTATACTTCCGGTTCCCACTCCACCACTCATAAGTTTGGAGTCTGGTGTAAGGAACATAATATACTACCCCGTTGACCTTCGCACAAAGAACTGCTGCGGTGTCGTCGACTTTCATTATTTGTGGCGTTGACGCAAATCCATCACAATGTGAAATAATATGCGCGACTCCGCTAAGACTAGGGCCGCAAATACAGACCTTGCTGAAGGTTGCTCTTGACAAGTAAATTTTCTAACAGTAAAACTCCTTAAAACATTAACTAAAGGCACAATGAAACTTCTTTAAGTTATTGTTTAATTTCCAAAGCTCCATAATTCTCTTTAATAGAATTAATTAAGAATCGTTTTCATTTAAACTAGTTTCAGCCGCTAAATCTATTACATTTATTTATGATCATAATATTTTATTTAATTGCTTTAAACGAACACGCAATTCTCGGGCTTATAAACTTTATAATATGGTTTAATTAATTGGTTTAGGTCTTAATTATGAGCTTAATTGTTCCTAAAACTTAAAATTTACATACCAAGAATTTTGCTTTGTAGGTATCTATGACCACGTAGAATGGCGGATACATAGTTTCGGTTAATTGTACCTTAAGTCAAAGGTGATTCTATAGTATATTGTTTTAAAACTATAGATATTTTTGTATGGTCCTCGTCGTTAGGTATTTTTATTTATCATCAAGGACTTATTCACGCCTGTATTATCGTGGAGATAGGCAGACGTGTCCGCCCCCGTGGGACCTTCACCTTGTCTTTGGGGCTCAGTAACCGTGGTTAGGTCACCCACGGTGAAGCTAAGCGAGATCCCGGGAGTGGACACCCCGCGTGGGCTTGACGGAGGCCTGCGCAGGATGCGTCCAATGGTGCGGGTGCGAGGGACAGTTCTTCTGTCCCTCGCAGTCGGGCGCGGTCGCGGGAGGACAGGCGTGTCGGTATAGCGTTGCTGCGCGCCCTATCTCCCGCGACCAAATGGGGGCGCACCATTGTTGCGTCGCGGTGGGCCGCAGAGGAAGAGGAGATGCGGTGTTGCGTTGCCGTCCTCCCTATCCTCTGCGGCCGCTGGGTGTTTTGGCGGCGGAGCCCAACACATTTATCCGCCGCCAAGGGGGTTTTGTTCGGGGCCCGCCTGACCATCTGACGGGCCAATACCCGTCGGGGGGTATACCGACCCTCCGACACACGGGTACATGAGAAACACGGGGAGTCTGACAGTCCCCTTCGCCCTTCGATTTTCCAACCCGAAAACAAAAAAAAAGCAAGCGTTTAACATTACACCCGCATTTCGCCATGTTATGAATTTTAGGTTCTATGTAATTTGGATCCTATTGCCGTTACCTGGCACATTGCCAGACTCCGTGCTGCTTCTGAGAACTCGGAAAAAACTCAGAAACACTTTTGCCCGACCCGGGATTAGCAGTCTTATTTGTATGTACCTAAACGCAAAGAAAGAAAAACATCACGTATTTTTAGTTTCATGTTAGTAAGTGTATGTTCTAAGTATCGTCTTAACCTTTACGCTTGTAGGTAAATCTCTTTTCAATCTGCTAATGTTGTTGTTTATTTTCATTTACCTACGTTCTTTCGTTTACTCGAGTGACTTGGCACTCTCACACCTGCGGTGTCATGGAAACCTTACCCTTACGGCTAAGTGTATTCAAAAGTCTTGTTTAGTCAATAACGAGTGGGCCAATATTGAATCTTTCCATGGGTTTGGCTTCTAGACATACATATTCATCTTCACCAGCCTTTAACAGTCCACTGCTGGACTAGGCCTTTTGAAAGGAGGAATTGGCGTACTATATCACGCTGGCCAAACGGGTTGGTATAGGGTTTGTATCAAGTTTTCCTTCTCTTACAGTGCTGTTCTATGCATAATACGCTCCCTCTGTCGGCTCTTACGACACCCGTGAGATGATATGGGGTGGTGACAATCCGTATTCTTAATCCGTCACCACACGGACAAGATAGATAGATATTAGCTACTAGAGATACATATTAGCTTTAGGTACCTATACAAAACAGAGGATAACCGCAGCTACGCCCGCACATCTCTTATATTCAACTGTTTGTACAATAAACAAGATACAACCCAGCGAAATGGAAATGATTGACTCGGCTACATGCAGTGCGACTGTGGCGCTCCAGAACAGACCATTAGTCACCTCCTGGCGTGTCCTAAGTGTGCGCACAGATGTTCGGCGGCCGATTCATGCCGAGCCACCGACAATGCCGTTGCTGTGGCCACATACTGGGCTGGTGTCATTTGACGTCTGTAGCAACGACTCGAAAAGAAGAAGAAGAATTGTTTGTACCCGATCCGTAGGAATTTCGGGTATTCCTTCTTCGTGCACACTTACAGTCCTCAAGCAACATAGTTGCCAAATTTCAGCTTCTTGCGTTCAACGGTTTTTATTTTGCGTTTTCTGTCAGTCAGTCAGTAACCCAAGAGTTTTATCCATACTGATATGTTAAATAAGTATCTCTAGAAACCAAATCGATGGATGGGTCAAATATTGGAACCGGCCGTAAGTGTGTATAACTCTGGTTTAGTCAATAAATATACCTTTCTCGGCTACGTAAGATGAAAGTAGCAAACGTTGTCTATAAAAGCATTTTGCGAAGGTAAACCCTTTAGGATGAATACATATTTATTTTATGATTTCGACCAAAACCTAAACTAACATTATCATGCAGAATGTATTTAGGCATTCTGTAATATTGAAATTGCTCTGCAAAATCCGGCGGCACTGTGTGTAGGCGCCTTTAGAATTCTTCAGCGAATTGCCTATAAGCAGCCACGTTCGTGTTAATCTTAATGTCATTACCACCCGGCGCATTATTAAACGCTGCTTAAACCAATATACATCTGTACGTTCTAAAGTTATCCAATGTTATTATATCCCTGCGACGCATATGTTAACTAGCTGTTTCCCGCGGTTTCACCCGCGTCCTGAAGGAATTACTTCGCGTACCCGTTTAATTTATAGCCTAAGTTACTCCTTGGTACATCAGCTATCCGCCAGTGAAAGTCCCATCAACATCGGTCGAGCGGTTCCAGAGATTAGCGTGAACAAACAGACAGACAGACTAAAATTGTACAAATTTTCATTTCGGTATATGTACCGTGTATTCATCCATATGCATTTAGTAAAAATCGGTTATTTTAATATTACAAACAGACACTCCAATTTTATTTATGTTCATGAAAACCTAACACAATCAGGACATCGCATTCACAGTGTTTGAATGGCGGGCGGATGCTGCGATCTAATTAGAATTGTATTTACTTTGTGACATGTAGCTGAGTATTAGGAAATAAGGTTTATAAAACGTTATCCTCGTATTCTCGGAGTATAATTGAACTAAGTTACGCCACTAAATTGCGGATTGTTGCATTGATACAACCATGCTATTTTTAACAGACGAGGGACCATATTGTTATAGAATGACCAGTGAGCACAAACGTAATGAGTTTGTTGAGTTACGGAAGGCTTTGTAACATCTATTACACAAAGGCACTGTTATTTTAGGAGCTAGTCACTTGCGAATGTTATCCTTGTACGGACCGATGAGCAACAGCAAGAGTTATAATTATGTATCTTTAAAAAACTATGTATGAGGTGGTTTGATCTCTATTTTTTTTTAGTGCAATATGCGGCAAACATGCACCTAGATCGCCTGATATTAAGGCGTACTACGCACTCGTCGACAACGGCGGTAATCGCTTACTAAGTAAGTGATTATCGCCGTTGCCGTCGAGTGCCTTGCCGAGCTTTGGATTGGAAAAAGGAAGAGTGGGATGGTCTTTAATCCAAAAATATTCGAAGATAGGGGCATTAAGGGCTACCATTTTATTTCTTTCTTTTATTATTATTTATTTTTATTTCTTATTATAGGCTCACGCCTGTAATATTGAAGTTACAGATATGTTATTTACCCTAGAATGTTAACGAACATCTTGGCTTATTTTTATTTTACATAAACTTTACCGGAGGTACGGACAGCCTAACAACAATTTGCCGTTTGCCAACCTTATTTACGTAATAAAAGACAAATAATAAACAGTTTGTCCCTTACGCTAGACGTATGAAAAAACGCCTACCAACCGTACTTAAGTAAACCTAGCAACACAATCCAACAAAGACGAATATAATACAAAGAAAATATGTTGGACATCCCTGTTCATATTTTATTCATTTACCTACTATATATATAAAAGATTTCACGATACCCGACTGATATAAGTATAATCCATATATAGCCATCTAGTACTACAGATGAGAAAGCTTGTTTGTTTGTTACTTTCTTTGTTCGTCTTGTATGTTAGAACGCATTGATGTGGTGATGTGATTTTTGGTATATAGATTGCTAAAGGTCTGTACAGGGACGTGACACAAGTTACCGTTGAGGGCAGGCGATGCCTCGGGCAACAATTAGTGTCCTCTATAAATAAGTGGCAAGCATTCATATTGTACCATAAGGCCAATTATCGTATTTTATCTGACATTGACACTGTATCACTGTATTTTGAACGAAATGTGATTGGATTTTGAACTGACTCAAAATTGGTATTCCGCTAATATCGTTATTTGTAATTACTCGTTGATTCTAGGGACATAATGAAGTATTTTTACCCTCTACATAGAGGGTCAAAATTTACTTTCACGGCTCTGAGGGCCCTGACTTCCTTTAACAAGTTTCGAAGATATTTATGATATCCAGTCCCAAATGCTGAACATGCTCTTCGAGTCACGGGACAACCGAGAATTAAAACCTTTATATGCATTTAACTCACAAAAGACAGTGATTCACGCTGATGTTTCGAAGCATTTGCGCATTAGTCAGTTATTCTCCCTATTAGTAAATCTCTGTGTTTTTGTGAGGTAATTTAATTTTATTCGATAATTTTTCAGTGTTCTTTGACTCCGTTTTCAAATTCCACGCTGAGTTAGTAGCTTTGTTTTATTTATAAAGATGGGCTATTTAATTGTCTATGAAAATAGGCCAAATTTGCTACCTCTAAAAGCCAAAATATTTTTAAGAGCCTGTTTATAACGAAAATTTTGATTTTGCCCGAAAATCTTTAAAAACGTTTTGTTCGAAAATGGAGCATTTTGAATGGTGAATAGGTAGAGGGTGAAATACTCCATTATGGTCTGGAATCACCCTGTCTACATGATTCGAGGTTGTCACATAGTTTGAGACTTTATTCATTTTAAACCAGAAATGTGTCACTGACATTAGACAGAAATAGCATTTTGAACAAATATAATTACGAGAATTGACCCTCTGGTAGTAATTAAGACCTCGCGCATAGGTTACAACGTAAAGTGGGCAGTCGTGCATAGCTTTGTTTTCAGCATTCGCTAGGAGTTGAATAGTAAATGCAAACATTCAGTGCATTCTGCGTTTGTTTTGTAACGTAAATAAATGAAATCTACGAACTCTCCGGCTATATTTTCTTGTTCGCTGGCGAAGCGGTTGTGTTTGCTTTGCAATTTTATATTGCGTTAGGAAGATACCTGCTTGCCTTTATTTGTAATGTAAGTATTTTCTATTTGTAACACTTTATTAGCAGCAGGGTAGTGTAATTTTGTTTTCCCGCGCCTGCTGTATGTTTTTTTGCGAATTGTCGTGAAGTTTCTTTAGTTAAAATTATAAACACAGCCCGTTTAATGTTTTCGTCATCTCTTGTCTGAAGGTGACCTCTTTATCGCAAAACTATGCTTGAAAGCCGCATAATGAACGTTAAGAGAATATTCAAATTGTGGCGTTGGGTTGAATCATCAAGGTTATCGAGTAAAAACAGATTTCATAATGAGACATGTCTTTTTTGTATTTGCCTGTTGCCATAATCGTAAAATAAATATGTTCATATAGTCCTTCCTGGAAGTTTCTCTACAGGATCTTTTTGTAGCTTAGACATTGAAAGGCAAGCAATGCCAAGTACCTACAGAAATATCATGAGCAGTAAATATACATAAATACCTATATAAAACCTATTGCCAATAATTATAACGATAACATACATACATACATATGCTCACGCCTTTTTCCCGTCGGGGTAGGCAGAGACAACAGAACGCCACTTGCTTCTATCCTTGCAAAACTCACGCGCTGCCTCCACTTTCATTAGGTACTCTTTTTATACATGTTCGCCGGTTACGGGTGCTTCGGACTTTTCCTCTTTTTATAACGATAACTTTACACATATTCATTGAACTGTCACAAGGTACACCCAGATTCGAAAAACACAGCGTTGTTTTATATGGGAATTGAATCTACAACTTTTGGAGCATTTCTGAGTGAACGGCAAAACGATCGCTTAAACTTTTCAACGTTACGTACGCCAATTCTCGAAAATGGCTGAACCCATTTGAAAATAGAAAATCAGAAAAAAGGCAGCCAAAATATGTATATTTTAAATGTTGTGTTAGGACTGTTACTTTGTATTTTTGAAACGTCTCTCGTGTCGTGTGTCTAGTTTGATTATACATTACAAGAATAACATCCAGATGTTATTTTCCTAAAAATATTACACGTTGTTGATACAAATTATTCTTTGTCTACTTTTACTCTGTCCCGACGTAGATGGTAAAATCCTTTTATTTATGTCATAACCTTTCTTTAACATATTTGTCGTGCTTATAATACGAATGGTACAGCTGACGGTTCGTCGATATAAACCTTAGATATGACGTTACGTGTCCTTAAGATGCCTCCGTTTTATCCTCTAAAAATCACTGCGATGTTCCTTGACTCCCCAATGTGGTGAGGTCACGCGGCAGGCCAATATTTGCGATGATTCTGTCGTTGTAAGTTATGAAAGTCTGTAACAAAGATACTATTTACTATATATATTATAGCATGTGCTGCCTAATAGGTATACCACACGCTATTTCGAAAAATAACAGTGGATTTACAATTTCAAGTTGGTCGATTATTAACTCGTAAGATAAGATAGTTTATTTCGCAAACATGGGTACAGACAGTACATTTACCATTAGCCATGTGAAAGGTACAATACCAACAACACAAATTAGGATTACACAAATACACAAATTCGACACATAATTCGTACATACATACATACATAGACTCACGCCTGTTTCTCGGTGGGGTAGGCAGAGACTACGGAACGTCATTTGCAATGATCCTGACATACCTCTCTTGCTTCATTCACTGCCATCAAGTTTACACGACACATAAGTGTTTAGGTATATTTAAAAATATTCAAACAAATACATTCTCTTTTTCTGCAAAAACATCTGAAACAGTCAAAACGTGTCCAAAAAGGCACGTTTGGCTGTACATAGAGGTGTGTTAGTGCCTACCCTTATGTATGGTAGTGAAAGTTGGGTATGGCAGAAGAGATTTGAAAGTAGAATAAATGCTGTAGAAATGAGAGCACTGAGAAGTATGTGTGGTGTGTCTTTGACCGACAGAGTAAAGAATTGTGTGATACGAGAGTGGTGTGGGGTAAAAGAAGATGTAGTGACAAGCATTGAGAAAGGCATGTTAAGATGCTTTGGGCACATGGAGAGGATGGATGACGATAGACTGACAAAGAAGATATATCAGGCTAGTGTGAATGGGACAGGACAAAGGGGAAGACCTTGGAGAACGTTCTCTGACCAGATTGGAGACATCCTGAAAAAAGGACAAGTCAGAAGTACCCTTAACAGAAGAGCATGCATGAGAAACTTGATGGGAGTGAGTGAAGCAAGTGAGGTATGTCAGGATCGTTGCAAATGGCGTTCCGTAGTCTCTGCCTACCCCTCCGGGAAACAGGCGTGAGTCTATGTATGTATGTATGTATGTACATCTGAAATATTGTCATCCGATCTCGTCATTACATATAACTACTCGTATTTACATATACGAGCCGATCAAGTCAATGAGGTAGATACAGCACGCCTTATATTATAGCGAGTGAAAAAAAACAGGCAGACTCTAATAAAAAAGTAGGTATACTCAAAATTTCAAATTTTTACTAGACTTTGTACCTTTAATAAACGTCAGTACTCAACCGATATTTTATGAAAAATATTCAAATTGAACGGATGAAATTTCTAACTAGTAGATCGTAAAGCTGTTAGGCAGATAACGGAGTCGGTAATCTGATCAGCTGTCTCCTATCTCCTTTTGGAATTGCTAATCATTACTTGCAAGAGCACGAGTTGCGCCTCACTGGTTCCATCATAATTTTAATATTAAAATATTATCTACCCTAAAATAATAGTATCTTAAAGTTAGGCGGTAGACACTTTAAACAATATTTGTCCTTTCTCTGCGGGTTCAAAGAAAATTGTATGTTCAAAACGCTTGTTGATTTTTGGTACGTTTGGCATTAAACAAACAGGTTTTGCCTAGTATTAAAACCATGTTGATTGAAGAAGCGTTTCGAAAGGGACGGTACATTCACACAATTATAGAATTGCTACATACTTACATTTATTGTTTTTCAGTATAAGAAGGTACTCGTGAATAATCCTCAAAGAATATCTGCTGGAGGCAATTCAACCATACGTAAATTATTGTAAATATACTGATGAAATAGACTCACGCCTGTACATATGGCTTAAACGGGTTGTAAATACTCTTTTCATAAGCTCCACTTCCTAAGCAAGCATCCTGTGTCATACTACCGTGTAATTTGCACCGTGGAAACTCTCATATACTTATTTGCTCAAATACTTCTGTATGGGCGAATCGGCATCCGTTACCGGGCCTATGAAAAGGCTCAAAAGGTCGGATGTAATAGAACCTTCGTTGCATCAAATCTCTATATACTTCCCAAGGGGGCACTTTTACTGCCCTATTCGATATCCCTGTTACTGCCGCTTATAAATCAAAATTTTACCAAAGGATCTGCAGGGATATAAAAAATCTTCTGTATATTTTTTTATAATGATTTATTTAAAAAAAAATGCTTAATAGTTTTTACTGAAATCAATGGTTAAAAAATGCTGTGTTGACCATTTAATTTAGATGCGCGCAATGCTAATATTTTTTTTAAATTTTATGTATAAAATTCTTGGTATGTATTTCGTTGGTTGGCCAAAGTAGGTATGCAATAATAAATATTAAAGTTTAAAATGTGGAAGGTGCACAGCTAAATAAACATAATGAATGCAGATGGAAGGAAGAAGACATTATCGGTGTGCATGAAGTACGGTGAGAAGTCTGTGTGTTAGTTGAGTATTTAATTAGAGTAAGTGGCTTGCAGCAGGTCTATTTAAGTAAATATATAGATGAAAATTATAATGTGTGTAGCTGACAGCCATAGATTTAAAGTAGAACAGAATTGGTTGATACTCATGAGTGATCGATTTTAAACTTTCACGATTTGTATACATCATACAATTTTATGGAAACGGGACCTATTCGCGATATTGAATGAATTTTTAAGGTATAAAAATCTCTGTGTTACCGACGCTTCGGCCGTCTTACAATAGCCATGGTCGCGGCGGGACTGATGTCAACACAGAGGTATTTATACCTTAAATTAATGAAATATTGCGAATAAGACCCGTTTCCATAAAATTGTATGATGTACACATGAGTGAACCAGGAAACAGGATCATGCGTATAACCAATGGCCAGTGTAATTTTACACTGACAACCGTCAATACGCCAACTTTAATCGGCACACGACATCCTTAAGAAATACGCTTCTTATGTAAATCTGTATTCATTGGTACAACGAAAGCGATAATGACATTAGACACCATGTTTAATCGCCTGAAGTTAATTCGGCGCGACACTGACTGTTTTCCGATTACTATAGGCTCTCAATCTTTAAGGCTGTGACCCCCAAGTAGGCTATTATTTGGATAAATTAATAAATTACCGCCACGTCTTTTGCTGTTTTTGATTTGATTGGCCTCTTTTCTGTATGAGTCTCCAGGGCCGCGCCGATCTATGAAGTGCCTTTTGGTCATCCTTTTTCGAAAGTAATTCTAATAATTTTAACGCATATCTCGGCTCGCTGCGCCCCATATATGGACGGCTCGGCCCTGTGAGTCTCTTTGTCTAAGGTATCTGCTTAGTCTATGTTTAGTTTGATAGTAGTTAACACTGTTGACCTGTATATAATTAGTGCAAGTACATACATACACAGTTTATAAATATCTGTTTATTTAAACTCACAGAATTTGGCTTTTCCTCGTTCAATGTTTGGCTCAACTGGGGTAAAATCATATGATGGGCAGTTGCCGCAATGAACGGTTGTACTACTCTTGCGGTTCATTTGAAGGCATAAGCGGGAGGCTGAGAGCAAGACATAAAGAGGTCATAAAGTTTGGGAGACGAGAGAGAGCATACCTATTTTTTTAAAGACAACTCGCGCACTAGGAATAAATCCTGTGTCGCGGGGACTTTACAAACATACAACCAACGGACACAAGGAACACCCAGACTTGAACCAATAATTTCTGGATCACACAAAGTGTTGTCTCGTGTGGGCATCGAACCCACAACATTCGGCGCAGCGTTAAGCGGCGAGGAGACCGCTTAAACCAATACGCCAACCGTGCAGTCAATATCTTTAGACTTCTTTTCTTCTGTTCTGGAAATGCGCTGGTAATGATTGATAAGTATCGCTAACATTAACAGCTACGTCAATACGCCTATCATAACGCCTAATACCACATGCTGGCCTTATCTGTATATATAAAATTCTTGTGTTGCTGACTAACAGACAGACAAGAAGGGATTTTCCGGGGGGATCGTCCAGAATGAGTTAAATAAAAAAAAGTAGGCTTTCCCTTCATTTATATAAAACAACTTTTTCTTATTGTCGTGAACAAATTTCAAGATCGACCTTGAGTTTAAAAAACATCGCCGAAGAATATACGACTTATCGTTTAATCCTACTAGGAGGGGACGCGAAAGGGTTTCGAATAGTGTAACTTCCCGGAAAGGATGTTAACCGGTAGGTACTTGAGGAGTGAACCCAAAATTGTACTGCTTCCAAATCGTCGACCCTTCAAAACCCCGGCTTCTTTTATATAGCGGTGTATTTCAAGTGCTTCCGCTGGTACAACTTTATCGAATTTGCTGAAGTTATAACGGTGAACGTGCGATTTTAAGCAAAGTTTTGCACTTATTGTGATTCGGATTTGAAAAGGAAGTTTATCTATTGAAACTCATTATTGTAAGCGGTGAACAGGACAGCGGCGGTATACTCGTTGACTTATAGTTTCTCCAGCGCAAGCTGATACGGCGTAAAATTTTATGAAACTCGGTATCTCACGTCCGTTCTTTAATGTTTTTTTCTTCTTTTCGTGTAAGTGAAGCCAACTCTGTGGTCGGAGTTTATAGACCGCCACCGAAGGCCTGCGACATGGCCTAACATTTCTCGTCTTGAGACAAGAATCAGCGATGGCTTTGCAGGCCTTCCAAAGATCAGTAGTCTTCTGATGTAAAAGCCACATTATCAAGGAGTAACGCACCCAAGTAGTGATATCTGCCAATATTGCTTTCCTTTGCCGATCTGTTACAATTGGCAAGTCTAGACATGCTGCTCGTACAAGCCGTCCTTTGCCAAAGGTTTAGAATGTTAATCAAAGGAGCAATTCAAATTCAAACCTACGACTGGGGCACACGACAGTAGTTTAAATATGATCAAAATGACCATAGCAAGTGTCCATATAGCATCCCCTTCAGTTTGGGTCAAATGTTTGGCAGTTTATATACCTGTTTAAATATTAGTGAGGTAAGGTCGGGTTCGGCGAGACGGCTTCAGTGCCGCGCGACCCGAGCCACTTATTACAAAATCCACTTATTCTGCTTATTTGAGTCGCTTGTTCGGCAATACTTGGGCGGGTAGTTGCTGATTCTGTTTGTTGAAACAGGTGGCGCATATGTTATGTCACGGACGCTTACGGTGCTTTTTAATTAGTTGGTTAGAGCCTGACTGTCTGACTCAGCATAGACGGGCCACCTACCATGCCACCGGTGGCTGGCGACAAGTTAGTTACATGATTTTTTATTAAAAACATATACCTACTGCCTAGCGGAAGCAGCGATAGCCTAGTGGAGATATCAAGAGATTGCCATGCAGAGGGTATCGGGTTCAAATCCACGGCGCGCAGCAATGACTTTTCGGAGTTATGTGCGTATTAAATTGTCAATTATCGCTTGTACCGTGCCTCGGAGAGCACGTTAAGCCGTCGCGTCGGTCCCGGTTGTCATGAAGATCTTTGACAGTCGTTGAAGGGCGTCAGTACCTTCTAAATAAACTGACACTAGTCTAAACCATGGAATATTGCTATCCCTTCGGGTTGCGGAGGTCAGACAGGCAGTCGCTCTGTGGAAAAGCTAATATTCAGCCAAATCCGGTTAAATTAGTAAGCGGGCCCCAGGTTGAAACTGGGATAACGCTAGGAGGATAATGACTGCCTTTTGCAGTTCTCTACTGGATGTGGGGCTCTTCTTATTTAAGGTATAATTAAAACATTGTGAGTCAATATGAAGATTTGCGACACCCTCGGTATGAAATGAGGTAGTGAATATTTGTATTCTTTATTTGTCACTACACGGATTTTGAATACGTTTAGTCTGACATCGGCGCGTACGTGTAGCCAAGAATACTCGTGTTGGCCCCTTGATTATCTGGATATAAGCTTTGTCGTGGGCGTCATTTACAAGTGATTAGGAGCGCGACCAAACCTTTAGTACAAATCGTAACGGCCACTGACTACTAGAGGCAGTCAGCGGCCATTATTAGCGGCCATCGACCACCTTTATGCGCGGTGTTAAAGGACGGCACACGACCGCCACTATGACTGTGTTCGGTGACCGAATTGCACGTAGTCTTATTAACTGGTGCAAAATAACAAGCGGTTTCGAAGAATGTAAGCAGGGTAACTCTCACATTATCAGAAATCATACAAATACTGTGCTAATCATGAATCTATCCAGATGATAATGACTATACACCAGGCTCTGCATTTCAAAGCGTCGTTGGACGAAGGCGGTAGCATTGAACGCTGTATATTTTTATTTTTTTATTAAAGCCAGGACTATCGATCACATTGTCGCATGCCGTCGAAATTGAAACAATCGGCTGAAATAACTCTCTGAACGGATGCTATGTGTGCATCGCATAAATTTGTGCTCACAGTGGAATATTTCGGAGTGCAATTTCATGCACATTGTATTTAAAGGAACAGCATTGTATATGGAAAGGCATAGATCAACTACTATAATTTCACATTTTTGCATTTTCGTAATTTTGTTCGAACACATGCCTCTGATAAAAATCCTTTAAACAAAATCGAGCTTTTTATAGTAACAGGACACACGTAGTGTGTGGTGCTAGTGCAACGGAAATCAAGTGGTGCTTTTTTGTGGTACGTGTATAAAGCTCCAATTTACAAAAGAAAGCACAAGTTGTTATTCTAGATGTTCTTTATGGTCCTTAGTGTTTGTAAAGTTACTCGCCACTTAGGTCTTATAACTTATGTAGGAGTAGTCTTTTAATAAATAAGCTGCAATTTTTAGGGAGTCAATAAGGCATTACCATCAAAATATCCAATGTCTTCGATCGGCAATCTGTTATTCTTTTCTTAATTATTACTAAGGATATTTTCGTAGAACATAATACTGAAAACAAATATTGTACGTAGAAGTTTCATCAATTATAATATACAAGTAATTAGTGTTACGTTCCTCGCCTGAGGGCGGAAAGTTCCTTTTCTAACAAACTTGTAGTATCAATTTCAATGTTCGTTATTTTGTTGCAGGTAAGCATTTGAGGACACGAAACGACAGTGTAGAAAGTAAAGTACGTAAGTTTACGGTCTAATGAAATATACATGATAGTAAATGAGAGTCTACTATGCTGTACGCAATAATAGAAATACTCGGACTCAGCATGGCCCGACAGAGTGACGGCAAAGGGGCTAATTTTGGTATTTGGATTAAAACAGGTACTAACCATGCTGTAAGCACCAATCGGTTGTAAACTTTCGCGATTTGTTTATCTGTACGTATCAAATTCTTTCGTTACCGACTGACTGACAGACATCATCATCAGCCTTTAACAGTCCACTGCTGGACTAGGCCTCTCCTTTGAAAGGAGGAATTGGCCTACTATACCACGCTGGCCAAACGGGTTGGTATAGGGTTTGTATCAAGTTTTCCTTCTCTTACTGTGCTGTCCTCTGCATAATATGCTTCCCTCTGTCGGCTCTTTCGACACCCATGGGATGATATGGGGTGGTGACATTACGTATATTCTTAATCCGTCACCACACGGATTTGTTGACTGACAGACAACTATATAGGAATTTAAAGTTTCGTGGTCACTACCAATACTTTTTACTGTTTCTACGGGATATATACCACGTAGCTTTGTTTTTGTTTTGAGTAACCGATATTTCGGCACTCTTGCAAGCGCCATGTTCACGGATGTACTGAAGTATTGCGGGTGGATTAATGTTATAAACAAGTGAAACGATCTACCCGGCTACCCGCTTTCTTACTCGTTTATTGCTTGCACAACCACTACCACGGCTATCACTCTCGCACTGTACTCGATCGCGACACACTGTACTCACTACGTCGGCTCGTGCTTTAACTTTTTGCGGTTCACGGGTTTTACATAGACGTACCACTGGATGCCAGGTGTTCGACAGTTGAAACCCATCTTCTCTATTGAAATTTTTGTACTATTCAATTTCAATAGTTTCTTTAACCATTTTAGGTATATAGTGGCGTTCTGTCGAAAGCACCTGAGGGTTAGGGCCTGTTCACGAGATCGGTCTAAGCGGCGCGCGTCGCGGCGGGCGGCGCGGCAGAGCGTCGTGCACGCCACGACCCTACAGCAGCGGTAAACGCAGCGGCAAATGTGGACGTATTTGGGCCGACGGAGTTACCCATAAATATGGCGATAACCAAAATATCTTTGTGTAACTAGGTATACGGTATACCTACAAAATTGTCGACATTGGATCTTCATTTCTTACAAGTATTTTATGTCAAATGAGTAATGCATATTCGCAATTAATGAGGCGTTGAATAGGTACCTACACAACGTAGATTTCGTTAAGTAGGTAGGTAAATCACCTTTTAACTTTCATAGTAGCTGTGTCTGTACCTAAATAGGTACATAAATATGTACATTACACAATGTTTTAATGTTTGCGATTTATATTAAAACCTACCATTACATTCTGTAAAACATGGTTTCATTACATCTTGCAACGTTTTATTAACATTTTTGTATTTATACAGCGGATGTGTTGCTATCTATACACGCGACCGTTTTAAAATTTCGACTTTAAATGTCTCCGTATTCATTACCGCCACAAAATATTTAACAAATAGTTTAACCGCCTAGTTCGTCCCTCGCGTAACGCTGTCTGTGCCGCTCGGAGTCGTGGCGTCGGACTCGGTCGCAGTACATTTGTTCCCGCCGCTCGCCGCACCGCGCGCCGCGCCGCTCGCCGCGCAGCCATTCGCGCCAAAAAAAAAGCGCGCGTTATCGCTGTGCGCGGCGGCTCGTGGCGTGCTTCGAACGTCTTCATACATTTGATCTTACCGCTCGCCGCCCCGCGCTAAGCCGCCGCTCAGAGCGGCAAGGTCGTGACAGGGCCGTTATGTAACTCAATCCAATGGTTCGTACCCGAGTCTAGGAGATAGCACAACTAATACGACTGGGCGCAGGAAGCTGAAATTTGCCATGTAAATATGTTTCTTTTGGGGGCTGCACTAAGGATTTCCCGAAATTTTCAAGGGATTAGCAAAAACGGTCTAATTAAAATAAAATGTGGGCGTAGCTGCGGACATACTATAGTTCTGTATAAAGCTTACAGCTGAGTTCGAACCAAGTCAAATAATGTTTGCGTTTGTTCGACATGGTAAGCGGGCGTTGCAGATCGATGCTTAACCGCATTATACCGACAAGGGGACTCTCGGATTGAGCTCACTTGAACATTACAACTTATATCAATAGAGTACTCGGATACTATTTGATCCTGAGAACCCGTCTCCGCATTAGTCGAGTAACATTTTTAGTAAAAGTCGTGTAAAGAATAATGATCCGTTTAATTTTAAATTGTCTTTATTTGTCTTTATACTATATCACGAACTTCTTCAATATTACGAAAGATTGCAACAGTTATTCCCTGACTGCCCCATATTCGGGGTTGTTCCCGTCGTGAGGGATCCCGAATATGATAAATATAACACATTTATTTATCCGGGTATTCAAGAAATAACCCATTGCGAGCGCCTTGATCAGCTTAGATGGGGAAACATAACCAGTTCTGGATAGGCATTATCTTCCATATACATAAAAAAACTGTCTTGCAGTCAGGTAAACAATTAGTTTTTAACTATAATATAGAAAAGCAAACAAACAATCCAGTTTATGATTCAGTTTTGTAGAATACTCGTCTGCCCTCGAGCTTTGGCAAGTTCACGTGTGACACTTGAACGAACGCATATATAGGTTACATATTCGTTCGTTCAAGAGACAGAGCGTGCTCTTTCTATCAAATCACATAGGTATTCCACTTTGTGATGCTGTATTATTATGGTACATTGTTTCCACGTCTCATCTAGTTGGTCAGTCGATGGAACTGATGTCTTGAACATTATGCCATGCTTCTTTGATTTCACTACTTCTGTTTCTCTTTAAAAAATAAGTCACACTAAATATTATTCTTGTATTACGAGGGTTTTATAAATATCCAAATAAAGGACATAATACATAAAGCACACCCAGATTTTCCCTGCATGCATCCGATGCATCAGGCACATTGACGATGATTTGTCTCCTGTGGAAATCGCATTCTCAATACGAGGCGCAGACTGCAGTGATGAGACGTTTACTGAAACCACTTCAAAAGTATGGCCTACTAAAGTTGTCGCTTGAAATGTTCTTTGTATTCCATCTTTGTGATTTCGCCGCGACACAGAAATTAGCTCAAAGGTAACGTGATTTATTAGATGTCTTTGCTGAAGCAGCGAACCAGTGTCGCAAGATACTTTTGGTCTCAATTCTTTACCTTCGAATAAATATATATTACATTATCAATCTTGTCTGAATTGGCATAAAGTTGATTATGCAAAAAAATTATATTAAATAAAATAACGTCGTAGGTTTGTTAAGTTGATATATAGTTTAATAATTGATCTATAATAAATTTTCCGTCAGTATTCTTCTTTTTACTCAAACAGGATTAACAAGAATACGCACTAGTAAATTGCAACACAAATTGCCGACAGTTAATGGATTGAATTCGGAGGTAATCGTTCGTTTACAATTCGTAGTCTCACAATTGCTCTATTGTCCCTTTTTGTATTGTTTTTCAGTGAACGTATATTTATTGCCATTGCCTCATTAGAATGGTTAATTGAAATTTATTTGGGAGCTGGCAGCTTTATTGCGAAGGTTTTCCCACAAATATTCTCAATGCAGAACTGATAAGGAAAATCGAGTTTTATTAGAAGTTATGATTTTTAGTTTTTAACTTTTATTTATTTTTGCTTTTTCGTGTTTTATTTTAAATAAGTGTATTGTCTTTGGTTCATGATAAGTGTGCGAAGTTTCACGTCAATCCCATTTTTTGTAAAAGGGAAAAACCACATTTAACGATTACGTTACATAGCACCAGTAAGTACGCAGACAGATTTGGGCGTCACAATAAGCAAAGATTTGAAATGGGAAACCCATATTGTGAAAATTGTGAAAAGAGCTAACTCCATGTTGTATCTAATAAGAAAAGCGTTCAGATGTCTCAATCCCAAAACATTTTGTGTGCTCTATAAAACTTATATAAGACCTCTCCTCGAGTATGCGTATGTTGTGTGGGACCCTTATTTTAAGGACGCGTTTACAAAATTAGTAGGTACAAAATCGCGTCACTACAGCGACACGGCGGCAACAGTACGTACTACGTACGGTAACTTGCGGAAATGTAGTTCAACTAAATAACTTTGAGACTTAGAATTTTTTGTGATATGTATCTATGTGTTATAGGCCTGGCTGTGCGAATTACGTACAACGTGCGTAGATACCCTTGCGCCATCACATATTCCAAGCACAGCAGGTCATGCCGGCGCTGCTGCTGCAACGGCGGAAACCCTCAAACGGCGCAAATACGGAAATTTAGTCGGCAATTACATATTTGAGCCGTTTGGGGTAGAAACGTTAGGCCCATGGGGTCCGAGCGCTCGTATTTTGTACCGAGAAATTTCGAAACGCTTGATCGACGTCTCACGTGACCAGAAGGCTGGTTTATTCTTTGCTCAAAGAATCAGCATTGCCATCCAGCGTGGCAATGCTGCCAGCCTTCTGGGCACGTTACCCCATGACATTGATGCGGAGGTAAACTACGACGCCTAAACGCCTCGTGCCTTGCGTTTTGTAAGAATATATTATTTTATTTTCTTTTTAATTTAGTTATAGGTTTTTAAGTATAGTTTTAGCTGTAAATAGTAATTAAGTAATAGTTAGTAAAAATGTAATTCGTTGTAAAATAATTGAATTGAAATAAACGCAAGTTTCTTATTTTTATATACCTAAATGGACATTATTACTTTATTTTTTCCATTATGTTGATTCAGGATATATTTCGGTATTTAGATATTATTTTGTTTCTTGCGTTGAAATCTGGTAAGATTATGAGGACTGATGGTATACCATCCCATTTAAGTGTTGCGACTGGAACTCATAAAAGAGTAGACCTAGTTATGCCAGGTTGGGGCTCATTTTATTTGTTTTAGTGAGACCCTACCACTGGTACTAGTGAAGTAACCTTCCAAGGTTATTCGATGAGTCTTACTGGTACTCTTATGTGAGTAGAGCTAGGCATGCCGAGTTTGGGCTCACTTTGCTTGTACATAAGAGACCCTACCACTGGAACTTATGAAGTAACCTTCCAGGGTTATTAGATGACACTTGCTGGTACTCATATGTGAGTAGAGCTAGGCATGCCGAGTTTGGGCTCATTTTGTTTGTACATAAGATACCCTACCACAGGAACTTATGAAGTAACCTACCAGGGTTATTCAATTACTCTTGCTGGTACTCATGTGTGAGTAGAGCTAGGCATGCCGAGTTTGGGCTCATTTTGTTTGTACATAAGAGACCCTACCACTGGAACTTATGAAGTAACCTTCCAGGGTTATTCGATGACTCTTACTGGTACTCATATGTGAGTAGAGCTAGGCATGCCGAGTTTGGGCTCATTTTGTTTGTACATAAGAGACCCTACCACTGGAACTTATGAAGTAACCTTCCAGGGTTATTCAATGACTCTTGCTAGTACTCATGTGTGAGTAGAGCTAGGCATGCCGAGTTTGGGCTCATTTTGTTTGTACATAAGAGACCCTACCACTGGAACTTATGAAGTAACCTTCCAGGGTTATTCAATGACACTTGCTGGTACTCATATGTGAGTAGAGCTAGGCATGCCGAGTTTGGGCTCATTTTGTTTGTACATGAGAGACCCTACCACTGAAACTTATGAAGTAAACTTCCAGGGTTATTAGATGACTCTTGCTGGTACTCATATGTGAGTAGAGCTAGGCATGCCGAGTTTGGGCTCATTTTGTTTGTACATACGAGACCCAACCACTGCAACTTATGAAGTAACCTTCCAGGGTTATTCGATGACTCTTACTGGTACTCATATGTCAGTAGAGCTAGGCATGCCGAGTTTGGGTTCATTTTGTTTGTACATAAGTAACCCTACCACTGGAACTTATGAAGTAACCTTCCAAGGTTATTCGATGAATCTTGCTGGTACTCATATGTGAGTAGAGCGAGGCATGCCGAGTTTGGGCTCATTTTGTTTGTACATAAGAGAACCAACCACTGCAACTTATGAAGTAACCTTTCAGGGTTATTCAATGACTCTTGCTGGTTCTCATATGTGAGTAGAGCTAGGCATGCTGAGTTTGGGCTCATTTTGTTTGTACATAAGTGACCCTACCAATGGAACTTATGAAGTAACCTTCCAGGGTTATTCGATGACTCTTGCTGGAAAGGTTACTTTATAAGTTCCAGTGGTAGGGTCTCTTATGTACAAACAAAATGAGCCCAAACTCGGCATGCCTAGCTCTACTCACATATGAGTACCAGCAAGAGTCATCGAATAACCCTGGAAGGTTACTTTATAAGTTCCAGTGGTAGGGTCACTGAAGTTTCATCAATTATAATATACAAGTAATTAGTGTTACGTTCCTCGCCTGAGGGCGGAAAGTTCCTTTTCTAACAAACTTGTAGTATCAATTTCAATGTTCGTTATTTTGTTGCAGGTAAGCATTTGAGGACACGAAACGACAGTGTAGGAAGTAAAGTACGTAAGTTTACGGTCTAATGAAATATACATGATAGTAAATGAGAGTCTACTATGCTGTACGCAATAATAGAAATACTCGGACTCAGCATGGCCCGACAGAGTGACGGCAAAGGGGCTAATTTTGGTATTTGGATTAAAACAGGTACTAACCATGCTGTAAGCACCAATCGGTTGTAAACTTTCGCGATTTGTTTATCTGTATGTATCAAATTCTTTCGTTACCGACTGACTGACAGACATCATCATCAGCCTTTAACAGTCCACTGCTGGACTAGGCCTCTCCTTTGAAAGGAGGAATTGGCCTACTATACCACGCTGGCCAAACGGGTTGGTATAGGGTTTGTATCAAGTTTTCCTTCTCTTACTGTGCTGTCCTCTGCATAATATGCTTCCCTCTGTCGGCTCTTTCGACACCCATGGGATGATATGGGGTGGTGACATTACGTATATTCTTAATCCGTCACCACACGGATTTGTTGACTGACAGACAACTATATAGGAATTTAAAGTTTCGTGGTCACTACCAATACTTTTTACTGTTTCTACGGGATATATACCACGTAGCTTTGTTTTTGTTTTGAGTAACCGATATTTCGGCACTCTTGCAAGCGCCATGTTCACGGATGTACTGAAGTATTGCGGGTGGATTAATGTTATAAACAAGTGAAACGATCTACCCGGCTACCCGCTTTCTTACTCGTTTATTGCTTGCACAACCACTACCACGGCTATCACTCTCGCACTGTACTCGATCGCGACACACTGTACTCACTACGTCGGCTCGTGCTTTAACTTTTTGCGGTTCACGGGTTTTACATAGACGTACCACTGGATGCCAGGTGTTCGACAGTTGAAACCCATCTTCTCTATTGAAATTTTTGTACTATTCAATTTCAATAGTTTCTTTAACCATTTTAGGTATATAGTGGCGTTCTGTCGAAAGCACCTGAGGGTTAGGGCCTGTTCACGAGATCGGTCTAAGCGGCGCGCGTCGCGGCGGGCGGCGCGGCAGAGCGTCGTGCACGCCACGACCCTACAGCAGCGGTAAACGCAGCGGCAAATGTGGACGTATTTGGGCCGACGGAGTTACCCATAAATATGGCGATAACCAAAATATCTTTGTGTAACTAGGTATACGGTATACCTACAAAATTGTCGACATTGGATCTTCATTTCTTACAAGTATTTTATGTCAAATGAGTAATGCATATTCGCAATTAATGAGGCGTTGAATAGGTACCTACACAACGTAGATTACGTTAAGTAGGTAGGTAAATCACCTTTTAACTTTCATAGTAGCTGTGTCTGTACCTAAATAGGTACATAAATATGTACATTACACAATGTTTTAATGTTTGCGATTTATATTAAAACCTACCATTACATTCTGTAAAACATGGTTTCATTACATCTCGCAACGTTTTATTAACATTTTTGTATTTATACAGCGGATGTGTTGCTATCTATACACGCGACCGTTTTAAAATTTCGACTTTAAATGTCTCCGTATTCATTACCGCCACAAAATATTTAACAAATAGTTTAACCGCCTAGTTCGTCCCTCGCGTAACGCTGTCTGTGCCGCTCGGAGTCGTGGCGTCGGACTCGGTCGCAGTACATTTGTTCCCGCCGCTCGCCGCACCGCGCGCCGCGCCGCTCGCCGCGCAGCCATTCGCGCCAAAAAAAACGCGCGCGTTATCGCTGTGCGCGGCGGCTCGTGGCGTGCTTCGAACGTCTTCATACATTTGATCTTACCGCTCGCCGCCCCGCGCTAAGCCGCCGCTCAGAGCGGCAAGGTCGTGACAGGGCCGTTATGTAACTCAATCCAATGGTTCGTACCCGAGTCTTGGAGATAGCACAACTAATACGACTGGGCGCAGGAAGCTGAAATTTGCCATGTAAATATGTTTCTTTTGGGGGCTGCACTAAGGATTTCCCGAAATTTTCAAGGGATTAGCAAAAACGGTCTAATTAAAATAAAATGTGGGCGTAGCTGCGGACATACTATAGTTCTGTATAAAGCTTACAGCTGAGTTCGAACCAAGTCAAATAATGTTTGCGTTTGTTCGACATGGTAAGCGGGCGTTGCAGATCGATGCTTAACCGCATTATACCGACAAGGGGACTCTCGGATTGAGCTCACTTGAACATTACAACTTATATCAATAGAGTACTCGGATACTATTTGATCCTGAGAACCCGTCTCCGCATTAGTCGAGTAACATTTTTAGTAAAAGTCGTGTAAAGAATAATGATCCGTTTAATTTTAAATTGTCTTTATTTGTCTTTATACTATATCACGAACTTCTTCAATATTACGAAAGATTGCAACAGTTATTCCCTGACTGCCCCATATTCGGGGTTGTTCCCGTCGTGAGGGATCCCGAATATGATAAATATAACACATTTATTTATCCGGGTATTCAAGAAATAACCCATTGCGAGCGCCTTGATCAGCTTAGATGGGGAAACATAACCAGTTCTGGATAGGCATTATCTTCCATATACATAAAAAAACTGTCTTGCAGTCAGGTAAACAATTAGTTTTTAACTATAATATAGAAAAGCAAACAAACAATCCAGTTTATGATTCAGTTTTGTAGAATACTCGTCTGCCCTCGAGCTTTGGCAAGTTCACGTGTGACACTTGAACGAACGCATATATAGGTTACATATTCGTTCGTTCAAGAGACAGAGCGTGCTCTTTCTATCAAATCACATAGGTATTCCACTTTGTGATGCTGTATTATTATGGTACATTGTTTCCACGTCTCATCTAGTTGGTCAGTCGATGGAACTGATGTCTTGAACATTATGCCATGCTTCTTTGATTTCACTACTTCTGTTTCTCTTTAAAAAATAAGTCACACTAAATATTATTCTTGTATTACGAGGGTTTTATAAATATCCAAATAAAGGACATAATACATAAAGCACACCCAGATTTTCCCTGCATGCATCCGATGCATCAGGCACATTGACGATGATTTGTCTCCTGTGGAAATCGCATTCTCAATACGAGGCGCAGACTGCAGTGATGAGACGTTTACTGAAACCACTTCAAAAGTATGGCCTACTAAAGTTGTCGCTTGAAATGTTCTTTGTATTCCATCTTTGTGATTTCGCCGCGACACAGAAATTAGCTCAAAGGTAACGTGATTTATTAGATGTCTTTGCTGAAGCAGCGAACCAGTGTCGCAAGATACTTTTGGTCTCAATTCTTTACCTTCGAATAAATATATATTACATTATCAATCTTGTCTGAATTGGCATAAAGTTGATTATGCAAAAAAATTATATTAAATAAAATAACGTCGTAGGTTTGTTAAGTTGATATATAGTTTAATAATTGATCTATAATAAATTTTCCGTCAGTATTCTTCTTTTTACTCAAACAGGATTAACAAGAATACGCACTAGTAAATTGCAACACAAATTGCCGACAGTTAATGGATTGAATTCGGAGGTAATCGTTCGTTTACAATTCGTAGTCTCACAATTGCTCTATTGTCCCTTTTTGTATTGTTTTTCAGTGAACGTATATTTATTGCCATTGCCTCATTAGAATGGTTAATTGAAATTTATTTGGGAGCTGGCAGCTTTATTGCGAAGGTTTTCCCACAAATATTCTCAATGCAGAACTGATAAGGAAAATCGAGTTTTATTAGAAGTTATGATTTTTAGTTTTTAACTTTTATTTATTTTTGCTTTTTCGTGTTTTATTTTAAATAAGTGTATTGTCTTTGGTTCATGATAAGTGTGCGAAGTTTCACGTCAATCCCATTTTTTGTAAAAGGGAAAAACCACATTTAACGATTACGTTACATAGCACCAGTAAGTACGCAGACAGATTTGGGCGTCACAATAAGCAAAGATTTGAAATGGGAAACCCATATTGTGAAAATTGTGAAAAGAGCTAACTCCATGTTGTATCTAATAAGAAAAGCGTTCAGATGTCTCAATCCCAAAACATTTTGTGTGCTCTATAAAACTTATATAAGACCTCTCCTCGAGTATGCGTATGTTGTGTGGGACCCTTATTTTAAGGACGCGTTTACAAAATTAGTAGGTACAAAATCGCGTCACTACAGCGACACGGCGGCAACAGTACGTACTACGTACGGTAACTTGCGGAAATGTAGTTCAACTAAATAACTTTGAGACTTAGAATTTTTTGTGATATGTATCTATGTGTTATAGGCCTGGCTGTGCGAATTACGTACAACGTGCGTAGATACCCTTGCGCCATCACATATTCCAAGCACAGCAGGTCATGCCGGCGCTGCTGCTGCAACGGCGGAAACCCTCAAACGGCGCAAATACGGAAATTTAGTCGGCAATTACATATTTGAGCCGTTTGGGGTAGAAACGTTAGGCCCATGGGGTCCGAGCGCTCGTATTTTGTACCGAGAAATTTCGAAACGCTTGATCGACGTCTCACGTGACCAGAAGGCTGGTTTATTCTTTGCTCAAAGAATCAGCATTGCCATCCAGCGTGGCAATGCTGCCAGCCTTCTGGGCACGTTACCCCATGACATTGATGCGGAGGTAAACTACGACGCCTAAACGCCTCGTGCCTTGCGTTTTGTAAGAATATATTATTTTATTTTCTTTTTAATTTAGTTATAGGTTTTTAAGTA
The DNA here is from genome assembly GCA_944739405.2 of Euclidia mi. Taxonomy (NCBI): domain Eukaryota; kingdom Metazoa; phylum Arthropoda; class Insecta; order Lepidoptera; family Erebidae; genus Euclidia; species Euclidia mi. The sequence continues at coordinate 50,897,186 of OX123195.2, forward strand.
TAGTTTTAGCTGTAAATAGTAATTAAGTAATAGTTAGTAAAAATGTAATTCGTTGTAAAATAATTGAATTGAAATAAACGCAAGTTTCTTATTTTTATATACCTAAATGGACATTATTACTTTATTTTTTCCATTATGTTGATTCAGGATATATTTCGGTATTTAGATATTATTTTGTTTCTTGCGTTGAAATCTGGTAAGATTATGAGGACTGATGGTATACCATCCCATTTAAGTGTTGCGACTGGAACTCATAAAAGAGTAGACCTAGTTATGCCAGGTTGGGGCTCATTTTATTTGTTTTAGTGAGACCCTACCACTGGTACTAGTGAAGTAACCTTCCAAGGTTATTCGATGAGTCTTACTGGTACTCTTATGTGAGTAGAGCTAGGCATGCCGAGTTTGGGCTCACTTTGCTTGTACATAAGAGACCCTACCACTGGAACTTATGAAGTAACCTTCCAGGGTTATTAGATGACACTTGCTGGTACTCATATGTGAGTAGAGCTAGGCATGCCGAGTTTGGGCTCATTTTGTTTGTACATAAGATACCCTACCACAGGAACTTATGAAGTAACCTACCAGGGTTATTCAATTACTCTTGCTGGTACTCATGTGTGAGTAGAGCTAGGCATGCCGAGTTTGGGCTCATTTTGTTTGTACATAAGAGACCCTACCACTGGAACTTATGAAGTAACCTTCCAGGGTTATTCGATGACTCTTACTGGTACTCATATGTGAGTAGAGCTAGGCATGCCGAGTTTGGGCTCATTTTGTTTGTACATAAGAGACCCTACCACTGGAACTTATGAAGTAACCTTCCAGGGCTATTCAATGACTCTTGCTAGTACTCATGTGTGAGTAGAGCTAGGCATGCCGAGTTTGGGCTCATTTTGTTTGTACATAAGAGACCCTACCACTGGAACTTATGAAGTAACCTTCCAGGGTTATTCAATGACACTTGCTGGTACTCATATGTGAGTAGAGCTAGGCATGCCGAGTTTGGGCTCATTTTGTTTGTACATGAGAGACCCTACCACTGAAACTTATGAAGTAAACTTCCAGGGTTATTAGATGACTCTTGCTGGTACTCATATGTGAGTAGAGCTAGGCATGCCGAGTTTGGGCTCATTTTGTTTGTACATACGAGACCCAACCACTGCAACTTATGAAGTAACCTTCCAGGGTTATTCGATGACTCTTACTGGTACTCATATGTCAGTAGAGCTAGGCATGCCGAGTTTGGGTTCATTTTGTTTGTACATAAGTAACCCTACCACTGGAACTTATGAAGTAACCTTCCAAGGTTATTCGATGAATCTTGCTGGTACTCATATGTGAGTAGAGCGAGGCATGCCGAGTTTGGGCTCATTTTGTTTGTACATAAGAGAACCAACCACTGCAACTTATGAAGTAACCTTTCAGGGTTATTCAATGACTCTTGCTGGTTCTCATATGTGAGTAGAGCTAGGCATGCTGAGTTTGGGCTCATTTTGTTTGTACATAAGTGACCCTACCAATGGAACTTATGAAGTAACCTTCCAGGGTTATTCGATGACTCTTGCTGGAAAGGTTACTTTATAAGTTCCAGTGGTAGGGTCTCTTATGTACAAACAAAATGAGCCCAAACTCGGCATGCCTAGCTCTACTCACATATGAGTACCAGCAAGAGTCATCGAATAACCCTGGAAGGTTACTTTATAAGTTCCAGTGGTAGGGTCACTTATGTACAAACAAAATGAACCCAAACTCGGCATACCTAGCTGTACTGACATATGAGTACCAGTAAGAGTCATTGAATAACCCTGGAAGGTTACTTTATAAAATGCAGTGGTACGGTCTCTTATGTACAAACATCTATCTATCTATTGCAGCCTTTTGTTGTTCGTCTTCGAACATAGGCCTCCTCTCCAATCTTCCATTTTCTCCTGTCTCTTGCCACTTGCATCCAGTTAGTACCGGCTTGCTGCCGGATATCGTCAGTCCATCTCTTAGGCGGCCTTCCTCTGCCCCGACTATTAGCGCGGGGTCTCCACTCAAGGGTTCTCCTGACCCAACGGTCATGGCTCATTCTGGCAATATGCCCCGCCCATCTCCACTTACGTCGTTCTATCGTCTCGACCACGTCCCTGACTCCTGTGGTTCTCCTGATCCACTCATTAGTCTTGTGATCCATCAGTGAGACTCCGAGCATTAACCTCTCCATTGCACGCTGCGCGACTCGAAGCTTTTCAGCAGACCTCTCTGTCAGTGTCGCGGTTTCCATACCGTAAGTGAAGACGGGCAGAATGCACTGATTAAACACCTTGGTCTTCAGGTGTTGAGCAATTTTCTTAGAGCGAAGGATGTTGGCGTTCGACCCAAATGCTGCCCATGCCTGCCCAACACGTCGACCCACTTCCGCAACCTGATCTTCAAGACCTAGAGTAATTTTGTGTCCTAGGTAAATATAATGATCTACTATGTCTACAGGTAGTTGGTGATTTTCCACGCCTGGGATATTTGTCATGATCTTGGTTTTTGATTTATTCATTTTTAATCCGACCCTCGCTGATTCACATTGTAGTTGGTCAATCATAGTAATCATATCCTCGATGTTGTCAGAAATAAGCACGATGTCGTCCGCAAATCTGAGGTTGCTTAGCCTTTCTCCGTCGATCAATATCCCTTTACCAGCCCAGTCAAGTGTCTTGAAGATGTTCTCCAGGGCAGCGTTAAACAGCTTCGGTGATATTGTGTCTCCTTGACGCACCCCTCTCTCCAGTCTAAAGGACTTTGTGAGCTTATGGAGGCTTATCGATGAAGTTCCAGAAGATTGCAAGTGTGTGATAAGTTCTATGTACCGTCCATCAACTCTACTGTCCTTCAGGGCTTCCACCACTGCCCATGTCTCCACAGAATCAAAGGCTTTTTCGTAATCGACGAAGGTTAATATAATTGACTTTTGGTACTCGTGGCATTTTTCAATAACAGTCTTTAGGGTTTGCAGGTGATCATTAGTACCGCAACCGGATCGAAATCCAGCCTGTTCCCTTGACTGTTCCCGTGATGTACAAACAAAATGAGCCCAAACTCGGCATGCCTAGCTCTACTCACATATGAGTACCAGTAAGAGTCATCGAATAACCCTGGAAGGTTACTTCATAAGTTCCAGTGGTAGGGTCTCTTATGTACAAACAAAATGAGCCCAAACTCGGCATGCCTAGCTCTACTCACATATGAGTACCAGCAAGAGTCATCGAATAACGCTGGAAGGTTACTTCATAAGTTCCAGTGGTAGGGTTACTTATGTACAAACAAAATGAACCCAAACTCGGCATGCCTAGCTCTACTGACATATGAGTACCAGTAAGAGTCATTGAATAACCCTGGAAGGTTACTTCATAAGTTCCAGTGGTAGGGTCTCTTATGTACAAACAAAATGAGCCCAAACTCGGCATGCCTAGCTCTACTCACACATCAGTACCAGCAAGAGTCATTGAATAACCCTGGAAGGTTACTTCATAAGTTCCAGTGGTGGGGTCTCTTATGTACAAACAAAATGAGCCCAAACTCGGCATGCCTCGCTCTACTCAGATATGAGTACCAGTAAGAGTCATCGAATAACCCTGGAAGGTTACTTCATAAGTTCCAGTGGTAGGGTCTCTTATGTACAAACAAAATGAGCCCAAACTCGGCATGCGTAGCTTTACTCACATATGAGTACCAGCAAGATTCATCGAATAACCTTGGAAGGTTACTTCACTAGTACCAGTGGTAGGGTCTCTTATGTACAAACAAAATGAGCCCAAACTCGGCATGCGTAGCTTTACTCACATATGAGTACCAGCAAGATTCATCGAATAACCTTGGAAGGTTACTTTATAAGTTCCAGTGGTAGGGTCACTTAAGTACAAACAAAATGAACCCAAACTCGGCATGCCTAGCTGTACTGACATATGAGTACCAGTAAGAGTCATTGAATAACCCTGGAAGGTTACTTTATAAAATGCAGTGGTAGGGTCTCTTATGTACAAACAAAATGAGCCCAAACTCGGCATGCCTAGCTCTACTCACATATGAGTACCAGTAAGAGTCATCGAATAACCCTGGAAGGTTACTTCATAAGTTCCAGTGGTAGGGTCTCTTATGTACAAACAAAATGAGCCCAAACTCGGCATGCCTAGCTCTACTCACGTGTGAGTACCAGCAAGAGTCATCGAATAACCCTGGAAGGTTACTTCATAAGTTCCAGTGGTAGGGTTACTTATGTACAAACAAAATGAGCCCAAACTCGGCATGCCTAGCTCTACTCACACATGAGTACTAGCAAGAGTCATCGAATAACCCTGGAAGGTTACTTCATAAGTTCCAGTGGTAGGGTCTCTTATGTACAAACAAAATGAGCCCAAACTCGGCATGCGTAGCTTTACTCACATATGAGTACCAGCAAGATTCATCGAATAACCTTGGAAGGTTACTTCACTAGTACCAGTGGTAGGGTCTCACCAAAACAAATAAAATGAGCCCCAACAACCTGGCATAACTAAGTCTACTCTTTTATGAGTTCCAGTCGCAACACTTGAACGGGATGGTATACCATCAGTCCAGATAATCTTACCAGATTTCAACGCAAGAAACAAAATAATATCTAAATACCGAAATATATCCTGACTCAACATAACGGCGAAAATAAAGTAATAATGTCCATTTATACAAAAGAAATTTACTTGTACGTAATTCGCACAGAATACGAGAAGTATCAAATTGATTTTAGCGAATATTTTGTATTCGTATATTGCTTTTTTCGTCTTCGGGCTGCAGCGACAAGCGACGTAGAGTCCACTCCCGACGGCGCTCAAGCGCAGACTGAGATCTCATTGCAGAATTTGGATATATAAATCAAGAAAGTGGCTAAATAAAACGAACCTTATTGCCACACATTAAGACACACGTATGCGAGCAAAATAGAAGAAAAATGTAAGATGATTTTTTGCTTTTTTTGAGTCAATTTACAATATTTTGAAAAAAATAATCAAATTGTTTTTGAGTTGACTATATTTACTACCCTATTCTATCTTTGAAAATCTAAATAAATGTTAAAATAGACAGAAAATTGTACCCAAAAATAGCAGTATATGCCTATTTTTGATTTAAGAGGCCGTTTCGAATCGATTTTACATTAATATTAATTAAATATTTTTTATTTATTTTCAAATTGATTTATAGATAAAAAAGTAATCAATTTATCGTAATCATTAGTTTTATTAGTTATTATCTAAAATTGTCGTAAAATGTACCGGAAATATGTGGTTTTTTGATACAAGCGTAAACGCGTCCTTAAGAAAGACGTGATTCTATTAGAAAATGTACAGAGAAGAGCTACCAAAATGGTCCACCAACTAAAAAACAAAACCTATGATCAGCGTTTAAAGGAACTTGGCCTCATGACTCTTGAGAACCGCAGACAGAGAGGAAGTCTCATCGAGACGTATAAGATACTGAATGGCTACTATGATGATGACAGGATTAAAGAACTGTATGTAGCAAATGAAAATAAACATCTCAGAGGACTACCGTTAAAGTTACGCCAGACTCAGTCGAAACTCAACCCTTTGAAACACTTTCTACCTAACCGTGTTGTCAAGGAGTGGAACAAGCTCCCAGAAAATGTTGTTATGGCACCCACATTGAACACTTTTAAGAATAGACTCGACAAAATCTCCAAGTCTCAAGACACACACGCATCAGCTTAATAAGCTGCTAGTGTGGTTCAAATATAATAATAATAATAATAGCGACATACTAACAGATAGAGACATACTAAGCTGATAGGCAAAGCACGTTTAAAAGCATATTACGATCTAGCGTTCGAAAGCTATTCGTACGAAGCCGCATCCAAAATAATTGAACATGAAGAGGTAATAAATTGAATGCAGTTCTCCAATTAAAGGTTCGAGTATCGCATTCGAAATAGCTTATTGAGACAGAAAGCCACAGAATACACGCTGGGATTGTAAAATGGAGTGTTTTCTATTCAAAGCACTTACAAAAAAAAATATATATGTATGTTTATCCATTGTCTAGTATCGATAGTAGGTACAAGCTCTGCTTAGTTTGGGACTAGATGGTGTTGTGTTGTATGAATGTGAAAGAATATATTATGTACTTTAATAATAATAATATAATAATATTCTACCACATACACACATCACCATCTAGTCCCAAGCTAAGCAGAGCTTGTGTTATGGGTACTAGATAATGGATAAACATACGTATATACTTTTTTTTGTAAATACATACATATTATACATAGAAACACCCAGACCAAGACAAACATCCATGTTCATGCACACAAATGTTTGACTTGAGCGGGAATCGAACCCGCGACCTTCGGCGTAGCAGTAGCTTACACAACCGCTGCGCCAACCGGTCGTCAAAACTTTGTTACAGCCGGTGGCGCTCGAGTTTCTCGAAAACCTACCCACAATTAGTTTCGGAGTTTAAATAATCTTTATATCACGCAAACTTAGGCCTGCCTCACATTAGGCGTCAGCGTCAATGCAGCGACGGCATGTCACAATCACAAAAAACTAACAGAAGTTAAACTACATACAAAGTGCACTCGCACAACGCACACATAGACGTCGCCTACCGATAGAATATCTCAGAACGGTCAGGTATAGCGCGGAATATAGGTGCCACCTCTTCAGACACGGGTCTTGTAATGATTTTTGTGCAAACATGGAGCAACAAAGAACATCAAATTATTATTAAGTTTAAGCGGTTAATTGTCGCTTTTGAAGATATATATCATCAGCTCTATATATATAAACAGTCCCACTGCTGGGCACGGGCCTCTTCTTACTATGAGAAGGGTAAGGCCATAGTCCACCACGCTGGCCAAGTGCGGGTTGGCAGACTTCACATGCCTTTCGAGAACATTAAGGAGAACTCTCAGACATGCAGGTTTCCTCACGATGTTTTCCTTCATCGTTTAGCAAGCGATAATTAACAATTTAATACGCACTTAACTTCGAAAAGTCATTGGTGCGTGCTGTGGAATCGAACCGGGACCCTCTGCGTAGCAGTCTGTCGGTCTCTCCACTAGGCTATCGCTGCCTCTTTTGAAGATAAGTACCACCTAAATAGATGTGGTTATATTCCCAGGAAACACAATAATTTTCTTATCAGAAACTATTAGACCATTGAAAAGTTACATTTGGGGTTGCATTTGTCAGAGGACGCAATTTTTTTTACAGATGTGTAGGGACGGCTACTTTAAAGCTTTATCCAAATTTCGGCCACCATCTTGGAAAGAAGTGCAGGCGCGGATGGTTTTTCTTATTTATCTGGGAAACTATTGATCACGCTAAGACATGGTTCAAGCATTTTTTGCTGAAAATTAAATTCTCTACAACTTTGGTATTGACAATTTTTGTCGTAAAACCATGAATAAAAAAGTTTTTCTATGACATTGTTTTCTTTAGGTTATTATAACGTTTCTATATGATTACTGTGGCTTATGATCTAATTAAGCTTTAGAAGAACTATAGAAAAATAACGCATTTTGTCGGTAAATCATAATTGCCAATCAATTTTCCAATTATTATTTTGCTGCGACTCTCCACAGAACATTGCGGTGCTGCGGAACATTGCAGTTTCCTTGGGCGGAACATCAACTCCAATAGCCCTCAGAGTGCCGTAGTTTTAGAGTTTTGTCCATATTTTGCCAACCCCTGTTTTCATGATCGTTGCAATGAGTTAAAATTGGACCTAATGGTAGTCTTGGAGGCTGCGGAGTCTCAAGTTGGAGGACTGGTTGTAGTTTTGTATAAATTAAATAGTTATTTTGTTACTCAGGATGGAAAAACTACAACACATTGAAAAGAAAATTTGTTGCAAATTGCATTCGATTTTCGCTGGTAACTTTTTTATTTTTCGAACTATATGCTACGGGACCAAAGTTGTAGCGAATTTAATTTGCAACTTATCATGTTTTGATTTTTTTCTGTGCAGCAAATAGTTTGCCATATATACTAGAAAACCCATTTGTACCACTCTTCACAAGATGGTGGCTGCAGGACAATCTCCAATCCAATCTCCCCTTGGCATCTTTGAAATAAAATTGCGTCCTTTGACAAATGTAGGTACGCTAAGCCCAAAAAAATAAGTATGTAACATTTCAATGGACTAATGGGCTGGAATTGAAAATATTTTTTGTGCATCTCTTTTTTATCAGTTTTATTCTCAATTATCAATTAATAAACTAGATACGAGTACCATTACCATAATAGTTATTCCGCATAAACCAGATATGATAACACTCGCGCGACCGTCTACGTATAAGTTTAACTTCTGTTGGTTTTTTACATTGTGGTACAGCGGATGACCTCACTAGTGTTGCCAACAACTAAATCAGGTTTCCATCTGATCCGAATACTAAAACTACCATAAACACTAAGATATATAATATATTGTCCTTAACTGGACACATGACATCAACACAATTATGTCCACTAAGATTTTCTTACATGAAGATCAGTCGCACACAAGTTATAAGTCCCCTTCTGAGTAACAATAAAGTAACAATAAATCATAGTATCATTCATTTTGTAAAGCAATTTAACATTTTTAAATAAATCAACGTACAAGTTATTTCAAAACAAAGGCTATTTTGAATTTGTTTGTAATTGTCAGACGAATTAATTGTTTTTAACGTAGCAGTTTATAGATTTATTTTCATTGTGTGCATCTGCTTATTTATTTCTCCTAATCACCAGTTTTAGTGGGAAATCTTCTAAGCTGGCAACACTGTAACGTATGACAGGTTTGTGAGTAGAGGTGTGCAAAACTGCTACATCTAAATATTATAACGTAATAAGATATTTCAATAGCAGGTTATGTTTGCAGCGCTAATATAATAGGTAAATTTTTATGCATATCCATATACTTTAAATAAAATAGAAATCAGTAGTGTTAGTGCGGAAAATATTTAGATAAAAGTATGTACCATTATATCCAAGAATATTAGGTGCAGTTATTTACGTAAGAAAGTACGGTTACATAACATGATTCCCGTTGCGTTGGGTCTGGATCTTGCAAAAATTGCTATATTACGCGTTCTGTTACCAGTACTATAAGTTTGGTTAAAAAGTAGAGTCGGTATGAAAATTCAAAGTCGGTATTACTAAAGTATTATTCAATTTCTCAAATAAGTGTCTTGTTTAATCTAATATATATAAATCACATTGTTATCATCAGTTTTAGTATTAGTAGGTGTACTTGCGTTTTATTATCAATAGAATATTTTATATTTGTCTTGACTTATAAAAATCGAAGATCTAAAACATCTGATAAGGTAGAGCCCATCTACACTAGGCTATATACTGACTTGATGACTTAGCAAAAGTTGTTCAGTCCAATGAGCATTTGCTGCAAACTTATAAAAATCGAAAATCTGGAACTGCAAGTGCCCATCTAAACTATAACAGATGAGCAGTTACTGTAGACTCATAAAACTTAAAAGATATAGAACATTTGTTGAGGAACTTTAAACATTTAAGCGCTTGGCTAAATATCGATTGCCGTGGCCCTAGCGCACTGCTACAAATCAATAAGATAATAGCTATAATAGTTAAGGAGGTTTGCATTCGATGTATCGATAGACAAAAAAGACAAAAACTTTTTATATTAAATACTATAACATTTTATGTTTAATCAGCCTTAAACATTCTGTTGTCAAAATGTTTTATTAATCACTTTCTTCGTATCACAATCGTGCTTCTTTATGCTAACAAGTAGATGTTTATACCAATAACTAATTCTTCAATCAATCAAAGACCCAAGGAAGGACATAGGATAGCTGTTATCGCGATAACCGACATCCACGCGGGCGGAGCCGCTGTTGGCAGCAAGTAAATAATAAAATGGTTTAATAGAATTTACCACATTTAAAATACAAAATTTGTTCATCATTTACTTTTTTATTTACTTTGAAGTTAATAGGTACTAAATATATTATGAATGCTAGCCCCGGCCAGCACTCTAGCACCATAAAGACTGCTGCAAACAATATTGATTAGATCGCCATCTATCGCACGAGGATGTCGATAAAACGTTATTTTTTTACTGTTAGTAGTCTGTCTTTATGATATCTATAGTCGGTGCCACTAATGAAATCGTGTGTCAAACGAATTGACTGCTAATGACTTCTATCATATTGTTGCTGTGAGATACTCGCAGCATTGCCAATTTAGCGACTTACGTGGCGACTTTAATTAAGTAATAAGAATTTTAGGCCAGTGAGAAATCCGTTAATTTTGTTTTATGAGACTATAGGCGCATACAACCGCCTATATCCGGTAAGTATAAGTGGTAGGCAGAGATGCCATACCAAGTAATGTGGTACAAAAGGAAAGTCGAGCGCACGCATTCTTAATCCGTCACCACACGGACGTTGGTTGTACCTAGGACTTAATTGCTTTACCTATATTCAAACAAAATAGCATAGCATGTTATTGGGCATTATAAATAACAGATTATATGGTTATTTTAAATAATATTATTATTTTATAATAACCATATAATCTGTTATTTATAATGCCCAGTAACATGCTATGCTATTAAGTAACATATTATGTTACTTATCAAGTTATCTATTATAAAGCGAACATCTCTAGTGGTAAGCAGCCGGTCGCTCAAAGAATGCTCGGCTGACGCGGCGTCGACGCTGCGTAGACGCCGCGTATACGCCGAGGTGCCGCTGCGTTGACGCTGACGCCCAATGTGAGGGGGGCCTTAATTAGAGTGGTGTTTTTTTATTTTTTTATTTTATAGACTCACGCCTGTATCCCCGAAGGGGTAGGCAGAGGTGTAATATTACACCCACATTTCGCCAGGATTTTTTAGGTCCCACGAGGGCGAGCCTATTGCCGTACCGGGCACATTACCAGACTCCGTGCTGACAATTTCCTAACGGAAAACCCAATAACACTTTGTCCGACCCGGGAATCGAACCCGAGACCCAATCCATCGCGCACATTTACGCCGCGAGACCAACGAAGTAGTCAGAGTGGTGTCATTGTTGTTATTGCTGCCTCGCCGCTTGACACTGCGCCGAGTCTTGTGGGTTCGATACCGACCCGAGACAAAACTTTTTGCGATTCATACATTGTTGTTTCGAGTCTGGGTGTTCATTGTGCCTGGGTTGGTTGTATGTTTGTAAAGTACTTAGCGACGCAGGATTTATTCCTAAAGCAAGAGTTGTCTGAATTAAAAAAAAAATTGATGAGCACGCATATAACACATTGTGCTTAGTGTTTATTTTGCGCTGAGACACAAGTGCTTATTGCTCCTCTATCGTTCCAGCGATATGCGGGTTCCATCCAAGACTTTCACCTTGAGGAAATCGCGGTCCGCTTACTAGTACTAGTAAAGACAAATTTGACAAAATATTAGCTATTCCATAGCGCTATTGTTCTTTTATATTATTATTTTAACGAATGATTGGGTTTCGCCCTATGCCATGCCTGTAATTGATATTTCTGCCTTAGGAATCCTGTGTCGTGAGGACGTTACAATCATTGTTTGTAACGTCCTCGCGACAGAGGATTACCCACAACGGATACAGGGAAAACCTACATCATAAATAACAATTTATGGATCAAAAGAGGATTTAAGCTGTACCAACCTGTCTAAGCTGCCGCTTTATAGCAGATACTAAATGTAATCAGTATGCTCGTGCTCGTATAAGGTAGATTGAAAGTGAGCAATGACCAATTTAAAAACACCAGTATCCGTTATTGAATTGAAAAAATTCAAGACACGATTCCGATTCGATTCGATCTGTGCTGTAAAAATATTTGAATAAAAAATCTCAGATGAACGATTCCGATTAAGGTACAATTCAGTGAATTTCAGTGCCGAGGTTTGCTTATGGAACAAATTGGATTGCCGCTTGCGGTAATACGCCGGGTCGCCTAAGGAGATTTCTTTTATAAGAGAATTCTTAGTATGCGACAAAGTTGAACGCAGTTTGTTTGAATGTAGTTATCATAACTGTTTTATTATGCCATAGCTTATAACAGTGAAAACAAGTGCTCAGTGCAATAATACGCATTTATCTCAATACTTTTACACATAGTTCTCTTTGTCCTATTTTTGCGCATTAAGTTGTCATATCCAAAATATTTCTTCTGTTCTTTTCACCCTAAAAAACTAGCTCCGAAACTTGCTAGCCCAAAGCTATTCGTAGAACTAGCTCCAAAATCAGCGGTATTTTATATGATACAACGCAAACAACAGATTCTCACTACGCAACACTAGAGGAGTGGCTAGTGCGTTGCCGACCTGCATATACCTAATAGAATATGAAAAAGTACGTACCTCGTAAGAATCTACGTTAAATGAGAAACCTGTTGTCCAAAGTGCACACTTCAAGCTTCAGACGTTTAAGCCCTACGATGATAAGGCAGTGAAGAGGAGTAATAATTATATGTAGTTTAATATATATCTCTACCTATTCAAACTTTCATAGTCGTTTACTGGACACAGTTTTACTGTCGACGTATGGCAGAGACAAGTGGTGTGGAATATTTATTTTCCAACTCCAATATACTTTGGATTAAGTTTGTTGCGGGTTCTAACACGGTTTTCTTTCCTTTCCTTGTGACTAGTGGTAAAACTCATTGCCTTCAATGGTCACTGATGCTGCTCATGGCTACACATGTGACGCCATATTGGGAGTAAAGGTGAGAGTAACCCTGATAAAAAAAGGCAGTGGCAAATTTTCAACCACGCTTTATCAGCTCATAACTATAACCTGAAAGCAACAAAACCTTACATAACATGCGTCCATTAACAGAAGAATGGGGCAAAACAAGTAAATTTCGATAACGTGGCCACATTAACTGAATTAATTTGTTTATTTTCCCGTTAGCCACACGCACTGACACTGTTACCATAGATTATGTCACTGGAATCGAAGGTAATTCAATGTACTCTGCATTGCACTAAAATAGGATATTAGATAGGTCAGGCAGATAAGCCAGGTCAGGTCAGGTCAGTGACGGCGAGCGACCCTAACGATGCAGTAATAGAATAAAATGTGGATTTTCTTTTCCTATCGTATGATAGGAAAAGAAAATCCAAGTTATAAGTTTGTTTGCCTAAAATAACAGGAAGCAAGTAATATATATGACAATAGCTGTATAGCTGTTGTCACATATTAGGGTCGGCGCAAACGGGTCACCGACCACCACCACTGGTGGCCAGCGACAGCCACTTAACACACTTTTTTCATATAATTTGTATAGACGCGCCGCACACGTGTGGCCGGTGGCGGCCACTTGCTACAGAAGTAAAATATATGAAAAAGTGTGTTAAGTGGCTGTCGCTGGCCACCAGTGGCTGTGGTCGGTGGCCCGTTTGCGCCGACCCTTACTTGCTTCCTGTTAATTTAGGCAAACACGGGTATATCATACAATGTAAATAAACGGGCATTACTCGCGATATGAAATTAATTTGCTTAAGGTAAAAATTATGACCTGTAATTCCAACGTTTCGGTCGTCTTACAACGACCGTGGTCGCGGAGGGTCTATCATGTATTTAGGATAGATCTAGATTTCTAAGCACCAAATAGTTTCTTCTTCTTTAAAATATCTCCTATAGTAGTATGAATTATTGAGTTGTAGTAAATTTTAAAAGCAATTATGAAGAATCATGTCAGCACAATTTTTTTAACGCGTCGTGTTTTGTCGTCGAGAACATATATACTGTATAGTAATTGCGTGTGTAATTTCTAATAGCGCGATTCAAGAAAATCTTGAATCGCAACTTTAAGTCTAATTCCTCACAAAAGATCACGAGGAAACGTAATTACTTGTTTTATTAAGTCTCTGAATGCGACTGTATGAAAGTACAATTTCAGTAAATTAATACTCCACAGTCTGTTAATATTTTGTTTATTATTCCTATGGATATTTTCGTAGAACATAATACTGAAAACAAATATTTTACGTAGAAGTTTCATCAATTATAATAAACAAGTAATTAGTGTTACGTTCCTCGCCTGAGGGCGGGAAGTTCCTTTTCTAAGAAACTTGTAGTATCAATTTCAATGTTCGTTATTTTCTTGCAGGTAAGCATTTGAGGACACGAGACGACAGTGTGGGAAGTAAAGTACGTAAGTTTACGCTCTCATGAAATATTCATGGTAGTAAATGTGAGTTTACTATGCTCTACGCAATAACAGAAATACTCGGACTCAGCATGGCCAGACAGAGTGACGGCGAAGGGGCTAATTTTGATATTTGGATTAAAACAGGTACTAACCATGCTGTGAGCAACAATCGATTTTAAGCTTTCGCGATTTGTCTAGATATCTATATTGATCAAATTCTTGCGTTACTGACTGACTGACTGACATCGCACAGCTAAAACTATTGGGCGCAAGTAGCTGAAATTTAATATAATATCCCGAAAGCTTCACGGCATCAGCCAGAAATACTTAAATTTAAGAAAATGTGCAGGTGTAGCTGCGCTTCAATATAACTGTTGACTTGCAACGGTCGTGGCCGCGTTCGAATTTTTTGGACATAGACTTTAGCTCAAGGCAGTTATTTTAGCAACATATGCTTCACAAAATCAAAGGAAAAGCCACTTTTTTTAAGGTCGTTGATAACGTTTTGAGCAGAATTAATACTTTCTTTTACTTTAGTTTTCTTTATATAAGGTATTTTTTAATTATTCGTAAATAAGTCTCTTTGTCGTTATTTCGACAGCTCACGTTGGTCCTAAAGCCATTGTTCGAAAATTAGGCTGACCTGAATTTCCATTGCGCGTTTTCAACAACGCTCGTTGTACCCCGACGCGACGTCAATAGAAGGTACGCAATGTACTTAATTTCAATTTGTATTTATTATGAAATGTAAATGATTAGGTAATGTTCCGAAAAAACTACGTTGGATGTTAATGTTATTGTGGACGTATTTAATAGATTTTTTTTTCTAATACGCACATGTTTTATAAAGTACCTACTATTATCTATGGCGTATGTTTATCAAATGTTTTTAAAATTATTCAATTGCCGTAATACGCATTAATGTTGAACTATTTGGTTTTCATATTTAAATATGTACCGTGTAATTATAATAATGGACTGCCTCAGTGGTCCAGTACATAGCGTATGCGACTGCTGATCGGAGGTCCTGGGCTCGTTTCCCGGTGGGGAAAAGTGTTATTGGGTTTTTCCGAATTTTCAGTAGCAGCACGGAGTCTAGTAATGTGCCTGTTAACGGCAATAGACTCGCCCCCTATTACGTGGGGCCTAAAAAGTAAAAATTCATGGCGAAATGTGGGTGTAAGGTGTAATATTACACCTCTGTTTACCTATTCGAGGATACAGGCGTGAGTCTATAAAAAATAAAAATAATAATTATAATAAAATAAGTAACTAAGTTCTATTTACCTTTCAGCAAAAAAATATTAGCTATAAATTATATCAGTCAGTTTGATTTTATATACGGCTTCGTTATAAATGTATTTACTTATATTAAACAAACTTACACGGCATAAGTATCGTAATGTAATGTCTGTTGTAAAATAAATTACATAAAATACAAGGACAATGTATCACAAAGAACAGCTCGTGACGCAATTTGACGATAATGGTACATATTTCAAAAATAAATTACGCTCATAACTGAAAGAAAAACGTAGGACACAAAAGAAAATGAAATATTTTTCCGTGACGCAAGTAGGTAGCAATGGTTACGATACCGTTTATTTCGTTTTTGAGGAGGTAGGCGTGGCTGAAATAAAAATATGGCTTCCATAAAGACGTTAGATACTATTAATAGCAACAATTTCAAGTCTACCATGAACTTCAAAAGCGTTGTTCATGGAAATAGCGGTGCTATATTTTTTTTTATTTTTCCCTTACGTATCGATTTTATACTTAAAGGCCTCTTGCCCATGCCTAGAAAAGTACCGAACGATTTGCCTTGAAGATTGACTTGACCGAAGGAAGAGCACTAACAAATTAATAAAATTTTAAGAAAAATAATATAAAAATTTTAAACGTCGTTGTTTTTGTACTTGTCGCCAAATTTTTCCGGCTACTGTGACCAAGAATCGATCAGATCGATTCGATCGAGATCGTATCGATTTTATATTTTAATTAAAGGCAGTAAGAATTAGGACTCTTGCCCATGCCTTGAAAAGTACCGAAGGATTCGCCTTGAAGATTTACTTGACCGAAGGAAGAGCACTAACAAAATAATTAAATTTTAAGAAAAATAATATAAAAAAATAAGCGTCATTGTTTTTTTAATTGTGATTTTTCCGGCTACCCTGACAAAAAAATAAAGATTTCTGCAGATGTATTTCGGACAATAACTACAGCTAGCCACCAATCAGTTGCTACGACACAACTGACTGGACGATAGACGTTTCCCTTGCACATAAGAGCGGTGCTTCGACAGTATAAACTACTGTATACGCAGCATAACATTGTCAATCAGTCTTTGATAGATTGATGTGTTTCGTAGCCAACAAAGGCAAGCCTTTCACGTGCGGTGGTCAGCCTACAGAATAGGGTAGTTTCCAGGGTCAAAATAATTACATTTTATTTAGTCCGTATTTTAGATTATAAAAAAATATTGGACACGTATTTTTTATTTTTTCGATTAAATAAAAAATAACAAAGATATAGCCCATTAAAGTGACGTGTGACGTCATCTAGTGCTAAAAAAAGGAAGCACGGCGTGACGTTATACGTAACTTTAATGAGCTATATCTTGGTCATTTTTGGTTTAATTTACAAATAAAAAATACGTATCGCTTATTTTTGAATAGTCTTAAGGACGGACTTATAATTTTTTTTGTCAACTAGCCTATTGACACAGCAATCTGATACCGTCTATATGTGAGAGAGAGATGGCATGTGTTACCTTTGTTCTATTCTCGTCAGCCGATGACACGTGTTGGGTACTTATAGGTTACGTTGGTAAGCTTTGTGGCTTAGGTTTTGATGAGTAGTTTTGTGGGTAAGTTTTACGCATTTTGGCATAATCAATTCAAATCTCAAAGTTTATGCTATATAGGTACTTCTATGCTCAGTTAGTTATACTTAACTAACTGAGCATTTAATAAAAGCCTGGCTTTAATTGAATACAATTTATTCCTCGGGATTTACCAATTACCCTAAAATAATAAATTAAAAATGCAAGAGTTCAAAAAAATAATAGGTATGTGGTAAATCCCAGCTCTTTTTTAGCTGAGTGTAAAAATTCATTAATTACATTTTGCAATTAAAATGTTTTTTAATTAAAAAGTTCATGGAAATGTGTATGTATTTTTATACGTCGTTTTTTCCACTTGCAGATAATTATAACATCAACTGTAGGGTTAAAATTAGTTACAAAAATGCAAGGTAAGCAAAAATGATTTCAAATGTTTGGTATTTGTATACACCTTACAAGTTAAGGTACGGATATTAATGGCGCAGGCTACAATTTTGAGGTATAATTATCGCGCTCGTACTGGTACTAACCCAGTTGCGTCCACGTCCAATGTAAGCCGGTAGAAACGTCGGAGAAAATCGAGTGTTTAAAATCTGGATTTCAAGTGGCTTAAAAAATAAGGTTTAACTGAGAGTATTTAGTATTACCCCTCTGCCAAGATGCTTACAAAAGTTTTTTGAACACCCGTGTATTCGAAGTGGCCTGAGAATCTATTTTTTTTATAGACTCACGCCTGTATCTCCGAAGGGGTTGGCAGAGGGGTAATACTACACTCACATTTCGCCACAAATCTTTAGGTCCCACGTAATGGGGGGTGAGCTTATTGCCGTTATCGGACACATCACCAGACTCCGTGCTGCTACTGAGTATTTGGAAAAACCCAGTTACAATTTTGCCCGACCCGGAAATCGAACTCGGGACGTCCGATCAGCAGTCGCATACGCTATCCACTGGACCACGGAGGCAGCTGAGAATCTATGTTTTTCATAATGTACTAGTTAAATGACCACTGCAATTTACTTTGTTGATCACGAGACTGCGCCGACGGCGCCGCCAGCGTGAACTCTACTCCTAAACCTTTCTCAGGAATTACACTAACCATTGGTAAAAACCGTCTAAAAGTCCGTTCGGTACCTAAAGCGTTTTTCGCCTTCATACAGACAGAACGCGGCACGGATTTCATTTTATACTATACTAGAGGACGCCAGCAGCTACGCCTGCATTTTTTTTTAAATTTACCCGTTTTGGCCGATCCCGTGGGAGTTTCGAGAAATCCCTTCTTAGTGCACCCCTCCGGTCCCCAAGGAACAAACATGCCAAATTTCAGGTTCCTGCGCCCAATAGTTTCGGCTGTAGCGTGTCTGTCAGTCAGTCAGTAACGCAAGGATTTTATATATTAAGATGTAGATGTGATCTCTACAGGTTTACTGAAGTTGCGTAGATTTAAAGGCAACTCTTTGCTCCATGCTTTTTTCACACAAAAAGCCTTGAATGTTGGCAGTATATTTTCATAAATACACCGTATTACGCATCCAGCATGACTCTTTCCCATCAATAAAGCGACAACATTCATATGGCCACCACCCTCATACGTACGTGACATGAACACTTAACATTCTCGATAGTATTACACAATGCATCACGGTTTCCGCATACTAAGGGAATGAATACGTCCAAAGTTGTTTATTGTCATTTATCTGTATATATGAAATTCTTCCGTTGCTGACTGACTGACAGACAAGCTACAACCAAAGCTGCTGGGCGCAAGAAGCCAAAATTTGCCATGTATGTTCCGTGGGGATGGTCGGGTGCACAAAGAAGTAATTTCTTAAAATTCTCACGAGTTCGGGTGGAAAAGTTTCAATTAATAATAATATTAATAATGTGCGGGCGTAGCGGACATGCATTGCATGTAGTACATCTTATACTAATATATAAAGCTGAAGAGTTTGTTTGTTTGGTTGAACGCACTAATCTCAGGAGCTACTGGTCCGATTTGAAAAATTATTTCAGTGTTAGATAGACCATTTTTCGAGGGAGGCTATAGCGATCGGAGCAGTAGCCTTAAATAACGTGGGTGTAACCGCGGACATCCTCTAGTATTGTATAATGATGGATGGATGATGGTAAGACTCCCTCCTGCTATTTCTAGTCAGCTAAGCAGTCCTACTTGGTTATAATGATGATGCTAAAAACACTTTTCACGAGGTGTTTGTGTAATTGGTTGCGCAGTTAGACTCACTAGTAAACTACTAAGGGCTGGTTCGACCAGAGAAATATTATCTGACAGAATATCAACGTAAAGTAACATTATTTTACTGTTGCGTTTCATCCGGTGTGTAAGAGTGCCGGAGGCGGGTGCCCCATCCCCTTCCACTCTCCATCATCCTATTCCTTTTCCCATCCCAAACTCCAAAGGCGGGCAACGTAAACTTTTGACTCCACTCGTGTTCCTTACCATTAGGCGATCCGTTTCCTGTAACAGACAAATTCAAAAAAGTTATCTTTGATAGGGAGTCTTGGTCACTTGGTTCTCTGTGTCGATATGATTGGCAGTCTTGGTGATGTGAGGATGCCCGCAGCTACACTCGAATTTTTTTTATCAGTTTCTTTCCGATCCCGTGGGAATTTCGGGACGCCCAAAGGACATACATACCAAATTTCAGGTTCTTGCGTCCTGTAGTCAGTCAGTAAGTTACGCATGAATTTTATATATGCAGATAACGGTTTGAATATAAAAGCTGTAAAACTAAAATAAGCCACAATAAAATTCTTAAACAGTAGTTTCGTTTCAATGTGTAGGTTTCACGTAATGTAAGACATTTGTTGTACGTGTATTTTTGCGAGTTTTTGTGGTAACAAAACGCTACCGGTAACACAAGATACCTAATTTTATATTATGACTATAATTTTATTTCGTCTACGTGCCCGGCGCTCAGTACGATCATTTTATAGTTATATTTTTTTGTTTGTTTCTTTTCTTTTCTAGTGCTGTGCGCAGCGTGTCATCGCCAGTCATACTGTCATCGATACTTTCCTGTTTTAAACCTAAATTCCTGATCGGATCGGATCTACACCGCGCCTATACTCGCGAGTGCACGCACATACGCTAACATGCGCTGTGCTTCGCTATATGTGCGCCGGTCTCCAAGGTCTCAATTGGAATAACAACTCAATAATCAGTGCAACCATTATTAAGCCAGCAATCGATGTCGATGATCGCGGTCAATGACGACCGCCATCATCGACAAAGTTAAGCTTTGTTCACAGAGGTCGCCACTTGGATGCGTGACCGCGTGAGTGACATTTATATCAGAACATTACCGTGCTTCAAAGGGCACGTAAATCTGTCGGTCCCGATTTTGTCTAGGATTAAAGGCTGTCTATAAACTCCGACACCAGAGTGGGCTGTGGCCAATATCAACCCACACGAAAAAGAAAGTATTGTGCATTGCACGTATTGAGGATTTCTTGCCACGTTCACGCTATTACTTGCTTCGCTTGGTTCTGGTAGCCCAGTTTAATGTAATCAAACCACAGAATCAAACCAGTGATTCACCATAGGAAAGTTACAAGCGCTAAACTTACTTTTAGGTTTTGAGGTGCACTTGACTGCTTCGCTCCTTCTTGACTGTAGTTCTGAGGCCCAATTCTCCTAAATAAATTTGTTCAAAATACAGGTTTCGATATAATGTCAGTGTCATCTTACGTCACACAAATCGTATTCTTCTAATTTATCTGATATTTGAATGAAGTTGTAACGAGATCGTAAATTGAAACAAGTGTCAAAATATGTGTCAACGACGAACTGTTTATATCAAATTATACGATAATGACATTTGTTTAGCATAATAGCGCTTCTGAGTCGATTCAAAATATAATTTCAATCTCATATAAAATACGAGAAATGGCCTGCTGATTGTGTAGTTGGTACTATCCATTTACACTTATATCCTAACACAATATATCTAAGTTTTAATGTATGAGGATATTAATAATACTGACTTGTGTTTTCAAATTAATTATACGCTAAGTCTATTACTATAAAATGTATTTATTTTGCACATCTCACGTCTCACAGAGAGGACTTAAAAGTTAGGTAACCTGTTAATAAAGTGATGCTTAAAAGATTGTTTTAAGGCCCTCTGCAAAAGATACATTTTCCGTGGCTGAGGAATAAGTTTTAATAGGATGAGCGCTCGGGATACCTAATCCAAGGTCCACACGGACTTTGATCGATGCCGACTCGTTGGCGATACTGCAGTGCTGAAGGTGTGTGAAGGCGTCAATATCAGCTATTAATTGTCGCGAATGATGCGGCTATAAAGCTAATATTCAGTCAAATCCGGTTAGACTTCTAAGCAAGGACTCGGGGTTGCAACTGTGATAACGCTAGGAGGATGATGATTTAAGTGAACCTGGGGCTCCAATGTGAGGGTCTTGGATCACCACCGCGACAGCACTATGTTGATGATGATGAGCGATGCGGCAATGTCAAAGCAATGTAAGCGAATCGTTTTACTTCTTATTACTAATAAAGGTGACATTTAGTGATGTTGATGAATATGCAGTATTAACCTATAAACAGTTCGAAAGCAAATTGAATTTTGTTGCAGTAACCGACAAACACGCAGGTAGACTCGCGGACAATTCAACGTTCTTAATTTTATAACAAACTTACTCCCCAGGCGGATAAACATCTACCTCATTGGAAAATCATCTTCTTTTAAATATGCTAATGCTTTCCATGTACGTACCTAAGTTATCTGGCAATTTGAATCGACCCTATTATAACCGCAAGGCGGTAAGGCACGTCAAATCTATTGTTATACGGTTCAATTTCAACAGACATTTGGCAGGCTACTTGATAGGTTACGAATCGATACGATTATGTTTCATAAGCTGTAACGTAAGAAGATAGTCTCACACACTGAAAGGTAACCTCAAGTAGTTGGTTTCACTTATTTACTTGGAAAATGTAATTTGTAATTGGTGAAAGTTTTAAATGTATAAAGACAACTTGTGCAATTTTGTTGGGGCCGCCTATTTATAGAGAGTAAAAGTCTATGTAAAGACTCATGACATGTCATCATAGTTCTAGCGTTATCCCGGTAGCATCCAAGACTTACACGTCTTGGAGCCTGAGGTCCGCTTACCAGTCCAGCCAGATAAGACAAAATATCAAGATTTCCACAAAATCCCAGCAATTTGTCACAGTAATCACTAGCGGCCATTTTCAATATTCGAACCATACATGGATTTTGAGATTCGAGATTCGTGTTTGACATATTTTGTATGGAGCTTATGTCAAAAACGAATCTAAAATCTACAGATCTATCTATAGATCCAATATTGAATTCCGTAGTAGGTAAGTATAAAACTACTATCCTACAAAGGGTCTCCGAGGAATAAAGCTATTTTTGTTCTAGGAAATAGGTTGTCGAGTTTCTTAAGAGATAACAAACATTTCCGAACTCATTGGATGGAAATTCTTTTAAAGTATTAAAACATTGCCTCACAATCCCAGCAATTTGTCATCCAACAATGTGCTTTGCCATGTGGCTTACCTTATCCCGTCTCTAGCGAAAATAAATCTCCCAAGCTGCAACTAAAAGTACTTTGTCACAGATAAGATAAAAAGGGTTCCGGATTATAGACATCAGGTACGATGTAAAAGGGACACAGTTTCTAAATCCATGGCGAATAGTGTTTACTTCTTTCCAAAATATATTTTTGCAGGGCTGTCTAAATCTGTCTCAAATAGACATAGAATTTGTAGGCGAGTGGTGAGTTTTATTTATTTAGGAGATTATTCTCTAGGAGGGCGATAGAGGACCAATGGCCCATCGCTCCTGAGGATGCCTCATGCAGAGGCGAAGCACGTGTCGAAGCAAAGGCGACACATAAAGCGCGATACTAAAGTCAGGTATATTCGTGGACCCCACACAATTCCTATATATCCCATATCCTTTCACATCCGACGAATTCGTATTGTCAACCTTTTTCTATTGCAATGGTTCGGGTGGTAAATCCGAGGATGCGTGGTGGGTTCCACTTTCTTTCCATTAGGTTATTTTATCGTAATTAAACTATCCTGAAATAAGAAAAATATTATTTTTAACAACAAACTGCACAATTTAGTATAGGCAAATATATACAGGTTGTCACAAGTCTCATCACCAAGCCGAAGTCTACTCGTTTTGGACATCATGCCAAGTCATACTAAGCAAAAATAAAACTTGGGAAATGATTTTGTTTATCAAAAAGACACACTTTTAAGCCACAAATAGGAGTCTGCTCGTGCAATTTTCGAAATACCTACTTATCCATGAGTGCATAGGACATCCATAGAACAGGTTGGCGGGGTAATTGCATAAATTTTGTGCTATGTCTCCTTAACCAGTAATTTCCCAGGCATGGTCCCGAAGTAAAAAATGTTTGTAATTATTGGTACAATATGGGGTTTCAGTTTTCGTTAAGGGTCTTTTTACACTCTGTATATTTGTGTCAGAGATTTTTCATTTTCGTATATTGCTTGGAAAATGAAAATAACATGATATTAAAGTTAAAGTCTTTAAATAAAATGTATAACATTTTCATATGTCCATTAAGCCCGTATCAAAATGTATTTGTGTTCATAATTATAATGATATCAGAACATCTGCCTAGAATACACGCTTGCCACAGCGTTATTACCTTTCTATTATTGTCTAGTGTTCAATGGTGACGGATGCTAATTAAAGGTAAAATATATCTATAAAACATATTTATATCTCTACGAAATATAGGTAAATATAGAATTGTCTGTTACGTTTCGACGTCAAAACGGCGGAACTGACTGTGATGAATTTTACCACTTATTATTGGAGATGAATATATGCTATATGTATAGGGGAAGTTTGAAAGTTGCACCGGTGCAAGAAAAGCTAAAAGGAAATCGTCTGTCATGGCATGTGATGAGGGGGGATGAAAATCATGTGACTAGAAAGCAAGATAATTAGGTGAATATGGCAAGAGGAAGTCTAAAGAAAAGATGGATAGATTGTGTGAAGGATGACATGAATGAAAAGAGAGCGAATAAACAGATGACGTCGGTAAGGAGAGAATGGAAGAGAAAGACATTCTGCGCCGACCCCAAGTAATATGGGAACAGGGTAGGCAGAAGAAGAAGGACATTTGCTAGGTTTTGTTGCGAAAATTAAGCTACGGGAGAATATAGTTTTAAAGTTAGGTATTCATACATACTTAAAACAATGTTAATTCATTAATTTTTTCTTCGATTATATTGAGTAAAAGATGTGGTCACCAGACAATTTATATTCCAAATATTACAACCATCTTTTCTGCAGAAATTAGGATCCTTTTTTGATTTTGATACATCTCGGATCATCCTTGGTGTTGTGCGAGTAGTATACTCGCAAATAGTGTTTTCGGAACCGGTATTCTTTTTGAGAACCGGGAATTTCGGTACTTTTGTATAACGGAACCGGGATTTCCCGGTTCTTTCGGTATTTTCGGTTCTTGCTAGTTTTTATTATAGAAAACGGAAAGGACCGTTAGTCCGTGCCTTTCTTGAGCAACACTCTCTTGTCACTTGCATTCAGTGCGCGTACTGATGAAACTTTGGTAGGTACCCCTTACCAAAGTTCGAGCAATCTTCCATGACGCATCTTTCTCTAGACCTTCGATAAGTACACTGCGGTTCCCCGGACTCGAATTCCCTGGTAGACAAACTGGTACAACGGTTTCCGACCGCGGGTGAAGAATGATATTCTTCAGGCAGTACACTTTTCTTGAAGTTGCACCTTCCATGAAGACGTCTTCTAAGCCACATTTCAACACTCCTTGGTTAACATCGATCTCGCAGCGATGCTTCCGCATGAAGTCTAGGCCCAAGATGCAGTCGTCCACTATATCGGCCACGATGATTGTGACGGTAAACTTTGTTGCCTAGCTTCAGATCCACCTCCATTTCACCTCGGACGGTTATGTGCTGACCGATAGTGTTCTCAGTTTCACACATTCATTATTCCTGAAGCAGCCCCGAAAAACCCGTCTTGCCAGATGGAAACCGACGACTGCCCGCGGAGTACCCGTGTTAAATGTCAGCTTGCATGGCGTTTTATTAATTTCGCCTTCAATGATCAGGCTGTTCCCGTCACATGATTGCGAGATCGAGATAATAATAATAATAATAATAATTTTTATTAGTCTTTTCATAAATTACAAAATATTTTATACACTGAGGCAGCCCCAGTAAGTAATTTAAAATACTTGTGTTGGGGCCAACTCGCAACTTCCCTTATTTTACAGTAACAATGATAAGATAATTTTATGGGTGATTAATTGATAAAGAACACAATATATGATTGAAAAAGGCCATGCAAATTCTTAAAGCTAATAATTAATAATAAGGATAGTATGTATGTAAGTGTGTGTGTTTGTTTGTGTGTGTGTGTGTGTGTGTGTTTGTGTGTATGCGCGTGAGTAATTATATGTATTTAGCACACTCTGGTTAAAATTAACTCAGTTTCCTCATATGATAGAGGTTTCAGCCAATCGGTTATATCTTTTTTGCATACATATCGGACTTTAGAGTGAAATTTTAGTATTGCATTTATTTTATTGTAAATATAAATCGATTGACTTCTGTATTGTCGTCTCGCGAATTCAGAACGAATCCTTGGAGAGTGAGCCACAATATCTCTACGTCTTCTGCCTTGACTATTAGGATTAAAAGGTATAGATTTATGTAGGGTTAGTATTATGTTTATTATATACAATTTCCTTATTGTTACGAGGGTCAAACTGAAAGTTCTTAGAACTGGCCACTTATAAACAATATAATAAAAAAAATATTCTAAAATTTGAAAATAGAACTCTTTGCCAATATTACTGAGTATATATTTCATTCATTTGTCATTTGTTTTACGATTTGGCGGCAAATTGAAAATTGTCTGTGTCACGTCAACATGAATTTAACACGAGAAAATTTTCGTGCAATGATTTTTTATGACTTTCGATGTCATTTAAGTCAACAAGAAAGTTATGATATACTATGATTGGCCTTTCACGATGAAGCCCCATCTCGTGCGACTGTTTACAACTGGTTTAATGAGTTTAAACGTGGTCGCACTAATCTCACTGATGATGTACGTGAGGGACGGCCTTCTACGGCGACGACTGAAAATAACATCTGTGTTGTGCGGCGTATGATAGAGACTGACAAAAGAGTGACCTATCAGCAGATTCGGACAAGCTTAGGCATCGGTATGAGTCAAGTGCACAAAATCCTCCACGAACATTTAGCGGTCAGGAAGCTTTGCGCCCGGTGGATACCTCATAATTTGACTAAGGCTCAAAAACTCCATCGTGTGGATTGGTGCCGTAAAATGATTGAAAGATTTAACGGAGGTGACTCAAATGCTGTGTTCGACATACTAACAGGTGACGAAAGCTGGATTTACTGTTATGATCCTGAAACCAAAAGACAATCTGCTCAGTGGGTGTTTCCTTTCGAGGAGTTGCCAACTAAAGTGAAGAGAGATCGAAGTGCGGGAAAAAAATGGTGGCCTCGTTCTTTGGAAGGATAGGTCATTTCGCAACAATTGTGTTAGAGGATCAAAAAACAGTTTCTGCAGAATGGTACACTACCAATTGTTTGCCACTTGTCTTGGAAAAAGTTCGAGAGAAACGACCTCACAGTAGGATCCTCCTTCACCACGACAACGCCTCGTCGCACACCGCCAAGCGAACGATCGACTATTTGGCGACATCAAACGTTGAATTACTGGGTCACCCGCCGTATAGCCCCGACCTCGCGCCTTGTGATTTTTATTTATTTCCAAAAATTAAAGAAAAACTTAAAGGAAAGCGGTTTATGAATGCTGAAGAAGCGGTGGCTGCGTATCGCGATGCCATTGAAGAGACCCCTAGGACGATTGGGCAAAGTGCTTTTCCCAGTGGTTCCATCGCATGCAGCGGTGTATTGACGTCAATGGACAATATTTTGAAAAGATATAATAAAACTAATAACTGGCTAATGTAATCAGTTTTTGATTTTCTAAGAACTTTCAGTTTGACCCTCGTAGTAATCCGCTTATTTTATATAAATCATCTGTAGGGTATCTATATGGTTTTAAATACATTACTTTTATAAGCAAACGCTGTGCTCTCTCAAGTTCTAGCAGTTTTATTTTGTTTGCGCCACCCCAGACGGGTATGCAGTATGTGATTACAGACTGTGCTAAAGCCGTGTACACAGTATTGATTAGTTCTGAGGACATGACATACCGCAGAGTTTTAAAGGTCCATATTAATTTTCTTACGCGGTTGACAACAGATTCGATATGAGAATGCCACGATAGACGATCGTCAATAATAATACCTAAGTATTTTGTGGAAGTTACCTGATGTATAGCCTGACAATCACAGGTTTTATCACCGTGGTTAAGATCAAAATTATTTGCACACTCATGTATTCTAATCATGAAATAAGCATCAGGCTTCGATCGCTGACTAGGTGAAAAACAAATATAGTTTGTTTTGTGAAAATTAATAGTAAGAAAGTTAGCCTTTAACCAGTTAACTATAACAGCCAGACCATGCTCCGCTTTACGGCAAATGGTTTCCCAAGTTTCACCAAAGTAAACCACAGCTGTGTCATCCGCGTAGGAAAAAAATTTTCCACCATCATTTTGAAGGTTACACAGCTCGTTGATATAAATAAGGAAGAGTGTTGGGCCAATCACACTTCCTTGGGGGATACCAAAGGTGATATTTTCTTCTTCACTGTAAGTGTTTTCTATTTTTACTTGTTGTCTTCTTCCTTGTAAGTAACTTTCGAAAAGGGATAGAGCTGTGCCCCTTATGCCAATTGCCTCCAATCTCCGGACAAGGATGGGAACCGAAACGGTGTCGAACGCTTTTTTTAGATCCAAGAATACTGTAACGCATTTCAATCCACGGTCTACCTTTTCTGCTATTTCAGTCGTCAATGCTGTGACGGCATCCTGTGTCGAAAACCCTTGCCTAAAACCAAATTGAGAATTAGATAAAATGTTGTGTTTATTTAAGTAGCCAATAAGTCTCTTGTTTAAGATTTTCTCTAGGATTTTTGAAATTGCAGGTAAGACGGATATAGGGCGATAATTATTGACATCCTTTCGGTCCCCTCCCTTGTGCACTGGTGTAATAATGGAACGCTTTAAGGCACTCGGAAAAATTCCCGTTTTAAAACACACATTTATTAACCGGCATATAAGAGGAACTATATAGTCCCTAGATAATTTAAGAAAATGGATTGGTATACCGTCCCACCCAGTAGAGCTACCCGAATTGAGAGCCATTAGAATACCATCCACTTCTGCTCTATCAGTGTCCAGTAATACAAACGAGTTTACTTGTGAATGTGAATTTGAAATTAATACGGTCCTTGATTCCAACTCGTTTTGGAACACGATTTCCTCTGCCAGATATTTACCAATTGTAACAAAATAGCTGTTTACTCGGTTCAAGGAGTCAAGAGGGTGTGGTGTAATTTGCAGAAGATGAATATTAGTAGTTTTGGGCTTTTTAAAATGGGTAATGTTGTTTATATTCCGCCATAGCTCTTTAGGATTTTTTATAGACGATTCAATTTGTTTTTTGTGATATTCTCTTTTTAATTTTCTGATTAAATTTGAGCAGAAAGTGCGATAACGTTTGGATGTTATTGTGACTATAACATTATAAGGATCTTTTTTCGCTTTTATCTGCATCTTATTTCTAAGCCTAATACATCTCAAAACTCCTGCCGATATCCAGGGCTTTAAAGTACGTTTGGAACTGGGAACTATGCTTGTGGTAGTATTTATAAGGAGTGATGTCCTTATCACATCTATATTAAAGATAAAGATATTAGGGTCGTTATATGTGTCGAAAAGTGATTTGTCCGTTTTTACTAAGCATTTATAAGCGTTTTCATAGTTAACTATAGATTTTAGTTTCTTATACTGAAATTTAGTATGATATGTGTGTGATAAGTTAAGCAATACTGTTGAATGATCTGTAATGGATGTCCTCAATACGGCCACAAATGCTGAGTTTTTGGACATATCTAGCTTCATAAGCATGTGGTCAAGACAGTTCTCTTTCCTAGTAGGTAGACGGTGTCCTGGGTGCAGACCGTGCGTAGATGACATGTTTAGATAGTTTAGCCTATTTGTTCTTATCATGATTGTATCAGACGCTCTCGCTATCAAGTTAATGTTTATATCCCCCGTGAGTATGATATTTTTATGGGATTTTATATGTTCGAGATATTGATCCAAGGAATTAATAAAATTGTCGGCAGAGAGATTAGACGGGGATCGGTAAATTCCGAGGATAGTGAAGTTACTTAATGTAATTTGTAAAGCGGAAGCATGCATTAGTTTTATTTCGGTTACATCAAAAAAATGACAGCTTCTTATATATGCCACCACACCATCATTTTGGTTTAAATATCTAGACGTGGAAAATGAAGAATAATTATTCAAGACTGGTAATGGTTTATCTTTGCTAAGTCTGCATTCAGTAAGGATTATAACATCAACATCAACCGGTATTTCAGATAAAGTTATTTGGAGGTCATCAATATTACTATAAACGCTCCTTATATTCTGAATCAAAATATTTAATTTGTTATTATCGAATTGCAAGCGATTGGGTAACTGTTCAACGTCAATAACGGCACACTGAGCAATATCTATACTGTCTATTTCTCGTACAGTATATAAGGTACTATCCATTAGTAAAAATAGATAAGTAATAGTGCTCCGCAAATTTAAAACACAACGTTACTACCACGTACTTCAACGTAATTGTAGTAATTGTTATTCTATAATTGTAACATTTTATTATTCGTATGTTAACTTTTTTATATAATATATTAGAAACCGAATAATTCGCGCGAGTGTGCATGTATAATGTGTGAATGTGAAGAATGTATTGTGTAAGATAGATTGTGTATATTGTGTGTGTAAGTAAATTAGCGTATTTGTTCCAATAAAATAACAAAGTAATGCTAAAGCTCTGTTGTTTCACTTCAGAGTAGAAAATACAAAATTTAAACCACAACAATATAAATGCTATTAAAATAATTATAATTATATGGCGTACTAGTCATGTAGCTTGTAACAATTGTTGTACCTTTTTTTTTTTTTTTTTTTTTACGAGGTGGAAAATCCCTTCGGATCTCCGACTCTTGGGGGAAATAAGAGCCGGAGTATGTGGTGTTTCCACTAAAAACCACCTCAACTTCCGCCATGTACCCGCGTGTCGGAGGGTGGGGCATCACCAAAGCACTCGTCGCCACCCTCCGACGGGTATTGGCCCGCCAGATGGTCAGGCGGGCCCCGAACAAAACCCCCTTGGCGACGGATTAAGGTGTTGGACTCCGCCGCCAAAACGCCCAGCGGCCGCAGAGGATAGGGAGGACGGCAACGCAACACCGCATCTCCTCTTCCTCTGCGGCCCCACCGCGACGCATCGAATGGTGCGCCCCCATTTGGTCGCGGGAGATAGGGCGCGCGGCAACGCAACACCAACACGCCTCTCCTCCCGCGACCGCACCCGACTGCGAGGGACAGACAGAACTGTCCCCCGCACCCGCACCGTTGGACGCATCCTGCGCAGGCCCCTCCAAGCCCACGCGGAGCATCCCCTCCTGGATCCCTCTTAGCTTCACCGCGGGTGACCAACCCACGGTTACTGAGCCCCCCCACCACGACAAGGTGGAGATCCCACGGGGGGGAACAATTGTTGTACCTGCGCCTCACTTTTAATGACAATAACACGTGAATTCTCATCTTTTCGTAGATACACACGACCATATGATGTCCAACAAAATTTATATAGTTTAGTCTTCGACAGATCTCGGGCTAAGAAAAATAAGCGAGCGTTTTTAGGGGTCAATTGTTCTGATATAAATACAGGAATCTCTGCATCCCGCGTAAGTCCAAGGTGCTTTGCTTGAATTTTGGTTTTGTTTTTAATATTGTAAGCTTTCACCTTTTTAAGCAGGTTTGTTTTTTGCACAGTTGAGCCCATTTCCACAACAATAGGGGTGTTTATAATCCCCTCCCTTTTAACAGGTATTCTATAGATGTCTTTTATGTCACGTGAATCTATCTCGAGGCAAATATGCTTAGATAAAGTTAACACCATGTTTATTAAGTCCTCACTGCTCTCTTTGGGCATCTTCGGCACGTTTTTTAGCTCAATACAGGTTTTTCTTAAACTTCTTTGCTGATCCTCAAGCTTATCTTCTAGTATGGCTATATACTCACGATCCTTCTTCCCCTGCAATTCTAATAGATCTATTTTCTTGCGTAGCTCCTCGTTTTGACTCAATAAATTTGCAATAGCGCTCTCTATACTGTTGTTTGTTAGTTGTATTTCTTTGAGATTAGAAGTAATCGTTTTCCATTCACTTTGCTGGGTTTTCGTGAAAGAAGAAAATAAATGTTTTATTTCATCTCTGAATTTACAAAACTCACCAGGTAGATCGTCCTCTCTCATTCTCTTGCTACGCGTAGAAATGAAATTAGGCGGGGTGATGTCCATTACTGAACTTATGTTTGTGTCTGAGAACTCCATTGCAGCAAATCAGGAGTACCAGGATGTTATTACAACCGAAGAGTAATTAATGATATTCTAGGCCAACGAAAATGTCTTCACGCCGTAGTTGATCAATCACAGGTGGCCGAGGGCGTGTGCGCAGGTCGTACGGTCAATTACGTTGAAGAGAGGCGGCGATTGTCTTCGTGGTGGGCGGTGATTGTCCTCGAGGTGGGCGGCGCTTGGCCTTGAATGGCTGGTGTCCTTGCGCACGCGACCAACTATCCTTCGTTGGCGTGACCTCACTAATGACACCAGATAGCGCTTGCGCTGATTCGTTGTCACAATGTGAGGATACCAGGAGCGCAGTGTTAATGAGTAGTGTATAATTAGTACTCACTCGTGTCGTGCTGCACGTCAGTCCACCTCCTTATATTTATGCAGTACTATTATTTCACTGTATTTTATTTGAATATTTTAAATTTTAAATATAAATAAAAACTTTGTAGCAGGTCTGAATATACGTCTACACCGTGTGGCGATCCGAGGGGAAGGGAGATACTTGGGGCTCTTCCATTACCAGCCAGCACTGACCCCGCAGCCCTGGCTTCTACTCGTTTTCGTTCACAGCAGGCGACCCCTTTGGGGGAGACAGAGTGCCAGCACTCCAGGTCGCGGATTCCATCCGTAAATGTTACGAGATTCCCATCTATCAGCGCCGGCGACGACTGGTATGACTTCCTCACCAGCTTTTCCACCTCCAGAGCCCACTGCAGCAGAGTTTCTCCGGTGCGTTGTGTCTTGTCCTTCAGCTGAGCACGATACACATGTTCGAGGTGCGCGTCACCATATCTGGCCTCCAGCACCTCTAGAAGGTTCTCGTAGGAGACGTCTTGCCCAAGTGCTCCCAACACCGTCAACGCCTGATAACGAAGGCCCAAGGTTAGGGCGGTTAAGGCCTATTCTTTATTCCACCCATTTGATCGCATCATAGCCTCAAATTGGATCTTGTATGCTGACTAGGATGACGAGCCATCAAATGGTGGAACCTTAAACCCACGAGGCCGCCTACGCCAGGCAGCTCAAGCGGATATGGCCTCTTTCCCCGCAGTTTTAGCACCGAGGTGACGATACAACTTCCCTGATACGGTGACTTCGCTCGTCGCGTCGTACTGCTTCCACCTCCAGAGCGTGGGCTAAGGCGTCCTTCAGGTTCTTGAAGTGCCCAAGTCTTACCGCTGCTCTAACCTCCAGCCTGGAGGTTAGAGCAGCGATAAGTGATGTGTGTAATCTACGCATCCAAGCCCCTCCTTCATAGGTGCCACCTATGAAGGAGCGGCTTGGATGCGTTTCGACGAAAACTGAGTGAACGAGAGATCACGGCGCGCGGGCGGGGCATGCACGGCAGGCGCGGGGAAGCTCGACACCGCGTCGCAGTCGCGTTCCTACTTACTACTTTCCTTCCTATCCCAGCAACAGCGAGCGAGTGTAGGTAGTTGGTTATAGCGACCGCACCATTAATTTCTCGCGTTATTTCTTTTAACGCTGAATTATTCACGTTAGTTTTGAATGTTTGAATAGTAGAAAAAGTGGAAAAGTAAATTAAGAGTAAATAAGAAAATAGTAGTGTGAATCGCCTAATGTAAATAAAATTCCCGAAAGTACCGAAAGAACCGGGAATCAAATTTGATATCCCGGTTCCATTTTACGACAAAAGAACCGGGCATTACCGGTACTTTCGAGACCGGGATTTCCCGCTTCTGAACCCTACTCGCAAAACACCCAAGGATGATCCGTCGAATCCGTCGTTGTTGTTTGTCGAAGGTCATAATAATATCCCTTGTGTTACGTATTCACACACAACACACTGTCAACTGTGTCACAAACACTTGAAGCACTAAATTATCTTTGTCAAATTGCCGTGTTTCCCTTTGTAAACCTGTATCTACTAAATATCAAACATTCCACTTAATACCTCGGGCTCTAATTCCAATCCTACTAATGATTGATTATTCGCTACATAATACGTCATTAAAATACTATTAGCTTGGCGTATGCGTCACAATGCTTAGCATTTCGAACAGTTATTGGTTCAAGATAATCATACAAAGGATAGCGAAATATCTTGGTAAAGCGAAAGGGTTCCGAGGCGAAAACGTTTGGGTCAAATGAATACATATTTCGGATTCAATACGCACTGAGCCCTCTTATTACAATGATCTTTAGGTTGTTTACTTTTCTCTTATATTGGGAAATATACCGAGTAGACGCGCAGGTACTTTATTAAGATGAAGACCATAAGTGATTTGATAGTGAAGTGGGCCTGATGCCAGTGTTTGACAAATTGCCTCAATCCAAAACTATATTGTCATCTATAAAACAGATGAGGAGTTCCTCTGAAATTAGCAAGGCATCGCTTAGGCAGAAAGTCTTAAAAACTTAGTCGACGAAAGAAGCTAAGACGCACAACCTATGGTTGTAGTGAAGATGTGGTGAACCTAGCACTGGATAAATTATGTAATTGCCGTCTCTACATGCGCCATTCTACGATAAATGACATGTGTTGTATGCAGCTACCGTTACCTTTGAATTTATCCGATTATTTATTTATCCCGTAATTTATCTCTCTTTGAACAAAACGTGTTTCGCTTTCGCATTACGTACCCAATAACAATGGTTTACATAGAATTTATTCATCTGAATACCTCTAAGCCTTCAGAATCTACAATAATCACCCAAGATTAAACGGTATTTACAACAAAACATTTAAATAACCCGACAAAATAAATAAGAACATTTTATATTCAAACTAGAGGACGCCAGCAGCTAAGCCTGCATTTTTTTTAAATTGACCTGTTGTGGCCGATCCCGTGGGAATTTCGGGAAATCCTTTCTTAGTGCACCCCTACGGTACCCAAGGAACATACATGCCAAATTTCAGCTTCCTGCGCCCAATAGTTTCGGCTGTAGCGTGTCTGTCAGTCAGTCAGTAACGCAAGGATTTTATATATTAAGATTATGTGTTTACCATTAGATGATTTCTGTGTAATTGGGCTTTTGTCATCGAATATTGATGAAATTGTTCGAAACGAATACCAATTGATGTGTGCGTCGTATTGTTTTATTGTAGTTGTATAGATAGATGCTATTTGATGGTATAAATACAAGCCATAAGCAGCTTAAGCAGTTAGATGATCATCAGCGTCCTAGTATTTTCCCAGTTACATCCAAAACCTGTATTTTTGTTAAAGGGACGCATCATTTCTTAAAACTGCATGAGCAGTAGCATCAGCGGCTTACTTTGCCTCACTTAATAAACATAATATTTTTCTAAAAAGGTTGATTAAAAGACTTTCAATATTTTTTATTAGCCACTCAAAACATTAAAAAGTATACAAGATATGTCAACGTCATATTCAACTTGTGATTTTTATACTAGAAAATATTTATTTAAATTTAGACATTACAATTATAATTATGAAGCCTAGTGTATCTAAAACTAGTTCAAAAATGAATCTGTTTGGATGTAAATGTTCAGGGATTATGAAAAATACCACAAGAGTGGCGAATCCAGGATGTGCAGATGATATTGATGCCGTTGCGATATTACCTGATGACTGGGTGCCCCGACATAGCGGGCCTATCCTCGCAAACTACCTTAAACAACGAGAAAGAGACCACCAAAATGTACACGATGACATATTGAAATGTGCAGCAAGTGCAAATGCCGATATAGATGCTAAAATACGCAATCTTGCCGAAATTCTTTTCGCAGACATAAACCATAATCAACTTAAGATGGACTGCGTCATTGAAAAATGTCATAAAATGGAAATTCTTCTAACGACTGAAATCCGCGATGACGCTTTGAAGAAATTAGATGAATTACGTACACAAAGAATGGATCAGTTGACAACCTTTAAAGAAGAATCCACAGAATTGGAACGACAAAGAGCTGATACGTTAAAAAATATACTACGCGATAACTTCCAGCGTCTAGTCAGGGTTGGTCATATGACTCCTAAGGAATTATTGCACGATTTTGATAAACGCATCTATGAAATTAATCAACAGCTTTTAAGTAATTCTAGAGCATTTAGAGAATTAGAAGCGAAGCTAAAAATACAAGTAGATGAAAGTGTTGTGAATGCAAGAACTAGTCTTAATCAATTGACTTTGGGCATTGGAGTGGTTTACAGACAACGTGAATCACACAGCGTCCTACGCACTCCAATGGAAGAAAGTTTGTCAAAACGTCCGCCTAGCGTCTTAAGATCTCGTGCACAGTCTTTGGCGGGATCATTTTTAGGTGATGTAGAACAATTGGATGCATGTGTTGGTCGCCTAGTTGAAGCGTACCGCACCGCAGTGCTAAACGTATATACCGGATACTCTAGTAAGTTCGATAACCTACAAAAAGATCTTGATGGTCATATCGATATCATAGATCAGTATCAGGTTCCTAAAGCGGAATTAACTGATTTACAAAAGGTAATTGAAAAACCATTACAGCGTTTGTCATTAATCATGGAATCAGAATCAGCTTTGGCTAGCTCTAAATTAATGGACTTTACGGGAACCGACGCTGCATCGTTGCAAAAGAGTTTATTGTCATTAGGTGAACGTCTTCAAGATACCTACTCAGTACTGCACAACGCAGGACATCTTTGGGATAATCATATTTTACGTTCTGCTCTTGCTCAGAAGTTAACAATTGCAGCCGTCGAAGATCTGTTAACTAGTCACGATGCAATTGAGCTAGCTAACGAAATTCCTTTAAACATTGCCTTGGAACAATTACGATGTGCTGCCGATATAGATAAATTAAAACAACAATATGATATTATAATGTCAATGTTAGGTTACACTGCTGAAATGTATCTCCAACATAGTGAAGCCGAACTCGGACGTTTAGAGGAGTTTATGAACTTGCCGGCTACACTGACAAGTATATTGGTGTCTGAATTAGATCTATTCCTGGAAAAATATCCGCGTCCTGTGCAATCAGCTGATTTAACGAGTTCTCATGATCCATCTCGTCTACCGCTTCCACGTGCCATATTGCAGACACAACTTCAAGACACAGCCTTGCAAAATTGGAGAAATGGGTTTCTCGAATCCTTTGAAAGTAATATATCCTTAGTACCGGAAGAATTAAGACGTCAAGCTCAGTTATGGGTCGAAGAACGCAGTATATCATTACATATGCGTTATTCATTGAAAATGATATCTCACAGCATTCGTGCGGAACGAGTAAAGGCTGCGCGAGATGCGCGTCTTGAGGAACTACAACAACATGACCAACGTCTTGAGTCTCATTTAAATGCAGTTTATGATCTTGTTGAAAGTTTACCTACTCAGGCTACAGAATTTGCGGCATTCGACTCACCGTCTTTATATCCATTAGCTGAACATCTTCCTCGTATCGAAACTACTTTGAATGAACTTTCAGCGCAAGATCCACCGAATCCCGAAGCAAAGAGATGTGTAATGGCTAGCTTGGCTGTCCGCTTACCTATCCATCGACGTTTGTTCGAGGAGTCATTCGACAAAGCTATAGCAGAATTTAAGCTTCATATAGATCATCGTGTTCAAGAGGCTAGGATTTCTAATGTACGCTTCTTGGCTCAGATTACATTGTTCAGTGAGGGTGGTAGATACGCAGCTCAAGAGGCATTAAAGACGTGTGCATCTTTAGCCAAAGCGTCTGAACTGTTGGAAACTTGCGCTTCTAAAGCTACTGATGCGTTGAATCATCGTCGGACGCAATTGTTAGCATACGCTGATTCACAGGTGCAGCCATTAATGCGGATTTTAGACGGTGCTGGTAAATCGGCTGCCAAACCAGATAAGGCCAAAACAGATAGACCGAAGAGAGCCACGGGAAAGAAAAAGTGATACTAGGATGGTTTTGCAGCATATAAACTTATTACACATTTACCTTTGCATTCATTTGTGATTTTAATAATATACTTGAATATAACTGTCATACACATATATTATTATTACTCAAAATTTTTGGGCTAAAATTATGTGTGAAAATGCCTAGCGGTTTTTTTTAGTTTAATCCTCCAAAGCCAGCAAAACACACTTACAATGTAACATTTGAATAAATAATTAAGAGCGGTTTCAGATTAGCGTTTTATACGCGCGTATAAGCTCGTTTTTGGGAAGCGCATGTAGGCGAGTATAGGCGCGCCTTTTGGCACACGCGCAACTTGTACGAGCGATGACGCGCTTAGCCGTCAAATTACATGTTGACACTGACAAGATGTCACTACCGTTTCGAGCGAAAACGCCGACATGTGCCCGTTTACGCGACTCCGAATTTTTGAAGCGCGTAATGCAGCGCGCGTGTGAGCGCGTATGCTAAAACGACCGTATACGCGCAGAAAAATACGCTAATCTGAAACCGCCCTTAGTGTTACACATAGATATTATATTTGTGCTTACATTTTTGATATGGAGGTGTGCTTCCGACATTCTTTTCTACAAATTAGCCACACAGACCTTGCGGATAAAGTATTGCCTGTGCAGATAGGCCGTAGTGTGTGCGTGCGTCAGGCAACACCGATAGTTGAAAATCTGTAGGTACCTACCTACATTTGCTTTTGTGGGTACTTAAGTACTTACAACAGTCTCTATCGCCAGCTATCTAGTTAAGAAGATTAATTGATTGATTTCTGAATACTGGTACTTGTGATTAAATGTGTTGTAACAACTATTGTTGATATTTAAAATTACCTTATAAAAAAGAATGCCATAGGCAGAGAAAGCAGTTTTTACAGGGCAATATTTCACTAAATAGTTAGTTTCGAAACGCAATATTAATATCTTGAAAATTATTTTATGTTTTACCTTTGAAATATTACAAGACTGAACTTCGTTACTTTATTTTGTATTTTGCCTTTGCGTCGGCACCTTCCATTCATTTCATTACTAGGCAGTAGCAAGAGTTATTTTAGGTACTCAGTAAAGATCACGATAACAAATTGTTCCGTGTTATTTTTGCAACCCTCAGCGATGAAACAAATTTGTTACGTGTTACTGAGGCATACGTGGTCCGACACGCCGCTATTTTGCTTGAAGCTTTATCTGGACTCGAGTTAAAAAGGCAATAGAGATAAAGCGTACTCCATTCATGGCAGCTTTCTCAAAAAGTTAATTCTTCTACTTCTTCTCGTGTCGATGGCAACACTTGTCATACGGTTTTAGCCCAGTATTCGGCAACGCGTGTCGCATGGTGCATGAGAGGAACCTCCCCGAGCGAAGTAGAAAAGCGAACAAGAGTCCCAACGTCCGGCGCACACTGGACACATGGCACTCGGTAACGCAGTCTAGGTGACCAATCATCTCACTACGATGGACCAACACAAAAAGTTAATTAAATTTAGGTTTCTCAAAAACTGGATAACTATTTACAATTTAAAACCTCACACCATTTTTCGGGTGGGTTTATAATATGATTTTGACGTAGAAAATATAATCACATGAATCATTGAGGAAAACATCTTCAAAGACACGAATCCATCAATTTTCTACAA
This sequence comes from Euclidia mi, assembly GCA_944739405.2. Taxonomy (NCBI): domain Eukaryota; kingdom Metazoa; phylum Arthropoda; class Insecta; order Lepidoptera; family Erebidae; genus Euclidia; species Euclidia mi. Next base: position 50,936,314 of record OX123195.2, read on the forward strand.
GGTTTTGTATAGCCTTTAATTGACCTAAAAGGTTGAGCATATACTTGAATATAAAAAAGACATTTTAGTATTATTTATGGACAGCACCACCTGTCTACATTTTTGACTTGAATAAGTTACTTACGTTTTCGGTTTTTATTATGGCGTATAGAAAATGTTTTATGACTAATATATTAGAAAGTTCTCCATAACTCGTAGGTATTACGGTGGGAGGAAGTCCTTTCTCAGCTGTAGAGGTAGCTTATACGTGTGGTTAATATGATATTTATATATTTTAACAGCCGTTCCACGCATCTTTAGTATCCCTGCTTTTCCCCTTAGGGGTGGAATATCAAAAAGTTCTTCCTTAGTAGCCTCCATCGTAAAAAGAACCCACTGTCTAAATTTCAGTTTTCATAGCTCCAGCATTTTGAGCTGCGATGATATTTTAGTCAGGAAAAGTAATTTTATATAGGTGATGACGATGAGAATATAGGACACAAATTTCAAATCGTTACGAAAGTAACGATTATGCCAATTAGATGAACTAATTTCTTACTACATCATAGGCTTCCTTTTAACATCTAAAGTAACTTTTTAATCCACATGGACTTTCTTCGCGAAAATCCTCAGTCCTTTCTGACAAAAGTAATCCACTCATCCATTTCTGCATGATTGCAGGTACCAATTGCACGTTACATTAAGTTCAAGAGTTTAAAGCATTAATGGAGTAGAACATTATGCGGATTTATGTCAAGCACTGCAAACCGACCAAGTTTCTCAGCATTTAGATGTTCCTGTCATACTAGATGTTAATGCCACTTCAATCCCGTTAAGCTTAGGTGCACGGAGCGTTGAAATACCGTAACGTTAAACTTGCTGCAGAATGCAAAACTATTACTTATTCCCATCTGCAGGGCCAAATAGAATTATGCTTGCCAATTACATACTATACAGTTATGTTGTTCAGTAATGTAATCTGTGAAGCTGATGGAATATGACGTAATAATGGCGGTTCATCAAGCCACAATGAGCTCGCGGCGTCTGCATCGTCGCTCAAATTAATTTCATTACTACATAATTAATGTTATATTACCTTTAAGTTAATGGTTTTAAACCATATGATTGATATATATTGATGATATGATGAGTATGATTTAGCATTCAAACTTAGTTAATACGCAATTTGAATTAGCTTTGCTAAGTGCGTCAAAGTATCCTTTGAATATTTTAGCATGTGTAAGAAAAATAATTATAGCCATTCGAATTTTATAATAAATATCTTTATTGCATTGTCAAAAGAATACCAATTTATTTTCACAGCTATCAAACCTAAAAATGGTAGCATTTTTCGTTCAAATTGTATAATGAAAATTCAGACCTGGAACAACACATACCAACCCTAGAAATTGTAGTACTCTTAAAATAGAAATTATTAAGGCATACCGAGCGTCAGCTCTCGACTGGCCAGTAGAGGGTAGTCGAACAAAATAAATAACTAAATAAAACACGTACCGCGATAATCTTGGTAGTGCAGGCGACAAATGTAAACATCGCGTCGAGTGAGAAAGCACGAGAGTGAGTGAGAGGTAAGTTTAATAGCGTCCATGTTGTTTTATTGCACAGTAAAGCTTGATGGATAACTGGAACGATCCTATTCCGGCGGCTCGAGTTTTGTACCCGCTAATGAAATTCTTTGTTAGGCTTTGGCTTTTAATTTTACTATAAACTGAAGGTACTCACAATGAAATATGGAGGCCAATTCTCGTATTTTATCTGACATCGACGCAGTGTCTTCTAATTTGACACATATGTAGTTCGACATTGACAAATAGTTTGACACTTTGTTCAATTTACGACCTAGCCGCGATATCCTTCGAGTAAGTATCAGTTAATTTAGGAGAACAGCATTTATTACATAATTAAGACACCGAGTTCTAGACTACATCGTAAATAAATCGAAACTGCATTTTGAACAATTATAATTACGAGACTGCCTCCGTGGTCCAGCGGCGTATGCGACTGCTGATCGGAGGTCCCGGGTTCGATTCCCGGGTCGGGCAAAAGTGTTACTGGGTTTTTCCGAATTCTCAATAGCAGCACGGAGTCTGATGATGTGCCCGGTAACGGCAATAGGCTCGCCCCCTATTACGTGGGACCTAAAAATTCATAGCGAAATGTCGGTGTAATATCACACCTCTGCCTACCCCTTCGGGGATACAGGCGTGAGTCTATAAAAAAAAATAATTACGAGAATTGGTCCTCTGCTGTGTGTTGGCAGTGTTGGCACGTGTGTGAGGAGTAAACTATTTCTTTAAATTTTTTAACCTTATATACTCCGAGACGGACAACGAGAGTTTCAGGAGACGAAGTTATTTGTAAGAGAGAAGTACATACATACATACATATCGTCACGCCTTTTATCCCCGAAGGGGTAGGCAGAGGTGTATTTCTACACCCACTTTTCGCCAGATATACTTTAGTCCCACGTAATAAGGGGCGAGCCTATTGTCGTACCGGGCACATTTCCAGACTCCGTGCTGCTACTGAGATTTTCGTGACAGAAAAACCCAATAACACTGCCCGACCCAGGAATCGAACCCGGGACCTCTCGATCCCACGCGCACATTTATGCCGCGAGACCAACGAGGCAGTCGTATAGGGTTTGATGTCGAGTTTTCCATCTCTACGCAAAGATGGTATTTGCATCGTGTTATCCCTTAGTCGCCTTTTACGACACCCACGGGAAGATAGGGGGTGGTGACACTTGTATTCTATGCCGTCAACCACACAGAGAAGTATAGGGAAGATAAGACCTTACATGGATAGTTATGGTTATACTCTTTCAAAAATACATTTGATTATAAATGCCAATAGTAATTTTGAAAGTCTAAGGGTCGGCACATATCTGACGGAAGATGCGTCGAACGTATCTTCGGTCGCGTCTATTCCGTCAAATGAGTCGGTACACATCTGACGGAAAATGCGTCGAGCGTATCTACATCGGTCGCGTCTATTCCGTCAAATTAGACCTCCTACATTACGCGTCTAGTCAGTTTCTGCGTTCAGCAACTACAGTGAGGTTGCTTTGTATGACATTTAATTTTAAAACGTCGCCCAACGCGTCTGTCAAAATTCACGTGGTGCGTGGTGCGCGCGACGTCGACCGATAATGCGTTGACGGAAACGGAACAGAGGCCCTAGCCAAACGGCATTCGCTCTGATATCTACTTTCGATAACGCTTGGTTGCCATGGCAACATAAGGAATTTCTTCTTCGTTGACCACGTGATATAACGAAGTCTTATGTCATTTCCATACATTTTTGCACTTAGCGACTAGCGATATCGTTAATCGAATGCCATTTGGCTAAGGGGGCAGACGCTGTACGCTCGACGTACTAACGGATCATCGGTCTGGTGTGAAAGGTTGAATGTTTTTCTATATATTTGTATGTTTTGGCGTTACGCGACCGATAATACGCGACGCATCTTCCGTCAGATATGTTCCGAACCTAATACAAATAATACCACAAACTTTTTACCATAGACTTTTTGTTACTGTTTTTCTCTGAGCTATAAAGTGTCCTCAGTGTTTTCTTTTGGTTGCTTCCATAAATATTTTATTTATATATTTATGTCAAAGAGGTATGTGATTTAAAGTTGTATTTCGAATAATAATTTATTAGCTATGCAACAAACGTGTGAGTCAAATGGAATATTCCATGTGATAGAGAATAAACAAGGAAAATTATTGAAAAGGACATTTATTCTAATATTACTTAATTTATCAGTAATAATTTAAGTATATTATTGCCGAGTAAATTAAGTGAGACGATAGCTAATGTTATTTGTAATAATGTTTGATATGCAGAGGTTGGATGTGCGGGCTTAAGATCGGACTATGAAGAAAGCTGCGAGGAAGGGCTTATGTTTAACAATTAATGTTTTTTGGCTGAGTTGACAACATCATTACTTTGGACGGAGGAGGTTAGATAGGTGCCGGATTTAGATCGGTATATGAGGAGGTCCTTGAGTGAGGGCTTTATGTTAAGCAGTGGTCATCTATGACAACATCATTAATCATGTCACAAAAATAATCACTAAACATCACTGACTTTTTCTCTTGCACACTGTGAAGCGAAAAACTGCTATCGCTCGGCCCGAAAATTTGATTCTTCAAAGCAAGTGTTTGTAAATTTTTATGGCCATACTCAACAAAGCAGATTTTGTGGCAAGCCAATATGATTAAATCGTTCAAAGAGATGTCTCTTTGAACGATTGATTGATACATACATAGACTCACGCCTTTTTCCCGGAGGGGTAGGCAGAGACTGACATACCTCTCTTGCTTCATTCACTCCCGTCAAGTTTCTCATGCATGCTCTTCTGTTAAGGGTACTTCTGACCTGTCCTTTTTTTTAGGATGTCTCCAATCTGGTCAGAGAACGTCCGCCTAGATTTTCCCCTTTGTCCTGTGATCCTGTCCCATTCACACTTGCCTTATATATCTTCTTGAACGACAATCATAAATGTGATCGTGTGGCACCCTGAAACTTGCCACTGGCTCTCAGAGTGCCGTTGAACCCAGATAAAGTATCGCTTTTCTAAAGAGTAATTGTCGGTGCATATAATTACAGCAATGTGCAGCGGAGAGCAGTTGAAACTGTCAGGCATTGTTCGTATTATGAATAAGGTTAGAAATCAATAAAAACAACAAGTTTGCACTTGCACGCACACAAACAGCAATTGATTTTGAACATTATTCGATTTAGAAAAATGACGATAAAAGTTTACCAGTGAAAAATGCACACCGCTGCGCTGTGATATATCTGCGCCGGCCCTTATTAATGACATAATCTTATGTGTGCTTCATTAATTTTGGTTTGTAAATATGCAGCAGGACTATTTAGCTACCGAATTATAAGCACACCTAACATAGCCTATTAAATTACCAGGCCAACGAGAGTGTTTATGAGCACATACCGCTGATATAAGTAGACCGACCATAGTTCGTAATCTGTCCCGCACTATAGCCTTTCATTTAGAATTAATATATAAAAATCTATCGATAAAGGCGGCGATAGCCGAGTGGATATACCAACAGACTGCCATGCAGAGGGTATCGGGTTCGAATCCACGGTGCGCACCAATGACTTTTCGGAGTTATGTGCGTATTGAATGGTTAATTATCGCTTGTCCCGTGCCTCGGAGACCACGTTAAGCCGTCGGTCCCGGTTGTCATGAAGATCTTTGACAGTCGTTACAGTGCGTCAGTACCTTCTAAATAAACGGACACTAGTCTAAACCGTGGAATATCGCTATCCCTTCGGGTTGCGGAGGTCAGACAGGCAGTCGCTCTGTGGAAAAGCTAATATTCAGCCAAATCCGGTTAGACTAGAAAGCGGACCCCAGATTGAAACTGGGATAACGCTAAGAGGAGGATGATGATATAAAAATCTATCGATTACATAGCAAACTTGATGTCTGCGGCTTAAAGTTCAGTGGTACACAAACTATTAATCCGTCTGTTATGTGCCTGTGGTTGATATCTGTTGGAAGTTTGCAAAACTATGTTTGAGTGAGTCTGTTGAAATAAACCCGCAGTGGGATCTAACCGACTCGATAGGATTCGAAAGCTTGCCCGAGAGGATTGAAATTGAGAATTACGCCTCCAATAATATGCTTAGTTTGTAGTTTACAGTAATCCACATAATTAATGCAAATAGGATGCCCACAGCAACGGTCGCACTTTTATTTTTAATTTTACCGTTTCGGGCGGAAACGGTAAAATTAAACTAAAATTAAACCCTGTGGGAATTTCGGTAAATCCCTTCTTAGTGCGATCGACTGCACGGTTGGCGTAGTGGTTTAAGTGGCCGCCTCACCACTCGACACTGTGCCGAGTGTTGTGGGTTCGATTCCCACACGAGATAACATTTTGTGTGATTCATAAATTGTTGTTTCGAGTCTGGGTGTGCATTGTGTCCGTTAGTTGTATATCTGTAAAGTCCCCCGCGGCACAGGATTTATTCCTAGTGCGGGAGTTGTCTTTTAAAAACAAAATAAAAACCAAAACAGTGAACCCCTACGATGCCCAAGGCAAATATGTAGTAAATTTCAGGTTCTTGCACCCTAGTAGTTTTGGGTGAAGCTTGTCTGTCAGTCAGTCAGTAACGCAAGATTTTTATATAAACAGATATGTATCTTCTTTTAGCAATAATCAAAGTGGTTGTCAAGTTATTTTCTTTATGCTTTGCTCCGAAACCCCCAACATCAATATTAATGATGGCTGCCTCTTTCAAATAATTACAATTGAGGATAAAAGCTGTACCTAATTATGTTAAGTAAAACAAAGTTGAAAACACGTATAAAACATCAGTTAATTATAGAATTCATACGGCTGAATTTTCAGCAACACAATGTAATTATTATGTTACAAATTGAGCAATTACTTAATCCTATTAGGGTAGTTTCCAGGGTCAAAATAATTACATTTTATTTAGTCCGTATTTTAGATTATAAAAAAATAATGGACACGTATTTTTTCTTTTTTCAATTAAATAAAAAATAACAAAGATATAGCCCATTAAAGTTACATGTGACGTCATCTAGTGCGAAAAAATGCAGCACGGTGTGACGTTATACGTAACTTTAATGAGCTATATCTTGGTCATTTTTGGTTTAATTTACAAATAAAAAAATACGTATCGCTTATTTTTGAATAATCTAAAGGACGGACTTATAATTTTTTTTTGTCAACTAGCCTATTCTACGATTAAGGGGCGGAACATACCTGACGGAAGATCCGTCGAACGTATCTTCGGTCGCGTCTATTCCGTCAAATGAATCGGTACACATCTGACGGAAAATGCGTCGAGCGTATCAGCACACATTCGCTGAAAGCGTGGCTATTATGCACACATATAAGTTTGTTCGTGCAGGGCCGTACTCAGGGCAGCTCAATATTTTGCTGTCATATTCCTTCACCTAATCATTTTTCGTGTTCCCTGATGTTATGTAGTCACTGAAGTCCTGTAGTTATTTATGTTGCAATTCGAGTTTGACTATTAAAAATATGTCGGAATTCGAAGATTTTTTATAGTAGCCAACAAGCCTTATTTGAATATAATTATATCCTATTTAGATATGGAGGTTCAAAAATAAAAGACGATAATATGATTTGGTTACGGTTTTTCACAAAACTTATACAAATTATATAGAAGGGGTTACAGACTACAGTTGCAGAGCAAGACATAAAATCTTTTCTATATAGGTATGTATGGAAATTATTCCCGTGGACCTTTAGCACCTCATACCCAAAAATTGGCCCTCGATCCAAGCTAGCAAATATGCGTACACTCATAGCACATACTAACACTACATTAATCTACACATTTCATTTCTGAAAAAATAAGTAAGGTCTGGCGGCCCTGGAATCTTACGATCTTAAAATCACCGATCTGGGAATGACATGGATATGGTATGTCCAATACCTAAGAATTTAGCGTGCACACCTAGGAAACGGGCAAATAAACTGGCTGCCATTTGGGTTGTTCTCCAGAATGTAATCGATATCGATATGGAGCCGGTTAGTGGAGAATAATACATTTTGTAGTAAGTAACGTTTGTTAGTTTAAATCTTTTGCCAGATTCGTTTATTCCATAATGCAAATGTGGGCGAACATGGCAAAGCAAAAGACGACCCTTGTATGAAACATGTAACAAAATATTCTCTGAGAGCCAATTTCGGTTTTTTAGACATATTTATGCACAAAAACAAAATTATTATGTTCGATAGACAACGATTTCACAGCAGATGTATCACAAACCTTGGCGAAAAATATGGAGATAGTGACACGAATGACATTTCTAATAAAATATCGTCATGATTAATTTATTCAGTAAACTATGGCTATCTCTTTTTCTGACAGAGATATCCGTAAGACAAAACGAGACAACACTATGTTTGGTGGCTTTATGTCGATTTCGTATATATGTGTATAAAAAAAAACATGGTGAAATGTGGGTGTAATATTACACCTCTGCCTACCCCTCCGGGGATACAGCCGTGAGTCTATAAAAATATAAAATATAATTATAATATAATTATCATATCATATATTATATGTGAATAATGTAATTTTTCTATATGTACATACTATTTGCCCTCTCCATTTATATTCCTTACTCAATGGTCAAAATTCACGTGGTGCGTGGTGCGCGCGACGTCGACGGATAATCCGTTAGTACGCTCGACGTACTAACGGATTATCGGTCAGGTGTGAATGGTTGAACGTTTTTCTATACATTTGTATGTATTGGCGTTACGCGACCGATAAAACGCGACGGATCTTCCGTCAGATATGTGCCGGCCCTTAGTGATTAAATAAGTGCTATTATTTAAACGTTACAGCTGTTATTTAATATTTCGAGTGGCATAGGCGCATGACTAGCGGTCTTACTGGTCAGTACTGTGCTGAGTGTTGTTGGTTCGATCACAAATGGTCACCCATCCAAATAGTGACCTGTGCAAACGTAACTTAACTTTACCGATCTATTAGGCTTGAATAGCAAGTCAAGTCACGCTATGAGCACTACTTTGCATATTATTACAATTGTTCATGCGATCTGTTGATCTGTCCATGTGCTGCAACTGCACAAGCTCTCTCTAATATATAACTTACAATAATATCTTGGTTTCGCTCACGGACGTGTCATCTACCCTTTTTTTTTAGCTTATTATTCTGAACATACCATTCTTATATTGCTTTACCGTTCAGTCCAGAGCTTTTAATTCCCGTTCCAATGTTTCCCGTAGTAATTTTTAATCAAAACTTTACAGTGAAAGTTTTAAATTAAAATTGTACGTAAACTGATGCCGATAAGGGCTTACTGTATTGGCTGAACTCTGATACAACGTTCAAAACATTAATTAGTTTTTAGGGTTCCGTACCTCACAAGGTAAAAAAAGGAACCCTTATAAGATCACTTTCTTGTCCGTCTGTCTGTTTGTATGTCCGTCTGTCCGTCCGTCTGTCCGTCTGTACGAACAGAAAATAAAAAAAAAGATTTTCTCAGGAACGGGTGGACCTAGCAAATTGAATTATTAGGACCTAGCAAAGGAGTTTATACCAGATACTGAGGTCTATGGTTCCTATTAGGTGTATAAAAATCAGGGTCCTGGATCAATCCGATGAAAAGATATGGTCAAAATTAGATTTTTGCGAAAACTTGTTAGTACCAAAATTAACCTTAATTTTCAACTTTTTTTAATTTTCGGAATTTTTCCTTTACTTGTGTTGTAAGACCTTGGTTTTAACAAAATTGACAATTCTAGGACAACCGTAAGTACCCAATAGGTTTTGGGTCGAAAACCTATATGGTAGTTCCCGTTGAACTAGAATCACGAAATTTGGCCAAAAGCAGGGTCTTGCAGCACAAAAAAAGGAAAAAATACAAAAAATAAAAAAAGTGGAAAATTTAAGGGTGTCCCCATACATACATAGTAGACTCCATTTAAGATAGTCCTTTAAATTGTATGGGCGCTCATACAGATTTAGAGGACTAGCGTAATTAGCACCAATGTGGACTTAGAGTACCGTAATTTTGCAAGAAGCAAGGTCTTACAGTATGAAGACAAGAATAACTCCAAGAACGGTTTTGTAGATAGGAATGTACTTACAGGTCTCCTAAAGTGATAATGCGCATAGAAATCTTCGTCACTGTTCGGCAACGGTCGTATTCCCCGAGCGTCGGAAGACGATATGTATATAGAGTTGTTAAGTGCATAATTTAGTAAAATTATGTTTTTTGTGCTAAAAAAAAATATTGATTTATCAGCAAAGAAATTTGATTCGATAGTTCCATATAAGTAAATAGTGAAGAAAACCACACGATAGCGAATATGCTACCATTTTTGTTGAATTGATTTACTTCGATTATATACTTTTAAGTGTCTTGCTGTAGCTGGTGTAATAATGGAAGAAAAGAAGGTTTAAGTAATAAGGTTTATATTAGAAGAAGAAAAATGGTTTTCAAACACAGGTTACATTAAAATCTTAGAAATCTAATCATAACATCTCAGTTCAAAAGTATTTACAGCAGTGATCATTCCAGAATAATATTACAATTACAAAAAAAATAATCAGAATCAGGGAGGATCTCTATGCCTGACATCGTAGATTCATCAGAACTTTCATTATGCTCTTGTTCATTGACACTTTCCTCACTGCTATCACCTGTGTAAATAATCATTTCATCAGAAAAACTATAGATTCTTGGGTCAAATTTTCTATATTCATCTTCGCATTTAACAGCATGATCACAAACTTTTTTCCATTCTTCTGGTCCTATATTATTGATTTTTTCTAATATAGCATCTTTAACTGACGTGACAGTCATTGCAATATTTTTTTTGGCTACGTGTTGCTTTATTTGGGACCAAATATTTTCAATGGGGTTAAAATCGGGATGATATGGTGGCAATCGTATAATTTGATGCCCACGTTCCTCCATTATACGGTCAATGACAAATTCTGTGTATTTCTACTTATGTCTTTTTATAATTTCATACAAATCGGGTTTCAGTTTCTTTAGGTCATGCGGAATGTTGTGTTGTTGTAACCAAGCTATCATTTGTGGTTTAGGTGTGTGTGAGTTTGGTGGTTTCACAGACAGCTTATTATGATATGGGGCGTTGTCAATTACCAACACACTATTAGGAGGCAAGTTAGGAATCAATTGATTGCGTAGCCAAGCTTGATAACGTTCCGCGTTTATTTCTTTATGATAATCACCTTCTGAGTCGACACATTTATGTAACATTAGAGCCCCTGGGACGAAGCCTTTTTTCATTGCCTGAGTTTACAATAATTATTCTCTCTCCTTTGGAAATGGGTTGTTTCATACCTTTCTTGCCAAGTTTTACCCTTAGTATGTGATGTATGCGCGTATGACTCGTCCATAAACACTATATTTCTACCAGAATTCCTCAGCTGTTGTATTTCTTTGAGATATTTGATCCTTTTTAAACGTATATCATGCTTTTCCATAAGTAACCGTCTGTTATTATCAGTTTTCAGAAACCCAAACCCCATTTCTTTCAAGATCAGCCTTAAAGTCTCTGCACAGCCTTTGAAATTAATAGCTTCGATCAACTTTTTTCTCAGTTCTTTGAGCGTCAAGTGAAAATTGTATATCATATTACGAATAACACCTTAGTCGAAATCATCAAGTCCCAGCCGAAATCTACTTTTAGGTTTTCCTTTTTTCGGTGTGGATAATTTCATTGATTGATTCTGTTTTTTTTCGTTTAAAATATTAGTCAAAGTTCGTCGTGAAATTCCTGTAGCTTTTGTAACACGGTCCTGATTTTTTTTCAAATAACCATCATGGTCTTTTTTGAAAACATTGGCTTCATTTAAGAAATAAAGGTACACATTAAATACCATTTGCCGTGCTTGTGACTTAAGTGGTTTTCCACGTTAAAATTTATCCATTCTGGAAGAATACGTCTGAAAAAAAATGGTATGGGCAGAGTTAGACATATTTTTATTTATTTGTTGTATTATTGCATTATGTACTAATATACTTTATAATATTATTTATTCCTATATCTATTTGTTTATTGTGTGTATCTTTTTAAAATGTTTTTTCTAGTACTTAATATGTATTTAAAGTAGGTATTTTTAATTTTTTAATATTAACAAGCCGTGAAAAATGTTAGTATATTTACCTATTTTACAAAATAAACTATTTAAATTTGAATAACATAATTAAATTCCTCTGGTGAAGGCTATCATCATTCCAATACCATAAAGATATGGCATCATGGCCTAGTGACCGTTATATACTATAGGGCTTAGAAAGGCTTTATCTACTCTTAAGGCTTTACCCTAGGCCTGATAGGCTTACCTTGATGGCCTAGAGTCAAGGGTTTTCAAGTCACTCTTGAAGGACCCAGGACCAAAGAAGAAGGGAAATCGTGGACTAGTTTGATAAAAAATGCAAGCAATAAAAGTGGAAACGTCTTTATGATTTTTTTTATTACGAAACTTTATTTATTTTATAATAACTTAAATATTTCAAGTAACTTAAATATGTCTTAAAATTAAAATAGGGATAAAGAAAAAGTAACTAGTTCTAAAATTACTATACAAAGAAATATATACAGAACATAGAAATAAATACATATATACAGAAAGAGAAAAAAATTATAATTTAGAGGGCATCATGAAATTCATTCACATTGCCGTCAACTGGAAGTATGTCCAGAACGCTGGCAGCATTGCCACGTTGTATGGCCATACTGAACTTCTGGGCCAAATACAACCCAGCCTTCTGGTCACGCGAGGCGTCGACCAGTCTCTTTGCGAGGTCTCTAAAAAGAGATCTCGCACTTGGACCCCATGGCCCCAACTTTTCGACGCCCCAAACGGCTCAAATACGTAATCCCCTACTAGGTTTGCGTATTTGCGCCGTTTGAGGGTCTCCGCTGTAGCAGCAGCAGCGCCCGCACAACCCGTTGTGCTAGGAAGATGTGATGGCGCGAGGGTATCGACGCACGTTGCGTCCCATACCAAAGGCCTACCCAACTTCCATGGCAGTAAAGACATACCGTCTGGTCTTTTGCCGTCGTCGCGTACCAGGCCCTGAGGTTCAAGGTGGGCTGGGATGCCAGCGGTGACAAGAGCCCGATGAAGAATGTCACTAAGGTTGCCGTGTCGTGAAATACGACCTGCGCTCCTGCTGCATGACAGGCCATGGTGACCAAGGCTGTCAACAGCCTCTCCACAGTGACAGCGATGTGGAGAAACACATGGCGCGCCTAAACGGAGGCAAGAGGCGATGCGGAAGGTCGTATCGTCCAGCATGGTACTTATGTTGGACGATGGCAGTGCTTGAAGCCAGAGGCCCGACTCCCACTCTCCCACAGCCAGTAGACGAGCACGCTCTGCAGCATTAGACGATGTGCTAAGAAGATTTTCTCGTATTCTGCAGCAAAGCGGTCCATCCCACTGCCTCTGAGAGGATAGATCTTTATGAATAGTTCTATTGTTTTTTGTCAGGAATGCTACCACAATTCACGGCTGTGGATACCGAATAAAAAAACATACCTTTCTCTCTAACATACTAGATACTAGTTTGCGCCCGTGACTCCGTCTGCGCGGGTGGCCCCTATCGCGCCAACAGACAATACGATTTGTAGGATGTCTAATCTGTACCGTTCAACCCTTCATTTATTCCCTTCTACTAATAGCTCGAAGTTCTTCACTATTAACGCTTATAGATTTGCACTATGTATTTTATCATAAAAAGATAACTCCCGCACTTGGAATAGATACATCCTATGTCGCGGAGACTTCACAAATATGCAACTAACGGACTCAAAGTACACCCAGACTCAAAACAACAATGTATGGATCACACCAAGTGTTGTCTCGCGAGGGAATCCTATCCCAATACTCAGCGTAGCCTCAAAAGCTCTTCTCAAGGGGTGAGGTTGTTACTACCGTTGTTACCTACCGTGTTGTTGTACTGCCCATGCCTAGTTCACGATCACTTGCCTTATATTATCTGTCTTAAGATAAAATATTAATTATTATTGTCAATCTAGTTTACTACGATAACTTAAAACGACTCAAGTACCTAATATACTTTTAGGTACTAGGAAAATTAGCAAAAGGTAATATCTGTTTTAGCAAGTTTATAAAATGCCAAGTCACGCGTCTTATATTATCCGTCTACTTTGTTTTTGGTTTAGCCGGCACTGAATACTAATTTGTTTTAGACTCCTGTTTTCTTAGTATTCCTCGTAGGTAGGTTCTACAAGTAGTCTTTTAGTGAATATTTTGATGTTGGGTTCATTAAGACTTCATTATTACAGGCCTGTGTACACCAGAGATTTTAAGGAATCTGTATATACTGGGTGTAAGGGACGTTGTACCGAAAACTGATAACCAGTGATTCAGTACATTATACTGAGACCCTTGGCGGTCGAATTTTCTGAAAAATTGCGATGTAAATAGGAACACGCAAACTCGCACTATCAGCTGTTAGAGCCCTACAGCGGCAGGTGGTAGCGGCAGTGCTTACGATGTACTGGTGCGCTTACTGTGCTGCGGCCGCGCGCCGCGGCCGATGTCACATCAGAGTAAACGCGCCATGTACATGTTTAATTCTTAGAATTTTACAAAAATATTAATGCGGGTCGACTAAAGTTACTATTTCATAACATTATATGGCAAAAAATGCAAAAGAGAAATCGGAAAACTCATGAAATTTTCCGGAAAATTCGATCGCAAATGGCCTCAGTATCATGTACTGAATCACTGGTATCGGTTTTTGGTACACCGACCCTTACACCCCGTATAATTTTATTATAGTATACAAGTCTTGCGTTACTGACTGACTTATACCTAGACGGCACATAGCTGGAACTATTGGGCGCAAGAAGCTGAAATCTGGCATGTACGTTCCTTGGGGACAGTAAGTTTGCACTACAAAGGGATTTCCCAAAATTTCCAAGGGACCGGGCAGCAACGGTTAAATTAAAATAAAACTTATTTTTAAATAAAAATAAACCGACTTCAAAAAACACCAAGGAACTAAAAATAATTGGTTTTGGAGCAAAAAGTTTTGGAGTCGGTGCCAAGCCAAGTATTTCTGATCTGACTATAAAACCTCTATACATTTTTATATAACTTTCGTTGTTGATAGGATAGGTAGTTTGTAATTTAGTAACTTTTTGCGTAAGGGCTTGGCACCGACTCCAAAAATTTTTGCTCCAAAACCAATTATTTTTTGTTTTTTATTTCCTTAGTGTTTTTTGAAGTCGGTTTATTTTTATTATTATTATAAGGCAGCGATAGCCGAGTGGATATACCAACAGACTGCCATGCAGAGGGTATCGGGTTCGAACCCATGGCGCGCACCAATGACTTTTCGGAGTTATGTGCGTATTGAATTGTTAATTATCGCTTGTCCCGTGCCTCGGAGAGCACGTTAAGCCGTCGGTCCCGGTTGTCATGAAGATCTTTCACAGTCGTTACAGGGCGTCAGTACCTTCTAAATAAACTGACACTAGTCTAAACCATGGAATATCGCTATCCCTTCGGGTTGCGGAGGGCAGACAGGCAGTCGCTCCGTGGAAAAGCTAATATTCAGCCAAATCCGGTTAGACTAGAAAGCGGACCCCAGATTGAAACTGGGATAACGCTAAGAGGATGATGATTTCCTTAGTGTTTTTTGAAGTCGGTTTATTTTTATTTAAAAATAAGTTTTATTTTTGCTTTTTAGTGCTATACTAATAAAAATAGTAATAGGAAGTAAGTAGGTACATAGGATAGTGTAGGTAGTACATGATGGGGAGGCCTTCCTTACGTGCCTCAATTCTGAAATGTAGACCTGTACCTTTCTGGCAACTTTAAGTATTTTTTGTTTTCAACTAACTAGCCTAAACACGTTCGTTTCAGTTCCATCATCAGATCCCGGCAATCATCCAATACCAAAGTGTTTGCCAAGACTAAACAAACGAGCTTAAACTCGATGAGATTGCGTTATTGTATTACAAAGATCCCATGGCCACCTTCCTGCTCTATCATCAGAGTTTGGTAAACATTCAGCACTAAAGTCCATGTAAAGACGAATCAAACGAGCCCAAACTCAATGGAATTGCGTCTTTGTAGTACAAAGATCCCATGGCCACCTTCCTGCTCCATCATCAGGCCCTGGAAAACATCCAGCATCAAAGTCCATGTAAAGACGACTCAAACGAGCCCAAACTCGATGGGATTGCGTAATTTTATTACAAATATCCCATGGCCACCTTTCTCCTTCATCATCAGACCCTGGAAAACATCCAGTACCAAAGTCCATGTAAAGACGAATCAAACGACCCCAAGCTCGATGAGATTGGGTTATTGTATCACAAAGATCTCATGGTTACCTTCCAACATCAAAGTCATCATCCAGCATCAAAGTCTATGTAAAGACGACTCAAACGAGCCCAAACTAGACGGCATTGGGTTGTTATCGTCAAATCGCTTCAAGTGTACTTATAAAATTTGAAGAGTTCCTTAGATTTTTTCAGGATTACATGATCTGATCCTGACCTGATGATCATGGGACCAACTAGGAGGTATACTCTTTCAATCAAAACAAGAATCTTCGAAATCAGTCCAGGCATCTTAGAGAAATCGGGGAACATACATAAAAAAAAAGATTCCGACGAATTGAGAACCTCCTCCTTTTTTTGAAGTCGGTTAATTAAATGTGCGGACATCTTTCAGTTAGTTATGAATCATTCAACCTTTGGTAAGAATTTATTGGCCATTCCATGAATTTATCAGGGACAACAATTTTATTTAAACAGCTCTCGTACTAGGAGTAGGTAAATCGTATGCCGCGGGGTACTCTTCAAACGACAAACGGACACAGTGAACACCTGGGTGTTCAATATTATTGTTGTATAAATTATTGTTGTTTCAAGTCTGGACTTGAAACAACAATAATTTATGGATCACTCAAAGTGTTGTCTCGTGTGGGAATCGAACCCACGACACTCGGCGCAGTGTCAAGCGGTGAGGCGGCTGCTTGAAACTCTACGCCAAGATTCACCAGGTTTAAAAATCCATCATTTGAACCTAAACCCTTAAAAAAGTAGTTATGCGCGCGTACTGACAACTCATTCCTCAGTCTTCCTTACTTTTGCCGTTTCACTGCCAATTTCCCATCATGTCTGTTCGTTATTACCGCTCCTTGACCATTCAATTCAACCAAGTAATAAAATTAATACATTTTTACAGGTAGTAGAACCCGCCTTGGGTTGTTTCCGTTTTCAACCCATGTTTTCTACCCACGAGCAAAAATTAATAATAAACATTCCGTTTTCAACCCATTACAAAATTGTATAAAAAAGATGTTTTCGAATATTCCGTTTTCAACCCGGTGGCTAATTTAAGGTAGGATCAACAAAAAAAAAGTTTTGACGTTGATAAAAATATTTATTAATGCACTACAGAAAGTGAGTAACTGAGCTTAAGATTATCTAGAATTAACAAATTATCTAGAATTAAATCTAAAATTAAACAAAATATAGATAACAATAGAAGTCAAAATCGTTTACAACTTTCTATAAAATATGAACCACTAAATCTTTAACAGAACATATCAATATGAAATATATTCCATGTATGCTACGTAGAATATTTCCGTATATATAATTATATAATATTTATTATTGGTACTAAAAAATGGTAGAAAATCACTCATATCTTAAAAAGAAAAATATAAATCACATCATAGCTTAAAACACCACTAATGTGCCAATAATTTTAAATTTAATATACTATTCTAAAGTATAACGTATCAACAACGAAAAATCACAGATTAGTAGAAACTATTATAATCTAAATTTAAAAAATAACCAAAGATAACTTGTAAAAAATCCAATTGTTTCAAACTTTCTATAAAATATGAAACACTAAATCTTTAACAGAACATATCCATATGAACATAATTGCGTGTACTTATGCTACATGGAACATGTTCTCAATATACAGTAGAATTTCGTTAAGTCGAACCTCGACAAGTCGAAAACCTCCACAACTCGTAAAAATCTTGTGTTCCCTTCCCTTCAAGCCCCAAAACCTCCATTACTCTAAGGTTGAACCCTCTATAATTCGAAATAATCAGTACGTCCCTACAAGCCAGTTCGGTATATATTTTACCTCTATAACTCGAAAAAATTCATCGGACCTCTGTAACGCGAACATTTTCTTTTTTTTATTGCAATAGGCGGCAAATGAGCAGACGGATCGCCTGATGGTAAGCAATTACCGCCACCCATGGACACAAGCAACACCATAGGAGTCACAAGTGCGTTGCCACCCCTTGGGGCTGGGAAAAGGGGTAGGATGTCCTCATCCTATCCCTTTTCCCAGCTTCTTCCTCATCCTACTCCTGTAGGATGAGGAAGAAGGAATAGGGGATAGGGCCTCCGGCACTCTCACTCACCGAACGAAACGCAACAGTTTAGGTACTGTTACTTTACGTCGATTTTCTGTGAGAAGGTAGTACTACCCAGGTCGAGCCGGCCCATTCATGCTGAAATCAGTAAGGCTCTACTACCTTTAAGCTACATAGCACATGTTTGCTTTTAAAACCTTTATATCTGGATCATATGAAACTAATTACCTTCAGAGCTCGAAAAAATTTTGTTACCGTCTATAATATAATATACCGTTTTAGTAATCACACTGTCCAATGTTTTTATGATTGCAAAGCAAGAAGGCACCTTTGCACATCGCCATGTAATGGTATTGTCCTTATTGGTTCTTTTCTTATAAAATTATTTACCACCACAAACTAAAACTGGCTTGTTTCTCCTTGATAAAGCAAAATAAAAATCTTCACCGACTGCATTAACATCTTAACTGGTACTTGGATTTTGCATTTTAAATGTTTTAATATTATCTACAAAACAGGTACCACTACTGTCTCACACTTCTGGGTAACTAAGATAAAAAACTAAAGGCATACCAGATTAGCCGTATTCTTTACAAATTAGCCTTCTCTTTCACTCCCTACTGGGCCCAATTAAATAGAAAGAGATAGCAATATCATCCATTAAACTTGCTTTTTGATTTGCCAAACGAATGACGCCACAGGTACTCTTGCACTAAATTACAAGTAACGATATTAAAGAGCTTACGATATTTTTTCTGTCTGTACAAAATAGTGATAAAATGTAGTGGGTTGAAAGCGGAATAAATTTTAGGTAGAAAACGGAAAGATATATATTAATTCTATTGCGGGTAGAAAACGGAATAAGAATTGGGTTAAAAACGGAAAAAAATATTCGTGGGTTGAAAAGATGGGTTGAAAACGGAAACACCCGAGCCTTGCTGATATCAGCATGAATGGGCCGGCTCGACCGGGGAATTACCACCCTCTGACAGAAAATCGACGTAAAGTAACAGTACCTAAACTGTTGTGTTTCGTTCGTTGAGTGAGAGCGCCGCAGGCCCCATCCCCTATTCATTCCCCCTAATCCCACTCCTCCTCCTATCCCTTTTCCCAACTCTAGTGGCGGCAACGCACTTGTGCCTCCTGTGGTGTTGCTTGTGTCCATGGGCGGCGGTAATTGCTTACCATCAGGCGATCCGTCTGTTCGTTTGCCGCCTTTTACCATGAATAAAACAAATAGAGTACCTACCTATTCATTTAAGTAAGGCCGAACTGAAACGTCTAAGCACAGTTGTGCGTCACTTGCTGCTACACCTTATGTGCTTACATAACCCACATTCCCTAGAAACGTGAATAATCACATGAACCATATGCGTATGTGTCAAAGGACTAATCCTTTTCACTCACACAAACACATCTGTGTGTCTTACCCTGTTCAAAGTAAAGGGTGGCATGTTTGTCACCTGCCACAGAGTACCTACGCCTTACTCCTAAGGCTTTATTTTTAAATGTAAGCAATGGAAATTCTAGTGATGTAAATGTTTTTGATGTTGTTTAAATTACTTACGCTACATGGCAAAGATTATTTATTTTAATTCTTTTTTTTATAGACTCACGCCTGTATCCCCGAAGGGTTAGGTAGAGGCGTATTATTACACCCACAATTCGACATGGATTTTTAGGTTCCACGTAATTGGAGGCGGGCCTATTGCCATTACCGGGCACGTCACCAAACTCCGTGCTGCTACTGAGAATTCGAAACAACCCAGTAACACTTTTGCCCGACCCGGGAATCGAACCCGGGACCTTCGATCAGCAGTCGCATACGCTATCCACTGGACCAAGCAGGTAGATGTATATCGTTATGATAATTATAGTTTATTCTAAGTTAGTGGAATCTTTCTATGTCTGTTTCGTTCTATACCTACATAATTTGCCGTTTTTTTAATAGATATAATGATTCAAGAGGAAGGTTTATATGAATAATTGACGCGGGTGAAGCCGCTGGCGACGTCTAGTCTACAATAAAACACCGTAGAAAGATTATTACACTGTTTTAAAATCCTACATTTTACAATACACGGCAGGAGGTGACATTAAATTAATAATAAATTTAGTTATTCTCACATGAGTAATTAATTACGAAAGCTTAATTATTTAATTATCTCGCTTCAGTGCAGTGTCGCATGAAAGATATTTTACGTGAAAAGTATCACAGTGGTATCACATAAACATTAATATAAATTTTGTACACAAAACATATAGTACACTATATGTTCATATTATTAATACTGAGCTTTTGCCTGGTAAACATCTAAATGTCTAATATACTAATATAATTATATACAGTACCTAACAGGGGGCCAATTCTCCTAGTTTTATATGACATTGATATTATATTTTGAATAGTGAGTCTATTAAGACTGATGCCCCAGGTCTCTATTGCGTAATTATGAAGCGGTATTCTGATAACCTAATGTCATTATCGTATAATTTGAATTAAACAGTTCGTCGTCGACACATATTTTGACACTTGTTTCAATTTACGATCTCGTTACAACTGCTTTCAATTATCAGATAATTTAGAAGAATACGCTTTTTGTGACGTAAGTATGACACTGACATGAACTATATTTATTTAGGAGAATTGGGTCCCAGGTCTCTATTGCGTAATTATTTGAAAGTATAGATGAAATACCTATTAATCTAGCAGGAGCCGCAGTATAACGATAAGAATCATTGGGCCATATAGGAGGTCTTTGGGTGGCCTATAAAAATATTCCGACACCACTATTGTCCAAAACATCATCATGTAATAATAATAATATAATACTACAACATTCATACAACACCATCTAGTCCCAAACTAAGCAGAGCTTGTACTATGGGTACTAGACAATGGATAAACATACATTATATACTTTTTTTGTTAATACGTACATATTATACATAGAAACACCGAGATCAAGACAAACATCCATGTTCACGCACACAAATGTTAGACTTGAGTGGGAATCGAACCCGCGACCTTCGACGTGGCAGTCGCTTACACTCCCGCTGCGCTAACCGGTAAGGCTAAAGCTCTCCACATGGATCAATCTTGAGCCACCCGCATCCATTCGCTGCTCGCGTAGGTACCTCTGCTTAACTCTGCTACGAAGTCCGGTGCGTGGCCGCTACACCAGAACATAACCAGTTGTTCACATACATATTCACACGAAAAAGTACATAAGGTCTGCAATAGACGTTAATCTTAATAGTAGTAGTTAGTACTTTCTTAGTTATGTTAATAGTTTAGACATAACTTATCTCTAGCCTCAAAGTTGAAACTAACTTCTAAATCTGGCGGCAGACGCGGCTAGGCAACTGACAACTTTCTCAAAGAGATATTCAGTCTAAAGCTTTGATAACAATTTGCATTTTACCTCTGCCACTTGCTACGTAAGTTATCTATTTACTACGAAATATTATGTCTTTGTTAATTTAATCTGTAATGTTCGTATTCTGTGAAATATTTCGTCTTAGCGAAGTTTTGGCTCTACGACTATTTAATTTAGAATAAATAATGTTAAAACGGGTCGCTCACTATGGGCCTTATCAGAAGGCTGAAGGTCACTCAGAGGGCGATGGAGAGAGCTATGCTTGGAGTTTCCCTGCGAGATCGAATCAGAAATGAGGAGATCCGCAGTAGAACCAAAGTCGCCGACATAGCTCTCCGGATAGCCAAGCTGAAGTGGCAGTGGGCAGGACACATAGCTCGAAGAACCGATGGCCGTTGGGGCAGAAAGGTTCTGGAGTGGCGGCCACGTACCGGACGATGCAGCAGAGGTAGGCCCCCCGCAAGGTGGACCGACGATCTCGTCAACAAGATCGCGGGAGGCGGTTGGATGCGGGCGGCTCAAGACCGGTCTGTGTGGAGAACCTTGGGGGAGGCCTATGTCCAGCAGTGGACGTCGTTTGGCTGATATGATGATGAATGTTAAAACATAAACTGTAAGCAATTTTCTCTAGATTAATTTTGTGTATATTTGTACCTTAAAATGAGTTGGAAAGGAGATATTGTCAAAATAGCATGAAGTGTCTTAGCAATTCAATATTGCTATTGATAATTACGAGTATACCATCATCGAAAAAAAACTTAGAGCATTGATTTTTGAGCCGGGTCGTTAATGTAAATAACAAAAAATGTACAGGTCAATCGTGACCAATGTGTTACTTTACTTTAGATATGGTGTTTGCTTTGTGACCTAACATAAGTAATCGTGCCAGCCTATGTAGTGTTCTGTTTCGTCGAACTGTATTCTATTAGACAAAGCAATCGAGTGCTATTCCTCGTACGCCAATTGAATACAGTTTTCCCATAGTATTTCAAGCGAAACGTAATCGAAAGCTTATGACAATGGTAATTATGTTACTCGAGGTATTATTTGAATTAAAGAATGTACTTGATTTTCAATTTAATCGTGTATTGACTTGGAAAATAATTTATTTATTTAGGTCGCGTATGAACGTTTTTCATGTGAATTATATTTAATCCAGAAAAAATCGACAAATAAACCCTAGATACCGCTCGCTTATATGTCGATTTATACGATTGGCACCCCATGACACCAACAATGCACAAAATTCTTATTCATGGTGCAGCTATGATAAAAATGCACTGGTACCCATTGGGCAGCGGTCAGAAGAGGCCGCGGAAGCGCGTAATAAACATTACAGGTTATACCGCCAAGATTTCGCTCGAAAATTTTCTAGAGAAAACTGTAACAGAGACATTTTTAATCGACTTCTATTGACTTCGAACCCTTTGTTAAGTAGTATGAGAAATGTAAAAAGTAGAAAACTTAATTATTTCTTGCCACAAACAATTGCTCTATTTATGCCTTTTTTTGTTTTACGAGGTGGCAAATCCCTTCTTATCTCCGACTCTTTGGGAAATGAGAGACGGAGTATGTGCTGTAACCACTAACAACCACCTCGACTTTCTCATGTACCCGTGTGTCGGAGGGTAGGGAATCGCATAAGCATTCGTCGCACCCCCCGACGGGTATTGGTCCGCCAGATGGTCAGGCGGGCCCCGCCAAAACACCCAGCGGCCGCAGAGGATAGGGAGGACGGCAACGCAACACCGCATCTCCTCTTCCTCTGCGGCCCCACCGCGACGCATCGAATGGTGCGCCCCCATTTGGTCGCGGGAGATGGGGCGCGCGGCAACGCAACACCGACACGCCTCTCCTCCCGCGACCGCGCCCGACTGCGAGGGACAGATGGAACTGTCCCCCGCACCCGCACCGTTGGACGCATTCTGCTCAGGCCCCTCTAAGCCCACGCGGAGCGTCCACTCCTGGGATCTCTCTTAGCTTCACCGCGGGTGTCCAATCCACGGTTACTGAGCCCCCCACCACGAAAAGGTGGAGATCCTACGGGGGGAGGGGGGGGGGGCTCTATTTATGCCTTTTTTTTGACTCATGGTGGAAACCAAACAATTTACGGGCTGACCCCCCTAGGCTGGGCCCCTATAGGGGCTCAGTCTAGGGAGAGTGTGGTGACTCCCCGACGAGAAGCGCCGGGACTACCCACTAAAACCACCATGGTGTTCCTTTATCCGATCCCATTGAATAGCGGAGTCACGGGATCTACATTAGCATGACTTCCGCGACCCCGCCTGAGCTGGCCCGCCGAAGCAGGCCCCGTCCCTCACATGCATCCATCTGCATCCATCATAATTGTCCTCATACATCCTATTTCATACTACGAGCGGAAAAGAACGACGTAGTCTACTAACGCTACGAGAGGCGCACGCGGAACACGTGCGCTGCCTCTCGGGCCTAGCGGACGGCGGGCAGTCAAAAACAGGCCCGCCGCCCGCTGGCGTGTACTCACGGTGGCCGGAGATCGTTGAGCGCCCTCCGGCGACGACACCCGGTTCTGCGGGTGGAGACAGGTCGCGTAGGCTCCCTATCCCGCTACGCTGCCTCCTTGATCGACATCACCGTCTCACAAAAGGAGGCGGCGGCGTCCCAACACATCTCGCTCCGGACCATGGAACGAATCAAGGTCCGAAGCGAGAGGTCGACCCCTCCTATCGCCGCGACTAGGTCCCGGCGCTGCGATGCCCAAGCAGGGCATTGCGCCAAGGTGTGCAGCGCCGTGTCCTCTACTGGGTCACGGCGATCTCCGCAGTGGTGACATTCGGGCGTCTCCTCCCGGCCAATGCGGTGCAGGAACCGGCCGAAACAACCATGGCCGGTTATCACCTGTGTCAACCGGAAGGTGAGGGCGCCATGTCGTCTCTCCAGCCACTCATCGAGTACGGGCCTCACTGCCTCGATGCAGCGAAGCCCTGCGCTGGGGTGCGTGAGTCGCTGTCGCCATTCCGCCACTAGGACCTGTCGGAGTTCCGCCTTCCGCGCCTCAATCTCGCGAGGCGCGGGTTCTCCGCCTAGTGACCGGGCTTCGCGGCGCCACTTATAAAGCGACGCCAACAGCCCAGCCTGTAGGTCCCAGGGCGGACATCCGGCGAGGAGGGTCGCGGCTTCGAAGGAGACCGTGCGATAGCCACAAATTATCCTGACGACCATGGCGCGCTGCGGTGCGCGAAGCGCCCGAACGTTACGGGCCGTCAGGTTCTCGGCCCAGATGGGACACCCGTATAGGGCCATCGACCGCACGCTCTATTTATGCCTGCGAATCCGAATGAACCTGGTCATTCTTCAGAAAGCGAAGATGAACATGTTTCTGTTTGTTTTTTTTGTTATTTTTTTTTATTTTGAATCAATATGCCTAGATTTAATATAGAAACCTTTGTTATATTTACTTATATCGTTTAGAACCAATATCGACCATAAAATAATGTTGGCCGCATAGATCGTTCAAATACCCGTATGCGCCGACCCTATCTCCTACTCTAGAAATAAAAGTAAGTCAAACCCGAGAGTCAGAACAAAAATGTTTTAGAAGCAACATTTTCAGGTCCTACGTTAATTAAATGCAAAGCGAGTTTTCGTCTTGTTTACACCGCACTCCCACCGGCGAGCCTTTGAGAAATTTATTATGTTCTCGAAATATTGATATATGCTTTTGTATTTTTGAAACAATTTTATTCCACCGAGGTCAAAGATGGGTTTACCTTAAATATGACATGCACACAGAGATATAAAGTTATTTTTATTTTATGGATATTACTGAGGTTTATATTTGTTTTTATTGCTGCCCGACGGTTAGGGTTCCGCGATAACTACCTACGTAGGTACTGTGGAATAACTCTGCCAACCTTTACAAAGTACCACCATGTTCACGTCGAATTGAAACACACATACTACACCAGTTAAAGAACCAGATTGCTCTATCCGCTGTCTATTTTATTAAAAAAAAAAACGAAATAGAAGTAGTTGTTTGACTTTTAATTTTATATGATGTATACAAATCGCGAAAGTTTTAAATCAATTTATGTTGAAAATAATAAAAGAGATAATTTTTTGTATGATTTAGGTTCAATTTCACCACCTGTGGCCATTATCAGATAGATAAATGGAAAAGTTAAACCGAAAATTCTATAAAGTTATCTGAGAAATAATTTATCCTGAACATATGTTTACTGTACACCTGATAGCTTTGCAAGTGTTCAAGCTGAAAGCACTTTTCGTTTCGTTTAGTTTTTATGTACAAATTATTTATTTTCTATACTTGTGTCATTCTGTAACAGTGTATTGTTATATCTTTTTTCTTTCTAATTATGGTTTTTAATTTTGCCTATTTTTTATGTACATCTGGATCTTAAAAATAACTCTATATGTGAGGCCTTGTAATTAGCAAATTAGACCCTTATTGATGTAATTTATAAAATAATTTGTCTGTAAGCCTTCCTAAGATTACTAAATAAATATCAGGCAGTGGTGACTGCCCTTAGTTTCGCACACAAATCTTCAAAGTCATTATAATTAGTTAAACAGTATCCCTAGTCAGAGAGTCTGCCATGTTTAGACGCTGTCACATAACCTTAATGTTTAGACTCAACCGAGTGAACTGTAACGTGCCCACTGAACTGAAAGTAATGTAATCGTCTAAGATGTCTGCATTTAATTCGGGACAAAGATTTTTAAGTAGGTAGTTGTTTTGTTGAGAGGAAAATGATGACAGGCTGGTTCCATATTCGATCTTTCAATGGATTTGGCTACTAGAGACTTGACTACATATTTTGACATTAACTCAGTACAAAATATGACAGATGCGATATACATACATACATACATAATTATACTCACGCCTTTTTCCCATCGGGGTAGGCAGAGACAACGGAACGCCACTTACTTCTACCCTTACAAACCTCACGCGCGTCCTCTACATTCATTACTCTTTTCATACATGCTCGCCGGTTCCGGGTGCTTCGGACCTTGCCGTTTTTCAGAACGTCACCAATTTGGTCAACGAATGTCCTACGAGGTCGGCCGCGACCGGCTTGCCCATACACGTTTCCCTCATATATTTGGTGCGTCATTCTTTCTTCACTCATTCGCTCCACGTGTCCAATGATATGTATAGATCAAATATAGGCACCGTCGTAAGGCACTAGAAGATCATTAATTAATTGTTATCCGTATCAACATTTTCAAGACTTACCACAAAACAAATACTAAGCTGATACCGTACTGAATCCTGGCTTAAGACTTCTTGAAAAACCTTTTTAATTTTTAGCTGAGTCTTGCATCCATACTAATATAATAAAGCTTAATAGTTTGTTTACCTACCCTGTATAGGAAGGCTATGGGCTAATATAGCACCACGAGTGAGGAGCAGCAGAGCAGTAGCCCTGAACAAAGCGGGCAAAATCGTGGGCTTAGCTAGTGTCATAATGATGTAGTAGACTAGCATCTTGATACAACTACAGAGAATTGATAACCGCAATAGTATTAGAGCGTGGGCAAAATATCTCGGAGCATGTAACTTGAAGCTACTTTTTATTAAAAGCACCTAGTACAATTGCGGTGGTAGAAAATTTCCATTTGTAAGTCTGTGTCTGAACTTCTGAATATCCGCGTTCAGTGTTACTGCAGTTCTCAACTGGTATCACAAAGCGCAGGGTAATATTCGACTGACGGCATACAAGTTTTCTAATAATAAAGTTACGCGCCGCGCCGTGTGCGGTGCGAGGAAGGAAATAAAACCGCACGTCGCTCAGTTCAACTTAGCCTTTCTGTTTAAAATGTTATAAGTAGGTACATCATAGTTAAATTGTACAGTTGATTTCAACTGAGTTGTATCATCATCAGCTCTGTATATAAACTGTCCCACTCCTGGGCACGGGCCACTTCTCACTATGAGACGGGTAAGGCCATAGCCCACTACGCTGGCCGAGTGCGGGTTGGCAACACATGTCTTTCGAGAACATTATGGAGAACTCTCAGACATGTAGGTTTCCTCACGATGTAAGTCAAGACTGTAATACTCACTGTTACTCACACATGTAAAACGGTGCCTGAGTGGGTATTTCTCTTAACTGATAGTTAAAACTGTATCACTACATGTTCAGTTTTAACTTCACACTGCAACCTGGTTCTCAGTTTTGTGTACCTAATGCTAAAATTTACGCAGAAAAATAGAAAATATACTCTGTCCCTATAAGTCCTGAGTTTTATGAATCACACATTGCGAACGTGGCACTAAATGTAAAATTATCAAATAATTCACATGAAAAACATTCATACACGACCTAAATAAATAAATTATTTTTCAAGTCAAGACACGATTAAATTGAAAATCAGGGGGTGCCAATCAGTGGACATCCACTCGAAATAGTTTCTAGAATGACTTTTATTCTGTATATTAGGTCATGACTGATGCCCGTTATATCAGAAGCCAATTTCGGATCTTCAAAAAATCTTCTGCTCGTGTTGCCATCATTTGTGTTTCCGAAATTTGCCTTTGGCATATCTACTATCAAACCAGTTTCTTTTCGAAATCTGGCCTGGATTACCAGTTTTTTTTCGTTTTCAATTTTCTTTTCGCCCTCAGTTTTCCGCTCTCTGTATTTCTTTACAGGCAATTTATATGCCAAGTGAAGAATGCTTTCGAAAAAACGAATCTCTCTCGCATGTAGAACCGAAAGCCCAAACTTGATAGCTTCAGGATCTCTCTATTAAGATCTAATCGGTTGAAAACCTTAGAAGTTGCACCGCATATGTGGCACCGGCTTGTGGAAATCGTGCCTGTGGCAGCTTTGCAGACTTTACCGTCTACCATTGTCATTGTAACCACATGTTTTACTAAAAATTTGTTCGCATTTAAATCAATATCTGTTGCGTTTAGCGAGTCGTTATATCAGTACTCTCATTCACGAAACGAAACCTTTTTGGCCGGCAATACCGTGGAAAAGAGGGTGTTGGGTTTTCCAATACAATCTTCTTTTCATCTTGGCCACAAACCAATCGAACCGAAAACCGATACCAGTGATTCAGTACATGATACTGAGGCCCTTGGCGGTCGAATATTCTGGAAAATAAAGCTTAAAATGCTGACGACCTACAACGACTGTCAAAGATCTTCATGACAGCCGGGACCGACGACGGCTTAACGTGGTCTACGAGACACAGCTCGTGCGAGCTGTGTGACTGTGTCACATTAAAAAATGGGTTACAAAGCTACCTAGTTTATCTTGACTCCCAACACTAAAGGTCAAATAACAACACAAACTTCAAGTTGAACTCAACTTTGAGTGGTGGGTGAACCGCAGTGTTATCCATGCATGCATCACAAAAAAGATAAGAATATTCTACAACGACCCGGTGGCGTACTGGGTCGTCTAAAGGCCTATGTTACTTTGTATTTTTTATTGTTACAGTTGGAAAATGTGCAGCTCCTCGACAAGTACAATCTACGAAACCCGTCCAAGGGCACCTTGTACTTCGCTACCACACATCTGATATTCGTCGACCATGAGATGAGGAAGGAAACATGGGTATGTATATGCATATATTTAAACTAGATGAGCCCGCGGTTACACCCGCGTTATTTAAGGCTACTGCTCCGCTCCCGTGGCTCATAACGTAATTTAATATAGCTATATTATAGCCTATCACCTTCCTCGATAAATGGGCTATCTAACACTGAAATATTTTTTGAAGTCGGACCCGTAGTTTCTGAGATTAGCGCGTTCAAGAAAACAATCAAACTCTTCAGCTTTATATATTGCTAGCTGACCCGCCGAACTTCGTACCGCCTAACAGACGATTCTTTATTTATTTATTGTTTCTCTCCATAAGAACCATCCTCGTACTTCAAGGAATATTATAAAAAAAGAATTAGTGAAATCGATTCAGCTGATCTCAAGATTTGCACTTAGCAACACATTCAGCAATTCATTTTTATATTATAGATTACATACTTGTAGGTATAAGAAAAATTCAGAAAAAAAGCAGATAGGTAGCTCCGGAGTTTTAATAGCTGTCTGCTACAGAATACTTATCAGGTAATATTGATCTTCACACATAGGTACCATTCATATCATCATCATCGTCCTAAGGTTACCCAATAAAATCCAAGAATTTTCGCCTTGGAGCCCGGGCTTAAACAGATTATATTTTCCATACAGCAACTGCGGTCTGACCTCCGCAACCCAAAGGGATAACAACGATATTCCATGGTTTAGACCAGTATCACTATATTTGAGGGTACTGACTTCCCATAACAACTGTCAAAGGTATTCATGTGAAGCGGCAGCTACATACAACTGTGGCCATCTAGCGACGTCGAGCGACGACGGAGTCTCAACAACAACAATACGGCGACATCTATCGGACACAATGCGACGGAAAACAAGGTGCTGAATCGCGCAAGCAGAGTTCGCACTCCGAGTTGTTATATATAGTATATACTACATCCCAAATACGTCCGTCGGACTGACAGTCCACCAGGCAAAATCACCCAGCGTGGTTAGAGGATCCTCCCTAGTTGGAAGAACACCACACCTTTCTTCCTCCACACATGACAATCGGGACCGATGGTCTCTCCGAGGCACGGTGCCAGTCGGTGGTGCGCGCCTTGGATTCGTACCCGACACTCTGTGCATGAAACTCTGTTGGTACCTCTACTCGGCAATCACTGCTTTACATAGATACCATTCATATACGTCGTAAACTAAAATGTTTAATTTCGTTTTATAACCAGCGCTAAACCCGTGCTGAGATCGTCGTAAGATTTTATAAACAAACTCTTTACTTATTATCATATTAATGTACTGAAGGGCTATAATAATTAGAATTGCAAAGATTAAGATCACGTTTCCACTCAATCTAACTCGCTTTGCTTCACTAGGAAATAATATAATGAGATTAGAATCAGGGCTGACCGTCTTAGAGGGCTCTCTATTATAAAATTAGCTCGTGTTACTTCTTTAGTAGGTATTTCGTTGAATATTTTGATTATAATGTCTTTGAAATAGAATATTGGTGACACAAACGGACTTTAGTTTTTAACCGACTTCAAAAAAAAAAGGAGGTTCTCAGTTTGACCTGTATGTGTGTATGTATTTTTGTCCGCGCTTATCTCGCGTTTGGCTAAACCGATTTTGATACGGTTTTCAGAAAAGTATTTGTTACACTTAGGAGAAGGTTTTAGGCCCTTAACCGACTTCAAAAAATGAAAGGTTCTGAGTTTGACGCGTATATTATGTAAGTTTGCCCACGATTAACTCGAGTTTGGCTGAAGAACCGTTTTTTGTGCGGTTTTCAGAAAAAAAGTATTTGGTAAAGTTTCAGTATTTTAACCGACTTCAAAAAAAGAAGGTTCTCAGTTTGACCCGTATACATATATTGGTTCTTAGTATTCGAAATTTCGAATTTTGATTGTACGGACAAAAGAAAGTTTTTTAATTAACCGACTTCAAAAGAAAAGGAGGTTCTCAGTTTGACCTGTATGTATGTATGTATGTTTGTCCGCGATTATCTCGAGTTTGGCTGAAGAACCGATTTTTATGCGGTTTTCAGAAAAAAGTATTTGTGACACTTAGGAGCAAGTTTCAGTATTTTAACCGACTTCAAAAAAGGAAGGTTCTCAGTTTGACCCGTATACATATATTGGTTCTTAGTATGTTTGTATGTATTATGTGTGTGAATTTTTAATAATAATATAATTAAGTATTTTTATTGAAATAAAAACATGGTACAATTTAAAAAACCCACCAAACTGCATAACAGTTTGTCGGTGGGATTAGCGCTCGAATATTTTTACATATAATTAAAAATGACACAGTGACTTTATAGGCGATATAAAATAACTTACAGTAATATCAAATAAAATTAAACATAAATAATAAAGTACTAACAATAATTCACAAGTTGAAATCTGTTTCACGCAGCAATACATTTTTCAGATTTTTCAGAGTTGCTTTTCTCATTTTATTATCATTTGTTCTCAGCCAGTTATGTTTGTTATATTTGTACGTGTGTGCGCGCAAGCGCGTGAGTGTATTTGTATTTGTATGTGTACGTGTGTGTGTGTGTGTGTGTGTTGCGATTAAGGCGAGGTGGCAGTACTTTTTAAGATTTTTGAACGTCTGAAAGTCACATGAACTATAATATTATTAATAAACATCGTTATCCAGCGGGTCAAGGTCGTGGCATTCGACGCTAGGGTTGCCGCGCGTACCCATATAGCATGCACATTTTTTTTTTATAATAATAGTTTAATGTTATTACTTGATTTCTTTATGTAATTAAGAATCTATATATATTGTGTATCTTATTAAAATATCAAAATTAAATTATATTTTAATAATCACTCGTAACTAAGTCAATACAAAATAATTAATGTAGGTTTTTCGTTAGAAATAATTTTGATATAAAACACATAAATATTTTACAATTACTTTTTATTGAATATTTTTTGTTAAAATATTCCTTGAAGATCTTTAGGTCTACTTGGAATAAATAAGCAACAACTTATTTATACTGCTTTCTGTTAGTTTAAGATGTCTGCTGGAAAAAAAACATTTTAAGTAAGAAAATGACCTTTCGACTTCATTTGACTTATCCGCTCCGTCGTTTCGCGTAGGTACCTAAAAAATCCCAAGTGCTTACGGCTCAACGGGTCGCGAGCACTTGACGGGCGAGCTCAATAAATCAGTCATTGTTTATTCGTTTGTTGCGTGAGGGTGTTGAAATTATGTTTTTGTTCAAGTAAATGAATTATTCTTTCATATGATCCCAAATACACTACGTTTGAATGAAGTTTTTACTTTATGCGAGGGGCCGAACCGGATACTATGTAAACAATTACGACTTAGTCGAAAAAAATGATTATCGTGATAACAATACGAGTTTTACCTTGGTTCCTTTTGCTTTGTTATATACCTGGTAATATTATCTTAACAAATATATAAAATTATAGCAATACTTGCTTGAAAAATTATTTAGATATTAGCATGTGAAAAAAAATATTATTTCGCTGACTTTGCATTTTGCGCGCGGGGCGTAATTATGGATTAAAAACATTATTGTAAACAAATATTATAATTATATAAGATACTTTTATGTTTTTATTGTGAATAAACTAATTAGTTATGAAGTTACAGCAAAAAAAAAAATATAGTGTATTACTTTAATTTAAGAGATTTTTACAAACAATTGTCGAAAAACCGGCATTTATTTTTTATTGAATGTAAATACATATGTATGTTGATAAGGTTACATTTATGCTCTGTGTTATTTTTTTATTATGAGTATATAAATAAACCAATCATATGATGTATAATACTCATATTATTCATGAGATATTGATTATCGAAAAATTTTGCGGATATTCAGGTTATTTTTAGCGGGAAAAAGTAAACAACTGTGCACATTCCAGTAAGAGTAATTCTTATCGGATTCTTATCGGAAATGGTTCTTTTGCTTGGAAATCTAATTGGTAAGAAACTTATGTAGGTTTGAATCAGATATATAACATAAAAAGGTATTTAAAAATATAAAATACGGAAATAGGCGGCAATTAACAATCAATTCTTTGTTTTATTTTTTTATGTTTAAAATTAAAATGTTTCTTTTAATTATATTTATTTTCTCTAAAAGTAAATTAAATAACCTTTATAACCGTGTATAATACTTATATACCTCCCTTAATAAAAAACGACGAGAAAAAGAAATATGTCAGAAATATAAAATCGCGCTCAAAAATGGCGGGAAAATATTTCTAATTTTCACTTTATACTGCCCTTACGTAGACTACATGTATATTATTTGGTGTTATTTGGTATCATTCGAAAGCTCATTTCATTACGCGTCTATTGATATATAATATAGCGCAATCCGTTAAGTTTTAATAAAACGAACATTAGTTACTTGTGCGCAGTCTACGGCAGGGACTTTTGTCCCTTGGAACAAGCAACGGATTTGGAAAAAAGGGTGTTTTGTCCCTTGAAACAACGGAGCGGATAACAAAGACGTATTTATTTTAAACTTGTGAAATAATTTGAAAAGTTTATATTGTTAATTTTTCACTTAATGTTAGTGTTGCCAATTTTAAAAATATGTTAACACTTTTTAACATTACAACTAAAATATGAAAGTAAAGAATAGATTAAAACATATTTTTAACATAGATGCTTGTAAAAATTTGATCCAATATGACGACTGCGAAATAATAATTTAATATTTTTGAAAATAATTTCGCCTTAACTTTCAAATTACTTTGAAGTAGTTAAGAGTAATTAGTGAAAAAGTTATTACAATACGAAAAAAATACAATACTATATAGCTATACTTTAAAAAAAACATTTAAAACTATAATATATTTTAATTAAATAAAGGTATTGTTCGATATAACATAATCGATAAAGCTTATTAAATGTGTGCACCTACGTGACGCATACGTATGACAACCCTATTGTCGTGCACTACCACACTGCCACCATTTTTACCCGCTCGATAACGATGTTTAATTATTAATGAATAAAAATAAAAGTATAAAAGTTGAACATATCTTCTAGTAAATCGTAAAGATAGAAACACGATTTGGAATGATTGGCTCGATAAAAAAAAATGACAAACATGGCATTAAATCACAATTTTAAACGTGTACTCCTTAGAGATTCCATAATGAATTTATATGAAAGTATTATCAATAGAAACAGCTCTTTCTCTCTCTCTCTCTCCTAAGCATTATTATTCCCATCTGATTGTGGGGTCTGCTTTCTTTGTTTTCTCCTTCCACTTTGCTCGGTTGGACGTGTCAGTGTCAGAAACATTGCAGCTGGTCATATCTTTTGTGATCATATCCGTCCACCTCATTTTCGGCCGCCCTCTTTTTCTGGGTCCTGTGGTGTGAATATCGATCACAGTATTTCCTATGTAGTCAGGAGGTCGCCGTTTTATGTGTCCATACCATCGCAGCCTACTCTCTTTGAGCTTATCAGCGATGTCGCGCACGCCAAGGCTACCGCGAACGTATTCGTTGCGTATTTTGTCGAGCCTCGTTACTCCACACATCCACCGCAGCATCTAGTTAAATTAATAGAAACAGCTCTTTATTTTAAAATAAATGGTAAAAACAGATTTTGTAATTTCATTATCATTTTTCTCCAAGAAAAAAAATAGTCAAAATGTTGGCATTATATCGCTCGCCGGCCGTTCATCAGTACCTGTCTAGGCGTGATTAATTCATTTAAGGTAGGGAAATAAAAAGTGGATGTGATTTATTTCTAACATTTATTAAAAAAAGTACATTTTATTCTTCTCATTTCATTCAATGGAAACCTAAAACAGTACGTTAATATAAAAACTGTGTGCTGCGGACCCACCGTAGCCCTGGCAATACCCCTGGGGGTATGTTGGGACTTTTAAAGCTTAACCGTACTCCTGGCTGAAATGCTCGTAGTGTTGTACCAACGTGCTACATGGACATTAAACTGAACAGAGTTATCTCTCGTATGATAATGACTTACTACTTACGTTTTTGTATTTTTAGACAAGCGAAGACAAGCGCTAGTACGATGATATAGTGCAACAAGGAGATAAATTAGAGAATAATACGTTTAGGTATTACTGCTAATGGTTATAATGCTTTGTATATTATAGGTATAATCTGTGGTACTATTGAAGACCCGTCATCATCATTATCCTAGCGCTGTCGGAACATTCCCACTAGTTCTATTGAACAGTTCTATGATAGAACTAGTGATACTTTTTTCCCCACTAGTTCTATTAGCACAACTTGATGAGAAGAATAGAACTAATGGGAAACAGTTATAGGAAATTTCCCACTAGTTCTATGTATGTTTTACAAGGGTAGTGTCACAACATCGCGCTCACATATCCGAATAAATATGTATGTAAAAGAATGTGTTGAACGAATGAACATCTACAAAACAATTTAACGTCTACAAAACAAATGAACGTCTACAAAACAAATGAACGTCTACAAAACAAATGACTACCAGAAAGTGATCAGCTATCGATAGTGATTGCAAAAAAACAGGTGCATGCGATTTTCGACCTTATTGACAATTCATGAAAAACATTTTTTTTGTTTTTCTCGCTTTCTGGCATTATTACGGTAATAAAATTATAAATTCTGACTAATGTCAAATAGGTTGAAAATCGCATGCACCTGTTTTCTGCAATCACTATCGATAGCTGATCACTTTCTGTAAGTCATTTGTTTTGTAGGCGTTCATTTGTTTTGTAGACGTTCATTTGTTTACACCTTAAACAAATGAACGTCTACAAAACATATTCATTCGGATATATGAGCACGATGTCGTGATACTACGGATCATTCCCAGTAGTTCTATTGAATGCCCTTGTAAAAACATACATAGAACTAGACTGGGACATTTCCTATTACTTATCCCATTAGTTCTATTCTCCTCATCAAGTTGTGCTAATAGAATTAGGACAGTTCTATCATAGAACTGTTCAATAGTGCTACTGGGAATGATCCCACAAAATAGTAGAACTTGAAATTAATAAACTTATTACACAACAATATTATCTGGGAGTACAGTTAAGCTTTGAAAGACCCACCATACCCCCAGGGGTACTGCCAGGGCACAGTGTATTATTTTGCCTTAGTTGCGGACATGCTCGTTTTATGTGTTTTTTGGAAAGCTAACTATCAAACTAAGACCCCATTAAAACACCGCCGGCTCCAACTTCTATAGTTTAAGAGAAATTAAATAAATCGAGAAAAATCCTTAAAAACCATAGAAACGCAATATCTCGTTTTTGGATTTGAATTTTATACGAAATGTTTTAAGGTGTGATAGGTATTCACTATAAGAACCATTTTTTTCTTGTAAACTTTAAAAATCTTGCTCACACAGGCGAGAATATATATTTTTCTATGATTGCGTGTCGCGCGTTACATGGTCGCGTTTTTTTTAATGCTTAAATATTGATCACTATAATAACTATCGCCACAAAAAAAATCAAACCCGACAAACCTAGGATTACGGAAATATTGAATTTTAAAAGTGTGAGCTAGGGTTGTCAATCAAAACTGTGAGCAACATACAATACTTACTTCATGCAAACATTACTCATTATGATTCATTATTTTTGACTTAGGTTTAGCAATTGCGGGTTTAAATAGTGATGTGTATAGTTTACTTAGTTTAAGTTTATATAGAAAATAGTGCAGAAAGTTAGAGTCAATATAAAAAAAATATTTGCGGTGGAATTCGATCACTTTTGTTTTGTGATCTATCTTCGATGAAGGATATTATGTGGAATTGGGAAGGGGTCCACCCTCGTTAGGCAAGCTAAAACCCAATTCCTATACATAATATCTGGAGAAGCGGGGGTGAGGTGTCATGGAGCCATCAAAGACCCATGGCACTGTTTTGCCTCAGCGGGGACTGACCCGTCCTGCTGGGGGATGTCCGTCTGGGCCCCGACCAGAGGACTTAATGCAAGGGGGGCATGAGGGCGCCAACCTTCATGCTGGTCAGCGAGTGGCAACTATTACCAACGACCTTGGCTTGAATACGGATCCGAAATCACTTACGAAACTGGAGGTTTATAAATATTTTGGTGGTAAAGGCCCGACAATATGGGTCTAAACAAAGACCGGGTGACCTCGTAATTAACGAACGGACCATGATTATTTTAAATGCACTATATCCAACAGGTATTCCTAACCATCTTGATGTACAAAATAAAAGTCTGAAAGATTATATTTCCAAATTTATTTGTAAGTGCGAAAAACTTTATAATGACAGTAAAAAAAATTATAATCGCTTTTGTCAAAAGAACGAGAAATGGCTTGCTACAAATTTCAATATTAAAATACCTATAAGAAAAGAAAACAGTCCAATAGAATTAAATAAAAATGTTGACAGTTTAACAAATAACAGTTTAACAGAACCAGAACCATCAGGTGTTAGCGAAATGCTGCTTACAGAACAGATACCTGACACTTCATATGAGGCTCCGCCTACTTCAAACACATTTAGTAACCGCTTAGAGGAATCAGTAGAAGGAACATCTAATGACAGTCCATCTCCTTCGAATGAAAAGAGCGCCCGTCAAATG
The DNA here is from genome assembly GCA_944739405.2 of Euclidia mi. NCBI lineage: Eukaryota > Metazoa > Arthropoda > Insecta > Lepidoptera > Erebidae > Euclidia > Euclidia mi. The sequence continues at coordinate 50,973,784 of OX123195.2, forward strand.
CGTCGTTTTCGAAAGAGTTTCGAAGAGTCGCTTCAAGATCAGCCGCAGTAAAAATAATTAAAATGATGTCAAAAATTGTAACTGACGAAATCGGCGGCGAAAAACTTAACAAGAGCTCTGCTCAAGGATTAGAGTTTGTAATCAATGAGTGTCTGAAAAGTCCAACTCGTCCTAAAAAAATTGCAACAGCTTTAAAAGAGAAAGCCGAACCCAAACCCTATACCCCTGATGAAGCACTTTCTTTAGTAATAGATAGAAAACTAACTGTGGAAGATTACACTATCATACAGAAAGATTTAAAAGACAGAGGCTTCTTAGCTTATCCTCCAAATTATAAATTACAGATAGCAAAAAAAAAATGTTATCCTGAAGAAGAAATAGTTACCACCGAAAGGGAAGCAACTGTCTCACTTCATAGTTTACTACTACACACATTCCGAAGGATCATAGTATTATGTACTGAAACAGTTTCACAATATTGCAAACTAAAGCAGCAAAATGTATTATATTGTACATTTGAGGGTTCTTGGGGGTTCGATGGCAGTACAGGACAGTCATTTTATAAGCAAAAGTTTTTAGATGGTGATAATGAAAACGAAAATTGTTTATTTACTACAACGTATATCCCTTTACGGTTAAAAACTAATGACGGGTTTGTGTTGTGGTGTAACCCAAGTCCACAATCCTACAGGTTTTGTCGTCCGTTGAGGATCCAGTATCGAAATGAGACAAAAGAAATTATTCTAGAAGAAAAAAATCGAGTAGAGGCTGAAAGAAATCAATTAACACCTCTTTATGCTGAAACAGATGAAGGTCAGAGTATAATATCAGATCCCAAATTATATTTAACGGTTATAGATGGTAAAGTATTTAATGTTTTAACGGATACAGCTTCGCAATTACGTTGTGCTTGTTGTGGAGATACAGCAACAGAGTTTAATAAGTTAGATGTTATAATGAACAAACCCGTAAATCCAGAGCTCCTACGTCATGGACTAAGTCCCTTATATGCCTGGATAAGAATTTTTGAGTTCTTACTGCACTTAGGATACAAAAATGACCCAGCAGTAATGAAGTGGAGGGTTACTAAAAAATCACCGCAAGCCGCAATTGTAGAAGAGCGGAAAACAAAAATACAGACCGAAATAAGAGACAAAATGTCACTTTTGGTTGATGTTGTTCGTCCAAATTCGGAGACAACCAACGATGGAAACACGACGCGAACAGCACTATCAGACCAACATCGGAAAACTTTTGCAGATATCTTAGGGATAGAGACATGGCTTGTGGATGACCTGCATACTATCTTAGTGGTGCTGTCGTGTGGCTTAATAATAGATTCTGCAAAATTTGACGACTTTTGTAAATCTGTGGCTGCGAAGTATGTGGAAAATACAATTGGTTTTATATGTCCGTCACTATGCACAAAATATTAATGCATGGGCGGCAATTCATAGACGCCAGCCCATTACCCATAGGTATGTTATCCGAGCAAGCAGGTGAGTCAAGAAATAAATACTGGCGCTATGATCGACAACACCATACCCGGAAATTGGACAGAAAAAACACCATTTTAGACTTGTTTCACCGTGCATTAGAATCATCCGATCCTTATATATCCTCATTAACATTTAGAACACGTCATAAACATTCAAAATCTTTGCCTTTGCCGAAGTCAGTGCTTCAACTCTTAAGCGTAACAACAGACAATGTTCACTACAACCAATTAGAATCCGTAGGGATTGAAGCAAATGATATCATGCTGACGACGGATGAAATAGTAATTCAATCCGATGGCGAGGATATATCATAACCGTTTTGCATTAATAGTAATTAATAATATATAGTTAATAATAAGATAGGTAACATTCTACCACATACACGCAACACCATCTATCCATCACCATGAGGCAGCAATAGCCTGAAGAGACCAAGTCTCGGGTTCGAATCCACGCCGCGCACCAATGACTTTTCTAAGTGATGTGCGTATTAAACTCTTAATTGTCGTTTGCCCCGTGCGTGGCAGTCGGTTACACTCCTGCTACGCCACCGGCTTGTCAATTCAGTCGCATTGGCGAGCATAATGGATTTAACCGATTGAACTAATCAACTTAAATATAAACTACTTTGGGACAACCCTATTTCCATAGAAATTTAAAAAAAACTTAGAAACGCAATATCTCCGAGATCCCGCTAGATACATATCTAGAATTTTCTCAAGTTAAAGGTACTATACCAATGTATATTATGTAAACAAAAAAAACACGACCCGCAAATAGTTAATTTATTATAATTTTTTTTCGTTTATTAACAAAATAATTATTTATAATTGTTCCTGTGATGTTAGAAACTTGAAAATTTTACACTGTATATATTTCAAACCAACAATTAATATATATTTTAATAGAGACGGACATTCGTTTTATTCAAGAAATACAGACAAAAAACTTTTTCAGAAAGGTCAGTGACCTTTCTCTAAAATATTTATTACTCCTAAGTGAAGTGAAATATCAAAATGGGTATTTTTTTGAATGCTTTAGAATGGTTTAATCTATAAGGGGGAAAAATAAGACTGGCATGTCCGCAACTAAGGCAAAATAATACACTGTGCAGGGGTACGGTGGGTCGGCAGCGAAAACTGTGCAGTACAATCTACTTAGTTGTTTAATACTAAAAGGAAAAAAACAAGTGAATGGACTTTGATCATCCGTCAATGTTTGTAACTTACGTATGATTTTGTATTTCTATAATAATAATATATTGTGTTGATTCAGCCTCAAAGCACTTTTATTACTTGACAAAAACACACATCAGTATTTTATTATTACGAATGTCCCATCTGGATACTTTGTTTTTTTGTCTTTGAACACGCACAATACTGCTTCTCTTTTACACTCGCTAAATGTCAATTTTTTATTCAGTCTATTGTTTGTGATACTGAATTTATTATAAATTGTAAATAAAACGTTGTAATATTGTAATACTCATGAATGAGAAGTGATTCCATAACTTTTAGTAATTTTCCTACTATAGTTTGTGCAAAATCTCATTACACACGACGGCATTTTCAAATGTAACGTACACACACGCGAGTAAAAGAGCGAGCGCTTCCGACCGCAGCGCGTACGCGACTAAAGCCAAATGAGACATTTAGCCTGTTTTTAATGTGCCACTTTTGAAGTTCGCATAACTCATCTACGGTTTTTTTTACGCTGCGCTGTGGCACACGCACACACGAAACCCCCCCCTCCCCCCGCTCACTCGCTGACGCCACCGCCGTGTTTTTGTTTTTTGCGGGGGGTGAGGTCGAGCTACGCACTGTACTGCAACCTCGCCTTAACAAAAAACAAAGAAAGTCAGTGAAAGAATCTAATGCGAGAGCATATTTCTCATTCTTGTCATTTCGGATAAGGCTCTGTTGTCGTGGGGATGGTTGAGTAATTTGTTCGAGTCAATATCACTTAAAGCCATGCCTTTTAGGGATTTCACCCGACTCAAGGCAACATAGCATTGGCCTTTAGCAAAGATTTTAGGCCCTAGGTCGATTACCGCGGAACTAAGTATACATCCTTGCAACTTGTGTACCGTCACAGCCCAACTCAATATGACTGGCAACATCCGCCTCTCGATATCACCATAACCGCGATTGCCTTGATAAGTCGCTGTCACTGGAGCTATGGAAATGTATCCATCATCATCTTTAACACGCAATGCTATTGATGGATCATCAAATAATATCAAAATGGCATCAGGCAGTTCACCTGGCTCAAGTTGATCTCTTCTTAGTGCCGGCCATTTAAATCCTTTAGGAACACCCATTGCCCCGTTCGCAAAGCCATCCGTTATTGACATATTTCTCCGGAGCATAATACGAGAGCTCACAGCCAATTCAATAGTATGTACAAGTCCGCCGCATTTGTTTGGATCAGCCGGAGCAGCATTTGCGGAGGGCGTCCTTCCGTATGTGACTGATTCCCTAGACTCATCTCTCTCTTGCAGCACCAAGCCTAAGCCCATAGGCACACAGAATAAAAGTAGTTACCTATGTCAAAGTCATGATTACAGACTGATACTAGCAGAAAACTTGTCACTAAAGTAATTGAAGAATCTAACTATAAACAAACTATTAATTAGCCCAAAACTTAAAGTAAATGGAGTACGTATCACTACAAAATATGAAATAAATAAAAGAGTAGTTAACACACAACCTGAAGTAAACGAACGAAGTACCTAACACTAAAAAGTATGAAATAAAAATAATAAGAAAAAAAAAACAAAACGAAAATGAAAATCGCAACAAAAATGTTAACTAGGTATTTAGTTTCTTTTAAAAAAAGAGCTCCGCCTTAAAAAAATTGACCCACTGTAAAGTACGAAATAATTTTTACATACGCTACCCCTAATCCTCTCAAATTTCCTTTCGAATTTCTCCCAAAAACTAATTACTAAATTAAACTAAATACTTAGTTTTTGAAGTCGTGTATTTGCACAATAAAGGTGATAGATAAAGAAATCTATCTGTCCATCTATCTACTCGATGAATTGAATTGCCTATCGAAGTACCGGTTCCGTATAATATTGGCATGTGTATACTACATTCTGACTTTATAATTAGTAAACTTATTGTTGCAAATATTTAGTACCAAGAAAATAGTCAATCCTCCAATTTCAATATCGAAGTATCGATCGAAGTATGCATGAGTTGCGCAGATTCAACACAAAAATATAAATTCTGTATAAACTGAAAAAAAATAATTCGTCTTTTCGTAAGTACTTTAAAAAAGTTTACAAGAAATAAATATACATTTTATTTCATTAAAAAAAGATGATATTTTTAATAAAAATAAGTAGGCATCTCTAAAGATCAAGAATATTTATCTATCTATATCGTCACGCCTGTCGCCCATTGGGGTAGGTAGAGACTATGAAACGTCACATGCTACGGTTCAAACATACCTCTTTCGCTTCATCAACATTCATTAACCTCATCATGCATGCGCGTCTGTTATGAGTACTTTTAATTTGGCTCTTTTTCAGCGCGTCACCTATTTGGTCGGCGAATGAATCAAGAATATTTGTTGAACTATTCCAGATCCTACTGATGCACATATCGTCGGTGGAGCGGTTGCCGATCACGACAACGGGCTCGCCGCTGCTGGTGCGCACCAAGACCTTCCAGTCCGTGTTCTTCGTGATTCCGCGCGAGAGAGACTGCCACGAGATGCACCAGACGCTACTCAGGCTCAGTCAGCCAGGTATGTTACAGAAAGAAAAGAATTTATTTATTTCGGGCCCACAGGAGACATAAAAATAAATAATTACAAGGAATAAAAGCGCTTCCAAAAGTACAGCGAAACAAAAAAAGAGCAATATAATTATACATCGAAATTGGACTCAATTCAGCATAATATACCAAGCTAGTAGGCATGGGCGTTTTCGGATTTTTCCGCAAACCGATACAAATTCGATTTCAGATACTGAAATCGATTTCAAAAACCGATTTTAGAAATCGATTTCTGTAGCGGACGGAGGAGCGACGAGCGTAGTTACTAGTTGCGTAGACAAACGCAAACAATCGAATTCTTATTGTATTGTCATGTCATGCGTCCATATTTCGCTTATTTTGCGTGACATATTGAAAAAGAAAACCTACTAACTTCCTAAAACTAAGTGTTAAAAAACTCAGTCACCAAACAAACTAAAATTACACAACACGAATTGTTTCTATTTATTTACACTTTACAATCCCAACCTACTACTACCTAAAACTAATTGTTAAAAAACTTAGTCGCCAAACAAACTAAAATTACACAATAGGTACGATTTTTTTCTATTTAATTACACTTTACAATCCTAACCTGCTAACTAGGTACCTAAAACTAATTGTTAAAAAACTCAGTCGCTAAACAAACTAAAATTACACAACACAAATTGTTTCTATTTATTTACACATTACAATCCTAACAACGTAACAATAAAACTTTTTAAATCCTAATACCTAAATCCTAATAACTTTCACGAAAACCAAATATAGGTACTAAAATTATTATTACGCACGCACCGAACTGCACGTGTCACCTAGGTCAAGTGAACAAATAAACATCGATCAAGTCAAAACTCTCCAAACATAAATCCCTAATAACTATTAAAACTATTTGCAATTTTCAAAACAAACATTAAATAGTTGCAATCTGAATTAGATCTTATCGTCTTGATGTTTATTTTTATTTTTTCTATTCAATCTGCAATTCATAAAACCACCAAAATCCATAACGCACGATTACGACTGGCTTGCTTGGCAACGATCGATTCGCTTCATCCCTTTTGCTCTTTAAACGGATCACTAAGTAAGAAAGAAAAGGATATGAAATTCGCTCTCTCTCATTCTAACTAAGTAGTCGTTGGGTAGAGTGAAAGAGAACGAATGAATATGAAAACTATCGAAAACGTAAGCTTTAGATTTACTTTGTAGTTTGGTTGCGTTTGCACCGTTTTCGTTTGGTTCGTATTAGATTGTTTGCGTTATCGTGGTATTGTTTTGCGTTTTCTAAAATCGGTTTTCTCATATTGGAATATCGATACGATACGATTTCTGACTGCAATCGGATTTCAGTTTCGTTTTGATATATCGGTCTCATGCCTACAAGCTAGAGCCCGACGCTGGTTCTCAACTAGGTTCTCTTGTAACGTATAAAACAAAATGTTATGGACAGTTATATCTGCGATTGAATGTTTTCTAAAGCTCCCTGCAGCACCGTATTAATTTCAAGTGCATTGTCGTTCCAAGAGGAAATCCAAAATAGGACCAATAAAGGCTTTTTTTTACAGCTACCTATCTGATAGGAATCACGACGAGATTTAAAGTACTTCGAGTAAGGTCTGAGGTGGTTATACTGGACCTTATAGAAATAAGTTGGCAATAAAATAGCTGCCTCCGTGGTCTAGTGGATAGCGTTGCGTCTGCTGATCAGGAGGGTTTGATTCCCGGGTTGGGCAAAAAGTGTTACTGGGTTCGCAAACTCTCAGTAGCAGCACGGTGTCTGGCAAAGTTCCGGATTACGGCAATATGCTCGCTCCTTATGAAGTGGGAACTACAAGTTTATAATATGGTGACATGTGCGTGTAATATTACACCTCTGCCTGCCCTCTCAGGAATACAAAAGAAAAAACAATAATACAATAATACTGACATTTGCAGTGCACATCGACGAACTGTACTGCTTCCACTACAAGTCTACCCCGGACGATTTGCCCAAGTCCGCCGGGTGGAACTTCTTCGACACGCAGACAGAATACCAGCGCATGAACGTGCCCAACGATCAGTGGGTGCTATGCACCGCTAACAAGGATTATGAGGTAAACTGATGAAACTTTTGGGATACTCACCATGAAAAATTCAATTCTTATAGCCGAACGAGCAGACGGATCGCCTGATGGGAAGCTATTACCGTCGCCCATGTACACAAGTCACACTAGAGGAGTCACAAGTACGTTGACGCCATTTGTGTTGAGAAAAGAAATAAGAGGAGGAGTAGCATGAAGGAGAAGGAATAGGATTTGTGCCCTCCGGCACTCTCACTCACCGAACGAAACGCAATAGTATAGGTACTGTCACTTTACGTCGATTTTCTGTGAGAGGGTAGTACTGCCCCGGTTGAGGCGGCCCACTCATGCTGTAATCAACAAGGCTCTACCTTCCTATAATTCATGTATTAAGAGGTAAACTTGAACGCTGTAGGTAGCAGGTGTGGATCTGGTATGGTGGCCACATACCAGAGCCAGTCAAGCCCAATCGTACGAAATGTTAGTTATCGGCTGCAAGGCTTGGTATCAATATTTTTAATGTCACGACTAAGGATCTCAAAATACAGAGACCGAATTATGAAAAACAAGGACTATTAATATACTTATCATCCGATTCAGACCTCTTAACCTTTGTATATTCACCCCTTTAACTTTTCCTAAGATTCGGTGCAGTGTTTACTTTTGTCCGTATGATTAAAAACGGACGTAACTGACGTAAGTACCGATGGCGCAGCAGGGGTAAGGTGGACCGACGATCTGACTAAGATAGCGGCGGAAGATCCGTCTGAGTCTGTATCCTAACCTATGTCCGAAATGCATGTCTCTAGGCCGACATGAGTATGATTAAAATCGTGATCATAAAATGTGTTTTCTAGCTATGCGACACATATCCCAGCGCGGTGTACGTGCCGGCGCGAGCTAGCACGGCGGTACTGCTAGGCAGCGCAAGCTTCAGATCCCGCGGGAGGCTGCCAGTGTTGGCTTACTTGCACCACAACAAGGCAGCGATTGCGCGCTGCAGTCAGCCGCTCAGCGGGTTCTCGGCCAGGTAACCCTTTATAAATATGCAGCTGGCAAGTTTATCCCATCGGCGCTTTATGTGCTTACTTATGCCATTACAGCAGTGCTACTGGGCGCAGTGCGCAGTCGAAACCGGCTGCTTTTGCTCACTTATGTATCTCATCTATATACTATAATAAAACTCAAAGAACACTTTGTCTGTACATTGATAATTTTTGCGAAATTTCAATTGGATTGTGGTTATGTTATCGATATTGAACACAAAACAATTTTTTTTTGAATTATTGTATGTCTGCCTGTCTGTATGTCTGTATGTTTGTTCAATCATCACGCATGAACCAGTGGACGGATCTTGATGCAGTTTTCACCATTATATTGCCTGAAGACCCGATTACAATCTTAGACAATAATCATCACGCTATCACCTATGGGAGCCTAACAGTGTCATTCAATAAATGTAATAGATTCGAATTCAAGCAACACACTGAATTGTTTGTATCGAGATAGTGACAAACGCATAGTTTGTGTCTTTGGTTAACATTTAGTCTTTAGTTTATCAGAATCCGTTTATTCTATCAAAAGTTATCGCAATTTAAAATATACATATATCGGTATTGGTTATCGAGTGATTCGGACTCAATTTGGGCAAAAGTTTTTTTAACTTCTTTTGTAATATTTATATTGTCAGCGCTGGATCTTAACACCGACTTTTATTTTCCCAGTGGTGCTATCTAGTATTGCTTAAAATTATTGTTTTAGCGGTACTTTTGCTGACTTGCTCATAACACACTAAATTGTTTGTATCTTTAGTTTATCAGAATCCGTTTATTCTATCAAAAGTTATCGCAATTTAAAATATACATATATCCGCATCGGTTATCAAGTGATTCGGACTCAATTTTGGGCAAAAATTAATTTACATCTTTTTTAATATTTATATTGTCAGCGCTGGATCTTAACACCGACTTTTAATTATGCCAGTGGTGCCATCTAGGGGCATTACTTAAATTATTATTTTGCACAGGATTCGTTTCTAACTTGTAAAATTGTAATAATTTAGTAACATGTCTATTTCAGATGCATGGAGGACGAACAAATGCTAGATCTGATTAGACGGGCAAACCCGAACTGTGGCTATATGTATGTGGTGGATACGCGACCAAGAGTAAGTAACATATGTATATGATAAACAATCAAACGGGCATATCAACAGGCATATAAATGCTTTTCTTGCTTCCCAGAGAGATAAACGGAGTTACGAGGCTTATATTTGCTACTGTGGCAACACAAAACTAGTGATAGATTATATACCTTATAGATGGCGGTATACAATCGCAAGATCATCACTAAAAGAATCTGACATTTGTGGCCATGACCACACGTTACCTGTCAAAGTTAAGTAGAACTTCGTTTGAAACTTTGAGACTGTTCATAGTCATTTTGATTTATACTTGTATAAATATTGTATTGTTATTCTTAGTGAAGTCATAATTGTATTGGTACTTTTATTTTACATACTAGTTGCGGCCCACGGCTTCGCCGATGTGGGTGACAGTTATCGCAAAAGAAGGTAGTCTATGCGCTATCGTGAATATTTCATAAAAAATGTTATTTTATCAAATAGTAACAAATACATGCTCAAAAACTTTCGCATTCATAACAGTTTAATTATAAAACGTCATCATCAACATCATCTAAGCCATGCAGATTTTGTCGCGATGTTTTAATACACCACATCAAGCGATAATTACCTCAAAAATAAAACTTAGCATTCTTAGCAGACCACCTTGAGCTTCTTGGAGCACTCACTCCGACTCCTAAATTTTGGCTCATTTATTGAGTAGAAAGCTGCAACTGCGTCAAAAAAGCTTGGAATATTGGCCAAAGTGAGACGATACTTCACACCGGGACAACTGCTAAGTCTATACCAAGCACAAGTCCGATCCTGTATGAAGTATTGTTCTCATCTCTGGGATGGATCGGCCAAATACCAGCTTGAGACATTTGACTCAATAGAGAGAAAAGCCAGGAGGCTCATTGGTGATGAAGAAGTTACCTCAAAACTTCAAAGCCTCGAACACCGACGACGAGTTGCTGCTTTTACCGTATACATTTCGGAGAGTGTGCAGCGGAACTGCACGATTTAATCCTCTCAACCCCTTGCCACTATCGGACAACCAGACGCACTGCCCAGTGCCATCGGTACATAGTCGATATTCCAACCATACGTACAAAACGTTTTGCTTCCTCGTTCATCATGCGCGCTGCAAAACAATGGAACTCCCTGCCAGAATCTGTGTTTCCCGATCAGTACAATTTGGGTGTCTTCAAGAAGTGAGTGAATAGGCATCATCTAGGTAAGCGTGCTACATCCTAGATCGCATCATTGCTTACCATCAGTCATGATAGTGGTCAAACACGAACCTATATAAACTAAAAAAAAAAAAAACTTATCTTAACACGTAACTTCCAAAAGTCAGAGACTTGGGTTTGAATTAGAATTTGATTGGCAGTCAAATTAACTACACGGTGCCTGATGGCAACCAGACATTCTGAACTTAACTTCAATGTCCGCTTGACAACATGTAACAAAACACAATTTTTTTATTTGTTCCTGACTTGCTGTCATATAATAATACTATGCAGATCTTTATTTGAACAGGTTTTATAAATAAAATTACACAAGTGTCTGCCCCTATCTTAAAATTTATTTATTGATATTTATAAGTTATTTTACTTAACCTGAGAATTTATCAACATTCTATTGAAATTAATTCTGGGTAAACCAGATCTGAGGATTTATTCTAAACATTATCGATATTCTCTCGATATTCATAATAAGCAAGCCCATCATTAGTCAAATTATAACTAGTGTCAACCTACGAAAATTGAAACGTTATTTGTATAACATAATCCTTTTAAGCCTTTTATCCCCGAAGGGCTAGGCAGAGGTGTATTGGTCCCAATGTAATAGGGAGCGAGCCTATAAATTGCCATCTACCGGGCACATTATTACGCGAGCGATAATTCAAATTTTTAATACACACATAACTTCGAAAGTTTGAGGTGTGTGCCCGGGGTACCTGCGCAACGAACCCGAGACCATAGTCTCGGCAGTCCGTTACACGTTGACATACATTTAAAGTTAGCTCGATGTATTGACCGTCGCCGCCGCTCAGCTGATCGCCGCGAGCTCGTATTGCAGGTATCTAACACACACAAGCACACGTACAGTCGAATAACTTCCCACTAAACCACCATAAGGGCAAGAATCGCTTAGCAAGACATCTTCGCTTCCAGTGCCACTTTACACGCACATTGACACTGGTATAGCTACAAAATCAGTTTCTAGTGTGCCCCGACTCTATGGACGAGCCAAGGGATTTTTTTTAAACTGGTCCAGCGCCGACATGTTTGATCTACCGTGCTGTCTTATTTCGCACCAGTAAGCAATTTATTCTGATTAACTACCTAAGTAACATTAGATGAAAATAGGGTTTTATATCATCGGACACTGTTTGAAAAAAATTTAAGTGAATAAGTATAATGTCTATATTGTATTATTAAAATATTTTGCAAATGCAGACCAACATAATTATTGTATTAATATAACATAACCACGCTATGTTTTTTCCAGATAAATGCAATGGTGAACCGTGCGGCCGGCAAGGGCTACGAAAACGAAGCGTTCTACGAGAACATAAAGTTTCAGTTCATGGGCATCGGCAATATACACGTCATGAGGAAAAGTCTTCAAAAACTAGTCGAGAGTATGTATCAAAATGTATCATAACATATACGTATATCTAATCTAATACTTTTAATATATAACGCTGAAAAGCTTATCGCCTAAGATACTGGTCCAAATTATTTCAGTGTTAGATCGCCCATTTATCAAGGAAGGCAATAGGCTATATAACATCACGCTATGCGCCTCAGGAGCGGAACAGTAGCCTTAAATTACGCAGGTTTACCCGCGAGTTCATCTAGTATGTCATTAAAAAAATAAATATGTATGTTTATCAATTATCTAGTTCCCAAAGTTCAAGCCTGCTTAGTTTGGGACTAGATGATGTTGTGTTGTTTTTTAAGATAGAATATTATTATTTATACTGTATTCCTTCGTTTCAGCTTGTGAGCAAAACTCTCCCACAATGTCATCATTCCTCAGTGGCTTGGAATCCTCGGGATGGCTCAAACATATCAAGTAAGTTTGATTTTTACACGACTGCCCAAAAAAAGGAGTGTAATGTTTTCAGGATTCATGTATGTATGTATGTGAGTTTCTTTATTCCACTATAACTTCTAAATGCCTGGACTGATGATGATGTATGGGGTATCATTAGAATCCTTACATCACCCCGAGTAACACTGGATATATATTTTTGAAAAAGTCAACAGGGCAATCGTGTTTTTTATTTTTTTTATTATATGGTTATTTTAACCTATGTTGTCTTCTTTATATCTTCCAAGCATCTCTATATTGTTTCAAGTTGGGCCAGGTCTTATGGGATTTTGATTAAATTCTATTAATTTTAGAACTTGGATTACTACCTCATTCATTCTTCGTCATCAACCTAATATTTATACCCATTGCATCAAAGGCTATCGACTTTACAACCTGGGATCTGCGGCAATGCCAATATTCTGTCTGGTTAACATCAGATTTGATGGGTTTCCTCGGACATTGCGCTGGAGCGACTACCTTCTGATCTCTTTATGGGCTAGTTTTAAGGATGGAGACTATTGCCAGAATATTAGATATATTCACACCCCGTAACGACTGAAAGGGAGCTTAGTGGCTGCTTAGATGGCGCACATTAACGCGCTCCACTAGATTTTGCTATTGTTACGAGCTGGGGTTCGGTGATAAATTATACCTACTTTTCTTCGTGGTACTGTACTTTATTTCACAAATAAAAACTTATGCCGCACTTTTAGATAACTTCCCACTCACTATTCCTTCGTTGATCTTGATCGCTCTGTTTCTTGAACTGACTGTCCCAGTCCGCACATCCGACATCAGACGCTTATATGTAGGCCGTATAACATTCCGACATAATTTGCAAACAATCAAACATTCCAGTCAAAAAGCAACGGCATCTAGTACGGAATAAATAACTTCCTCTACCCGCTACTGGATGCCGCTATTTTTAACCCATCAAGTTATCTCTTCCAGGTGCCGATAGATGGCGTTATTCTCAACTAATATTTTCCTTAGACTCTGTTGCGTCCGTCTTTAGGCATCGATAAGTTTGTAACGGTAGTATTTGTTACGGTATCTATATCTGCATATAACAAGTGTCATCTACTGAAAATGCAAAAAACACTAAACATTGGCGACATGTAACTAAAACCTATGAAACTACAGTGACGCGATTGAACATCCTAAATCACGCTATTAAAAGTCTCGCTCGTCCGTCCGTTTGTCGCAACAGTCAACCAGGCATGATCACCTGGTCTATTAAAAGGGTCCTGATTGTTGGAGGAGTACCATCACTCTTTCCTACAAATACCTACTACTTTCACAGCACAGTCTGTTGCTGAACAAATGATGACCTTTTAATCTGGTTGACAGAAAATATTACCGTACCTATCCGCTTTAACGTGATTAAATGCTGAAGAAAATGTATTAAAATATCCAGGATTTCGATTGTAATAATAATAATAATTTATTTATCCTCAAAAATACAAAAAGGTACAGTACAATTAGCCTTAAATTTGATTAATTGGTATAACTAGCCTAAAGTCTTATATTTAGTTTTACATAATATCATAATTATATGGCATATAAACAATAGTGTACATAAGGCTAAAAAAATAAACTAAGATTGCGTTATAATACTTATAATACATCGGCTACCCGCTCGAACTAGGTTATACCTGTGTTTCGAGCTGACGCTTGATTATTACGTAATGATACAAATGACTATAATATTTAATTGTATGCTATAATATAACTTATTGTGAAAGTAATTAAATTAAGGTTTATAGTAAATTATTAGAGACTAATTTATTTAAAATTAATAATACAATTACGAAATACTATTTAAAATTCTGTTCAGTTGGTAATGTAACATATCAGTGCGAAAAAACACGTAAAAATAGTAATATTATTAACGTTCATTTTAAAACTACTAGTAATTTTTCTGTGTCGTCGTAATTAAGCTTTTGCAAATATTCTGATACTGTTGTGTTGCACATTTTATAATTATGACTATAAGAGTAATTTATTGAACTTATTATATAAGAACGGGCCTAGAAAAGTGTAAAATCTATTAACAAAGACATGATTCGTGTGAGGTGTTAATTAATTTATTTAGGTATTTCTTACATGGAAAACGTACAGCTAAAATATATGGTGTTTAACATAAGTTTATACGTCAGTTAGCCAATTCTATGTAATGTTATCCATAATTCCGTCAATTTCGTCTTTCGTCTGCGATATTGCATCAACATCATCAGCCTGCCCTGGTCAACCTCAGTTTATTAAACCACCTCATTGTTAAGAATTGCTTAGAATGAGATTTCTTACCGACAAATTCCGATTTATTACTGCCCACACGTAACCGCTCGTTCAATAATTTTTAGCGCCCATTTAATTATTTTCCTGCTCAATTATATATTCACTGATCCATTTCATTATTTTTTATTACTCATTTTTGTTTACTTTACTGCTTAGTTTTAACTGCTGAACTAGTTATTAAACGTGCCATTTATAATTTTAACTTACCAAAACTGGTATTTACAACTGCCTCTTTAAATCAGTGCCTTTTTTAATTGCTCACCCCGAAGTTCAAAGAACTCAAGAATTGTCGAAATTTACTAGCACAAACTTATAGTCCACTACAACCTTGGTCCTAGTCCTTGGAGGACTACGCTCTGTATGACACTCACGTCTCGCCTAGCCCCGAAGGGGTAGGTAGAGGTGTAAATATTACACCCACATTTCGCCATGAATTTTTAGGTCCCACGTAATAGGGGGCGAGCCTATTGACGTTACCGGGCACATCACCAGATTCCGTGCTGCTACTGAGAATTCGGAAAACCCGGCTACCGGTACCTAACACTTTTGCCCGGCCCGGGAATCGAACCCGGGACCTCCGACCAGCAGTCGCATACGTTATCCACTGGACCACGGAGGCAGTCAACTGTATGATACATATCGAGGATGTGGCGATATAAAGGTCTTAGTCCACTTACACGACTCTGCTCCCATCCAATAAAAAGAATATCATACAAATACGGGCTTAAGTATTGCTCTTTAGGTATTCTTTACATTGGCACGTAAAATTAGTAGACAGTGCGCTGTCCGCCGTCAGACACCTTGGTTGTTGACGCCTCGGTTACCGCGCGTTGGAAGCAACTGGTTTGCGCGATGACTGCTAGCAATCGCCGCGCTGTCGCCGATAGGTGGACGGTGCCAGCGTTTCCAACACGAAAGCGCTCGCCGCGTGGACAGCTGGGTGACTTATCGCTGTCGCCACGGCGACTGCTGGGTGCCTGCTTGCTTTCGTCGCGTGAACTGCGAGCAGTCGCCTCTTGTTGAGTGGGAGCGGTGTTGGAGCAGAGGTATCGTGTAACTGGGCTAAGACCTTAAGTCCTCTAGCGCGATACAGGACTTCAAAAGTTGCCGAGGTGATATGCCTCGATATTGCCAAATTGACATAGTCAATATTTATATTTTTAGGCAGTACATCATGTCTAGTTCTGGGCCAGTATTACTTGCAGTGAGGGGTAACTTCAAACGAGAGATAAAATAAGGTCACACACGCCCACAGATCGATCCTGGACACATCATGGTGGATTGCGTGCGCGCTTGAGAGCGGCGTGAGCGTGTGTGTACACTGCAGCGACGGCTGGGACCGCACCGCGCAGGTGTGCTCGCTCGCCGCGCTCTGCCTAGAGCCACACTACCGCACCATCAACGGCTACCAGGTATATTGTACTGTCTTGTACTGAGAGCGTGTGTACACTGCAGCGACGGCTGGGACCGCACCGCGCAGGTGTGCTCGCTCGCCGCGCTCTGCCTAGAGCCACACTACCGCACCATCAACGGCTACCAGGTATATTGTACTGTCTTGTACTGAGAGCGTGTGTACACTGCAGCGACGGCTGGGACCGCACCGCGCAGGTGTGCTCGCTCGCCGCGCTCTGCCTAGAGCCACACTACCGCACCATCAACGGCTACCAGGTATATTGTACTGTCTTGTACTGAGAGCGTGTGTACACTGCAGCGACGGCTGGGACCGCACCGCGCAGGTGTGCTCGCTCGCCGCGCTCTGCCTAGAGCCACACTACCGCACCATCAACGGCTACCAGGTATATTGTACTGTCTTGTACTGAGAGCGTGTGTACACTGCAGCGACGGCTGGGACCGCACCGCGCAGGTGTGCTCGCTCGCCGCGCTCTGCCTAGAGCCACACTACCGCACCATCAACGGCTACCAGGTATATTGTACTGTCTTGTACTGAGAGCGTGTGTACACTGCAGCGACGGCTGGGACCGCACCGCGCAGGTGTGCTCGCTCGCCGCGCTCTGCCTAGAGCCACACTACCGCACCATCAACGGCTACCAGGTATATTGTACTGTCTTGTACTGAGAGCGTGTGTACACTGCAGCGACGGCTGGGACCGCACCGCGCAGGTGTGCTCGCTCGCCGCGCTCTGCCTAGAGCCACACTACCGCACCATCAACGGCTACCAGGTATATTGTACTGTCTTGTACTGAGAGCGTGTGTACACTGCAGCGACGGCTGGGACCGCACCGCGCAGGTGTGCTCGCTCGCCGCGCTCTGCCTAGAGCCACACTACCGCACCATCAACGGCTACCAGGTATATTGTACTGTCTTGTACTGAGAGCGTGTGTACACTGCAGCGACGGCTGGGACCGCACCGCGCAGGTGTGCTCGCTCGCCGCGCTCTGCCTAGAGCCACACTACCGCACCATCAACGGCTACCAGGTATATTGTACTGTCTTGTACTGAGAGCGTGTGTACACTGCAGCGACGGCTGGGACCGCACCGCGCAGGTGTGCTCGCTCGCCGCGCTCTGCCTAGAGCCACACTACCGCACCATCAACGGCTACCAGGTATATTGTACTGTCTTGTACTGAGAGCGTGTGTACACTGCAGCGACGGCTGGGACCGCACCGCGCAGGTGTGCTCGCTCGCCGCGCTCTGCCTAGAGCCACACTACCGCACCATCAACGGCTACCAGGTATATTGTACTGTCTTGTACTGAGAGCGTGTGTACACTGCAGCGACGGCTGGGACCGCACCGCGCAGGTGTGCTCGCTCGCCGCGCTCTGCCTAGAGCCACACTACCGCACCATCAACGGCTACCAGGTATATTGTACTGTCTTGTACCTAGATCAAGTAAAAACCTCGAATACACGATTTACCAATACTGAGTTTGCAGAGTTACCTCCACTCGACAACCTTTTTATTCCACCGACCATCAATGCTGTTACAGATGTAGCCAACCTACTACCACTAAAGTTTGCTACACCGTAATTAATTTCAGACATTGTACATTCTTGCTGTAAAATGATGTTTGTCATTGACATTTAAGGAGTCCGCTCTTATTTTTTAATTTTTGTTTTTATTTATAGACTAACGCCTGTATTCCCGAAGGGGTAGGCAGAGGTGTAATATTACACCCACATTTCGCCATGAATTTTTAGGTCCCACGTAATAGGGGGCGAGCCTATTGCCGTACCGGGCACATTACCAGACTCCGTGCTGCCACTGAGAATTTCCTAACGGAAAAACTCAATAACACTTTGCCCGACCCGGGAATCGAACCCGAGACCTCCCAATCCCACGCGTACATTTATGCCGCGAGACCAACGAGGCTTCGTTTACTCATTTTTTATGAGTGTATCGTTATTTGTTGAACAGGCGCTAATAGAGAAGGACTGGCTGTCGTTCGGTCACAAGTTCACGGCTCGGTGCGGGCACATCGCTTGCGACGGACGCGAGAGGTCGCCCGTGTTCACGCAGCTGTTGGACTGCACATGGCAGTTACTGCGACAGAGGCCTGAGGTAATATTTAATAATAAATAAAAAAAATGCTGCCAGTGTTTGCCGGTGGCGTTACGGCAGTCTAACCGAATCCATCCCTCCATCTATCCGTCCGTCTATCCATCCATCCATCCATCCGTCCGTCCGTCCGTCCGTCCGTCCGTCCGTCCATACATCCGTCTATCCATCCTTACTTCCTTCCGGATGGAAAGAAGTAAGGATGGATAGACAGATGTATGGATGGATGTATGTATGGATGTATGGATGGACGGATGTCCATCCATCATCCCAACCTTTCACGTTTATAATGGTAGTAACATACTTGTATGTTGTCTCCAGGCGTTCCAGTTCAACGAACGGTTTTTGCTGACGTTGCACGATCACGCGCACGCGTGTCAGTACGGGACATTCATCGGCAACTGCGAGAAGGACCGTCGGGACCTTAGGTACAATCAAACAAGTCGGCGGTGGACCAGTATGAAAAAAAATCCCTTGGCACGCTCGAGTCGAGGCACACTAGAAACTGGTCTTGTATATGAATATCAATGTTTGTGTAAAGTAACACTGGAAGCGACGATGTCTTGCTGAGCGATTCTGACCCTTATGGTGGTCTAGCGGGAAGTTGTTTGACTGTACCCACCAACCCGTCTCACCAACGTAGTAAAACAGGCCAAATCCTCTAAATGCCTCATAATGCTATTGATCATCATCATGGCCCTGTTTAGAAACCGTCCCACTGCTGGGCACGGGGCTCTTCTCACTATAAGAAGGGTAAGGCCATAGTCCACCCCGCTGGCCAAGTGCGGGTTGGCAGACTTCACATAACTTTCGAGAACATTATGGAGAATACTATTGGGATTATTTAATTTAACCGGTACCTGTCAGAAAATGTTAAACAGGCTTTTAAGGATCAGTTTCATCGCTGACTGATAAGTTCCTGGTAAAATACCATGACAGATAACATACAAACTTTGTACCAATTCGAATTTATCTGGAAGAAAATTTAGGATTTTCTTTCGGATAAATTGGATAGGTCCTGAAATGGTGAAGCTGGCCCTTTATTTTAGTTCTTTTTATTGGCAGGTTATCAGAGCGCACATTCTCGCTTTGGGGTTATATGGCGAGCCATTTGAACGAGTACAAGAACCCGCTATACAACCCGAAGTCACACCCCGACGTCATCAAACCGGACCTCAGCGCGCAGAGTATAAGGTAAAATAATTAAAATATACGGGGTGTAAAAAGACCCTTAACCAAAACTGAAATCCCGTATTGTACTAATGATTACAAACATTTTTTATTTCGGCACCATACCTGAGAAATTACTGGTTCAGGAGATATTGAGGCTCAAAGTTACCATATTTTTTTCTAATTAGTTACAAAATCGATCCATTTCTCGCGCTAATTTGTTCTATAGACGTCCTATGCACCCATGTATAAATAGGTGTTTCGAGCATTGCACACCGCGCACTTTTAATAGCAGATTATAAGATGTGGTTGCTTAAAAAATATTCGTTTCCCAGGTATTTTTTTTGGTTCGTATGACTTGGCATGATGACCAAAATAAGTAGATTTCGGCTTGGTGATGGGTCTTGCTACACCCAAGCCAAGCTTGCTAAGCCCAAATCAATAGTTTGAGGGCTTTTCGACGACCTCATGGCGTAGCGGGTATGGTCACTTGCTGGCTAGCTTCATGGAGAAGGACGGACTCTTCATGATGAATGCCTTCTTCACAAAGCGCGAATGCCGCAAGTGGACCTGGATAAATCCAGACGGTGTTACCAAAAACGAGATCGACTTCATCATGTCGACGAAGAGGCAAATATTCAATGATGTCTCCGTGATCAATTCTCTTAAAGCGGGCAGCGATCACCGAATGGTAAGAGGCACATTGAGTATTAGTCCCAGCCTCGAACGGTCGAGATTGATGAAGTCCACGCTCCGACCAGCACTAGTTCAAATCTAAAACCCTGAGAGCGTTCAGCTTGAACTGCGAAACCGCTTCGAATGCCTGGGAGAGTGCGTAGACGTGGACAACTTCAGTGACAGGTTCGTGGATGTTCTGTCCACACAACGGGCTTGAAGTTCTTTAATCCCAAAACGAAGGAAAAAGCCGATAAGATCTCTGGTCCGACCCTCGAGCTCATAGAGGAAAGGTGTAGGAGGCTTCTGCTATCCTCCGACGACGTGTCAAAATATCGGCGTTTCATTAGGCAGATCTCTAAGTCTCTGACTCGCGATCTCCGCCAATCGACTATAATCGGCTCTCCACGACTATACGAACAACTGTTACTACTCCAGCCACTGACCCTAGAGCTAGTTTGACCCGACACTATACCGAAGATATCCCAGACGTCAGCATGCACGAGATTTGTGTAGCCCTACAACAACAAAAAAACAACAAGGCACTGGGTGATTATGGAATAACTACAGAGCTTCTGAAAGCTTGCGGCGCGCCTGCTGTGGAAATGCTACGGAAGCTATTCAATTCCGTCATACTCGAGGGCAAAACGCCACAGGCATGGCACAGAAGTGTGGTGGTGCTTTTCTTCAAGAAGGGCGACAGTACCTTTTTGAAGAACTACATACCCATCTCAATTCTGAGTCACGTCTATAAGTTGTCCTATCTATAAGTTGTTTTCTCAGTCATCACGAATCGTCTCGAGAGAAAGTTAGATGACTTCCAGCCTCCCGAACAAGCCAGATTCCGTAAAGGCTATAGTACCTTAGAACACATACATACGCTGCGGCAGGTTATACAGAAGTCCGGGGAGTATAACTAGCCTCTATGCTTGGCGTTTGTGGACTATGAGAAAGCTTTTTTTTAAGTGATCGAAACCTGGGCAGTTCTGCAGTCTCTCCAACAGTGACTAACAAACGAAGTGCTCAAGTGTTTGTACGAAAACGCCACCAAGTCAGTCCAGGTCCAGAGCTCAAAACCTATTCGGCTACAGCGAGGGGTGAGGCAGGGAGATGTTATATCTCCTAAACTCTTCACCGCTGCGCTGGAATATGTTTTCAAGCTTCTGGACTGAGAAGGACCCGGAATCAACTTCAACGGCGAGTACATCACTCACCTCAATATCATATCATAGTCATAGCTGAGACCATGGAAGACCTTAGCACAATGCTCGATGGCCTCTTTAGAGTCTCCCAACAAGTAGGTCTTAAGATGAACATTGTCAATATGAAAATCATGTCTAACGTCCAAGTCGTACCTGCTCCTATTCAGATTGGGAACTCTACACTCGAAGTTGTCGACAAGTACGTTTACCTGGGACAAATGATCCAATTGGGTAGGTCCAACTTCGAGAAAGAGGTCATTCATCACATCCAATTCGGTTGGGCGGCGTTCAGGAAGTTACGGCAAATCTTCACGTCCAATATCCCGCAGTGGCTCAAGACGAAAGTTTTTGACCAGTGTGTATAGTGATGATCTACGGCGCTGAGACGTGGTTGCTAACTATGGGCCTTATCCGAAAGGTCAGGGTCACTCAGAGGACGATGGAGAGAGCTATGCTCGGAGTTTCCCTGCGAGATCGAATCAGAAATGAGGAGATCCGCAGGTGAACCAAAGACACCGACATAGGTCTCCGAATAGCTAGGCTGAAGTGGCAATGGGAAGGGCACATAGCTCGAAGAACCGATGGCCGTTGGGGCAGGCGGGTTCTAGAGTGGCGATCACGTACCGGACGACGCAGCCTTCCGCAAGGTGGACCGACGATCTGGTTAAGATCGCGGGAAGCGGTTGGATACGGGAGGCTCAAAATCGGTCTGTGTAGAGAACCTTGGGGGAGGCCTATGTCCAGCAGTGAACTTCTCTGGGCTGACATGATGATGATGAGCTGAAAACATACTTTTGCGGGAAGACACTGACTGAAACGGTGTTTATGTACATCGCACCCATATATCTTGAATAGAGATCAAGATATATTGGTGTATCTTGAATGCGGCAGCGATAGCCGAGTAGATATACCAACAGACTGCCATGCAGAGGGTATCGGGTTTTGAATTGGTTTGAATCCACGGCGCGCACCAGTGACTTTTCGGAGTTATGTGATTATGTGCGTGTTGAGTTGTTAATTATCGCTTGTCCCGTGCCTCGGAGAGCACGTTAAGGTGAGGTTGCAGTACAGTGCGTAGCTCGATCTCACCCCCCGCAAAAACAAAACACGGCGGTGGCGTCAGCGAGTGAGAGGGGAGGGGGGA
Source organism: Euclidia mi (assembly GCA_944739405.2). NCBI lineage: Eukaryota > Metazoa > Arthropoda > Insecta > Lepidoptera > Erebidae > Euclidia > Euclidia mi. The sequence goes on from OX123195.2 coordinate 50,996,342, forward strand.
GGGGGGGGGTTTCGTGTGTGCGTGTGCCACAGCGCAGCGTAAAAAAAGCCATAGATGAGTTATGCGAACTTCAAAAGTGGCATATTAAAAACAGGCTAAATGTCTCATTGGCTTTAGTGGCACATTAAAAACAGGCTAAACGTCTCATTTGGCTTTAGTCGCGTACGCGCTGCGGTCGGAAGCGCTCGCTCTTTTACTCGCGTGTGTGTACGTTACATTTGAAAATGCCGTCGTGTGTAATGAGATTTTGCACAAACTATAGTAGGAAAATGAATAAAAGTTATGGAATCACTTCTCATTCATGAGTATTACAATATTACAACGTTTTATTTACAATTTATAATAAATTCAGTATCACAAATAATAGAGTGAATAAAAAAAGTGGCATTTAGCGAGTGTAACAGAGAAGCAGACATTCGTAATAATAAAATACTGATGTGTGTTTTTGTCAAGTAATAAAAGTGATTTGAGGCTGAATCAACACAATATATTATTATTATAGAAATACAAAATCATACGTAAGTTACAAACATTGACGGATGATCAAAGTCCATTCACTTGTTCTTGTTTTGCTCCTTTTAGTATTAAACAACTAAGTAGATTGTACTGCACAGTTTTCGCTGCCGACCCACCGTACCCCTGGCAGTACCCCTGGGGGTATGGTAGGTCTTTCTAAGCTTAACCGTACTCCCAGATAATATTGTTGTGTAAATGTGTAATAAGTTTATTAATTTCAGTTTGTTAATTTCAAGTTCCACTATTTTGTAGGATCATTCCCAGTAGCCCTACTGAACAGTTGTATGATAGAACTGGAGAATAGAACTAATGGGATAAGTAATAGGAAATGTCCCAGTCTAGTTCTATGTATGTTTTTACAAGGGTATTCAATAGAACTACTGGGAATGATCCTGTGGAGGATAAAGGTGTGGTGTTCCTCCAACTAGAGGGAGGAGCCTCTAACCAAGCTGGGTGGTCGTGCTTGGTGGCCTGAAGGCCGACGGACATACTTTGACAGTTGTATATATGCCGCTTGGCTCGCGAAAGTTGATATCACGGTTCAGGAATGTTTGAATATTTCCCGCCTTTGTTAGTAGTCGTTGCTGTAGTGTGTCGTAGTAGTTTCGTCGTCATTGGGTAGATGGCGTTGTGCGGGTGTTATGTAGCTGGCCGCTACATCACTCCCCCCAAGACCGGAGGTCGTCCTTGAAGCTGATGGGGTCAGTTGTCGAGTCAGTAGTCGCTTGCCGCAGTGTGCTTCGCAAGTCCCACGGTGAGTCGGGGAGAGGTTGCGAAGGTGATTTGCAGTCGGTGATGAGCAGTAGGCGATGAACAGTGAGTATTGAGCAGTGAGTGTCCCACGGTGAGTCGGGGAGTTGCTGCGTAGTGGCTGCGTCGTGGCTGCGTAGTGGCTGCGTAGCGGTTGCGTAATGGCACTGCTGCGTGGACGGGAGCGTTGTGTGCTGCTTAGGAGGACCGTGTGTGCAGTGAGGTGTGCCGTGGCGCTGGAGAGGTTGGCTGGGGCGACTTGCTTGCTGACCATCAGGTGAAGTCTGGCGTGAGGCGAGGTGGAGAAGACGACGCTGTTGCTGGATCTGACCGGTGAGGGCTTCTTCAGTTGACGTCGGGAGGCTGCTGGTAATCTGACCGGTGAAGGTTGCTTCAGATCACGTCGTGAGCTGCTGGTAATCTGACCGGTGAAGGTTGCTTCAGATCACGTCGGGGTCACCAATGCGGAGGATAAAGGTGTGGTGTTCCTCCAACTAGAGGGAGGAGCCTCTAACCAAGCTGGGTGGTCGTGCTTGGTGGCCTGCAGGCCGACGGACATACTTTGACAGTTGTATATATGCCGCTTGGCTCGCGAAAGTTGATATCGCGGTTCAGGAATGTTTAAATATTTCCCGCCTTTGTTAGTAGTCGTTGCTGTAGTGTGTCGTAGTAGTTTCGTCGTCATTGGGTAGATGGCGTTGTGCGGGTGTTATGTAGCTGGCCGCTACAATCCGTAGAGTCACGACATCGCGCTCATGATACTTGATCTTGATACTTGATTGCACGGGCTGTTGCCGCAACTTCACGTCTTGGCGCGTATTTTGCGTGCGGGTGGGAATGGTGTCTTCATTCGAGCCGCCCCAGCTCTACGAGGAAAGCCAGCAGACTCTTGATGTGGCCCACGGCTTCCCTCAGGGTGCTGTATCTGGTCAGGTACTGCTGCCTGTACTGTGCGACCTCAGGGCAGTCGAGGAGCAGGTGGGCTGCCGTCTCGTCTGCTGCCATACAGGCCTTGCACAGCGGGCTGTCGGTGATACCTATAGTAAATAGGTGTTTATTAAAGAATCCGTGTCCTGTGTAGGCGGCCGTGACTGTTCGCAGTTGTTGTTTGGACAGCCGGAGGATTTGTTTGGCTATCTTACCGTCTACTGAGGAAAGAGCCTCCTTGGCCTGCCTACATGTTTCAATACCAATCCAGGCCTGGTTGTGTTGGGTCCTGGTCCTCATATATCCGAATCGCGCTCATATATCCGAATGAATATGTTTTGTAGACGTTCATTTGTTTAAGGTGTAAAACAAATGAACGTCTACAAAACAAATAAACGCCTACAAAACAAATGAACGTCTACAAAACAAATGACTAACAGAAAGTGATCAGCTATCGATAGTGATTGCAGAAAACAGGTGCATGCGATTTTCAACCTAATTGACATTAGTCAGAATTTATAATTTTATTACCGTAATAATGCCAGAAAGCGAGAAAAACAAAAAACAAAGTTTGTCATGAATTGTCAATAAGGTCGAAAATCGCATGCACCTGTTTTATGCATTCACTATCGATAGCTGTACACTTTCTGGTAGTCATTTGTTTTGTAGACGTTCATTTGTTTTGTAGATGTTCATTTGTTTTGTAGACGTTCAATTGTTTTGTAGACGTTCATTCGTTTAACACCTTTTTATACATATTTATTCAGATATGTGAGCGCGATGTTGGGACACTACCCTTGTAAAACATACATAGAACTAGTGGGAAATTTCCTATAACTGTTTCCCATTACTTCTATTCTTCTCATCAAGTTGTGCTAATTGAACTAGTGGGCAAAACAGTATTACTAGTTCTATCATAGAACTGTTCAATAGAACTAGTGGGAATGATCCGACAGCGCTAGGATGATGATGATGACGGTTCTTCAACAGTACCACAGATGATACCTATAATATACAAAGCATTATAACCATTAGCAGTAATACCTAAACGTTTTATTCTCTAATTTATCTCCTTGTTGCTCTATATCATCGTACTAGCGCTTGTCTTCGCTTGTCTAAAAATAGAAAAACGTAAGTAGTAAGTCATTTTCATACGAGAGATAACACTGTTCAGTTTAATGTCCACGTAACACGTTGATACAACACTACGAGCATTTCAGCCGGAGTACGGTTAAGCTTTAAAAGACCCACCATACCCCCAGGGGTATTGCCAGGGCTACGGTGGGTCCGCAGCGCACAGTTTTTATATTAACGTACTGTTTTAGGTTTCCATTGAATGAAATGAGAAGAATAAAATGTACTTTTTTAATAAATGTTATAAATAAATCACATCGTCTTGTTATTTACCCTACCTTAAATGAATTAATCAAATTTACTTTGAGGCTAATTGAATTTACTCAAGACAGACAAAGTGATCATGTCGCATCTGCCTCAAATAATTGTTTGTGAAACGGTCAGCATGATGTCACAATGCGCGTCGGTACAGAGAGCATATGTTTATCTCTTTTTCGCGCTTCCGATTAGATGTGCTATCTCACTTACACTTCTTATCTAATTCTTAGTGTGTCGTTTTGACAAATATTAGTGTGCGTACGCTTTTCGCGATGCGTGCCACTCGTAAGCGCCGGTTACCTTGTCAGTAACCTGTCTACGGTTTCTTCGTATTTCAAAAATTCGTATTCCAAACTCAATCGTTCAAACCATAGACATACTACTAGTATGTCTATGGTTTGAACGATTGAGTTTGGAATACGAATTTCTTTGTACTTTTGCGAAAACGTAAATGCGGGGGTGGAGGGGGATTTTGCGGAGCAACGACGTACGTCCGCTCTCATTCACGCCTAGACAGGCACTGATGAACGGCCGGCGAGCGATATAATGCCAACATTTTGACTATTTTTTTTCTTGGAGAAAAATGATAAAGAAATAACGAAATTTGTTTTTACCATTTATTTTAAAATAAAGAGCTGTTTCTATTGATAATACTTTCATATAAATTCATTACGGAATCTCTAAGCAGTACACGTTTAAAATTGTGATTTAGTGCCATGTTTGACATTTTTTTTTATCGAGCCAATCATTCCAAATCGTGTTTCTATCTTTACGATTTACTAGAAGATATGTTCAACTTTTATACTTTAATTTTTATTCATTAAAAATATCATAGTTCATGGGACTTTCAGACGTTTAAAAATCTTAAAAAGTACTGCAACCTCGCCTTAAGCCGTCGGTCCCGGTTGTCATGAAGATCTTTGACAGTCGTTACAGGGCGTCAGTACCTCCTGAATAAACTGACACTAGTCTAAACCATGGAATATCTATCCCTTCGGGTTGCGGAGGTCAGACAGGCAGTCGCTCTGCGGAAAAGCTAATATTCAGCCAAATCCGGTTAGACTAGTAAGCGGACCCCAGATTGAAACTGGGATAACGCTAGGAGGAAGAGAGACCCATATATCTTGAATTAAGTTTCATTCTTTCCAGTGCTGTTATTAGACATCGGCACAGTGCTGCGCAGCGGGGAAATGTTGATTAGATCGGTGCTTGTACACCTTGTCATGCAGTTGAGGTAGTGTTGAGGAGGTTGACCAAGTTAGTGTATGTGCAGGTTCTGGCGCGGCATGTACTGCCGCCACGAGAGCGGCGTGCACCCGCGTGAGCCGCTGGGCGACCTGCTGCCCGCCGCCACCGAGCACTGCTCCGCGCTCGAGCACCACATCAACTACCTCACCAAGGTACATACTGAGGCGACACACCTCACACCTCACCAGCCGACAAGAGCGTGTGACGTGCACCCGCGCGAGCCGCTGGGCGACCTGCTGCCCGCCGCCACCGAGCACTGCTCCGCGCTCGAGCACCACATCAACTACCTCACCAAGGTACATACTGAGGCGACACACCTCACACCTCACCAGCCGACAAGAGCGTGTGACGTGCACCCGCGCGAGCCGCTGGGCGACCTGCTGCCCGCCGCCACCGAGCACTGCTCCGCGCTCGAGCACCACATCAACTACCTCACCAAGGTACATACTGAGGCGACACACCTCACACCTCACCCACCGACAAGTGTGTGTGACGTGCACCCGCGCGAGCCGCTGGGCGACCTGCTGCCCGCCGCCACCGAGCACTGCTCCGCGCTCGAGCACCACATCAACTACCTCACCAAGGTACATACTGAGGCGACACACCTCACACCTCACCAGCCGACAAGAGCGTGTGACGTGCACCCGCGCGAGCCGCTGGGCGACCTGCTGCCCGCCGCCACCGAGCACTGCTCCGCGCTCGAGCACCACATCAACTACCTCACCAAGGTACATACTGAGGCGACACACCTCACACCTCACCAGCCGACAAGAGCGTGTGACGTGCACCCGCGCGAGCCGCTGGGCGACCTGCTGCCCGCCGCCACCGAGCACTGCTCCGCGCTCGAGCACCACATCAACTACCTCACCAAGGTACATACTGAGGCGACACATCTCACACCACTCACCTCATAACGCACCCACCGACAATTAGTGTGTGTGACGTGCACCCGCGCGAACCCTAAAAAAGTAGTAAAAATTAAAAGTTTAAATAAATTTCGACCTATTTGTTTGCAAGATCAGTATAATTATTGGACTTAACATTATGATTAGGTACCATTATATTAGTGAAGTTTTTATTTCACAGAGAATAACAACGTTCAAAAACTTGATATCTGGCAAGAAAGCTGAGAAGAAAGAGACTTCTATAGTGAACTACCAGAATGGCAACGTGAACACAGTTGAGATAGAAACTAAGACTGAAGCGCTACAGATTGACAACAAGTATGTACACTCTTGATTGAATAAAAAATGCTTTAATAATAATATCTTCTTATCAAATATTTATCTTGTGAATACCTATTTTAAGCGAGAAACCAGTGAAACATTTACATTTTGTATACAAAAAGATAAAAATCATCACATACATCACTTGATAAAAGTTAGTTTTTTTTAATTCTTATCGTGTCGATAGCTAGACTTACTGGGTCAGGGTTTATAGCTAATCGAATGGCATTTGGCCTTGCTTGAAACAGGTTTTTCAGTATGCACGTCTGCATTAAATTATAGCATTAAATGGTGCCTTTTCTGTCTCATGTAGTAAAGAACTATGGTGTCATACACCAGAGTGCAGCACTAGCGCAAACAGTAATTGTTTTTTGGCAAACTTTATAATGAATTTTGAGATGGCGCATCCAAAGCTTCTATGCGCGTCGTGAGCATTACAGTTTATTTACTGCATAAGCTTGTAACACCATTTACGCCGACATATGCTTAATGTATCTTTAAGTTAGGAAATAAAGTTGTGCTGTAATTTATAAGTAATCTTGTTGTTATGTTCTAGATTGTTGTACGAGTCTGGTGGCACTCTAACAGAATTGGAGTGCGCGAACCACGACCATCCGTTAAAGGAAGCTATGACGGCAACCAAACCTAACAAGATACCGCTCATTACGCAGGTACATTAGAATTAATTATTAGTAGAATTAGAACTTAAGTGACAACATATTCGAAAATAAAATAAAATAACACTGTTTCCGTATATATCTCATAGATGTACATCTCTCGGCAAATTATCGTTACAACTGGACTAACTAACGAGAATATATACATAACATATAAATGCTGAATTAAATATATCTCCACTTGACTTACTTAGTTCAAGGATGTCGTTGTTTGAAAACGCAAAGGCATTCGATTCATTCAATCAACCTGTTATGAGGATAATGATATCTCTAAACCGTAAAATGGTTTGACATTTTGATCTGGCACTTCATTTAACTTTGAAAAAGGTTCGGCTTACTTATAAAAAGTGTATAAATGAATACAAGGTCTATGACACATAGGAGTGCCTCAAGGTCCAATATTATGTCCTTAGTTTACAGCGCTTATGTCTTTAAATACAGAAAATACATGTTCTAAATCTACCTAATGCTCTTTTCTTGTACATGAGGGTAGACGCTATAGAATAACGTACAAATATTTCTGTAAATGAAATGATGTTTTTATGCATATGACTCATAGGTCGATTAACCTATTTTTTAGTATGTTTTTGAAGACAGTATAAATGCAATTTCTTTTGGTTTTCAAGTGGTTTTTAAACCGTGTTAACATAAATAAAGAATTAAGAATTAATAGTAGATTGTATGACAAGGGAGAAAATGGTATTTTTACGGCGAGGGCGCTATTTTGAACCACGAGCGAAGCGAAGGATTCTAACGTAGAATCCTGAGCGCAGCGAGAGGTTCAAATACATTGCCCGAGGGAAAAATTATTTGCTCTCGAGTCATATACTCTACTTTTCATCCCCTTTCTATGAGAAAATAAATAAGAGACGGTGTTATGTCATTAATTAATATATTTATTAAAATTAGACGTGTGAATATAAGTTAAAACAATTACAAATTTATATTTATATTTGATACACTAGCGCAATTTTGAAAAGTTATTGTCACTGTCCCGTGTAGCCAACACGTACTCCAGCCAGTTATTCATACGATTTGCGTTCGATTTCTATGAATGATACCTATACGTTCCAAATTCAAATCACTTTTCCGCCCGCTAAAAAGTTCTTAACAGAAAAGAGCTATTTTGCTCCCGCTAAAAGAGGAACAAAGCGACACTTTTCGAATAGAAGGGATGAAAATACATTTAGAGTACTTATGTCAGTTAATAGGTATGTACGTGTATCTATTAATTTCACATTTCAGAAGGCGCATGAAACGATACCGGCGAACTTTTCGCTACTAGAAAAGGAAGTAAACACAGTAGCATTAGATTGGAAGAGTATTAAGAACGTAACCGAATGCAGTTGTTCTACGCCTCTAGACCATTTCAGTAGGAAGGTAAGTCTTACTCTAGATCTTAGCGAGCTAATCATCAGTTAAGTATATTAGCTCTTGCAGTAAACTAAGCGCTATTCTGTATCCTAATTATAATGATTGGTCAAGGAGTTAAGCGTGAAAATTTAACAAGCAGACAAATATATTCCTATTCCAGATCTTGTTGACGTTTGAACTTTTAATATCCTCTTCGTCTCTTTCATTTTACTTTTTTTGTGTTTGTTGTATTTTTTTTAATGCTTCTAACGCCGATGCTTTTTACTGGGTGTTACGTACTTCAGAGTATAATAATATTATTATCATTTTGTTTGTTGTTTTTGCCATGTTCTTTGCTGTGTTTGGTGTAAGAGTCTCATTATCTTTATAGACTGGTTGTTTAACCTCTGAAAACGTCACAATCCTTATAATTGCTGAGTGATCGCCATCCCACAAGGCACATTTTACTGGAGTATTTCTATTCTTTCTTGGACAATCACTAGGATGACCTGCGCTGCATTTCCTGAACGCATCTAGGTATATGAGTGCAGGCAGTAGTACTTTAAGTGACCGTACTGCTGGCAGCTCTGGATTTCAAGGTCATCATCATCAGTCCTGTATATATTCTCTCCCCCCGCTGGGCACGGGCCTCTTCTTATTATGAGATGGGTAAGGCCACCATGCTGACCAAGTTCGGGTTTACATGTCTTTCAAGGACCTAGTGGTGAGACCGACAGACTGCCACGCAGGGGGTCTCGGGTTCGAATCCACGGCGTGCACCAGTAACTTTTCGAAGGGCGTATTAAATTGTTAATTATCGGTGTAGGAAAACATCGTGGGGAAATCTGCTCGTCTAAGAGTTGTCCATGTGGTAGAATCATCATCATCGTCCTAGCGCTATAGTTGCATACAAGACTTTTCGCCTTGGAGCCCGGGGTGCTTACTAGTCTAACCAGATACATACATACATACATACATAGATTCACGCCTGTTTCCCGGAGGGGTAGGCAGAGACTACGGAACGCCATTTGCAACGATCCTGACATATCTCTCTTGCTTCATTCACTCCCATCAGATTCCTCATGCATTATGCATTATGCTCTTTTGTTCAGGGTACTTCTCACCTGTCCTGTTTTTAGGATGTCTCCAATCTGGTCAGAGAACGTCCGCCTAGGTCTTCCCCTTCGTCCTGTCCCTTCCAAACTTGCCTTATATATCTGCTTGGTCAGTCTTTCGTCATCCATCCTCTCCACGTGCCCAAACCAGATTTGACAGAATATCTGTTTTTCTACAGAGTGACTGTCGTTTGACCTCCGCAATCCAAAGGGATAGCGATATTCCATGGTTTAGACCAGTATCAGTTTATTAGAGGGTACTGACTCCCTGTAACGACTGTCAAAGATCTTCATGACAGCCGGGACCGACGGTTTATGTTAGGCGTCCACTGATCGGCATCGTACGCATCGGGCGCATCGCATTAGTATTCTTTGTATAGAAAGTCATACAAGTGCGTCCACTGATTCGCATCGTACGGATTGCACATCGGCAATGCCGACACGGAAGCTCCGAGAGGCAATTTTTGCTATGCGTGCCGATGACGTCATACGGAATGTCGTGTATCCAGACTTAATGTTTTCTTTTTTAAGATGTTTTTGCATTTTCTTCCTCTTCTACTAACAAACGAGCAATAACGACAAATAGTTCTTCTTCGTTTTCTTCCATTCTCACAAATACACGTACTGGTACCTGCGTCGGCAATCCGATCGCTGCCGATACAGTGGACGCAGTATGAAAAAATTATGCGATCGATGCGATGCGTCCGATGCGTACGATGCCGATCAGTGGACGCTTAACATTAACGTGCTCTCCGAGGCACGGGGCAAGCGATAATTAATAATTCATCCATGTGGTAGAATATTATATATTAAATGAGTGGTATGGTGTATGGTGTGCAGCACCACTGCTGGGGCTGCGGGCGCTGCGTGTGCACGCGGTGCGTGTCGGCCCGCGCGGCCCTGGTGGCGCTGGCCGCGCCGCGCCCCGCGCCCCTCTGCGCCGCCTGCGCGCCACACACGCCACACACGCCGCAACACGGTAACTCACACACACATCACCATCTTTTTTCTCGTAGTAGTGTTTTTTTAGGTAGCAGAGCCTTGCTGATTTCAGCATGGATGGGCTTGACCGGGAAAGTACTACCCTCTCACAGAAAATCGACGTAAATTAATAGTACCTAAACTGTTGCGTTTCGTTCGGTGAGTGAGAGCGCCGGAGGCCCCATCACCTATTTCTTCTTCCTTATCCCACTCTTCCTTCTATTTCTTCTCCCGAGCCCAAGGGGCGGCAACGCACTTGTGACTCCTGTGGTGTTGCTTGTATCCATGGGCGGCGGTAATTGCTTACCATCAGGCGATCCGTCAGCTTGTTTGCCGCCTATTACTATAAAAAAATATAGGCAGCAAACAACCGATTGGATCAGCTGATAGTAAGTGATTACCGTCACCCTTAGACGTAAACCCATAGCGATACCGGAGGACTCACGAGTGAGTGCCGCTGTTGGGAGTAGGAAAAAGATTAAAAGGTGGAACGGGATGAGGGACAATAGGACCACCACGACCATCTTCTAGCTGTCATTCTGCAGATAGTCCCATCTACACCGAGCTTCAGATGCAAAGCATCTAAGGGTCGGCACATATCTGACGGAAGATGCGTCGCGTATCATCCGTCGCGTAACGCCAATATAGCCAAATATATGATAAATCATTCAACCTTTCACACCTAACCGATGATGCGTTAGTGCGTACAGCGTCTGTTCCGTTTCCGTCAACGTATCGTCGGTCGAAGTCGCGCGCACCATGCACCACGTGTATTTTGACTGACGCGTAGGGCGACGTTTTAAAATAAAATGTTATACAAAGCAACGGCACTGTAGTTGCCGAAAGCAGAAACTGACTAGACGCGTAATGTAGCAGGTCTAATTTGACGGAATAGACGCAACCGATGCAGATACGCTCGACGTATTTTCCGTCAAATATGTACCGACCCATCTGACGGAATAGACGCGACCGATGATACGCTCGACGCATCTTCCGTCAGATATGTTCCGACGCTTAGACTGTAGTAACCAGTGTTGTCGTGATAGCCTCATATTTCGAATAAAGTTAAACCGAAACGGGGAATCTCAAGAAATTATGCAGGAATCGCAACTTAGAGCAGTAGGGCCGCGCTAATTGCAGCATTAATGGTCTGACTCGACCGAAGTTTTACCCTGACGCAGAAATACTGTAGCGTTTGGTACGGTGAGTAATAGTGCGGTAATTCTATTAACATAATTTAAGACCAAATATTTCTTTCTTTTTGCAGATATCGTGGCCCCGGCGAACTAGACAATTCGATAAGTTTTAGTAGTTTTAATAATGTGTCTTTTTAATTTTACAGTCGAAGTATTATAAAATCTGTTAAACTGTAATGTTTATTACGATGTAAAGTTTACTTGATTGGACATGATATTTGGCATTTAGTTGTATATCTTACATACTCCTTCTAAACGCAAGGGTCATTTTAAAGCGGCCGCCTGGCCCAAATGCTACAAAACTACAAATATTCAGTAGGATATATTTAAGCCGTCAGTGTAATTTTAATACAATTTACATTTACTACCATTATATTGTTCACTCATTGAAAAAATCTCTGAATGTCTTACTAATACATAATGAAAGAAAAGGCAATGTGACATTTTAAAGGCCGCTTTACACTGGCAAGATTTCAGAATCGGTCAGAATTGCTATTGGCTTTGACAAATTGTCAATTTTCATTCTATTCAATTGTCTGTCTCCGTCAGACCAAAATGAAAAGAAGCAGTAAATCCTGATGTCCCTTTGAGTGAACAAAAAAATAAAACAGATAACTAATATTTATTTCTAAATGTTCCAACCGAATTCTATGTTAAAACATGAATTAGAAGAATCCTTTGTAAATATAATCTATTTGTTCGGTACTACCTTGGGTGTACTTTTTTATTTGTATAAGATTTAGTATTATCTTATGACTATGAAAATGAAAATCTACTTCATGGGCAGTACTTATTTTTTAATTCTAACACGAAACTCGAAATCAAAACATTTTAGAATGTACATTTTACATTTATATGACAAAAAACAATTCAATTATGGATTAAGTCTCTCTCCCTTGTAACTGGTCCCAATCGTACCGGGTTCCCGATCCAGTTAGATTGACATGTTTTAAAATTGGTGTACAATACGTGTATGAATGTGAAAATCGGTTATCATTGTGGTGAACTGGTGTCGGTTCGTCCTTTACAATTGTATTTTCAAACGTTGCATATACAAACGGTACGGCAAAACAAAGGGTTGTATGGTCAAATATTCTGAATCAAGCACTGATACGAGGGTCAAACTGAAAGTTCTTAGAAAATCAAAAACTGATTACATTAGCCAGTTATTAGTTTTATTATATCTTTTCAAAATATTGTCCATTGACGTCAATACACCGCTGCATGCGATGGAACCACTGGGAAAAGCACTTTGCCCACTCGTCCTTAGGGGTCTCTTCAATGGCATCGCGATACGCAGCCACCGCTTCTTCAGCATTCATAAACCGCTTTCCTTTAAGTTTTTCTTTAATTTTTGGAAATAAATAAAAATCACAAGGCGCGAGGTCGGGGCTATACGGCGGGTGACCCAGTAATTCAACGTTTGATGTCGCCAAATAGTCGATCGTTCGCTTGGCGGTGTGCGACGAGGCGTTGTCGTGGTGAAGGAGGATCCTACTGCGAGGTCGTTTCTCTCGAACTTTTTCCAAGACAAGTGGCAAACAATTGGTAGTGTACCATTCTGCAGAAACTGTTTTTTGATCTTCTAACACAATTGTTGCGAAATGACCTATCCTTCCAAAGAACGAGGCCACCATTTTTTTTCCCGCACTTCGATCTCTCTTCACTTTAGTTGGCAACTCCTCGAAAGGAAACTCCCACTGAGCAGATTGTCTTTTGGTTTCAGGATCATAACAGTAAATCCAGCTGTCGTCACCTGTTAGTATGTCGAACACAGCATTTGAGTCACCTCCGTTAAATCTTTCAATCATTTTACGGCACCAATCCACACGATGGAGTTTTTGAGCCTTAGTCAAATTATGAGGTATCCACCGGGCGCAAAGCTTCCTGACCGCTAAATGTTCGTGGAGGATTTTGTGCACTTGACTCATACCGATGCCTAAGCTTGTCCGAATCTGCTGATAGGTCACTCTTTTGTCAGTCTCTATCATACGCCGCACAACACAGATGTTATTTTCAGTCGTCGCCGTAGAAGGCCGTCCCTCACGTACATCATAAGTGAGATTAGTGCGACCACGTTTAAACTCATTAAACCAGTTGTAAACAGTCGCACGAGATGGGGCTTCATCGTGAAAGGCCAATCGTAGTCTATCATAACTTTCTTGTTGACTTAAATGACATCGAAAGTCATAAAAAATCATTGCACGAAAATTTTCTCGTGTTAAATTCATGTTGACGTGACACAGACAATTTTCAATTTGCCGCCAAATCGTAAAACAAATGACAAATGAATGAAATATATACTCAGTAATATTGGCAAAGAGTTCTATTTTCAAATTTTAGAATATTTTTTTTCTTCACTGTTTATAAGTGGCCAGTTCTAAGAACTTTCAGTTTGACCCTTGTACTTAGGTCTCCCTCAGAATGTGTATTCGCGTTTCTCGAGGGTGCGCTCGGGGTGCGGCTGGCGTTCACTATGTACTACAGAGTGAACGTCGAGCGCACGTATACGCACCACGCACGCTCGAGGAACGCACACGTCTAATGTGACGTCGGCTTATTAGGGTAGGTAGAGTAGGAGATGTCTTTTCTCTTGCTCTAACATCAATAGTCGCTGAGCCTTGCTCACTAACTTCCTTGCTCTGAAATTAGGCGCGAGTTGTTTCATATATCTTACTAGAAGCTGTCCGCAGCTAGGCCCGCTCATTTCTTTTTTATTTACGCTCCCTAAGGGACATATATACTTAGCAAATTTTGGCTTCATGCGCCAGGTAGTTTCGGCTTAGCGTTCTCTTTCAGTCGGTCAGTAATTGAAGAAGTTTATATGTGATCGCCTTGTTTTAGGGGCTTCGGGACAGAAATCCCGGTTAGGGAGACTTGATCTAAACAAATTCTTAATATCAAATCTTATTGAACTCTTTTATATTTGTATTTGCTTTTAGTCTTGTTAAGAGTGCCTGTTACAAATTATTCTTGCATATCGCTGTAAAAATTAACGAAACGCATTGAATGAAAGAAGCTAATTCCACGTGTGGTTTTGAAATGACAAATCTATTATAATTATTATAATTTATATGTCCGTGTACTTCGCGGAGTTTGTTTTGCCATTAAATGTGAGCAGAAAATAAAAAAAAATATACCACAGAGAAAATTAATAAATTTTGCAAAAATGAAAATATTCTTATGAGACTTCCAAAATTAAAGCTTTAGTAATTTTGTATGAAATGCGTATCTAGCATATATACCATTAAGATATTTTAAGATCTCGATAGATGAATATTTCAATATTAGTGATAATATTTTTTGTTAATAAAATGTACGAATTTATCTATCAATTCATGTTACCATGACATTTTCTTAATACAAGACAACTTATTTTGTATATATAGATAACCGTTGATTCTTCAAATTAAATGCCAAACTTTGTCACAAGATGGCATCACTTGACTTACCACTTATATCTAATTATTCTCATGCAATTGACAACATAGGAGATGTATGTTTATTTAAATATAGTGGAATAAGTGAAGTAATATACTGGGTGTATGTATATTTGAAGAACTCTTTATATTTATAACCTCAACCTTACGTATACATTATAAATGTATATCTACTACAAATGTAAAAACGATTGTCTCTATATTATAATTTATGTATTTTTCTCTCATCAACGCCGAATTTCCTTAAGGTATAAATGTGTCGAGCAAGTTCAAAGTTTATTTTAATAGCATTGTATAATATAATATTTTACTGTGTAATTTTAAGTGAAACATATTAGTCTTATAGTAAAGGAGACGTGGAACATCGACCTTCACCGATCTGATAACCAGACGAGACGTATTTTTTATGTAATATAATTTATAAACAAATATGCCTATAATAACTTGCCTATCAAAAAGTGCTCATAGCTATTTTAAAATTCAAGTTAATTGTAATCAACCGCAAATATAACTTTGTCGTTTATACAAACACTATGGAAAACAAAGTTATTTTTGGTGATGAAAAAGCGATCGTGATATTTGGTTAAGTGAAGATAAAGGGTATGTTATGTGGATACCTGAACTACGGGACCCTTAAGGGACTCGCACTTAATCTAATTATTTGATCTTTATTGCTATATTGCTTCCGTGTTCGTTTATTAATTACTAGCATCAGCCTTAACACTTAACATACCCTTTATCTTCACCTATCCAAATATCACTATCACTTTTTAATTTACCAAAAATAACTTTGTTTTCCATAGTGTTTGTATAAACGACAAAGTTATATTTGCGGTTGATTACAATTAACTTGAATTTTAAAATAGCTATGAGCACTTTTTGATAGGCAAGTTATTATAGGCATATTTGTTTATAAATTATATTACATAAAAAATACGTCTCATCTGGTTATCAGATCGGTGAAGGTCGATGTTCCACGTCTCCTCTACTATTATGCTTGTAAATAATAGATAATTATATTGTTCAATAATATCATCAATATGAAAATATATGTATATCAGGTAATAGTTGAGTTTTATTTCTACTTTGACCTTTGTACCGTTCTTATGACCTAAAAAATAGTATCAAAATTGTGCTAGTCTTAAGAAATGAGAGGACATATTCCACCACATTGACTGCTGGCCTCGTAGACGGCCTTTTGCTATGTGCCCCGCAGAGCGTGCCCAGCCTCTCGTGTTTAACGGCACGCAACGCGCATGCAGGTCGAGCGTGTGTCTGTGCTGACGCGACACGCGACATACGAGTTGCTATACAAAAAACATACATGAGTGGTCGTAAGCACATGACTGTGTAGTATGGGATATGATCCACGCGTCGTGTGTTTCAGCAGCACGTTTGTATATTTTTCCCTAAACACGACTGTGTTGGGCTAGCCGCATCGCAAAAACCGACACTTGGTGCGCACCATATAAGTATCCAGCAGTCAATATGTTAACTGGTCACCTTTTTAAACTACTTCGTAAAATTATAAACGACCAGATACATTAAAAGTAAAATAAAAAATATCTAGACTGCCGTGGTCCAGTGGATAGCGTATGCGACTGCTGGTCGGTGGTCCCGGGTTCGGCGAGAGATGTCGTGCGGTGTTCCACAGGGGTCGGTTCTTGGTCCACTCCTGTGGAACATCGGCTACGACTATGTGCTGCGGGGTGCGCTCCTCCACGGCGTCGGCATAGTCTGTTATGCCGACGATACGTTGGTCACAGCCAAGGGTAAGACGCACCGGGCGGCGGCCATACTGGCGACAGCTGGGGTTGCACACGTAGTGAGTCGCATCCGGCAGTTGGGCCTTGAGGTGGCCCTGTCGAAATCCGAGGCCATTTCATTTCATGGGCCTCGGAACAGGCCACCTGCGGGGGCCAACATAATGGTAGGAGGGGTCCGCATCGGTATCGGGACGAGCTTGAAGTACCTTGGGCTCGTTCTCGACAGCCGGTGGGACTTTCACCGGCATTTTGAGCGTTTGGCACCTAGACTCCTGGGGGCGGTGGCCGCTTTGTCAAGGCTGCTGCTAAACCTAGGGGGGCCGAACGCCTCTTGCCGGAGGCTATATGAGGGAGTCGTGCGGTCGATGGCCCTATACGGGTGTCCCATCTGGGCCCAGAACCTGACGGCCCGTAACGTTGGGGCGCTTGGCGCACCGCAGCGCGCCATGGCCGTCAGGATAATTTGTGGCTACCGCGCGGTCTCCTTCGAAGCTGCGACTCTCCTCGCCGGATGTCCGCCCTGGGACCTACAGGCTGGGCTGTTGGCGTCGCTTTATAAGTGGCGCCGCGAAGCTCGGTCACTAGGTGGAGAACCCACGCCTCGCGAGATTGAGGCGCGGAAGGCGGAACTCCGACAGGTCCTAGTGGCGGAATGGCGACAGCGACTCACGCACCCCAGCGCGGGGCTTCGCTGCATCGAGGCAGTGAGGCCCGTACTCGACGAGTGGCTGGAGAGACGACATGGCGCCCTCACCTTCCGGTTGACACAGGTGATAACCGGCCATGGCTGTTTCGGCCGGTTCCTGCACCGTATTGGCCGGGAGGAGACGCCCGGATGTCACCACTGCGGAGATTGCCGTGACCCAGTAGAGGACACGGCGCTGCACACCTTGGCGGAATGCCCTGCTTGGGCATCGCAGCGCTGGGACCTAGTCACGGCGATAGGAGTGGTCGAACTTTCGCTTCGGACCTTGATTCGTTCCATGGTCCGGAGCGAGATGTGTCGCCGCCTCCTTTAGTGAGACGGCGATGTCGATCAAGGAGGCGGCGGAGCGGGATAGGGAGCCCACGCGACCTGTCTCCAGCCGCAGAACCGGGCGTCGTCGCCGGAGGGCGCTCAACGATCTCCGGCCAGCGTGAGTACACGCCAGCGGGCGGCGGGCCTGTTTTTGACCGCCCGCCGTCCGCTAGGCCCGAGAGGCGGCGCACGTGTTCCGCGTGCGCCTCTCGTAGCGTTAGTAGACTACGTCGTTCTTTTCCGCTCGTAGTATGAAATAGGATGTATGAGGACAATTATGATGGAAGCAGATGGATGCATGCGAGGGACGGGGCCTGCTTCGGCGGGCCAGCTCAGGCGGGGTCGCGGCTGTCATGCTAATGTAGATCCCGTGACCCCGCCATTCAATGGGATCGGATAGAGGAACACCGTGGTGGTTTTAGTGGGTAGTCCCGGCGCTTCTCATCGGGGAGTCACCACACTCTCCCTAGACTGAGCCCATTTAGGGGCTCAGCCTGGGGGGGTCAGCCCGTAAATTGTTTGGTTTCCACCATGAGTCAAAAAAAAAAAAAAACGAATTCTCAGTAGCAGCACGCAGTCGGGTGATGTGCCCCGTAACGGAAATAGACTCGCTCCCTATTACGTGGGACTTAAAAATTCATGGCGAAATGTGGGTGTAATATAAATATTATTATTGTATCCCCGAAGGGGATAGGCAGAGGTGTAAACACCTCTGCCTACCCCTTCGGGGATACAGGCGTGAGTCTATAAAAAAATATCCCGAACCCTGTATATGACGACTTGATCGTATCAACCTATAAATATCCACTGCGTGCGACAGGCCTACCCCAAGATTCTCTACATAGACCGACCTTCTGCTGCCCGAATCCCACGATATCACGACTTACCCATTAAAATTAAAAACGCCTATTACAATTTTATAGTTCACTAAATTAACTAAAATCAATAAAATATCGAAATACTAACAAGCAATTAGCGGGCAACGCTGAGGTAACGAGGAAACTGGAAACTCAAAGAAACATTAATACAACAGTTGAGTGGACGTCCAGAATGTTTCCGCGAATATTTTTATTATTTGCCTTGCTTTACTTGACTTTGGGCGAAATAAATACGAAAATAGATGTTGAGAAAAATCGTATGGTGGGCATAGACACCAGTCACGAATTTAAAATAGACAAAGATACTATTATAACACGTAATATGAAATTGGAGAGACGCAACCGTGGGCAGAAACGTAAGTGATTTTTTAGCACTCGTAACGTACACACATCACGCATTACTTACACAAAGTAGCAAATTAGAGCAAATTTTTCTTAATTATATTTATTATATATAGGGCCATTTTTTTTGGAAAATTTGGTCCGAAAAAGTGAACGCGACAAGATTTTTTTTTAATGTCAGGCAGCCCTGCTTTTATCTATTCGTCTACTATTATTCATAAATAACCGGTACCTGCAGATATTTTTTTTTGTTGTAAAGAGTAATTTGGTTTAAAAGATGAAGTGATAAAGATTGAGGAGGTAATGTTGCGATGGTTTGGACCTTTGAAACAGATGAATGAAAGGAGAAATACGAAAGAAGTGTATCAAATAAGAATTAATGGAAATTTCGGTAGGGGACGCCCGATACGACAACCGACGAACGTCCGCCTTGGGACGCTATTTGTAAACAGTTGAAACTAACGAATGTCCACTGAGAGCACAAATAGAGCGATCAAACATTACTGAAATGATTGTAAACGACCTTCCACTCTAGCGAGTCTCAGCTTAGCTCCGCACAGTATGCAGCTCCGCTCCGCATTACTCGTAGCAGCTGCGCTGTCTCACTCCGCGCCAACGGACAGACAGTTCGCAGCCTCGCTCCACTTTCCCCTCGCTCCGGTTTGCTGCCCCGCTCTACCTCAACATGGACACTTAGTCACTTACAGTGGAGAACATGCCAATAAATTAATGTTATGCCAAAGCGATAGCTGATATTCTGTCAAATATGGTAGGTCTAGCGGCGATAGCTGAGTGGAGAGACCGACGGACTGCAACGCAGAGGGTCTCGGTTTCGAATCCACGGCGCGCACCAATGACTTTTCGAAGTTATGTGCGTATTAAATTGTCAAGTATCGCTTGCTGAACGGTGAAGGAAAACATCGTGAGGAACCCTGCATGTCTGAGAGTTCTTCATAATGTTCTCGAAAGACATATGAAGTCTGCCAACCCGCACTTGGCCAGCGTGGTGGACTATAGCCTTACCCTTCTCATGATGAGAAGAGGCCCGTGCCCAGCAGTGGGACAGTATAAAGGGCTGGTGATGATGATGATGGTTGGTCTAGTAAGCGGACCCCTGGCTCCAAAGCGAAAAGGCTTGGATGTAGGTAACTGTATCCCACGCGAGGACGATGATGATGGTGATTGGAGAACGTACTACATATCGTCTGCTACCAATTAAGTAGGTATCATCATCAGCCTTTAACAGTCCACTGCTGGACAAGGCCTCTCCTTTGAAAGGAGTAATTGGCCTACTATACCACGCTGGCCAAACGCTTCTTTTACAGTGCTGTTCTCTGCATAATATGATCCCTCTGTTGGCTCTTACGACACCCATGGGATGATATGGGGTGGTGACATTTCGTATTCTTAATCCGTCACCACACGGACAGCCAATTAAGTATAACTCTTCTTTTTTTAAGCATCTCCTAATAAAATCGAAGAAGAACGCGAACCAGATTGGTCTTACAGCCCGGTCCCCAAAGAAGTGGCATCCCATGTGGCGCAGTTTAAAAAAAACATGACAGAATGCTTGAAAGAAGTTCAAGCTAACGACAAACGGACGGTAAAGCGGCTGTCACCTAAAATGGAATCACCGGTTCACGCAGAATGCCTTATTGCTTGCGTTCTGAAGCGCAATGGCGTCATTCACAACGGAAAAATAAATAAAGGTAAACTTTCAACAGAGTATTACCAACTGAACAATTTCAAGGCATATGAAGAAAAAGAATACCTGTCGCTAAAAGCGATAGCTGTGTTGCTAGCATAATTTATTGCTACTGTTCATCAGTCTCATAAACCTCAAAAATGGCTGAAACGGTTTACACCATTCTTATGTTTAAGTTAGTCTCCATAATCCGTGTTTTAGTTAGCTTAGTAAAATGTTCAAAGCTTTTCCTGACCCAATTAATAACGGAAAGTTGATGTGGATGCATTTTTGTTACTATTTCACGCAAAAACGAATGAACAGATTTTGATAAAACTGCAATAATGTTAAACATTAGATATATAAGTATTCATATACCTTTAGGACCCGCGGGCGGAATCTAGTCATTATGCTTTTTACATACATACATACATAGACTCACGCCTGTTTCCCGGAGGGGTAGGCAGAGACTACGGAACGCCATTTGCAACGATCCTGACATATCTCTCTTGCTTCATATGATTTTTATTATCACCTTAAATAATATTTTCTTTAAATAATTACAGATAACTTACTAACACTAGTGAGCAGATTTTACTCTAAGGATACAAAATTAATGAAAAAACTCGAGAAGAATTTGGATCGGTGTATTGAAATGAGTGTCCACTACCAAGACGAGTGTCTGTTGGCCTCGCACCTTAACGAGTGCACTAACGAACTCATGGCAAGCAACAAACACAAGATTTCTATCAACTATTAAAACAAATTGCTGAAATATAAATTTAGTTTGTTTTTACCGTGTTCAGTTACTTATCAAGCTGGTCATTTTGACCTTTGTACCGTTCTTATGGCTTAGAAAATAAGTATCGAAATCGTGCCGCAACTGTCAAGTTTGACTTCAACTTCAATTTTGGTTAAAATGGCTTCAGCGGTGGGTTTGATGATTTTGCTAAGAAAGCGCGTGTAACACATAAACTTACATTCATGTACTTATTCAATTTCTAAGGTGGCGAATACACAGACGTGCCCGCGAGCAAGGCCGCAGACATGTCCCCTGCACCTCGTTTTAAAAGTTTAAGCAATTTAATGCAATCAGCATCTTGCGAGGCATAAATCCTTTACTAACATACAATATAACGCACACGGAGGCTTAAAATTAAATCAAATCCATTGTCGAATCTAGCACAAGCATTGCTTAACTTGGGACTAGACATATACAGTGTATGTGGTAGAATACATATATAAAACAATAATTGGCTTATCACACAAAATGTACTCTTAGCCGACGAGCATGTACAGTGAGGTTAATGTAGGTTGAGAAAGAGGCGTGTTTGTACTGTAGCATTTGGCGTTCCATAGTGTCTTCCTACCCCAATGATATAAGTACCTATATATAGAGACAAAGTATAGTTCAGTGGCAGAATCAAAACTAAGAGGCTCGGCGCAGTGTTGAGCTACGTTGACGTTGAAATTTCTATGCGAGTGGTATCCTCATCGATTGATTCATTCGGGTGTCACAGATGCCAGTGGAACTAAAAATCAACAGCATCCTCGGTCATCAGTATACTCACCTCCATCAGGTGCGGTCGTTACATGGAATTCCAGGGCTGGCAGTTATGGAAGGTCCAGGATTCTAGTCCATAGCAGTTTATATGTATATAATACTAGTAGAGTAAGATTTCAGAGCCGCCACACCTTACTTATTTTCTCAGAAACGAAATGTATAGAATAATGTAGCGTTAGTACCTATCTGCTATAAGTATACGCATACTTGCTAGCTTGAATCGTGGGCCAATTTTTAGTTATACCTAAGGTGCTAAAGGGCCTCGGGAACAATTTCTATACATTTTATCGATAGCTAGATATTTTGGAAACTTTAAGCGTCTGGTAAAAATTACCCCCGCCGAAATGAGTGACTGCGACAGCATTATTTATACTTAATTTTTTCATAATATTTTCTAAATCGTACATAAAAATCAGCACTGAGAATTTAAGAAAAGTAAGTACTATGTTTACCTAACTTTAGCACCTCGTACCTAAAAATTGGCCCACGATCCAAGCGAACAAGTATGTGTACCCTCAAGACACACACCAACACTACATTATTCTATACATTTCGTTCCTGAGAAAATAAGTAAGGTCTGGCGGCCCTGGGAACTTGGACTATACAGAGAGTACTTCATATACAGGTTGTTTCATAACCCCCCGTCGGATCAATGAAGGGTTGTAGAGTAGCGTGAAATGATGAGGTATTTGTCATTATTTCCTGGAAATTCAAGATAAAATTTTCTCATGTAAATTTAATTAATTTTAAATAATATCATATCAGATTACCCATGGCAACACTGAAGACTCATAAATCGTAATAGCTAGGTATCTACCTAAAGTTCATAAAGTTCGAAAGCGGCGCCTTTGAGTGCATAGGCCAGCCGACCGCCTCCTTTGACAAAAGCCGCCGTCGCGAGTCATCGTCCTTTACACGTGCCAAGTATTATTTTAGGTATAACAGATTTTATGCACTTGATGCAACAGCTGATCTCTTGCTTCGATGGTGTAGGTAAAACAAAACGCAGTATTTAGGTTGTCTGTTTGTTTCGTGCGAGTGCGTGGCCAACTCTGGTGTCAGTGTTTTCAGACTGCCCGAAGGCCTACGACATGGCCTAACGATTCTTTGATTCGGCTTTACGTTCCGTCGGAAACCCGGTAGCGCTCTCATGTAATGTCACACGCGGTCACCCATCTAAGAGAAGACTTTTGAAAGCGTTGCTAGCTTTGCCGACCTATTATGATCGCCAAGCCAAGTCGTGCTATGGCTATGACGCGACGGTACATACCTATGTTAATAACAACTTTTTAATTGGTTTAATCTTACGTAAGTAGGTGCCTACCTTAAATTGATAAAAATATCAACATGCTGTAAGTTGCTACGGCCATTCTCCGCATGTCCTCCGCTCACGTCCAGACACTTACGGCACCTTTGCACCATATCTGAACACACACTACCTACTTAACACTCCTGGGCTTAACACTCCTAGTCCTGGCACTTTGAAAAGCTGCAACGATGCGAGCACCGGACTGAAGCCGTTGAAACGCGTGTACCGACGGCACGGGAAGACGGCCCGTAGTCTAACATACCGTTGCTCGTACTCCCTACGAGCTCCTGCATAATTACATTCACTCCTACCTAAACACATCAACATGTTAAAATATTCAGGGTTTGAATACGACATACCTAAAGAATTTACTATTTCACAATTTAGAGATCCGGAAGTCTAATCAAAAGGAATGCTCGCGAAAGACTGACTACTGAGTGGTCAAGTAGGCAAAGTGTTAATAATTCGTAAATCAAATAGGTAAATAATTAGAGATGTAACCAATGATATTCATTGGAGTAATATTTGTATCGATATTTTATGTTATTGTTTACCTGGTACAATATCGGTAGGTAAACCCCTAAAATGTTAGCTTTGTGTAATTGCATGTTTTTATGTACTGTCATTCGATAAAATATTCCATGGATAAGACCAGTATCAGTTTATTTGAGGGTACTGACTGACTCCCCGTAACGACTGTCAAGGATCTTCATGACTGTTGGTCCGACGGTTTGACATCCTCTTCCGAGACACGGGCAAACAATTTATTACGCACGTAACTTCGAAAAGTCTTACTAACTTATTATGTACCATTATTGATTGGCACCGTGGAATCGAACCAGATACCCTCTGCATGGCAGTCCGTTGGTATAGCTACTAGGCTATTGTTACCAGTTTGTAACATGTCACGTTAACATTAAATAAATCGATATTATCTGTTGATCGTAAACATCACTAGATCGGTACGCAAAGGTGTACGGCAGCTCGCTTAGCGGTAAAATTGCACTATTTTTTAAAAGGCGGCATGCCCTTTGATACGGAAAGCGGCGAAAGCCGACGATATTTTAATAGAATTAATAGAATCATCTGTTGAGGGGAGTGTTGTTAGCTTAGAGAATTTTCCCCAAATTCGGGGTAATGTTTCTCCATAGTACTATGATAAGGAAATAAATTCTGTTGTTTTATGATGAGATAGATTTTTTTCATTATTTTTCCTGGTATGTTTGACAAGTCAGTAATATGTCCTTTCGGGATCGGACGGGGGTTATGAAACACACTGTATATACATATAAATATATTACTAGAGGATGGCCGCAGCTACGCACGCCCTTTTTTTACTTTGTTGCCGATACCGTGGGCATTTCGTGAAATTCCTTCTTAGTGCACCGCTACGATTTACAAGGAACATACGAAAAAGAAGCCAATTCTGACAAATTAAGGATGTGCGAATTTTAATGTAAGAAATCTTTCTGCTTTTGTTAGGAAATCGGCTCATATTTTTTCACTGTTCTAAAAGTGGACTATAATTGTGTCATTATCGAAAGGTAATGAATTCTTAGTGCTTTTAATTAATTTGTACTTCAAGTGTAGCACATATATATATATATTTTTAATTAATTTTGATTTTCAGAAAATCACCCAAAAAAGTAAAATTTCACAAAGGACCCTTTATTTCTAAATTATCGAACATTTTAACCGATTTTTTTGTTTATATCAATTGCTATTTAACAAGCTTTTCAAAAAGTAACAATTTAGAGCCAAAAAGTGAATAGTTTATTTTTTCTATTATTTTGATCACAAGGTGGAAAATTTCAAAAAAATCCTTAATGCTCGATATTTCAGAATCCGTTAATTTTGGACTGCTACTTGACGAGGGTCAATTTGTTGCAAATGACCTCAAATACCTATTATATTTGAGGTCATTTCCTTTCTATTCCTTTTTCCTCCTTCAAGGTCGAATTACTCTGTATATAAAATTCTTGCGTTACTTACTGACAGACAATGCACAGCCAAAACCATTGGGCTCTAGAATAAATTTGGCATGTATTATGTTCCTTCGGTAGCTGAAGGGTGTAATAAGAAAGGATTGCCCGAAATTCCCTCGGGATTGACACGAAGGCCTACGATATCGTCTAGCGGTTCTTGTCTTGAGACAAGACGACTTTACATCCTACGATAAGTTATTTTTAATCGCGTCTAAGGGCCGCTTTAAACTCGTTATGTTGTCGTTCTTATCCATAGAGGTCAACATGTCGTCCACACATCTCAGTCTGTATATATAAAACTACAGAATCCCCGCAGCCAAATGCCCAAGCTTTATTTTTTAATTTTCTTCCCGATACCCTGGGAATTTAGGGAAATCTTTTCTTAGTGCTCTGCTGGCATATCGGTGGTAACCCCGAGCAATCTAAATTGGTCAATTGCGTTTCGGTACGCAGCATCGCTCTCTTTCGCTTTCTCGACATTCATTAACCTCGTCATGCATGCTCGTGGGTTATGGGTACCTTTAATATGGCCGTATTTAGTGACATAAGTCAACGTTAAAAGAAATATCGCAGTGATAGCCAAGTGTAGAGACCGACGGACTGCCACGCAGATGGTCTCAGATTCGAATCCACGGCGCGCACCAACGACTTTAAGTCCGTATTAAAATGTCAATTATCGCTTACTTAACGGTGAAGACAACATCGTGAGGAAACCTGCATGTCTGAGAGTTCTCGTTAGTGTTCTCGAAAGACATGTGAAGTATGCTAACCCGCACTTGGCCAGCGTGGTGGACTATGGCCTTACCCTTCTCATAGTGAAAAAGAGGCCCGTGCCCAGCAGTGGGACAGCATATAGCGCTGATGATGATGTTAATTTGGATTACAGAATAGGATCCTAACTCGGCCATGAGCTTATTTGGTTTTATGCAAGATGGTGCTGATATTCTGCTAGGGCTTCAATGGCATATTAAATATGCATATGAATTAATAGATATACTTAGTGTGCTTGTCACGAGGTGTTTCCTGATTTTTTTCATATGCAAACTACCATACGCATTACCTGATGGTAAGAGATTACCGTCACCCATGGGCACAAGCAACACCACAGGAGTCACAAGTGCGTGGCCGACCCTTTGAGTTAGGAAAGGGAATAGGAGGAGAAGTGGGATGAGGGAGAAGGAATACTTACGGGATGGGGTCTCCGGCACTTTTACTCACCGAGTGAAACGCAACAGTGTAGGTACTGTTGATTTACATTGATTTCTCTGAGTAGCATTTCGCCGGACGAGCCGGCCCATTAATGCTGCCATCAGCAAAGTTTTACTACCTATAGTCAACGAATTAAGATGTGAGAAAATGCACAGTTTTTATGGGCGCTCTGAGGACAAGCTTCCTGCGACCAAATTGCCGCCTGGTGGCGTGGCAGTCGTTCCCCCAGTGTATCTTAACTACGAGAGCGAGAAAGACGGATATTCTTCCTTTGTATAAGAGAGACGGAGAACGACGCGAACGCCCCCAACTACGAACTAAACTGAGGGCAGACTCCACTTGGAATCCGCACTCGAAATCCTCAAGGTCTGCGCTTCTATTCTTACATCTGAATTCGTTGCTATAGTGTCTGCGTGAGCTGTTGACGCACAACGAGTGTTGCGAAGTATTCTGTTACTGAAGGCCCTTCTTCATCAAATCCTGTCGTTAAAAGTCCCGATGAAAGATACCCTCTAGGGTAGGATTCGGAGTTTGGTGTTATACGCATATTGTCTATAGAAGCTACTAGCTACTAACTTAGTAGTAATAATACACAGCATTATTGCACTGTATTTATTGTACACTAGATGATGCCCGCGGTTACACCCGCGTTATTTAAGGCTACTGCTCCGCTCCCGTGGCTCATAGCGTGATGTTATATAGCCTATAGCCTTCCTTGATAAATGACCTATCTAACACTGAAAGATTTTTCAAATCCGACCGGTAGTTCCTGAGATTAGCGCGTTCAACCAAACAAACAAAGTCTTCAGCTTTATATATTACTATGAGATTATAACTTAGGAAGTCGGTATTGTGAATGTCCATCGGCTTCAGTAAACGCAGCCGCAAGACAAAGCTCATAAAGTATTTGCAAAAAAAAAAAACAGAATTATAATATTTATTTTATTTTTGATATTCAAAATTACTATAAAGTCACTGCTCGCAGATAAATTCTCGATCTTTAGTACAGCCGTAGTTATCAATCTTCCCTGACATACGAATAACACCACAATCGTACGCGACGCCTACCGCGACGTCTGGTTCGCCGTAATGCCAAACGTGGTATAAATTGGTCAAGTCTTTGCCTGAAATAAGAATATTACAGTTTAAAAAGTCTGCATATACACGGCGTCAAAAGACCCGAGAAGAGAGAGAATCAAACGAGGAAACGAAAAAATTTGGGCTTATAATATTGATAAGCCGCAACGTAAAGCGCGCGCGTTCAATGCTCGTGATACCTACCTACGCATGGGTGCATAGGACATGTTTAGGACAAATTGGCGCCAGAAAGGCATCGAAGATAAAAAAATATTATAGTGACTTTGAACCTTAATACCCCTGGAAGTATGTAGTAATTTTCAAGGTATAGTGCATTGGTAAAAATAATTCATAATTATTGGTACAATATGGGATATAAATTTTCGTTAAGGGTCTTGATTGCTGGTTCCGGCGATCGCACGCTAAACACGTACGTCAACGTCCTCCGCGAAAAAAATGTGCAATTAGTGCAAAACAGTGTTAAGTACAAGATAACGCCACATTAACTTACGAGTAATCAACAAGAAGCACTATTGTGTAGTGATCACAGTGTAACAATTTTGTTTTGATGAAAAACTTCAAACTAATTTTAACAACATAACCTAAACATCAAATTCATAGACTAGAGACAGTCTTCAATTACCCACATAACAAACACAACAAGTGTCATCAAGTGACAAGTGACATTTGACGTTGACATTAGAAAGTAGTGTTGCCATTAACAAAATTAAAACACCCCCACGTCAGTGTTGCAAATAATATAAGTGAAAATTACCAATATCATGGATCAAAATATGGAGTTGTTATTGGCAAAATTGGACGAGAAATTGTGTCAAGAAACTGTAGATATAACAACTTCAGTGACAAAGAATGTTATGGAGGCACTGGATACCAAACTCAAAATACTAACAGAAGAAAATACAATACTAAAGAACAAAGTATCAACTCTGGAACAAAAACTTAGTATTATAGAAAAAGAGAAACGAAAGCATAACCTGGTTTTCTTTGGAATTGAAGAGAAAGGGAAAACAGAAGCTGAACTGGTGGACTTCATACAATACAGAATCGGACGGCAAAATAACACAAAAAATCGCCCCGTTGTCGTCTTCTATCTCAGCCATATGGAAAAAACATTTGATTTGAACTAAGCTACCACCAGGTATTTATATTAAGGAGGACTTCCCTAAAGAAGTGTTAGAGAAAAGAAAGGAGCTACAGCCACAATTAGAAGAGGAAATTAAGAAAGGAAACTGTGCTTATTTAAAATATGATACACTCATAGTGAAGAAAAACACAGAGAACACCCGAGATAGCCGGAAGAGAGAAAATTCAAACTCACCTAACTGCTCAACACAGAAGAAAGTTTGCACAAAGGACAATAGTTTAATTAATATATAAGCAATATAAGATAAGCAAACCAGTGGCAAAAGAAATTTTAAAACCTAATATCCTTAACTATGTGGAACGAGGAAGATCACCTTCACTGGCTGGGCAGTCAAAAAACTAGCAACTGTTACCCACACTCGGACCCAAGACAAAACAAAACTTTCGCTGCCAAGAACCGGACAATTAACAGGAAAACAATTTGAAACTCAACAATTACAATGTCTCCCAACACGGCTGGTCACCGCGGGAGTACTAGACCAATACCCTCCAACTGAAAAGAAAACAATTCGAGAAAATCGTCGCCACTTAATCAACTAAGATACATAGCCACACTCAATACCTTGACACTGAGAACTAATGAGAGTCTGGTTGAGCTGACCCTAGCATTAAAAAATGTGAAATGGTCAATTGTGGGATTAAGTGAAGTTCAACGCCTGGGAGAAAACATTGAGGACCATGGTGACTTTATTTTATACTATAAAGGTGACACTCCAGGCCAATACGGTACAGGGTTTTTAATAAAAAATGACCTAAGACCCCACATTGATGAGTTCATTGGAGTATCCGAACGAATTATTGTACTCAACCTGAAACTACCACCCAGCAACGATATGTGGTCACTCATATAAATCTACTCTCCAACAGAACAAGCCAGTAACGCAGACATTGACTCCTTCTATTGTAGACTGGCAAACGCAATAAAAGATCATGCCCATAAAAACTTAATAGTGATGGGAGACTTCAATGCAAGAATTGGAAAAAGAGGAAATGGGGAGGAGATAGTATTAGGGCCAGACTGTACAGGGAAGAGAAAAAGAAAGGGGGGAAAGCTTGTACAATTTGCATTCGAACACCAACCTTAAAGTATTAAACACCTTATATAAAAAAACAAAAAATAATATATGGTCATGGATGGTCACCTGACGGCCGTACGAAAAACGAGATAGATTTTATTCTTACCAACAAAAGTATGCTATTTCAAGACTGCAGTGTCATCAATAACCTCAATTTCAACAGCAATCATAGAATGGTTAAAGTCAAATTGCAACTTAAGTTCAGAAAATGCAGACCATTTAAGACAAAAAAAGTCACAAATGCAACACTGAAAATAAGGAAAAACTGAAAGCAATTGCAAGATTTCATAGAAAAAACAAAATATTTAAATACACAAAGCAAATACGATGAGTTTGAAAAAGTGTTGAAAACAAAAGAGAAAAGCAACCCAAGTAAACAACATAATTCAACAACATGGCTTACAGACAAGACTTAAGAAATGATGAAAATCAGAGCCGAACTGATATCCACACCAGTAAAGACTAAAACTATAAGAAAAGAAATAGCTGAAATAAGTAACCAAATAAAAAACCAGCACCGCCGCTATTAAAATTGGTTCATTGACAGGACCATCCTTCCGCATCAGAAAAGGAGTCAAGCAAGGAGACCCACTATCCCCAAAATTAATTACGGCTGTACTAGAGGATGTGTTCCAAAAGCTGACAACAGGCTGGGCGGAAAGGGGTGTTATGTTTGGTGACAAAAGATTGTCCAATCTCCGATTTGCCGACGATATTGTCCTCTTTTCGTCAACAGCTTTCGAGATGACACAAATGCTGGAAGACCTTTGTATGGCTAGCCTAGACGTTGGACTCCAAATGAACATGGCAAAGACCAAGCTGATGACGAACACCATACATCGTAGAATCGTAGTGAGAGGTGGGGAGGTAGCATACGTCGATGAATATATCTATCTTGATCAAATAGTCTCTTTCCAGGCAAGACAAAACAAAGAAGTCACTAAACGCACTGAAAATGCCTGGAGGACCTATCGGGCCATGAAAGATCTGATGAAGGGCAATCTTCCTCTTTCCCTTAAGAGGCAGATCATGGACGTCTGCATTCTCCCCATCCTCACATATGGCTGTCAAACTTG
Organism: Euclidia mi; assembly: GCA_944739405.2. Classification (NCBI taxonomy): domain Eukaryota; kingdom Metazoa; phylum Arthropoda; class Insecta; order Lepidoptera; family Erebidae; genus Euclidia; species Euclidia mi. Next base: position 51,027,311 of record OX123195.2, read on the forward strand.
GTCCTTAACAAAAGAACAGAGATCCACGCTCGAGGTGTGCCAAAGAGCGATGGAACGGAGTATTCTGGGTCTCAAATTGACAGACCGGATAAGGAATACAACTATCCGTTCCATCACAAACATCGTCATGTCACTCGAAAAGCTGCCACGCTAAAATGGAGCTGGGCAGGACATATCTGTCGTATGTCAGATGACAAATGGCCCAAATTAACAACTCTATGGACCCCCTCAAACGGCAGACGACATCACGGCAGGCCAAGACGGCGATGGCGGGATAAACTAGACTCCTTCAAAAAGGATTGGTTCCAGGAGGGAGGAGATAGGGACTTGTGGAAGAAGAATGGGGAGGCCTTTGTCCTGCAGTGGGACGTTACAGTCTCATAAAAAAAAAGTAACCAAATAAGGCTAAACATGAGAAAAGACCGCAAAAGACACAGGCTCAAAATACTGAAAAGGTGCATTGAGAAAACTGGTGGTATTAAAAAAGCAACTAAACAACTAAAAGAAACAGTCTGCTGGATACCTAATATCTCTGATAAAAATCACAAACACAAAACTCGACGCCCAGAAATTATATCAATAGCAACAAACTTTTTTCGAGATTTATACTTAACCAAAAACATCAACCAAGCAGTCTACCTAACCGGAGGAGACGAAGTACCTCTTATATTGTCTGAAGAAGTAGAAAAAGCTGTGAAAACCCAAAAGAAAGACAAGGCTTCTGGCTCTGACGGCATCGACAACGAATTCCTTACTGAAAATATATGCGATCTTGTACCAATTCTTACGTACCTATTTAACGAAGTCATGCAAAACGAAACAATACCCGACCAGTGGACAAATTCAACTATAATACTGTTACACAAAAAAGCGATAAAAACAACATAAACAACTATAGACCAATTAGCCTAATATCGAACATTTACAAAGTGTTTGCTAAGGTCATCTTAAATAAAATAAACGGAACTCTGGACGAAAACCAACCGCGAGAGCAGGCGGGTTTCAGGAGTGGATACTCGACCCTAGATCATATCCACACAGTGCGACAACTGTTCGAAAAGGGTAAAGAATTTAATATAACCTTCTACTGTTGTTTTGTTGATTACACCAAGGCTTTTGATTCATTAGAACATGAGAAGATATGGCAAGCACTTCTAAATCAAGGTGTTGAAAGAAAGTATATCAGAATCCTTAAAAGCATCGATGCTAAGAGCAGAGCCAAAATCAAATTGGAAAGGGAAGGAGAGGAAATAAGAATAAAAAGAGGAATCCGCCAGGGTGATCCAGTCTCTCCTAAAGTATTCCCAGCGGTACTAGAGGAAATCTTTCGACATTTCGATTGGGGCAGTAATGGATTGCTTATTAATGGGGAGAGTCTATCGCATCTGAGATTCGCAGACGATCTTGTAATAATTTCACCATCGAAGGAAGGGCTGCTGACAATGTTAAACGACTTGGAAAGAGAGAGCCGCAAGGTTGGACTTATAATGAACCTGCAAAAGACCAAAGCCATGACAAACGGATAGGAAGAACCTATCTATGTAAACAACAATCTTATCGACTATGTAAGCGAATATATTTACCTTGGTTAAATAATATCCCCCACAGATACAACATCCAAAGAAATTGACAGGCGCATAGCGAATGCGTGGAAACAGTTTTGGAGCATGAAAGAAATTATCAAAAACTCAAAAACACAGAAATTAGTATGTTTATAAAACGTAAACTGTTCAACACATGTATATTGCCTGTGCTTACATATGGCTGCCAGACCTGGGCACTTAACAAATCGCACTACAGGCTACTCGAGACTTGCCAAAACGCTATGGAAAGGAACATGATGGGGTAAAGCTTATCAGACAGAATAAGACTTTCTACTATAATATCCCCCACAGATTCAACATTCAAAGAAATTGACAGGCGCATAGCGAATGCGTGGAAACAGTTTTGGAGCATGAAAGAAATTATCAAAAACAAAGAAATTAGTATGTTTATAAAACGTAAACTGATCAACACATGTATATTGCCTGTGCTTACATATGGCTGCCAGACCTGGGCACTTAACAAATCGCACTACAGGCTACTCGAGACTTGCCAAAACGCTATGGAAAGGAGCATGATGGGGTAAAGCTTATCAGACAGAATAAGACTTTCTACTATAATATCCCCCACAGATCCAACATTCAAAGAAATTGACAGGCGCATAGCGAATGCGTGGAAACAGTTTTGGAGCATGAAAGAAATTATCAAAAACTCAAAAACACAGAAATTAGTATGTTTATAAAACGTAAACTGTTCAACACATGTATATTGCCTGTGCTTACATATGGCTGCCAGACCTGGGCACTTAACAAATCGCACTACAGGCTACTCGAGACTTGCCAAAACGCTATGGAAAGGAGCATGATGGGGAAAAGGTTATCAGACAGAATAAAACTTTCTACTATAAAGGAATATACAGGAACAAAAGATGTCACAACTACAATTAGAAAACTCAAATGGAAATCGGCAGGCCATACCATCAGAGGCAAAGATAAATGGTCAAAAATTGTAATGAACTGGTTAACTAGTAACAGAAAAGGAAGCAAGGTAGACCGTTCAGAAGATGGGTTGACGAAATAAGTCAGAGGCTGGAAGTAGATGGACATGCACAACCAAAGAGCGAGAAAAATGGAGACAGTTGGAGGAGGCCTTTGCCAAAAGGCAAACAAACACATTGTAGGGATAGAATATTGTAATATAAATAATAAAAATCGAATCTAATGAACATAATAATTAATGAATATAATATTATTAATATGCATGTAATGTGATGAATTTAATGTTGTCTGAATAAAAGGCTTAAATAATAAAGGTCTTGATACACCGTGTATAATCTGATATCCCACAGCTGAAACTGTTAGGCGCAAGAGGCTGAAATTTGGCATAATCTTTGGGCACTATAAGGGTAAGGAGGGCTTGCCTATATTCTTACGTATCCAGTTAATATAAAAAAAATACGCGGGCATCCCTTAGTCTTGTATAAAAGTGATGTAGGAAATTATCGTTCAATGTGCTCACATCAGTCTGCATTCACATTTACCGGCACTCTTATTTAGGTACTTAAATACAACGATGTAGATTATTGTAGATAATTAAGTAACCTACCGTTAACAGCTTGCCAGCGGCCATTTGTCATCTTTCGAAGTCCAATAAAAGTATAGGGATAATCGTCAATTAGGCCCAATTGCTTTAGAGTGAGAGCCTCGGTTGCATCGTCAATAACGACCAAGTGTGCGTCTTCAGCCTCGCACGTCGCTTTCGCATTGTCCCATGTTTGCGTTTTCCTGTGTATCTTGTAGCAGCTGCCCGTATTCTCGTAGTAAATGTATCCTGTATTGATTAACAATATCTTTAGATCTAAATTAAGGTGGGTTGTGAGAAAAGCTGCTCTGCTAGGTTATTTTGTCATATATAAAATCGACAATGACTGCCGACCGCAGCGTCAAATGAATGCCTGCGATGTGAACTAACGATTACTATAATAGTAGAAGGAAAGAGGAACCCACCACGCGCCCTGGGATTGACCACCACATCTATTGCAGAAGAAAAAGGTTGACAAAACCGATCTCCTCTAATGACAAAAGATATATAGACGACCAGTTTGCGGGGCAGGAGTGTAAACGACTGCTACACCGAATCAAGTCCAAAATGTGTGCGTGAACATGGATGTTTGTCTTGGACTGGGTTTTTCTATGTACAATATTTATAGGTATGTATTTACAAAAAGAAATGTATATATGTATGTTTATATGGATAAATATAAATATTTTTTTGTAATATGGTTATATATTTATATATGGATTGATATTCTTAATCTGAAATAAACGTTTTACATACAATATGGATACTAGATAATGATATCTAGTACCCATAGTACAAGCTCAGCTTAGATAGGGATTAGATGGTGTTGTGTGTATGGCGTAGAATATTATTGTTAAGTAAATAAAATTATGCGCAAATAATTGTGTGAATATTTATGGCAATAGGCTCGCCCCCCATTACATTGGGACGAAACATAACTGGCGAAATGTGGGTGTATAATATACCTCTGCCTACCCCTCCGGGGATAAAAGGCGTGAAGTTATGTTATGTTAGAATCATGCGGTAATGGGTTGTAGGAAAATACCTGACGCACAGTATCCCGCTCTATGCGCCGACTACGTATGCTTCAACACGTGTTTCGCCTCTGCACGAGCCATCCTCAGGACCGATGGGCAACCCCTGAGCGGTACGCAAACAAAATAATTCAGAGCAAAGGAGAACCGTTGAAGTTAGTTTGTTCGTTTAGTGGTGGGTTCCTCTTTCCTTCTATTAGTATACAATGGAATTCCGCCAAGTAACACCTGTTTCAATCAACTATAACGAAGACGACGCTATGCCTGAGCAGCTTATGTGCCTTCCGAAGCATGGTAGCGCTTTGATATTAATGTCACTCAAACCCATCCATATGATGACTTTGAGAACTTTGCTTAACTTTGGCGATCTATTACAAGAGCCAAGTCAGTCACACTACGTGCACAGACACCGTGATTACTAGACTTTTTTTCTGTTTAGGTACTATTTTCCTCCTCAGAGTATGGTATATTAGAGTATGGTATATGGTGGTAAAAATGCAACAGGTAGTATTAAGATCTAGCTTTATCCTGTTTAGCTATATCCAAACATTATACTCACCGGCTGTTTTACATGTACGAGTTACATTCATAGGTTCCGTCTCGTGCTTATAACACGCATACGGCAATCGCGACGTGCACTGCTCGACACGTATTTCTTGGTGGTTCATACTCAAGCACTCTCCGTCATCTAGATCCAACCGCTGGTACATGTCAGTCACCGGCATGTCTTCGAATAGCATACCTGAAATTGAAATGCAATCAGAATTATTACAGAGCACTGCAATCTGGAGATCTATTATAACCATGACAAATAAATGCTTTAGATAATTATATACTAACCATCTACAGATACAAACATACTATCATGGAGCCTTGCGTCAACACCTATGAAGTGCGAAGCATCTTGGAACAATGTCTGCAGTTCCTTTTGCAGTTCTTTGGTTATAGGAGATGCTAGAACGGCTTCTGGAAAAAAGCAAATGACAAATTTAAATAGTCTTCCAAAATTCTTCCTTAGGTATGTCAGAAAATACACAAGCTGATGTAAATATCTGCTTGCTATTTGCAATAATTTATTAACTGAGTGCTTTTGACGATTGAAATATATTAGGTATTTTAATCAAAGATGACGTATCTAAGCTAAGAAAGGCTGTATGAACCATGTACGAGTATGAACATTATAACATAGTAAAAACAGAATAGTAGGTTAGCTAAGGCCGCTCGGCGAGTTAATTGCCTACTCTTGCGATGACACACGGGTTGTCACGTGTTTACACCGCGGCGCCGGCTTTGTCGGCGCGTGCGCTTTTTCGCCGTTTTTTTAAGTGATTGCGCTGAATACTACAGAATTTAAGCTTGCATATATTTTTTTTCAAATACCTACTGACTAGCTAAGCGTTATATAACTATCTAAATGCCCTTTATAGCGAGAAAAATGTAACAAGTTTAATTTACTGTCGTTTAACACATTGTATAATATTAATAACGTTTAGGACAAAACTGAATGTACATAAACAATTCGAGCGGGCGAGCAGTGTAGTACCTACATGAATACGCGCGATCAGACGCGCGGCGCATCCCTTCGCCGAGCTTGCCGCGCTCGTGAGATTGTGTGCGTGAAAAGTGTGTGCGTACACGGCGCCCCGGCGACTCACGCGTACATTCAAACCAGCGCGGCCGCGGCGGTCGATTTGTATGAAGCTATCTTACTATTTTGTTTTTACTATGATTATAATCTCTAGGAAAATAAAAATACTAACAGTTGTGCTCATCGAACGTTGGACTCTTTAATAAAACAAGCATTCGTTTTACTCCGACATAATCTTTAGAAAGAATATATACCTATAAACCACAACTTATTACTGATGGTGATTTCAACCTTGTGCTCTTAGATATAAGAGCGTATAGTAGCGTTAGCGTGCGCAGTACCTTCCCTCCTGCAGCGCTCCCGAGCTTCGTCCCAAGACGCCAAAGTCTTATAGCTCCTTAATGAGCCGCCGATGCTGGCTATCTGTTGATACGTGCCCTGCGCTCCTTCTGTGAACATTCATTTAACTTGTCAGATACAGAAAAGAACCAAGCTTTACATACCTATGTGTGGAGACAAAGGTAAGAGTGAATGTAATATTGGCAATGTGAAAGATATTGATAAAGGATTTGGCATCTATTACATTCTGTGTGAGGTTTCAAGTGGATAGTGAATAGGTTTCTTATATATACACACACACACACACACACATATATATATATATATATATATATATATATATATATATATATATATATATATATATATATATATATTAGTAAGTAAGTAAAGTAAGTAAAACATTTATTGACACACCAAATACAACGCACAATACAAAAAATACAACACAAACAGCTAGGTATACAATTCACAATACAACAAATACAAGCACAGCTGTGACATAATATACATATGTATAATACATAAACATCAATATTGCATTGTGACTGTACGTCGCAGTCGATGTGCCAGTACGGTACACAATCAGCTTGTGATCGGTCGTGGCGACACGATCGCTGTTCTTCCTTGCACACCGTAAGTGACGCGGTGAACATGAAACTTGTATGGGTACAATAAAATTATACATATTATGAGTAAATATTTCCGTAACATTCTGTAACAAGCATGGACCGTACACCATGTCGCAATAATTAAATTTTGATAGGACGAGGCTCTCAACTAATCTTCTCTTTAATTCTATGCTGAGTAAATTTCTTTTGCGGTATGTAGGGCCATTTCGCCTGTTCGCGTCCATCCCCCTATTCGCGTCCATTTTGCGGAACTCCCTTTAAAAATACTCGGAAATAAGTATACTAACACACTAATAAAATGAAAAGTCAGTATCGCCAATACCTCGACGTATAAGAGACACGCACAAATAGACAAAAGTTCCGTGCGCCCAGCTTATCCTGTTTAAAAAAATTAGTTAATCTCGGTTGTTCAACAAAAGAGTGCACATGCGCGGGATATAAATAAAAAATAGTGTGCAGCGGCGTGTTTGACGGTAAGTATTTTATTGTTTTATGTGAATTTTAGGATACATAGCTGTTTCTAGACATTAATAATGAAAAGACGAATATTATGAATTATGAATTAGCTTGTTTTTTTATAGTTTACAATTAAAATAAGGTGGACGCGAATTACTACACCGAATTTATAAAACTTCCACTTTGCGTCCACAATGGACGCGAACTCGTCTATTTATGATTTCTTTAGTTGTTTATTTTTATGTGATTAAAATATGAGAGAGAAATTGGGATTTTGTTAATATTAACATTAATAGTATGCAATTGTAATGCCCAATTTGCGTCCACATTATTATGATTGTAATAAAAGATACAATCGATATAATAATCGACCACAAGTGGACGCAAACTATACCTGCAAGGGATAATATTATAGCAAATTGCGTTAATATTTTCATGAAATAGAAATGATCGCATAAATACATTCTATATATATTTTTTTATAATTTAAAATGCATTTTTGGTTAAGACTGAGTTTAAAATTGAATTATTACATTTAATTTCTTTTATTCCATATTTTTCTATTCAAGATGAGTTCTTAGGAGACAAGAAAGAAGAAGGAAAAAAAATACAAAAGATGTTTAAATAAAGAAAGCGTTTTGTGATATTCGTGAGAAGAAGAAATCGATAAGACAAATATGTACATAATTATGTAAAAATTATGCTATTCCGAAGACCACAATATTGGACAACATGTATCGTTATTTTTTTATCTTTGATTTTAAGTTCCATCGATGTTGAGAACAATAAATAGTTATTTATAGTTTCTATAAAGTGATTTAATAATGATAATAATGTAGACTTTTTATAACTTTAATCTTAAATGTAGAAATTGTTAAAAGCCAATCTTTCTTTAGATTGTCTTAACAATATCACCCTTATATGAAGGATTATAAGGCTGATATTGTTAAGACTAAGCTGGTGGACGCGAACTGGTCCACAGGTGGACGCAATTTGGATTTTTTGGACGCAAACTGGGTAAAATGAATTTTGATGAATTTTGAAGTTTGTCTATTTAAAAAAAAACACAACAAGTTTCGAACAAAACTGAAAGTTATTATTAAAATAGACTGTATAATGAACGCATTACATAAATTTTTCATTGAATCAATTTGCTGGAACATTTTTATTTTCTCCTTCAAACTTGCCAACTGCACTAAATGGACGCGAACAGGCGAAATGATTCTATGTTGGAGGGTAGTTGTCACTGCCACGCTCTACATCAACGCCGTATTTAATTAATGTTAAAAACATAAATATTGATTAGAATATGTAAATAACATTGTTTCTGTGTATATAGTTATGTGACTAAACGACAAAAACGTTTGTGAGACTAAAGTGACCGTAATTACGAAACATATACTTTTTATTCAGTGACTCAGTGATACTCAAGTGCAAACTTTTAACCAATAAACATAAACAAAAATAACCTATCCAATAACAATCGGCAAAACATTATGTTTGATTAGTGAAAAATAAACACTAAAGTGCAAAATAACTCAATAAGATAAAAATAAGTGACAATTAAATAATTTCGTACCTACATCTACATCGCAAGTATTTTAGAACTTGACCTTTGGACTCTTAAACTGATTGGATTTGTAAACAACTCTCGTAGGTACTACGATTAAAAAATGTGCACTTTGAAGGAGCTTATAATACGATCACCTATTTTAACTATCTAGGTAAGTACAAAATAGCACTTTACCAACAGCGTTGGACTGGCAATCAGTTGGCTTGAGTTCAAACCCTACTGATGCACTTCACTTTTTGAGAATCATTAAGTTGTGTTTTACAAGATATTAATAAATCGCAATGGATGAGTACGTAAATATAACGCATAGGAGACCAAACACATGTAACACAAGCGAAAGTGAATTATTTGACATGGATGTATCTTACCAAAGCTTACCAAACAATAACGATGACATTATTACTTTAAAAGAAGAAATAAACAAACTAAGGACAGAGTTACAGATTGCTAACGCTGAGATTGACAACCTTAACATAGAAAACTACACTTTGAAAAACAAATTACAAAGTTCCGAAAATAAGATAAAATTGTACAACTCGGTAGGAATGGATGGGTATTGTCCTAATAAAGTTTGCACTGGAACGCCAATTAAGTTTTATTCCCCAACAATATCAACAACGGCTTCGTACATTTTCAATGAAAGCAGGCCTACCTAGAACGTCACCAAGAGAATTCACCCTAAATGCATTAAAATCAATTAGTCCTAAATTAAAGGCCAATAATGTACAAACATCGGTTGAGTTAAAACGAGAAATTATAAATGATAATCAACAAGATAGTCAGCAAAAAGATACTTTGTAAGATACTTTTTAGCGGCAATAATATGGAGAGCGGCAAAGTAGAACCAGTCCTAAAGCAACAGAAAGTGGTTGTACTTGCTGATCAGCATGGGAAAAATATACGACACCAGCTACAATTACCTCTAGGCGAAAAATTCAAAGTAGTAGGGTACTGGAAGCCAGCAGCAAAACTACACGATATAATTTACACGGCAAAAGAAGAACTGGCGATGATGACGTCTGACGATTACTTAATAATCATAGGCGGTGTGAATGACAACAATCCGTATGAGTTCAAAAGTTCTCTTATTAGCTGGCTGCCTACAGTACTTCAAACAAATGTTATAGTCAGTGAGATACCCTATAACCGACACCTTAACCATATGAAACTTAATTATGAACTAAGATTTATCTGTAACAAATATCACAATGTAACTTATGTGGATATGAATTATGTGAATACAATACCTTATTATAAACATTTCTCATTAATAATATGTCGCAATCTTTTAAAGGATATACTACGTATTGACTATGCGGTTAAACAGAAAACTTATAACATTGCATTGTTGAACTTAAAATACAAGCGTGAGTCAAAATTTGTTGATAAATCTACACAAACCTATTGTTTATCTAATGTACTTGGTAATGGAAATGAGTCAAACGCACAATGTAGTATACTCTTAATAATTGTAACGACAACTTAACATTGAATACTGAATGTAAACTAACAGATAGATTGGATAATAATGTGAATGACTTTTTTCGTGTGTATTTGACTGTATTACATCAAAACATAAATGGACTTGTAAATAAATCTGACATATTAAGTGTTCATTTGGAAGAACTAAAAACTGTAGATATTTTATGCATTACGGAACATAATATGACACAAAATGACATTGAACAACTTACGATCCCAAATTATAAATTAACTGCACAGTACTGCCGGAATAATAGACATGGTGGATCGTGTATATTAATTAAATATTATCTTAATTTTAAACAACTTACTGATATAAAAAAATTTAGCATTGAAAATGTAATTGAATGTTGTGGTATTGAGCTTCTAGATTTTAAAGTAATTATAATATGCATATATAGGCCACCTAGAACCGACTGTTAGTGATGGGTAGCACACTCTTTCAAAATGAGGATCGTGCGAGGCACTCTTTTTCCGAAGTGTGCTAGCACACTGTGCTAGCACGATTGAGGCGAGGCCGCGAGGTATTGGTGGCACAGTGAGTGTGTGAGTACACATAGTGTGCCGCACTCAGGCGACATCGCATCGTGAGTTGTGAGTGACACGGCACACATTGGCACGCTCACAGAACATGGCACATATTGACGGCATTCGCCGGCTCACCGTTTGATAAGACATACTTGAAATGAGTAACTTACTGTAATATGTTTTGAGATTTGTTATATTCATATAATAACTTGAGTATAATTATCGTAAATATACTTAAGTTTTTTTCAGAATCTCAATTATCAAAGCACAAAAGTAATATTAACTCAAGCAACATCGAGTGTGCCCCAACTGTGCTATGTGCTAGCACATCAAAATAAAAAGAGGGAGTAACTCACCACACCGAAGTGAGTCACTACAAGTGTGCTAGCACATGTGCTGAGTACCCAACACTACCGACTGTAGATCTATAGAAATATTTTTTAATAAATTGTACTTAATACTTAATCCGTTTTGTCTGAACAGTAAATATAAAGTAATCGTTTGTGAAGATTATAACATAGATCTACTGAAAAAGACAACTATGTCGTCAAGATTTAAAGAAATTGTTGATAGCTATAATTTAACTTTTGCAACTACAAAACCAACTCGTAAAGCAAGTGGCACATGTATAGATAATGTTATTTACAATATGAAATCATGTTAAATCGAAACACATGAACTTGCACTTTCGGACCACAACGCGCAGGTTTTGAAATTTCCCATAAAAAACAATAGCCCTTTAACATATTGGTTTGTGTTGAAACGTGATTATAATAAAGACAACATGAGAAAATTTAAAATGTATATTGATAGCTTATCATTTAGTAACATATATGGGAGCAACAATGTCAATAACGCATTTAATGATTTCCACGAATTATTTAAATTTCTCTATGAACAGTGTTTTCCTATAGGTAAAATTCGCATATCCTCATTCAAAAGGCCAAAATGGATATCAAAGGGTATCAAAGTGTGCTGTCGTCGTAAAAGAAAACTACTATGGCAATATAGATACGTACCAACTGTGGAAAATAAAAGGCAATTTAAAGTCTATTCAAGCAGATTGTCGAAAATAATGAAATTGACCAAAAAAGCACAAAACAATTTTTAATATTAATAATGCATATAATAAGTCGAAAGCTACATGGAGAGTTATTAATAAAAATCAAAAAGAAAGTCAGGATAGGTATATAAGACTTATTAAACTAGATAATAAATATATTGACGATCCACAGGAAATAGCAAACTCATTTAATAATTATTTTATTGACCAGGTTAATTTGACTAGTAATAAGTTAATTAATAGTAATAAATATAAATTTAAATTGACATGTAATCATTCTAATTCAATATTTTTGACACCAACAACTCCATTAGAAATCTTTAATACAATCAAATAATTGAAAATGACTAATAGTACAGGATATGACAATATAAATACAAAAATATTAAAATACGTGGCAAAAAGTATATCTTCACCACTTAGTTTCATAATTAACTTGAGCATGGAAAATGGAATATTCCCAGACAATTTAAAGATATCGATTATAAAGCCACTCTTTAAAAAAGGTAATAGGGATGATATGAAGTGTTATAGACCTGTTGCACTTTTACCTATTATATCAAAAGTATTTGAGAAAGTAATTTGTAACAGATTAAGTTCTTATCTTGAGAATAATGACATTTTAACGAATGCTCAACAAGGTTTCAGAAAAAATCATTCCATAAATTCGGCAATTCATAAAGAACAATGGCCACTTCTCATACATTAAATGACCTGATAATGAATTATTGTGTATATAGATAAAATGTACAAAAACAAGTAGCTCTATGATCAAGAAATTATACTGTAAAGACAGTTTTTCTTATAATGGTCTAGGAATTACATAATACACCGAAATTAGTTCGTATTTATTTGACAGATTCACCCATGTCCAATGTCACCAGCGGCCTCTTTACGTCAAAAACTTTCCGTTGCATCCTTATCCAATGTTTTCAATGGCAGAAATACATTTATATTTATCTTTTTATATCTTTTACCATAAAAAAATACATTCATTTATGATCAGCTTTTAACAACTTGATTCAATTTATATATAAAATTAAGTTTTTTCGACGTTTTGACAAAACCAGTTGTTAAAGATGTGGTATAAGTGAAATGGAACGTAGCTAAACAAGGAAGTATTATCGGGCTCAGATAATATAACAGTGCAGCGAATAAAAAATATTTTGATAAGGATGCGTTCACGAGTTCTAAAACATCTTTACAACTCAAAACTTTTCTTTTTACCTAGACTTCTATAAAATATAATTGTTAGTGAAAATAATAATTTTGAAATAAGTTTTATCTCTATACATGCTTAGGTCAAAAATGGCCATTGTTCTTTCTGAATCACATATATAGCTGCATTGATAACAAAACTCATGTTAGTGCAATGTATATGGATATGACTAAAGCGTTCGACTATGTTGACCATAGAATAATGCTGCATAAACTAGAGACATATGGGGTTCGAGGTAATGCTTTAGAACTATTAAAATCTTACCTTAGCAATCGACATCAGATGACGCAAATCAATAGAATATCTCTGAATAATAAAATTGAGCATATTTATATCATATTTATCATCCAAATTAAAAGAAATACAATATGGAGTTCCCCAAGGTAGCGTGTTACGCCCATTATTGTTCCTCACATATATAAATGATCTGCCCCAATGTACTAAACATCCTATGATCCTTTTCGCAGATGATAGTACAATTATATATAAAATTAAAAATGTTAATCATCTCGACAGCGAAATAAATTCCTCTTTATCTGACGTCATAGGCTGGCTTAATTCCAATAACCTCATTATCAATCTCGGTAAGAGAAACATTATGACATTTACAACAAGACAAAATAGAATAAGTACTGTTAGTAATATCCACTTTAAGGACCAAAAAATTAATGAAACTGATAGCACAAAGTTCTTAAGACTAAACATAGATAAACATTTAAGTTGGTGAAATCAAATAGAAAGTGTCTGTAAAAAATTAAACCAGTACTCTTATGCACTTTATATGTTATGCAAAATAGTCAATAAAAACGCAGTTCAGTTTGTTATTCAGTTATGATATTGTCATTGTAAATTTAAATTAATTTTCATTGACATTTATTGTTTATTGACATTAATATTATAGATTTTTTTTGACTATTTGACTGATATAAATTTAATTATGAATTTTAAAATAGGTACTATGTTTGTATGCATGTTATTAAATTGTTAGTATTGTATTAAAATTGAAAATTGTATTAAAATTATTAATTTGTATGCCTGATGCATGGCAGGACAAAGACGGATCACAATATATTGCAAACTATAACACCTTATGTAACCTATGTTCCAAAAATAAAGATATTGAATTGAATTGAATAGAAAAAAAAGATCTTAAGTCTGTAGAAACAATTCTTAACCAGGCTACTGATGTAACTTTCAAACCGAAGTTCCGAATCAATGAGCATACCAAGGTTATTCGCAACTTCCACTCGCTCTATATTCACACCCATTATCTGAACTTGGGGGTGCGCAGACATGATTGACCGAAATTGACCTTTACTCCCCAAGATCAGAAACTTGGTCTTTAGTGGGTTAAGAACGAGTGAATTCCTTAACGACCAAGAAGCTACTCTATCAAGCTCCTCATTAATAGTTTGCACGGCGGTTAGTATATCATTTGGCTTAAAGGAATAGTATAGCTGGGTGTCATCTGCGTACATGTGGTAGTTATGGTTTCGGATACAGGTAGTGAGGTCGGCACTGTATAATATAAACAGAATTGGTCCCAACAAGGATCCCTGAGGAATTCCTCTAGGAACCACTCGTGGAGAAGATGTCATTGTCGAACCGTCCTTCTTACGTAACTCAACTTGCTGTAGGTAGCCTATTTATAAGATAGCTTTCGAACCACAGTATTACATTTCTATAAAATCCGTAGTATGCAAGCTTTGATAATAAAAGATTTACATTTATACTATCGAGAGCGCGAGAATAGTCAAGTAGCGTTAGAATGGTCCCCTCCCCACGATCTCGTGCTTCTAGAATATTATTTGTGACACCTGCCAGTGCTGTGGCTGTTCCGCGTCCCTTTCGAAAACCCGACTGTAAGTCTGGTGGGATGTTGTTCCTTTCCAGAAATTCTGTCACCTGCAGATACACAATCCTCTCTAGTACTTTAGATAAGCACGGTAATATGCTTATGGGACGTTAAAACTTTGCGGGTTGTTATTTTTAGGCAGAGGCCGCACGATAGCTCTGCGCCACAGTTCCGGAAAGGTGTTTGTTATTATTGAGGTATTTATAATATGAGTAATAGCTTCGAGAGACTGTGGGAGGGTGAGCACGAGCACGGCAGTGAGCCTCATCGCGCAACCTAAACATTAGCTTAATGGTGACCGTTATCCAAGGGGTTGGTTTATCATGTAGCATAGTATGCTATATTATACAAAAAAAGAGTCTTTTTTATCGGCGCATGGACATCGAAAAGACGTAACATATAAAAGTTAAGCAGGTAAACCATGTCGTTAATGTCACTCAGACCAGATATGTCATCCCAAGGGATTCTCTCCAAGTCTTTTGTGAATCGATCTAGCTCTATATCTCTGAGTGGACGATAAGTGACCAGTCGCCTATTAGGTTTATCCCTTTTAAAGCCCAATTCACAGGTAATGAACGCGTGATGACCCAGCTCAGCTATACTATCCACAGTTACACATCTATGCCTAGCATCCGTACAAATTAGTTCTATCAAGGTGGCACTGTCACCTATAAAATGTGTTGGTTCAGAGACAATTTGGTCAATATTGCTGTAGTTTAAAAAGTCTGCGAATTGTTTCGCCTTAGAATTATGAGTTTCAAGCAAATTGACGTTTAAATCTCCGAGAAGAATCACGTTATCATATGGTGGTAATGCGCACATGCTCTCTGTAATAGCGTCTAGAAATGTGTCTAAGTCCAACCAGGGCGGACGGTATGCAGTACCGATCAATAATTTCTTTGTTTTGATAGATATAGTCATCCACATTTGCTCCACCGCAGGATTATGAGGATGGGATCTTATACGCGTATGAATACCGGATTTGATATAAAATGCGACACCCCCACCACGCCCACCACGCGTGGTTGCAGGCCGCGGGACGTGCCGAAGTCTATAGCCCGGTGTGGTTGGGGCTCGCCATTCCTCACCCTCTCGCAGCCACGTCTCATTAATAGCCATGATATCAACTGAGTGCTTGTTCATGGCGATGAGAAATTCATCATGGTTTGTTGCCAGAGAACCAGCGTTAAGCAGACCGAACTTTAAGTTCTTAGACGGTGTCATTTTTTATTAATATAATAGAATTCACTTGAATACTCACTGTATGGTTACTTGATGTTTGAAAATGAAAGGATATTAACATATTACATGGTTTGATAATTGTGCCTATTAAGATATAGTAATGAAGTAAATAGTAAATATTTAGTAAATATCTATATAGTTGAACTGATATACTATAAAACAAGTAGATAAAGATTGTTGATAGTATTGAGTCAGTGTAGCTATTACATTTCTCAAAAGTATTCTTATCCTTAGTAATACCAAAACTGTGCTCACACCCGTAAAACAATCGCGCAATACTTCATTACTGACATTAAACATAGTACTTCCTTTTCCCTGGAGGTTTTAGGTTAGCAAATAGAAGAATAACTCATATTTAAAATCTTTTCAATCAAATCTGCTATTGTATACATAAATATATAGCAGATAGCAAATATTATTATAACATAGGTAAATATATAGCAGATAGCAAATATTATGCGAGTGAGACGTGAATATAAATGGTCCATTATTTCCAATCCCATTCTTTATCTGAAGGGGTAGTACAAGCATTAAAACTTACGACAATTCGGAATAAAAACGGCGACATTTAGGTATCTCATAATTGGATGGACTGCTTATATATATTTGAAAATATAAGATAATACTTATTTTATTTTTAACTCTATACCTAAGTATTTAAAAAAATATGTTCACCCTTGCGAAGCCAGGACAGTCCGCTAGTATGAAATAAATTTGAGCATGAATGTGGTACAAAACTACGTTACTCAACATAGTGTTGATGAGACGTGACTAGCAGTAATACAAGTCACTCACCGGTGGCAGACAGGAGGAAGGCAGCGACAATCAGCAGTAACATAGTGAGGTTCAGAGAGACGCACACGACACGCGACCACACTCGACGTCTCTGTTTGTGAAACTGTTGCTTAAACACTAGCGCTTAATCGTACTTGTACCTTTCTCAAGTCTAGATAACGTTGGCATTCTGATCAATTTTATTATCTGTTTGCGTCGCGTGTCAAAACATTGATTCTGCGCAATTTACGAGCACGATATTGTCAAAGATACACATAGAAACGTATTTTGCTGTTGGTTACTAAGAGCCCCTTCAAACTAGCATTTGTCGAGCGTAGGCATTCGGCGAACGTAGGCGCTATGTAGACGCTGCGTACTGTGTGCACACGGCGCCAAGTAAAAGTGAGCTAGTACTAACTGGGTTACCCAGTTAGTACTAGCTCACTTTTAAAGGAACACCTCTGGAAAAAAAATCTCTGGCAAACTGAGGGTAAAACAGAATGAAGTATATGTCACGTTTCATAAAATTAACGGCTTGGCCACGGGGACCGGCGACGCGACCTGCGACACGACCGGCGACGCGACAATTCGCGCGACGCGAAAAACATGCCACGGACACACGCGTTCGCCGTCGCGACCAGTGTAGACCAGGAGCGAGACGACATTAGCTGAGATCTTTTTATGAAATTTAGCTCGACATTGTACGGACTTTGGTGGCAATATCACGTTTGTTTCAACCCGGCAATCGAACCCGAGACCTCATGATCCGCTTACACTACCGCAAGATCACAGAGGCAGACTTGAGAATGTGTACCTAACCACGGTATTGAAAACTATAAGTACTGTATTTTATCATTATACAAACGGTCGGAACGCGATTTATACCTACGAGCGTCAGGCTCGGTACCCACCTAACCTACTGTATACCAAACTCAAGGCGCTTCGGTATACATTCTGTAGGTACCTACTGAATGCGTACTGAGCCGACGCTTGTAAGTATTGTAACTCGAGTTTTGAGTTAAAATACGGAAAAGCTTATGTAGGTAAGTGTGATCTAACTAATTAGGTATATTCACTTCTAAATACTTACTTAGGTATTTTGAAATCACAGACAGACACTTCAACTTTATTTATACTGTATACATTGATGTAGATAAAGATAACATCCAGACGTTCCAAATAGCTAGCCTAACAAAAAATTCTAAGAATAATATCATACTCGCGGAGAAATAAACTAAAAATTTTATACTGACTCAGCTCCGGCGCTAGTCGCCGCGACTACCGCTCGACGCCGTGGCGTGCGCCGTACTAATCCATACATTTGTTTTGGTCGCGCGACGTGTCGCGCGACGTGTCGCGCGACACGCCGCTGTACTGCTCGGTGCTATTGCGGTGCGGTCGCGTCGCCGGTCGTCGCTGCGGTTGGCATGCTTAGAACATATCTATATATTTGATTCAGTCGCAAGTCGCGTCGCCGGTCGCGTCGCGCGAATTTTCGCTGGAGCGAATTGTCCGTGGCTAGGCCGTAAACCACATTGTTCGATTTACAAGTGATTGCGCGTGCATATAAATTATACTTAGCGGTGTTTTTGCGTATTTTATTTCGAAAAAAAAACAAGGATGAACGATAAAAGGTAAGTTTACATCAATTACGTAATATTTAGTGAGAAACCGCTTAGCATCGTAATATTGTCATCTTTCACAATATTTTGAGTACATTTTTTATTTGAAATAGTAATATTTTAGGTTAAAATTTTATCGTTGAATTAGGTGTTCTTTTTATCAAACGCTAGTATGTTGGACTACTATTACGGTACAAATCAACTAATATTGTTTATTTTATTTTTTCAGATCAATTCAAAGAAGATTACGTTTGTTTGAAATCATCGAACAGCTAGAAAATATTGACGATGATCAAGACAATTTTCTAGCATCACTATTTTTGGCAAAGTAGGTGGCCCTGAGAACTGTAATGCCGAATTAACTGATGAAGATTCAGGTGACGAAAACCAAGTTTCTTTATCAAATCTACCAGGATCTCAGTTGCGAGCACCTGAAACAGTTACAGTGACGATAATGAATAGGTAATTATCGAGCGATAGCGAAGATGATATGCTAACTTTGGCACAGCTAGCAAAGAGGCTACGCATTTCTGGTACCCACGCAATTGCGAGTACATCATCAGGTATGGGCACCAGCTCCTTCACTTTCAACAAAACTGAGATATCAGGAACGCAGGCATAGCCAGGATATCAGGAACGAGCAGTAAAACACCTTCGCACTGTTACACGTATATTCGGACTGATTTTACAATAAACGTTAGCCTAACTTAGAGAACTATAGTAGGTATACCCACATAATTATTTATTTTATTTATTATCAAAGTACCGACGCAATACACATACATTACACCTCACCACTTAATCTACTAATTACCTTGATGATAAGTATAACATAACAACATAACATACAAATATATATAATTCCAACATAGCAACAGACTCAATAACATAATAAACTCCTTTAAACACATAATATTTAGATAGTTATTCTGGTTGGAATCTTACAACTGGTTTACGAGTACGTCTGGAACGACTTGCCGGTGGTGGTGACGGAGTTTTGAGCTTTGGAATTACTTGTTTATCACTTTCCCCATCTACTCTCCCCGTCATATCCTTGCTCAACAGCTCCGAACTATCTACGTCCCCCGTCCCGTTCGATACTGAAACGGTCTTCTCAGCAGTCGAAACATGGGCTGGGTTATGTGGCAAAGTATCTGAGATAGTACTATCAGAACCCATGAAATCAGACAATCGGGATCTCCGTTTTATGTGATCTATATGCTTCCTAGTTAGTCGACCGTCTCCGTTATCTATTAAATATTCGCGCGTTCCTGCCCGCGTTTCTATTACGCCTTTTAGCCATTTATCCCGTTTTGTACCGTTCCTAGTCCACACCGCATCTTGGGGGGCCAACTCGCGTAAGACCCCGCCCGAATTTCGCACTTGACGTTCTTGTGCTGTCCGCACCCTGTCCACTAATGTGCGGTCCGCACGTAACAGATCTAAGCGACTGCTAATGAACGCCGCTGTAATAACATTGCCGGCGACTCACCCGTTGTACTTTGGAGCTGAGTTTCTGTAATTTAGCAAAAACGTTTGTAAAGCTATATCTATATCTTTGTTTTCTCTATACGCTTTTTTTATAACGGATTTGCATAATTTCACGGCATTTTCTGCGGCCCCATTTGACGATGGGTGGTACGTCGGTGAAAAACATTGGCGTATACCATTATTTTTCAAAAAATCCCTAAATTCTCCGCTCGTGAACGGGGGTCCCTGATCTGATACTAATTCTAACGGTAGACCAAAACGAGCAAAGGTGTCACGGAGAACCTTTATTACCTGCCTTGCGGTAGTTCTCGGCATTTCCCAAATTCCTAACCATTTTGAACTTGCATCAATCAAAACCATGTACGTATTGCCATGAAAGGGTCCTAAGAAATCTATGTGTACTCTGCTCCACGGTTGAGTTGTGAAAGGTCACGGCTGTGGAGGTGCTCGTGGTGGTGCCGCGCCTTCTACCGCACACGTTTCACAGCTTTGACATAACATTTCTACGTCATTATCTATGTTCGGCCACCACACATAACTACGAGCCACGCCTTGGTTTTGACTATGCCCATATGGCTAATATGTAATTGTTTTAGTATCTGTCTTCGCAATGTCTGCGGTATCACTATCCGATAACCCCACATTACACACCCACAATCTACCTACAGTTCATTACGCCTAACAAAATATGGTTTAATTTGTTGATCCGGACACGTTAACGGCCAACCCAATTGTATATATAAGAGAATTCTGCTCAACACGTTATCTTTTTCTGTTTGTTTCCTAACCTCACTATTAGTCACAGGTAGAAAATTTTCCACAAAATTTAAATATGTGATTTCGTTATTCACGTTTGTATTCCTTGTGGTAGCCTTGATAAGGCATCCACACAATTTTTCTTTGATGGTACATATTCTATTTGGTAATGGTAACCTGACAATAATATTGCCCACCTTTGCAACCTAGAGGCTGCCATAATGGGTATCCCTACCTAATTACCGAAAATATGGGTCAACGGCCGATGATCTGTCCTAAGTAAAAACTTCCTTCCATACAGATACTGGTGGTATTTTCTTATACCAAAAACTATAGCTAATGCTTCCCTATCAATCTGCGAGTATGCGCGGTCTGCCGTGTTGAGGGAACGCGACGCGTATGCTATCGGGCGCTCGCCTGCGGGAGTCACCGCACCGATACCGACGCTGCTCGCATCGGCCGTCAGCACTAACGGTAAATCAGGTGAATAATGTATCAACACTTCACTTATAACTAACAGATGTTTTACGCGCCTAAACGCCGCTGCGCACTCACTACACCAGTCAAAATGTACATCCGCCCTAAGCAGCCTATATAGCGGTGCTAGAAGGGTACTTACGTTCTTTATGAACTTGGCATAGTACATGGTCATACAAATAAATGCCCTCAATTCTGATATGTTGGAGGGAGCCGGTGTATCAATTATATCTTTTACCTTAACAGGACATGTTTGTATGTCATCTTTACTTATTACGTAACCCAGATATGTTATTTTCTTGGCAAAGAAACTACACTTCTCCTTTTTTACCCTTAAGCCATAAGACTGAAGACGATCAAAAACCTTGGACAAATTCATAATGTGATCCTTGGTTGTTGATCCTGTGACAACAATATCTTCCAAGAATACTCCCACATTAGGCCAATCCGCAAACAACTGTTCTAGACGTCTTTGAAAAATGCCGGGACTAGATGATAAACCATATACTAATCTATTAAACATGAACATGCCCTTGTGTGTGTTAATTACTGTATATTTATTCGATTCATCTAGTTCGAATTGTGCGTAAGCCTGCGATAAGTCTATTTTACTGAAACGTTCGCCTCCATGAAGCCTAGCTAACAGATCTTCTACTCGCGGTAAAGGATAACGGTCGACTTCCAAGACTTTATTCAAAGTTATCTTGTAATCTGCACAGATTCTAATAGTACCATCTTTTTTTACCACGGGCACGATCGCCGTAGCGCAGTCCGAGCGTTCCACCGGCGTGAGGATACCGTCCCGCACGAGCTGGTCCAGCGCGCGCTCCACCGGCTCGCGCAGCGCGTACGCCAGCGGGCTCGCGCAGCGCGTACGCCAGCGGGCTCGCGCAGCGCGTACGCCAGCGGGCGCGCGCGCATGAACACGGGCCGCGCCCCGGGCTTCACGTGTATGCTCACCGCACCACCGGTGAATCGTCCCAGACCGTCTTCGAACACCTTACAGTATCTGGACCTGAAATCACTTATATTAAATTCCTTGTCACTCGTTACCTTGTTAACTGGTACTATATTGCCATTGAGATCCGAATATAACTATTTTTAACTCGGCCATCAATTGTCTACCCACTAACAAAGTTTTACCATTCTGAATAATATATAAATCTAATAGTTTACAAATGCTTTTAAATCTAACCTCTGATCTAATTACCCCACAGGATTTACGGTTTCTCCTGTATAATACCTTAAAATTAAGTTACATGATTCTATCGGTAAATCATTAAACAACCGTTTGTATGTTTTGTAATCAATACAAGATACGGCGCTCCCCGTATCACACTCCATACTGATATCTCTACCGTGTATTTTTAATTGTACATAAATTGGCGGGCATTCCGCTATTGCTAAATTATTTATTTCGACAGTGATTACCTCGTCACTTCCTTCACTCTCCGATGTGCTGGACACTGGTCGAAGCGCCGCTAAATGATGTTGACCCACTATCAATGGGCACACCCGACGTAGATGACCTTTCTTATTGCATACGCGGTATACGTATTGCGAAAACTTGCAGCCTGCCGTGTCATGGATCCACCCACAGACATTGCACTGCTGGTCCCGCCGAGCCCGCCCCGCCGGCACCTGCGTGTCCGCCGAAGTATGACGCGTGCTGTGACCGCCGCCGCGCCGATGGCCGCTCGGTATCGCACGCGCTGCCACCTTTCGTCTCTCGCCTGATTCATCGTCGCCATAGCGAGACATTCGCTCGATGCGTTTGTCTTATCCGTCGACTTAAAACTATTTGAACTCTCAACAACGGCCGCATTTTTCCCGGCTGCTTCCATGCTCGTAGCCATACTATAAGCCTTGGAATAATCTAACGTGTCCTCCGCGAATAAACGTTCTCGTATTACTTCGCTACTGATTCCACAGACAAATTGATCACGGATACTTTCCTCTAGCCACGTACCAAAATCACAAGACTTCGACGTTTTCTTTAAAACCGCCATGTACTGTGATACACCTTCGCCCTCGTTTTGTTTCCGTTGACGAAATTTATAGCGTTCGGCTAAGACACTCGGTTTCGGTTGCAAATGTTTTTCCATGATGGCCGTTAGAAATTCAAATGTCTTCGTGTTGGGTTTATCTGGTGTACACAAATTGACCAATAACTCGTAGCTCTCCGCTCCCATGACTGCTATCAACGTTGGCACACACAGCTCTTTCTTGATGTCGTTAACCACAAAGTAATTCTCGAGACGTTTAACATACAACTTCCAATCATCTGACTGCACTTTGGACTCTCCAATGTTACCGATCGCCATATTATTGATGCGTACATACATACATACATAAACTCACACCTTTTCCCCGTCGGGGTAGGCAGAGACAACGGAACGCCACTTGCATCTATCCTTACAAACCTCACGCGCTTCCTCTACATTCATTACTCTGTTCATACATGCTCGCCGGTTCCGGGTGCTTAGGACCTTCCCGTTTTTCAGAACGTCACCAATTTGGTCGACGAATGTCCTGCGAGGTCGGCCGCGACCGGCTTGCCCATACACGTTAGCCTCATATATTTGGTGCGTCATTCTTTCTTCACTCATTCGCTCCACGTGCCCAAACCATTTCAGCATTCCTTTCTCAATCCTTGTCACGACATCTTCTTTCAGGCCACATCGCTCTCGTATTACTGCATTCGGAATTCTATCAATCAGTCTTACCCCACACATACTACGCAATGACCGCATCTCAACTGCGTTAATTCTGCTTTCATGCTTTTTCTGCCACACCCAACACTGATTACCGTACATCAACGTGGGCACAAGCACTCCATTATGAACCGCCAGTCGCGCTTGTTTTGGCACATTCTGGCCGTTCATAAAGGCATGCAGCGCTCCATTTACAAAGTTTCCCGCAGTCACTCTCCTTTCAGTATCTCCTTCACATCTTCCATCTCTTGTAAACATGCTACCCAATGCTACCCAAATATACAAATTCTGTCACATGTTCAATGTTTTCTTCTCCAATCGCAATTTTACACTCAATCACATTTTCATCCTTCTCAAACACCATCACTTTCGTCTTTTTTTGCATTCTATTTCATACCTTTCGATTCAAAGCTCTCATTCATGCAGTTCATCATTTGTTGTAACTCAGTCGCCGACGACGCCAGAATGACTTGATCATCGGCGTACATCGATACGTCGTCTTTTTTGCATTCAACTTCATACCTTTCGATTCAAAGCTCTCATTCATGCAGTTCATCATTTGTTGTAACTCAGTCGCCGACGACGCCAGAATGACTTGATCATCGGCGTACATCGATACGTAGTCATTGATACGTATGACTTCTATATATACTGCACACGTATGTCCTTATAATTCTCGTCGCCACTGATATATCAGGAACGCAGGGATAGCCAGGATATCGGGAATGAGCAGTAAAACACCTTCGCACTGTTACACGTATATTCGGACTGATTTTACAATAAAACGTTAGCCTAACTTAGAGAACTATAGTAGGTATACCCACATAATTATTTATTTTATTTATTATCAAAGTACCGACGCAATACACATACAATACAATCAGATGGGGCTACAAATTTGGGTCGGTGCAACGCGCCTAGGTTATATAGTTTGGTTTGATCCTTACCAAGGTCAAGGAACAAACATTCCAGAGGACTACAAGAAGATGAGTTTAGGTGCAAGCGTAGTTCTTAGGATTGCTGACGTTCTGGGCTCAATGGATAATACAGCACCCTTTCATTTATATTTTGATGAACTGGGTCAAAGGGGCATGATTGCCACTGGTACGATTGGGGAAAATCGAGTTACTATGTGTCCCTTACCCCCTAACAAAGATATGCAAAAGACAGAGCATGGAACGTTTGAATTTAGATCCACTAGAGCTGAGGGGATTTTGTTGTGCAAATGGCATGACAACAATATCGCCTGTGTGTAAAATAAAAAGATTTTCGCAGCAACACAAGAAATATGTACAAATTGATCATCCAGCCATTATAAAGTTTTACAACGATAATATTGGCGGGGTTGATAGATCCGACCAAAATATAGAATTATATAGAACATCTATCCGTGGCAAAAAATGGTATTTTTCCCTTTTGTCATTCTCGCATGGCAACTGTATAGAAAAAAACGGTGGTGAGCAGGATTATTTGGGTTTTCGTAGATCTGTTGCTACCTGCATATTGGAGACCTTTAAAATGAATGAAAATTATAAATTTGGTCAAAATTCTAAGAACTTACATAAAGAATCACGTTATGATAAAATTTTGGCCACATTATAAAATATCTGGAGAAGTAGACTAGGTGTTGCATTTGTCACAAGAATGCAATTTTTTTTTGTGTTAAGAGTAAAGTTACTTTACACCCAAAGAAATGTTTTTTGTTGTACCACACAATATAATAATAAACTACCTATGTATAAGTTTCTTTTTTTGTTTTTTTCATTTGTTTCTCATGGGATAAACAATTATTTTTCTTTTTTATAATAAAAACCTTAAAATTATAACATCATTTTGTTTATTTTTTCCATTTACCTAGAACACATCCCATACTATGTGACAGTAGTACATTTTACTAGCGTTCCTTTAAAAGAACACCATTTTCCAGCTTTTCCGAAAGGCCCAATTTTTTTTTGGTATTTTTCTCACGTGTTATAGTATATAGCAATACGTAAACTGCAAGTCTGCAAGCGGCCCTATTGCATCACCTAGAAACAGCATTACACGCGAAGCGCCAAACTGCTGATCTGCACTACGTGACACCCGATGTACGCAATAGCGAGCTCCGCGTGACCGGAAACTTGGTTTACCTATTACATGTAATTTTAATAAAGACATTCTGTATCTAGCATCGATCGGAACCATTACTTTATATTGTAATTTAATTTAACAAAGAAAACCATTGGCAGTTGAAGAAAATCAGTTTTTTCGGGCATAAGCATCTATGCATTCTCCATCAGAACATAGCAGGGTTACGAGCTAAATCCAATATTTTGACTGTCTGTTTACAAGATCTACTGGACAAGGGAATCAATATTGATGTGATCTGTCTGACAGAACATTTTATGATGTTAGGCCATGAGAACTGCAGTATGATCCCAAACTACACCCTTGCGACATGTTATAGTAGACCCAACTCTAATAGGGGTGGGTCATGTATTTATGTGAAAATAGGCCACTCTTGGCGAAATATCCCAGCAATTGTAGATTTTTCAGTTTGCACTGTATTTGAATGCTGTGGTATCGAACTGTTAAATTACAAAATTGTTGTTTTGTGTATATATCGTGTACCTCTTCCTTCTAATTTAAATGCATTTTTTGATAAACTTAACTGCGTTCTAAGATATGTTCAGAAAAAAATTAGTAAGCATGAAATAATTATTGCTGCTGATTTCAATATAAACATATTAAAACAAGATAATATAGCTTTGGAATTTGAATGTCTCCTTTTAAATTTTAATTTAAAGCTAGAATTAAGAGAACCTACTAGGTTAAAGTCTCAGACATGCATTGATAACTTTGCTCATAATCTTAAAAATAAATGTAAGGCTGAAGTTATTGAACTTGCTTTGTCAGACCACACTGCCCAGTTATTAAAATGTAATGTTAAGAGAGTGTGTATGATAAAAAGTTGGAAAATTACCAGAAGGGACTATTGCAAGTCCAATATTGAGAAGTTTAAGTACTGTATGGGGCAATTGGCATTTTCAGATTTGTATAACACACATGACGCAAACATGACTTATGACATTTTCTTGGATACATTCCAATTGTTTTATTCGCTGTGTTTTCCTCACAAAATTATAAATGTGCGTGTCCATAAGAAACCAAGGTGGTTAACGCGAGGCATAAAGGCCTGTTGTAATAGGAAACGTGAGCTTTTATTGAAATATCGAATATCCTCTACTCCGTGTAATAAATTAGCACTCACACAATACACTAGGAGATTAAAAAAAATAATTAAGTTAACTCAAAAAGCTATTAACACTAATAACATAAATAAATCGACAAACAAAACAAAAACTGTATGGCAACTGATAAATGCTAATGCTAAGCAAAATAAACCACAAGAAGGCATAATACGTATTTCATTGAATGGTAATATTATAAAAAATCCAATTGAAATCTCTGACATTTTTAATAATTATTTTATTGACAAGATATCTCCAATTAATAATTCAATTAATCTTCAATTTAAGCACTACTTATCATCTTCTCAAAACTCAATGTTTATGAAACCAAGTGACCCACATCAAATATTAAAATGTATTCACTTGCTCAAAAATACTTTGAGTGTGGGCTATGACGGCATCTGCACTAAGGCTGTAAAACAGGTGGCAAATATCATTGCTCGACCCCTCAGTTACATTTTAAACTTAACAATAGAGACAGGAGTGTACCCAGACAAATTAAAAATCATAGTAGTTAATCCAATCCATAAGAAAAATGATAAAGAGGATATTGGTAACTATAGGCCCATAGCACTGGTACCAATATTCTCAAAGATATTTGAAAAATACATTTACGAGGCTCTTAGTATTTTTTAGAGAAACAAGCTGTTTTAGTGAAAGAACAAAAGTGATTTAGGCGAAATAAGTCAATAAATATGGCAATTTACGATTTTTTGGAATTTGTAATGACTAATATGGATAAACGCACACCGGTATGCGCAATATTCATGGATATGAC
Organism: Euclidia mi; assembly: GCA_944739405.2. Taxonomy (NCBI): domain Eukaryota; kingdom Metazoa; phylum Arthropoda; class Insecta; order Lepidoptera; family Erebidae; genus Euclidia; species Euclidia mi. The sequence continues at coordinate 51,055,287 of OX123195.2, forward strand.
GCAAGCGTTTGACTATGTGGACCATGAAATATTACTAACCAAGCTTGAAAGGTACGGTATAAGAGGTAATGTTCTAAAACTGCTCGAAACGTATCTCAAGAACCGCGTACAATATACCAAGATAACTAAAGTTGATGTAAAAACATAAAAGGAAATTGTATACGTCTCCAAACAACGGCAAATAATGTATGGTGTGCCACAGGGAAGCATCCTGGGACCACTCCTATTCCTTCTTTACATTAACGATCTGCCGAAAGCCACATCACACCCAATGACTCTCTATGCAGATGATAGCACAGTTGCAATAAAATGCTGTAATAGTAATACTTACGAGCAAGAAGTAAACGACACATTACAAGATGTCATAACATGGTTAGATGCAAATAATTTACGTATCAATATTGATAAAACCACGTTTATGTCCTTTAGTCAACGGGCTGGCCCACTGAGTAATCTAAATATTCACCATGGAAGTCAACCGGTACGTGAAACCCAAAAAACAAAATTCCTTGGGCTAACTATTGACAGCAAACTCACATGGAAGCCACATATTGATGCGCTCTGTAAAAGAGTCAGTAGTTCCGCTTACGCCCTACATGAACTAGTACAAATAACTGATGTAAATTCCGTTATAACTGCTTACCATGGTCTAGTCGTTTCTGTACTAAGGTACGGAATAATTTTCTGGGGAAACTCAACGAATAGAGATATAGTTTTCAAAATGCAGAAGAGATGTGTTAGAGCCATGTTTGCATTAAAATTTACAGATAGCTGTCGTCCATATTTTATTAAGCATAAATTGTTAACTTTGCCATGCTTATATATATTTGAAGTTGCTGTATTAGTTAAACGCAATCCTGATTTATTCATGCTGGCTTCAGATCCATATAATAGACGACAACGAGACGTACATAGACTTTGTGTGCGTAAAACTAATACTGCACTGATGCATAAAAGCATTTTTCATATGGCATCGGTGATATATAATAAATTGCCCAGAACAGTCAAAGAAGCAGAGTTTAATATTTTTAAGAAAAAGCTTAACGAATTGTTAATAAGTAAATGTTACTACACTCTGGCAGATTATTTAAATGACAATTTACATAATTACACAGTAGCTATTTAATTTATCTATTTTATTGTGTCTATTTTCTAGCTGTAAGTGACATTTTTAACTTGTATCAATATTTTTGTGATGTAATTAATTCAATTTAATTTAATTAGATATTAATTTTCTTTTTTCTTAATTTATTCTATTTTACTGACATCCAATCTAGTTATTTATTTATATTGATTTACTTAATTTTGTTTAATCTTATTTGACATAATTGTAAATTTACATTTAATTAATATTGGCATGCCGCTATATTGTGGTCAAAATTCTTGTATCTTATATGTATTTCTGTTTAACACCAATTGTCACAGTTTTTTTGCCAATAAAGATTCTGATTCTGATTCTGATTTCTTTATAATTAAACTTAGTTTATAAAATCATAATTTTTTTTTTTGGGTCCTCCGGCAGCGACTTACATATTTGGCGCAGTCGGTAGGATACTCGAGGCGTCTCGAGCTAGTTAAATTGGTATATTCTCGCATCGAATACCGCTAATTCGCTACCGACGTCGCGAGCGGTCGCGTTCGCTGAGTATCCAGATAGAAGAACCTGAGTTCCTGCCCGGAGGAGACATCCAGACATCGATACCAGAGTACCAAGTATGCAGTTGATGTAAGTACACTTGAAATCGTTTCTGTGTGTTGCTTTCAACTTCCTTTCGTTATAATTAGTGTTAGTTAATTAGCAATCATTTTTCATCCTAGGCAAGCTAATTCTAGAGGGCCTGAGCGCTCTAGACAAGCACGTAGATTCTTAGACATAGATCTTAATCGCGATATCAGTGTCGATTTAGATAATTTGGACAATATTTTAGAGAAAAGCGAATCTATTACGATGGCGGATGCTGATTTGATTTATAAAACCTTACGTTTAGTCCCTAATTTTGATGGCAATCCGCACATCTTACCAAGATTTATACAACTTTGCGATCAAATTGTATCCGAATATATATTAGCCAACCCTGACAATAGCTTAGCAAGGCTTTGCCTCATTAATGGGATACCATTAATTTTAAGATATTAAATAAGATAACTGGGCAAGCATCCCGGAAGATTGGGCTAGCATTAAAAAGTCGCTAATCAATAACTTTTCGGATCAGAGAGATGTGACCACGCTTTACAATGATCTTATGTTAGCTACGCAAGGAAATAGTTCGCCCCAGGAGTTTTACGATCGTTGTGTTAGTTTGTTCTGCACTATAATGACATACGTAACATTACATGAAACTATTAGCACGACCATCGAAGCTAAGCGTACGTTGTACAAAAAGTTAACAATGCAGGCGTTTGTTCGAGGTTTGAAAAAGCACTTAGGCTCACGTATTCGGTGCATGCGTCCTGAATCTGTCGAAAAGGCACTTGAATTCGTACAAGAAGAATTAAATGTCATGTACTTACAGAATCGTAACGAACCAATTAATGATAAAAAGTCACATAATAATTTACATAAACCTTTGCCAATTGCGTCTACAAATAATTTTAACAATTCTATGCAAAGACAGTTTAATTTTCCTGTACGAACTGCCCCTGTTAATAATAATTTCCAGCCACCGCAACAGTTGTGGAAGCCGAATTTATTGCAGAATAATCCTCCTTATTTAAATAAACCTGTCCCTCACGCTGTAGGAATGCCAACGCGTACGCAACAAATGTTCCGCGCACCGCCGCCTTCTTATAATAATCGTTTTAACAATAATTTTCAAATGCAACCGAGAACCTTTACGCAAAATAACACAGGCCCTAAGGCTATGAGTGGCGTTAGTCACTACGTTGCTAGAGATAAACCCTCCTTTGGTCAAATATCGGGTCACGATTGGCGTAGGAATGGTAACCCGCCGCCTTTTAATTATTTTAAGAGTAAAGAGATGAATATGAACGAATACGCAGATTATGGCGAGCAATACTATTATCCGGAATACTATAACGAGTTTGATTATACTTACGATAATAATACAGAATATTATAGTTCAAATCAATTTAACAATTCAATGCATGACCCCACTAATTATATTGATTATCAGCCGTCCCCGTTATGATAATCCCCAGGCTGGACCTAGTTCTGAAAACGAACAGGATTTTCAGAAGCACAGGATTTTAGACAAGTTAAAATAGAACTCAATCTTCAAACACAACGGCAGCTCACTTACATACAAATTTCACAACCACCATTGAAATTTCTTATCGATACGGGAGCTAATCAATCTTTTATCAGCCCGGATGCTGTAGACACATTTTATAATAATTTTCCCTTAAATATAGATCCCTTTGAACTTACAAACGTGCACGCTACAACGCGAAATAACTATTCCATCACTATTCCTACTTTTGACGAATTCCAAGAGTACGATTATATAAAACTTTTTATCTATAAATTTCACGATTACTTTGACGGGCTTATAGGTTTAGATTCATTAGAAAAATGGGAAGCTAAAATTGATCTTAAAGATAAGGTATTAATAACGCGAGGTTCCATTAATAGCATCAATATGTACAATTCGAGAAACATTAACTTGTATGAGGATGTAATACCGGCCAATTCATCTAAGATACCGTACCGATAATTTACATGACGGAGACGCATTTATTAACGAACAGAATATATTAAATTGTATAATTAGAGATTGTTTTACTACAGTTAGAAATAATCGCGGATTTTTAGAAGTCAGTAATCCTACATCACATGACGTAATATTTTTCATGGACCGCGCTGTTCAAGCCGAGACATTCAATATCGAGTACACGCGCACCGAACAGTTGCATTCGGACTCACCGCATACCAATGCTAACCAAATGACAATACGGGCAAAAGACGTTATATCTCGCTTAAGAACAAATCACCTTAACGAAGAGGAGCGTATTAACTTAGAAACTTTGTGCGGAAAATATGCCGACATATTTTATATTGAAGGAGAGCCTTTAACGTTCACAAACAAAATTAAACATCGAATTCGGACCACTGATTAAATACCTATTCATACGAAAAGTTACAGATACCCCTACATTCATAGGGATGAAGTTAGGGACCAGATAAATAAAATGTTGAATCAAGGAATAATTAGACCTTCTGAGTCTGCCTGGAGTTCACCTATCTGAGTAGTACCGAAAAAAGCGGATGCATCAGGGAAAACTAAATGGCGTTTACTAGTAGATTTCAGAAAACTCAACGAAAAAACATACGACGACAATTACCCCATCCCAAAGATTAACGATGTTTTAGACAAGTTAGGTAACTGTCAATATTTTACAACCCTAGACCTTGCCAGTGGTTTTTATCAGGTTGAAATGGACCCTATCGACATCCCCAAGACCGCATTTAACGTGGAAAATGGACATTACGAATTTTTACGTATGCCCATGGAATTGAAAAATTCTCCTTCCACATTCCAACGTGTTATGGATAATGTCCTTAAGGACCTCCAGAATACAGTCTGCTTGATTTACTTGGACGATATTGTCGTGTTCACCACATCCTTACAGGAGCACATAATTAACCTTGAAAAAGTATTCAAAAAATTACGCGAATCTAATTTTAAAATCCAGTTAGACAAATCGGAATTCCTAAAACTAGAGACGTCATACTTAGGACATGTAATTACTAGAGAAGGTATCAAACCCAATCCAGACAAAATTATAGCTATCCAGAACTATCCCATACCAACCACCCCGAAAGAAATTAAACAATTCCTTGGTCTAGTAGGGTATTATAGAAAATTTATACCAGACTTTACTCGTATTACCAAACCATTAACACAATGTTTGAAGAAAGGTAGAAAAGTTTCAATTACTAGCGAATACACCGAAAGTTTCGAAAAATGTTAAGCGTTCATAACTAATGATCCCATCCTACAATACCCCGATTTCACTAAAGATTTTATCTTAACCACAGATGCCTCTAACGTCGCATTAGGTGCCATTTTATCTCAAGGCACAGTAGGGTCCGATAAGCCCGTGTGTTATGCATCTCGCACTTTGAATGAAAGTGAAATTAACTTCAGTACGATTGAAAAGGAACTTCTTGCAATCGTTTGGGCAACAAAGTATTTTAGGCCCTATCTATTTGGCAGAAAATTTAAGATAATAACTGACCACAAACCACTCCAATGGGTCATGAATCTAAAAGAGCCCAATTCAAGATTTACTAGATGGAAGCTTAAATTGTCCGAATATGATTTCACAGTAGTCTACAAAAAAGGTTCTAGTAACACTAACGCCGATGCTCTCTCCCGCATTCAGATATGTAATGAAGAAACCTGCTCTATGGCAGTAAATACATCTGAGAAGCCACTTTCTGTAGGCAATTCATCCACAGTTTCTGCTCACACCAGTCAAGAAAACCCTATCCTTGAAATCCCCATAGTTGACGAACCCTTAAATAAATTCATATTAGTGTAGTCGGTGATATTAAAAAGCGTCCCACAGCCTCCTTACCCTTTGATAGCAACTAACAGGAAAGGTTATGTGTACATAGAGGCTGAATGCCCGAAGTATAACAATTGGTACCTCTGCGAGAGCAAAATGGATCACCAGCTGCGGCAACAACCTGACTGTATACAAAATCTCATCACGAATCAAGCAATAGACGGAAGCTGCGAAATTACAACCGTATCCCTATCAAGAATATCCATGGAAGAGCTAGATGAAAGACATTACGTCCTATCGTTCCCTAACGAAACCAGAATACATACTTTATTTATTTATTTATTTAAGACTTTATACACAAACAAGGTGTACATAGGTGGACATAATGCCATGAGGCATTCTCTACCTGTCAACCTACAGGTGGTGTAGAGATAAATGTGGTAGGTGTATTAACGCATATTAATAGGATGTCATATTCTTAAATATAATGTAAATTAAACAAATATCAACATAAAACGACCTAAAATGTAAATTTAATACTTAAATCGGAAATATATATATATATACATATATACACTTAAATGCATATACTTTATGTGGACGGGAAGATTACAACGTACTACATGGCAGTTATTTAGCGACGATACCCGTGAACTGCTTCCTATATACGGCCGAATTTACTATTACCAATCTGAACGATCGCATAGAAGGGCAGCCTGTCAAGATAATGAAATTACACTACGGCGCCGATATCAAAGCAAATGAAACCAGGATTCATCTCAAGTCAATAGATCTCTCCAGATTACACAACGCACAACTGAACGCGATGTCACAGCCTACGTTGTAACTACAATCAGTACAGGCAGAATATCTATACCATACAACCATACCATTCTACGTTATACTATCCAGTACAATTGCACTAGGAATAGTCGTCATCTTAAAGCGATACAAGATATTTCCATTGGGAGCAAAGAAACTGGCCATCGAAAACGAAGATGAAATCTATGAACAACCCGCGGAATCTGGAGCACCTAAGACACAGTCAGCAATATTTTCTCAGCTCAAACATCAAAAATAATTGCTGATCTGACGGCGGAGGTGTTATGTGTATAGCAATACGTAAACTGCAAGTCTGCAAGCGGCCCTATTGCATCACCTAGAAACAGCATTACACGCGAAGCGCCAAACTGCTGATCTGCACTACGTGACACCCGATGTAGGCAATAGCGAGCTCCGCGTGACCGGAAACTTGGTTTACCTATTACATGTAATTTTAATAAAGACATTCTGTATCTAGCATCGATCGTAACCATTACTTTATATTGTAATTTAATTTCTTTATAATTAAACTTAGTTTATAAAATCATAATTGTTTTTTTTGGGTCCTCCGGCAGCGACTTACATATTTCACGATAATGGAACCATAGTATTACAATATACAAAAAATTACCAATATATTCAAGATTTTTCTCTCCCCGTATTATCTGGGTTAAGGGCTCGTACGCACTTTGCGGTTAGCCGGTTAAAAATCGTACCGCAAATGTCAGGGCTCCTACGCACTATGCGGTTAGCCGGAATGAGTGAGTCTGCTGGCCTTCCTCGAAGAGCTGGGGTGGCTCGAATGAAGACACCATTCCCACCCGCACGCAAAATACACGCCAAGACGTGGAGTTGCGGAAACAGCCCGTGCCATCAAGTATCAAGTAAGTAGCCGGAATGCGGCCAGTTGTGTCGCTAGCCGCAATTTTTATGGGAAAGTAGTTTCTATTTGCGCTGCGGTGCGGCTGCCCGCCGTCCGCTCCGGTCTTTTTGGTACAAATTTAAAAATGTTGATTGCGATTTGCTGCACGGCTGGCAGCTAGCTTGGCGAGTAGCCGTGTGTACCTATCTATGGGGCACGTGAGCACGCTAGGAATTGTGTGAGAACTGCATCGCGCTAACGCTAACGTAGCGTTCAATGCGCAAACGAATTGCCACGACAAAACTAACTGAACTATAAACAAGATTGCTAAATCGTGTTGTTGTTACACTTTGCGGTCTAAAAGCTTAGTTAACCTTTTGGATCATAAATCTATTCAGAAGGTTTACTAAGATTTTTATACAAGTATAGCGTAGTATAGAGCTATGTGAGAATGAATATACAAGGAGGGCATGTGTTTTTTAGGAAGAAATATTTTGACATAAACATTTACTGGTATTGGTGTAATTTATATTTATGTATTGTACTGAAACGTGATAAAGTTTTTAATGTAGTAAATAACCTATTTAAAGTACTTTAATTAGCTAAAAAATAATACCACTTATAGTAGGTACTACTCAGCGATAAGTTGATAACATAACTCGACCCCGGTTTTTTTCCGAATTATGACTTGTCTAATATACAGACTATTTATAATGTATGCCGTCGGGTACGATAATTTGGCGATAAGTAAGTCAACTGATGTCTTAGTACGTAAACAATGATGTCAGCTTCTCGGATACAAAGATGTGCAGAAACGCCACATGAAATATGTGACATTGAGCCCTCGTTTTTGCTTTGAGGAACTGCGTTGGTCGGAGCTTGGCTCTATGCGCAACGAACTGAAAGCCCAACCTCCTGTTCAGTTCCATCAGTTATAATTACAGTAACGTTGTGCTCACATGCCCAAAATGTTTGTGGGTATTCGCAAAGAACTACGGTTATTGCAGTCATAGGAGCGACTGTACTTAAAAGTGCATAAAATACCAAATTAACTATATACTACTCTGTCAAGAACGTACCGGGAAAAGATCAATAATACACAAACTGTTTGTTATTCATCCATATTGACTTTGTCACCTTCAAAGTATGCTCATTCAGAAACGATACACTTACGCCAACGTAATTATCAAAACATTTTTTAAACGCTGTTTCCGAAATTGAGTTCAGTTCTCGCCCCGAATTCTCCTTTATGTCTTCTACCGATTGAAAACGGGTGCCACGAAGTGGTAATTTGAGTTTAGGAGTGAGTGTTTGATCAAAAATTCGTTCACAATGATGGCCTTGTGCGAAGGCGCATTATCGTGGTGCAGATTTGTGGAAAGAAAATTCTTAGGTTTTCCAAGAATTTTCTTAGACGCCACATAATACTCTTAGACGCCACATAATACTCAAATAATATTGCTTATTTACCGTTTGACCTTCCGACAAGAATTCCGAGTGCACCACACCGCGATAGTCAAAGAAAACACTCAACATGACTTTTCTTTTGAACGAGTTTGGCGTAGTTGTTTCGGTTTCGGTTCAATTAGAAGGCGCCACTCCGAAGCTTGATGACTATTTTTCATGTCAAACTCGTAAAGCCACGTATCGTCACCAATAACAATGAGTTTCATGAATGTTGGGTCAGTATTGACCCTCATGCGGTTAAGTTTTTAATAAAATTCAAGTCTTTTGGGACTAGCCGAGCGGCAACATGTTTCATACCCAAATTGAAGATATAGAAAAAAAGATTCAGAAATTTCGGCGCCTATCTATCTCAAAGTTGAATGAGGATTTTCAGTCACTGTTTCCGTCACTATTGCGATGTTAACTTCAGTTGCAGACGTCGATGGCCTACCATAGCGAGGTAAATCTTCCTTCACATCTCGACCGCTTTTGAACGCTTTGTACCACTCACAAGCACGAGTTTTTGATAAAGCTGATTTACCGTACGCCTTCTGTAACATTTTCATTGAATCCGACCAAGAAATTTGATTGGCGCTGTAAAATTTAAGACAAACACTTTGTTCAATGTTTTTGTCCATTATGAAATTTGCAATACACACTAGATCTGGTATAACTATAAAAACACTGTATTTAATATAAATAACAGATGCAACTCAATCTCCGCGCCAAAATGGAAAACAGTTGTGCCAGTCTAAAAAAAACAAACATTGAAATTTGAAACAAACAATAAAGTATTATGAATAAAATACAATGTCATAAGCCAAAGTCAAAATCCTTTATTCATTTGGGTCACAATGTGACGGTTATGAACGTAGAAATAATAAATTTATAAAATAATTACTTAAAGACCCTACATTTACATTTACTGCCACGTTCGCAAAGCAAGGGCGTAGAACTACGAGAAAGAACGGGCAATAAAACACACGGTCACTCTTTTACATCGCAAGGTTTTGCATAATACACATAATTTACATTTTGTAAGGTGCTGCAACTGTTACACCTTCTATATTACTTGTATATATTTACTGTACATAATAATACTCAAGCATAATACTTAATTTTGATTTTGATGTTCATTTAGTTAGCCTCAGAATAGACATGGTGAAACAGGAGCAACCACTTACATTAAATATACCTAATAATACAGGCAATCCGCGAAAGTGATTAGAACCATGATGCAGTTGAATATTAAAATTTAATACCAGCCCGCAAGACCGTCATCGACCAAGTCATCGCAAGTAGCACCCGTTCACGAGTATAGCGCATGGGCCAGCCATCATCCTTCTTGCCATATTAGAGGGACAGGGATGACCCGACACACGACGCCACCACAAGAAATGACAGTTTAGTGAGCATGACGACAACGGTATACTAACCGGCAGTAAGAAACAATCTATTGGTATACTGACCATGACCATCACCTTAAATCCGATTATTCATCGATTCAAAAACAACATTAGCGAAATTAGGACAAAACAATTTAATTTCTTTGCTGAAGTATTTATGCAATTTAAAACGAGTTTTACAGCTGTCACAAAGATACTCGTACATCATGCGCTTCTTCTTCTTCACGAGTCGTTTACAGAATCTAGAGGCAACGCACGGCGAATGCTCATCGAACTTATGAGATAATTATCGCGAGCGTTAATTATCAGTTATATACTTGCGGGGTGATATGGAGATGAATCTTTAAAAACAACATCGAGGTTCGTAAAACCATTGTTTCTCAAAGTCAATCATTTGAAAGATAAGCTTCCAAAGTGGTAAAATGAGTGTCTCTATGCTGCTAATTTTTAAAGCAAGAGAGTTTTACCAGTTCACGTGGAGATATACGAACAAATCCGGCCTAATCAATATAAAAATAAAATAGATTTCTACGCATAAACGAAACGTTTTATAACAAAATCGGGAAAGGCCCCGGCCGACATAACAAAATTAGTAATGTCCATTCGAACCAATCAGAGACGATATATGTATTTCAATAGCCGGATGTAATGAGACTGCACTGTCGTAGTTTTATTTTTCTTTAAATTTAAGTGTTTAAACTTTTCATTTTAAATAAAAGAAGGCGATAAAGTTAAGATGGAATGCCAACCTAACGTTGTACCAAAAAATAAAGCCGAGATTACCGAATATGACGTGGCCCGCCAGCACCCAACGGTGAGCCGAACCCCGGCAGGGTCGTTGCGGTGTAAGGCACGATGCTAACCGCATTTCGCGTTTTCCCGCCGTCAAGGGACTCTGTGGTGGTTATAGTGAGTAGATCCAACCAAGCACCAAAAACAAGGTGGCTTGCATATCTAATGCACCACATAATGCACATTACATGAGACCTGCAGCCGATACTACTTCACTGCTCAATGGCAAAAGAACTATCGGCTGCAGGTCCCATCACATACTAAAATAATTAATGAAAGCAAGCAGCGCACATAGTGAGCGCAGTGCGAATTAGAGCGAGACAGCTTGACCGATGCTGCGACTAATGCTATCTCGCTCTTGGCGTACTATGTACCTGCTATTAACTAATGTCAAAAGTCAAAGTCAAAATCGTTTATTCATCTAGGTCACAAGATGTCGCTTATGAACGTAATTTTTTTAAATCGATTTACTTAATACTTCTATATTAACATTTACTGCCTCGTTCGCAAAGCAATACGAGAAAGAACGGGCAATAAAACTTGTGGCCACTCTTTTGAATCGCCAATATTATGGTACATATGTATTTTATTTTTGTAAGGAGCTGCAACTGTTGCACATTGTACTTAATTACTTGTAAATTGTAATTACTTAGTTACAGACATAATACTTAAGAAATTAATGCAGTTACTAAATTAAGTGCCTTAGTTAACCTTCCAATGTAAATATTGTGTAACAGGAGCATCCACTTACGTCTTATAATGTAGGCAACTCGCGACCATGTTCAGGACTATGGTGGAAATGAATGTTATAGAAGTGACTGTATATGAATACACAAAATTACAAAAACATTAGTTTACAGCCCATGATCACGAGTTATCTTCATCTTGCAGTGCAGTAAAACTTTAATAAAATGAATGGAACAACAATGCAAATGTAAATGTAGTAAGTTGAATGACCTTATAATACATGAACAGTAATTTAAAAGAACTAGAAATATTATACAGATTAACTGAAAAATGCAAAGTATCTATTTAATTCTAATTAGGTATAAAGATCATGAGTTGTCTAGCGTAAGTGACCAACACTATCCTTATCACTGAAATAATCATTAATAGTATAATTACCTTTCTTAATAAGGCAGTCTTTTATTTTAGTTTTAAATGTACTAAATGGTAATTCTAAAAGACTAATTGGTATTTTATTGTATATACGAATACCTAGGCCTACAAAAGAATTATTAACTTTATGTAAACGATGATAAGGGGCATATAACCTATGCCTGTTTCGAGCATTTATATTATGTTTATCGCTTTTTGTGGTAAATAAACCTATATTTTGCCTAATGTACAAAATATCAGCAAATAAAAATTGCGAGGCTACTGTAAGAATTCCTATAGACTTAAAGCGTTCCCTAAGAGTATCTTTTGCACCTAACATGTATATTGCTCGTACCGTTCGTTTCTGTAGAACGATGATATTCTAAATATCTGCAGCTTTGCCCCATAATAAAATGCCGTAGGACATAACACTGTGAAAATAGCTAAAATATACTAAACGAGCCGTGTCGATGTCATTAAGTTGCCTAACTTTTCAGACGGCATACGCAGCAGAGCTGAGCTTTCCTGCAAGACACATTCCATTTAAATTGTAACTTGCACCTTATTTTAGGCAAAATTTATCAATAATTAGGTTTTATTCACTAACAGAAACGATTATTTGAGCTCGAATATTATCTCACAGGCTACACTTAGAGCTTTACTGTAATAATAAAAAGTGTTTATTTCGGTCTATTCTACAATAATTTCAAGTTTATTTTGGTTGGCCGGCACTTTTAGAATTAGCCAAAATTTGTATGGAGTTTTGTGGGTGATCTCCTTTATTTGGTTTATTTCTCAACGTAAAATAAAACATTAAAATTTAACATGCTCTTGTTTTTTTCAACAACCCTGACAGTTAGGTATTTAAATTATATTCTAACAAATATGGCAAAGTCCATAACATTATTTAAGTTTCTTGATTAACTGGCATGTTTTAGGATGAAATTAGAGCTTAAACCATAGATAATATAATATGAATTAGATATAGCATGTTCGACTGATGCTGATGCTGTGACTGAAGACTCGTGTCTGTGATGCGAATAATTCTTTCATATCTTAGATTGCACAATTTGACACATGCTAGTCACTCGTTGACATTCATAAAGGCATTTTATAGCTTAATTTAGGAAAGAATACCTGCTTGTGCTGTTGTAAGCTGCAGGAGACCAAGCCATACCCTTAATCTTACTAATGGAAACATTATTTTTCACCGGGAAGTACATATTTAAAACTAAATTAAATAAAATATCACTATGACACAAAAAATATACATTGCCTAACGCTACCATATGTAAAATCGACTTTACACAGCAATCTACTTTAAACGTCATATTTTGTGCAAATATGACGTGTTTAGTGATGTACCTCCATTGTGATAAGAATATATCGATATTCTGGTTGTATAGTAATTGGTAAATAGAAAATATTTAAATCGTTACATGTGCTCTTTGCTTCCAAAAACTGTCCAGTTTTACTAATCAAATCAAATCATTTATTGCAAAACTAAGTGTACATGGTGATGGTATACAATGGTATGTGCTTAAGACTTAGCGCCTTTTACAAGCATAGCAATATTGAGAGCTGACTAGCAACTATACTGTACTATACTATGACTATAAGATAAGTAAGTAGGAAACAATGTTATAATTGTTATATAGGTACAGTTAATAGTTGAAGAGGTAATCCGTAGTACAATTAATTGAAGATTATATAAAATTAATGAAATTCGGAATGGATATGACATTTAAAAATAGGTATTAATTATTAGGTAACATATATTATAATTTTATCATATTAGTTATAGCATAAACATAGAATTAGTGTTAATAGATCCATATAGAATTAGAAAATACAAATAATTTATTATGTCCTTATTTAAAATATCTAAAAATATCAGTTGGTGTAATCAAGAGCTTCGTCATATACTTATTATTTAGACATGTAGGTATTATTATTATGAATATATTACTATTATTATTATTATTATGCCTCTTTATTTATACACATTCTCATTAATCTAATTTTATACCATTAAATCACTTCACAAAAAGAATAAATTTAACCATATAAAATAGGACCACGGAGACCCACCGGCATCGGGCACAGGGGCCAAGCTACCGGTGGTTAGGGCTCCAGAGAGAGGAACCTCCGAACGATGCGTGTCGTTTCCAGCAATACTGCCTTCTGTATAGAGGACTTGATCCAGCCGTCTAACGAGAGCCTCTTGAGGTGGTGGTCGAGGCTCTTGGCAATAAGACCATTTACGGTCACGACTATCGGCACAATGATCGCCGAGTCAACATCCCACATGTCGACAATCTCGTGAGCCAGGTCCAAATACTTAATTTGTTTATCTTTTTCGGCTTTCACGAGATTCTCGTCATGGGGTATGGTGACGTCGATGATCATTGCAAGGCGCTCTAATCAGTCTATCACCACTATGTCCGGCTTGTTAGCCGCAATAGTTCTGTCAGTAATGATAGACCGATCCCAGTACAGAGTAGCACGACCATTTTCAAGAACTGGGTCGGGCACATACCTGTAAAACGGTACTTCGGAGTCGACAAGTTGGTACTTTAAGGCAAGTTGCTGGTGGACTATCCTGGCTACTTGGTTATGTCTATGCAAGTATTCGCCGTTGGCAAGACGAGAACAGCCGGATACTATATGTCTGAGCGATTCACCAGGCTGGTGACATGCCCGACATATGTCAACCGTCCCATCCCTCAGAATATATTTCCGGTAGTTGTTCGTCATGACAACTTCGTCCATAATTGCAAATACAAAACCTTCTGTTTCGGCGAAAAGATCGCCAAAACGTAGCCAGGATACTGAAGCTGGAAAATCTACATCGGGCCCATGCAAGGCCCGGTAAAATCGTCCATGCAGCTCTTTGCCCTTCCATACCTCCTTGCGCTCGTCTATACCAAGTACGGCAGGTTTGCGCCAGTTCTCTTTGGCCAGACCCAGCGGGGTAAGTCCGTTGTCCAAAGCAACCACATCTCGGTGCACACCCGCGGCAGTGTGGAGAAAGTATTCTCTGAGATTGCACACCTCGCGATTGTGGAGGGTCCTGGCACTTAAGAAGCCCCGACCCCCGCACTTCCGCGGGATGTACAATCTCATCACTGACGAACGCGGGTGATGCATCCGGTATGTGGTGAGTAGACAACGAACTTTCCTATCCAAGGCGTCCAATTCCGTCTGAGTCCATCTGAGTATGCCGAAGGAGTACATTAAGACCAGCATGGCCCAACCGTTACAGGCACGCACCTTATTTCCGCCCGAAAGAAAGCTTTTTAAAACTTTCTTCAGGCAGCCAAAGAAACGCGCCTGCAACGACTGTTTCATGCCAGCCTCATCAATGCATAATGCCTGCGACATACCCAGATATTTATAGGTTTCGGTTGCAGAGAGTGATCTAAGTTGTGTGAAATCTGAAAGTTCTATACCATCAGATTCCACACTCCTGCCTCGCCTTACATGCATGACCGCAAATTTATCCACACCGAACCCCATCTTAATTGAATTACTAAAGCTTTCAGTTATCTTTAGTAACTCAGTTAATTGGGGGTCAGTGGAGGTAAATATTTTGAGGTCATCCATGAAAAGGAGGTGGGAAATAACTTGACCTCTACTCTGCAATCTATAGCCTAGCCCTGAACTTTCGAGCAAAGTGCTCAGTGGGTTCAGTGCTAGGCAAAACCATAGTGGACTCAAACTGTCGCCTTGGAAAATACCCCGCTTGATCCTTATAGGTACGCCATACCCGCAAGGCTGTCGACACCCTGGATAGCGAAGCACCGTACTCCACTGCCCCATACATGCCTTCAAGAGGGTGCATAGAGTTGCATCAACTTTGTACAGCTCCAGCACCCTCAAGAGCCACGTATGTGGCACAGAGTCATAGGCCTTCTTATAGTCTATCCAGCATGTCGCCTTAAATTTATCCAAATTTAAAATATTTACAAGGTTTAGGCGTCGTAAAATGCCTCCGCATCAATGTCATCGGGTAACGTGCCCAGAAGGCTGCCAGCATTGCCACGCTGGATGGCAATGCTGATTCTCTGAGCAAGGAATAAACCAGCCTTCTGGTCACGTGTATATAGGATTATTAATTTTTTTAAAATTAATAGGGCAAAAGTTTGCCGTGTGGTTGACGGCATAGAATACAAGTGTCACCACCCCCTATCTTCCCGTGGGTGTAAGAGGCGACTAAGGGATAACACGGTGCAAATACCATCTTTGCGTAGAGACGGAAAACTCGACATCAAACCCTATACGACTGCCTCGTTGGTCTCGCTGCATAAATGTGCGCGTGGGATCGCGAGGTCCCGGGTTTGATTCCTGGGTCGGGCAGTGTTATTGGGTTTTTCTGTCACGAAATTCTCAGTAGCAGCACGGAGTCTGGAAATGTGCCCGGTACGGCAATAGGCTCGCCCCTTATTACGTGGGACTAAAGTATATCTGGCGAAAAGTGGGTGTAGAAATACACCTCTACCTACCCCTTCGGGGATAAAAGGCGTGACGTTATGTATGTATGTATGTATGTAGGGCAAAAGTGTTACTGGGTTTTCAGAATCCTCAGTACAAGCACGGAGCCTGGTGATGTGCTCGGTAACGGCAATAGGCTCGTCCCCTATTACATGGTACCTAAACATTCGTGACGAAATGTGGCTGTAATATTACACCTCTGCCTACCCCTTCGGGGATACAGGCGTGAGTCTATACATACATACATACATTAATTTAATAGCAGTGTTTGTGTAATATTGTTACGAATGGCGATATTTGACAATAGGCGTTATTGTCAAATATCGCCATTCGTGATCGTGATCTCTTCTAGTTATTCATCTAACGGTGAATGAGTAAACTAGAAGAGAATGGATATATCGGTAGTCTAAATGTATTTCTTCTACTCTCTACTAGATGGCGTTACTGTTTGCTTACTAGAAGTATCTATTATGTTTTCGAGTGTTACGAGAATGTTCCGGAATACGCAAGAATTAACTAGTTTTTTATCCGGCCGGTATAAATACCGCGTGGACGGGCGAATCGACACAGTTCATTTTGAATAATCGCAGCGATCACGATCAGCGAAGGGAAATGATTCGGAAGTGTTTTCTAGTAGTGTGAAATAGTGTTTTATTAATGTTAGAAATTAAGTGTGTATTGTACGTGTGTAAAATAAAGTGCAGTTTTAGTGGCATAGGAATTTAATTGATCACCGAACCCCAGCTCGTAACAATATGATCTAATTTACGCACTAAGTTTATTTTATGAATCAATTCACCAATTTACTGTGTTAAACTCGTGTTTAAAATCTTGTTAATCAAATCTACTACCCAATTTTATTATAATAAAACTTAATATTTATATAAATGTACATTAATTCTTCTGTATAGCTAGCCTCTGGGCTATAGGTTCATATGTATAGGAGAAAGAGCTCATTTTCGATAGATCGATCATTTTATAAATGCTGTAAATACAGTAATAAATAAAAAGTGATCT
This sequence comes from Euclidia mi, assembly GCA_944739405.2. Taxonomy (NCBI): domain Eukaryota; kingdom Metazoa; phylum Arthropoda; class Insecta; order Lepidoptera; family Erebidae; genus Euclidia; species Euclidia mi. Next base: position 51,072,696 of record OX123195.2, read on the forward strand.
AAAGATATAACTTAATTATTCGTGGTCATTACCATTACTTTTAAAATGGGTGGGTTCTTTTTAAAGTATGACATATTATTGTGGTAGTGGCGTCACTCTGGTTGCACATTAGTAAACCCCTAAGAAAGGGAGTAGATCGTTTTACTCGTTCGTAAGCGTTCACTGATCTGTAAGATTTCAGAACATCCATAATCATGGTGTTTAGAACTGTGCCGCAATATTAGATACTCGAAACCAAGATACACAGTAATAACTCTCGGCTTCCGCGGGTTAAATCTAGTATAATTATAACTTTACTTGCCATTTTTGCCTTTCTGGTGTACGATTCACTGATGAAGTAGACGGAATCGTTCGCATGTTCTAAAAAAATTGGAGTATAAACGAAATTATTATGCAGATACTCGTAGATTATGCCGCTACCTTAATTAAATTGCTGGAGGCGCAATGTATGCAGGGTTTAGATTTGCATTTGCGAAAAAAAAATACAAATACATGAAAAAATTAATCACTAAAAGTTGTACAATATAATATACACACAAACATACGTACCTACAGGCTACAGCGACGGCGCGATACAGTTTTATTCTGCGTGAGTCAACAGTTTATTCTGATTTGCGGTTAGTTACTTAGACAAAGTAACATTTAATGAAAATAGCGTTTTATGTCATCGCACACTGTTTGAAATCATTTTAGGTTAACAAGTATACTGTCTATGTTGTATTATTAAAATATTTTGGAAATACAGATCAACATATTATTGTATAAAAAAGATGTGTAATAAAAATAATAAGTACCCTGAAAGTGTCAGAAGAGAACTTAGCTATTTCAATCGTAGGAATAGCTCCTGCTTTTAAAAATCGCCTCCCTTTTCTGTACTACGAAGTACGAACAAATATGTAGTAAAATGTAGTGAGCATATCGTGCTCGATTTTTGGGTATCCAATTGCTTCGCCTGTTGCCATTTTAATTTTTCTTCGAGTGTAGACGGAAAGTTAAAAAAACACACAAGTTACTTAGTCATAGAATACCTAAATAGTAAATGATTAGAATTGGTTTGTTAGAGACATAATAATAATAATAATAATCGCATGCTGCCTCTATTTCAGGACTTGGAACCGGCTGTCAACGTTTCGGCACAGCGACTGTCGGATCAAGTGCGAGCCATCCAGCGCTGCCGCCTGCTTGATGACGACGCACTTGAGAGGCTACGCTCAGACTTGCCAGTTATCCCTGCCAACCAACCTCCTACACGCAATGTGGCTTCAGTGCCAAACATATTTTACAGGCAACAAGAAGGAGGTGAAGAGGTGGTAGACAGGGATACACAAGTAAGTACCCAGTGCATTGATAAGATAAGGAGTGCTTTGGAGTGTGCCATTGGGGAATATCGATATGTTACATTGCAAGACAGACTTCGGCTGCCGCGTTTGCCCACGCATAAAAAGAATATGGCGCTTGTGTGTGCCCTGGATTCACTATTGTCTATTTACTTAGACAATAGTGAAAATCTTAGCGATACACACTCAATTCTGTACTGTGCGGCTGTAGCGGCATGTCGAGTAGCTAATATTAAAATACAAAACAGTTTTGATATTGCTCCTCGAGATGCCGTCCCGGCTTGGCAGCGTAGAATTGAGCGGCGTATTGCTGAGACCAGGGCACTCATAGGTAAGCTAATCTGCTTCAGGTCGGGCAATACCCGCCCGAGAGTGATGCGTTTTGTGAACCGGGCGTTTAAGGGAACTGGACTCTGTCCTCAAGAACATGCGTCACGGGTCACAGAACGCATCGACCTCCAGAAGCAGAAAGTTAATGCGTGGGCAAATCGTATCAAACGATACAAGAAAAGGGTAGCCCGATGCTCCCAAAATCGCGCATTCCAAAGAGATGAGAAGTTGGTTTATAGAAATTGGGAGCGACCTGACCCACGTGTGGATGATGGACGTCGGCCAGATGATGCGAATACGATTGAATTTTGGCGTGTGTGCTTCCAATTTTGTTCTCAAAATGGATGTAAAAACTTTATACAGCGTTGGTAGGCAAGTTATTGGCCTATAGTTCGTAGGCTCCGTGGTACTACCAGCCTTAAAGAGCAGATGAGTTACGCCAGTAGTCATAAAAATTGGCAGTGATCCAGAGATGACTGAAATTGAGAAGCCAAACGAGCATGTGCACTGCGTAGCCATTTTAACCAGAAATTGTGCAGTCTGTCCGGTCCTGCCGATTTCCAGTTGGCTAACTGACGGACTGCACAACATACATCTGTGGTGTCAATGGCTACGGGCTCCATGTGAGGTATTGCCTCACATGATTGTTTAACATCCCTAATCCAGTCATCTTCCGTATGGTTGATGGGAGTCAACCATATGCTGCGCCAAAATTCAATCGTATTCGCATCATCTGGCCGACGTCCATCATCCACACGTGGGTCAGGTCGCTCTCAATTTCTATAAACCAACTTCTCATCTCTTTGGAATGCGCGATTTTGGGAGTATCGGGCTACCCTTTTCTTGTATCGTTTGATACGATTTGCCCACGCATAAACTTTCTGCTTCAGGAGGTCGATGCGTTCTGTGACCCGTGACGCATGTTCTTGAGGACAGAGTCCAGTTCCCTTAAACGCCCGGTTCACAAAACGCATCACTCTCGGGCGGGTATTGCCCGACCTGAAGCAGATTAGCTTACCTATGAGTGCCCTGGTCTCAGCAATACGCCGCTCAATTCTACGCTGCCAAGCCGGGACGGCATCTCGAGGAGCAATATCAAAACTGTTTTGTATTTTAATATTAGCTACTCGACATGCCGCTACAGCCGCACAGTACAGAATTGAGTGTGTATCGCTAAGATTTTCACTATTGTCTAAGTAAATAGACAATAGTGAATCCAGGGCACACACAAGCGCCATATTCTTTTTATGCGTGGGCAAACGCGGCAGCCGAGGTCTGTCTTGCAATGTAACATACCGATATTCCCCAATGGCACACTCCAAAGCACTCCTTATCTTATCAATGCACTGGGTACTTACTTGTGTATCCCTGTCTACCACCTCTTCACCTCCTTCTTGTTGCCTGTAAAATATGTTTGGCACTGAAGCCACATTGCGTGTAGGAGGTTGGTTGGCAGGGATAACTGGCAAGTCTGAGCGTAGCCTCTCAAGTGCGTCGTCATCAAGCAGGCGGCAGCGCTGGATGGCTCGCACTTGATCCGACAGTCGCTGTGCCGAAACGTTGACAGCCGGTTCCAAGTCCTGAAATAGAGGCAGCATGCGATTATTATTATTATTATTATGTCTCTAACAAACCAATTCTAATCATTTACTATTTAGGTATTCTATGACTAAGTAACTTGTGTGTTTTTTTAACTTTCCGTCTACACTCGAAGAAAAATTAAAATGGCAACAGGCGAAGCAATTGGATACCCAAAAATCGAGCACAATATGCTCACTACATTTTACTACATATTTGTTCGTACTTCGTAGTACAGAAAAGGGAGGCGATTTTTAAAAGCAGGAGCTATTCCTACGATTGAAATAGCTAAGTTCTCTTCTGACACTTTCAGGGTACTTATTATTTTTATTACACATCTTTTTTATACAGTATGTTGATCTGCATTTCCAAAATATTTTAATAATACAACTTAGACTACTACTTGTTAACCTAAAATGATTTCAAACAGTGTGCGATGATATAAAACGCTATTTTCATTAAATGTTACTTTGTCTAAGTAACTAACCGCAAATCAGAATAAACTGTTGACTCACGCAGAATAAAACTGTATCGCGCCGTCGCTGTAGCCTGTAGGTACGTATGTTTGTGTGTGCTAGACACCTAGAATGGCGAACAGCTGAGCGGCGGCGGCGGTCAATATACCGAGTTAATTTTTAAAATGTATGATGGCGAAAATCATTTTACAACTTTTAGTGATTTATTTTTTCATGTATTTGTATTTTTTTTTCGCAAATGCAAATCTAAACCCTGTATACATTGCGCCTCCAGCAATTTTATTAAGGTAGCGGCATAATCTACGAGTATCTGCAAAATAATTTCGTTTATACTCCAATTTTTTTAGAACATGCGAACGATTGCGTCTACTTCATCAGTGAATCTTACACCAAAAAGGCAAAAATGGCAAGTAAAGTTATAATTATACTAGATTTAACCCGCGGGAGCCGAGTTATTACTGTGTATCTTGGTTTCGAGTATCTAATATTGCGGCACAGTTCATGTTCTAAAATCTTACAGATCAGTGAACGTTTACGAACGAGTAAAACGATCTACTCCCTTTCTTAGGGGTTTACTAATGTGCAACCAGAGTGACGCCACTACCACAATAATATGTCATAATTTAAAAAGAACCCACCCATTTTAAAAGTAATGGTAATGACCACGAATAATTAAGTTATATCTTTAGATCACTTTTTATTTATTACTGTATTTACAGCATTTATAAAATGATCGATCTATCGAAAATGGGCTCTTTCTGGTACGTATACGTATGAACCTATAGCCCAGAGGCTAGCTGTACAGAAGAATTAATGTACATTTATATAAATATCAAGTTTTATTATAATAATATTGGGTAGTAGATTTGATTAACAAGATTTTAAACACGAGTTTAACACAGTAAATTGGTGAATTGATTCATAAAATAAACTTAGTGCGTAACTTAGATCATATTGTTACGAGCTGGGTTTCGGTGATAAATTAAATTCCTATGCCACTAAAACTGCACTTTATTTTACACACTTATACACACTTAATTTCTAACATTAATAAAACACTATTTCACACTACTAGAAAACACTTCCGAATCATTTCCCTTCGCTGATCGTGATCGCTGCGATTATTCAAAATGAACTGTGTCGATTCGCCCGTCCACGCGGTATTTATACCGGCCGGATAAAAAACTAGTTAATTCTTGCGTATTCCGGAACATTCTCGTAACACTCGAAAACATAATAGATACTTCTAGTAAGCAAACAGTAACGCCATCTAGTAGAGTGTAGAAGAAATACATTTAGACTACCGATATATCCATTCTCTTCTAGTTCACTCATTTACCGTTAGATGAATAACTAGAAGAGATCACGATCACGAATGGCGATATTTGACAATAACGCCTATTGTCAAATATCGCCATTCGTAACAATATTACACAAACACTGCTATTAAATTAATGTATGTATGTATGTATAGACTCACGCCTGTATCCCCGAAGGGGTAGGCAGAGGTGTAATATTACAGCCACATTTCGTCACGAATGTTTAGGTACCATGTAATAGGGGACGAGCCTATTGCCGTTACCGAGCACATCACCAGGCTCCGTGCTTGTACTGAGGATTCTGAAAACCCAGTAACACTTTTGCCCTACATACATACATACATACATAACGTCACGCCTTTTATCCCCGAAGGGGTAGGTAGAGGTGTATTTCTACACCCACTTTTCGCCAGATATACTTTAGTCCCACGTAATAAGGGGCGAGCCTATTGCCGTACCGGGCACATTTCCAGACTCCGTGCTGCTACTGAGAATTTCGTGACAGAAAAACCCAATAACACTGCCCGACCCAGGAATCAAACCCGGGACCTCGCGATCCCACGCGCACATTTATGCAGCGAGACCAACGAGGCAGTCGTATAGGGTTTGATGTCGAGTTTTCCGTCTCTACGCAAAGATGGTATTTGCACCGTGTTATCCCTTAGTCGCCTCTTACGACACCCACGGGAAGATAGGGGGTGGTGACACTTGTATTCTATGCCGTCAACCACACGGCAAACTTTTGCCCTATTAATTTAAAAAAATTTAATAATCCTATATACACGTGACCAGAAGGCTGGTTTATTCCTTGCTCAGAGAATCAGCATTGCCATCCAGCGTGGCAATGCTGCCAGCCTTCTGGCCACGTTAGCCGATGACATTGATGCGGAGGCATTTTACGACGCCTAAACCTTGTAAATATTTTAAATTTTTTATTTGTTTTTACGGTTTTTTGAACATATACTACTTAGACATTAAGATTAGATTAAGCTACATATAGATTATAAAATTAAATACCTTGATAATAAAAAAATATATACACTATAGATAAAACATTTCGTTTAGCCCCATGCCCAAATGTCATGTCATTTGCACAAAACAGATTATTTATAATGATATCACCGTTCGAAATGTGTGATGTACAATATATTATTATGTCTACCTATAATAAATTGCCTAATAAAATCAAAAGTTTAAGCATAAATATTTTTAAGAAACGTCTACATGAATTTTTAGTTAACAAATGTTATTATACAATTAGTGATTTTTTGGCTGACAGATGACTGTAACTACATATAATTTTCCTCATTAATTATTGACATATTTGATATTATTCAATTTATATTAATGAATCATTGACATACTTATTTGACATTTTGTAACTATTATATTCATGAATCATTGACATTTTTGACATTGTAAACTATTATTTATTCTTATTCATTATTGCCATATTTTTTATTTATTGCAGTGATATATTAATATTGCCATTTTCTGTGATTATTTCCTTGCATGTTTGATATTTAACTTTAATGAATTGATTTTATACTATGTGTGTTTTGCATGCCTGTATGGCCGAGCAAAGAGAACTAAAATTTCAACAATGTATGTAACATCTACCTTACCTTTGTCCAGCAAACGAATAAATGGTTTTGATTATTAAAAAGAAAAAGCTAAATATCATTTCGGTCACAACATATGAACAAAGAGATTTTTTATGATAGGCTTTCCTAGCAAATAAAATTCATTAATATATATGCAAAAAGAGTTTGAAAGTATTATCACAGTATAAAGTATTAGACTGTGGTATTATTTTGCACAATTTCTGTTCTTGATAACACTAAAAACTAGAATAAGAATGTAAATCAGTTGTTATATATTTATTTATAAGGTAAATTTTTCTTAATGTGTGACTTTTCAGATAAAATACTTTATTATGATAATTGTGTTTTATATATTTATGTAGCGGTAAATGTGTATTTGTGTGTGAGAGGCGACTCTGCTTCTCGTATGAAATGCCTGACATACTACTTCTAATTAGTATTCTTTATTCTATGGCTTAAACTAAACGGTCATACAATTTCACTTCTATAAATACATTACAGCGGTAAATACGCGATATTCTTGAAACGTTATTTGTTTATTGTGACTTAAAATTGCTTCAACTGGACTTTACCGCCTTTGCTATTAGACCCCTAATATTAAGAATATTAAGATAATAATATTTAGGTATTGAATTATTTTACAACTTTATATATGTATATATCAGATTGAAACGTAACTAAGTCTTAAAATACTATACAAAGAAATATAAACAGAACATACAAATAAATATATACAGAACGAAAGAAAACATTTAGAGGGCGTCATGAAATTCATCCACATCGCCGTCAACTGGAAGCGTGCCCAGAACGCTGGCAGCATTGCCACATTGTATGGCGATACTTACCTTCTGGGCCAAATACAACCCAGCCTTCTGCCCGTCCAGCATACGCACCACGAGAAAATCTCTACACGTTTACTCGTGTTTAGGACGATTATCTCTATTAACTCGCTGACTCTAACATGGTTACACACACGATTCGACTCGTTATGTCAAATGTAGCTATAATAGTCGTTTTTACTTATCTGTGGCATTTCTCTCGACGAATCCTAACATGACGGCCCAATATTACTCGATTATGACAAATTTTGACAACTAAAATAGAAATATTAGTCGTCATGCTTTCATACGACGAGATACTACTTCTCTAATCTGAGACGACGAGAACAACACGAGCAACTAAAAATATTTCTTTAAAACAAGAAAAGAAAATGGCAGTCCCTTATTATAATTATTTAATAACGTTACATGAAGAGCGCCACGCGAGAAAAGTGCAAAGAAAGCGAATTATGGATCTCTGTGACCCTTTTACGTTGAACGACAGAGAATTCCAGTTGCTTTGGCATATATCAAAACCAATGGCTCTGTTTCTCATAGAAAGGCTTGCCACGGATCTCGAGCCTCATTCAGATGGCCGCATCGAAGCTGCGAATGGGACCTCATTCTTATTCAACACAGTAACAATTGTTAATACTTTGTAGGTATTGACATCAGTTTCGAATTAAAACTAATCAACTTTTGAATTAAACAATACATACAAATTACAAATGTCAAATAGTACATAATATATAATAATATGATAAACTATAGATGTTGATACAAGTCTTTTGAGCCATTTGAGCACAAATTGAATGAACTAAACCGGTGTGGTTACATTAATAAATGCCGTAATTGACATTCTATGTTTCAAAGGGCAACATCGGTTACTCGTGCAACGAGAGCGAATTCTTCGACGTGAAGCTTGTCTATCGTGGCGCGCATGTTAAAGAAAACGAGATATTAGCCGATAACGACAATATTTCTTCATTCACGCGTGTGATATCTCGTGGTGCGTATCCTAGGCGGGCTGGTCACGCAAGGCGTCGACAAGTCTCTTTGCGAGGTCTTTAAAAAGAGATCTCGCACTTGGACCCCATCGCCCCAGACCCCTTATATTGAGTGACAAATTTATATCGTAATGAAAACTTGCAACGAAAATTTGTTCGAATTATATGTAATCGGCAATTATGTATAGGTATATAGCACATATTCAAAACCACAAAATAACTTTGTAGTTCATACAAATACTATGGAAAACAAACTTTAGGTGGTAACATTATACAACACCCCACCACGCGCCTAATCAATCCCATACATTTACCTACTATGGCCAGGTGCAGATACACAACGCTCCACGTGACGACACGCGATCGCAGGCGTCAACATTCATTTGATCTAGATCGGCGTGTTGACGGGGAACACACGCCATCCGACGCTTGACAAGCAGTGTGTTTTTTACTTCTGTAGCAAATAAACTTTACTATTAATCGGGTCTCCCTTGTTTGACCGAAAGGTATTTGACAAATTTTCACTATCCAAAAAATATTTCGCGTAATTTCATTTGCCAAATTATTACTTAGCAAAAAGCCTATTAAAAAAAAAATTGTTACACAAACCTAATGTTTGAGAAATGAACGTTTAAACTATAACTTGTTTACCAACTAGTACTTTTAACATTTTTTTATTTAGTCAAATATTTCAGTTGGAACAACAGTTTTTACGCAAAATCTAAACCTACTAAAAACAATCTCTTTTTTATATTAATGCAAGTCGTTTCTGGCACTCGCCGGCCGCTCCCGCGGCACCGCTCGCTACGCTCGCTCGGCTCGTGCGTAGGTCACAGTTCTAACCTAACCTAACCTTACAATTTTTTAAATAATTAACCTACTCTAACTACTTCCATAAATAAACTAATATCATCAAACGTTTACTGTCTGAAGATTATTTGCTGTGATAAATCATTTGATTAAAGACCAAATGCCATAATGACATTATACTTGGTAATATTTTGCCAAGTAAAAATTTTACCAAATAAAAATATGCGAACTAAAATCATTCGAAATATTGCAATGGTATAAAAAAAAGGTTGCGAAAATTTGTTTGGGTAATGAAATTTTGTCAAAATCTTTTCGGCAAAACGGCAGGATCCCCCATTAATCACATGTTTAACTATATTAAATTTAATTTGCCGAGTCGTTATTTCGATATCATGAAAAATGGAGCTGCGGCGACATGGGCAACACAGTTTCCGCGACTAAAGACAGACTGATTGTCATTCGGCGATAGTTATTGATCGTTATTTTTGTGTAAGGTGTCACACTTTACTTTTCATTTTTAATTGAATTTTTTTTCTGTAAGGTTCAAATTTGGCGATAGTATTGAAAGAGTAAATTAGACTTTACACTGGTGACACCACTACATATACTTACTTAATTTATTAACTGCATTAATTGCTTAAGTATTATGTCGATACACAGACAGCGGTGGAAAAAATCAACCAGGATTTGACGGGTATTTTTGGCTGGGCCCGCCGCAACTCACTTGTGTTAAACCCGAACAAATCTAAATATATGATTTTGGGTTCAAAAAAACAGCGGGAGATCATCTCGCGTAGGATTCCGCATATTTATGTTGATGGCCAGGGTGTCGATCGTGTTCAACAAGCGAGAAATCTCGGCCTAATGATGAATGAGGAGCTACGCTTTGAGAAGTACATTTCAGATGTAGTCCGAAACTGCTTCTACCGTCTCAAAGTGTTATATAGACTTAGAGATCATCTTGACATCTCGCTTCGTGAACAGTTGGTGGACTCTTTGGTTTTGTCTAGATTCAATTATCTGGATACAGCCTGTTATGTGTGGGTGTATATTTGAGGATAGTAAATGAAATTGAGATAAATGTTTCACTTGCATTTATTGGCATACAACCATATAGTACAAAGGTTAGGTGCCGACTGGCGTGCCGCATATCTTATGCTAACGTGTACAAAATAGGATACCTGTGTGTCCCTACAGTAACCTCCCTCTTTTTGAAAAAATCCAATGTTACACATCATTTAGCTAAAGTTTTAAAACAGAAATTATAAACGTTCATAAAAGTGACCAAAGCTACGAGGTTTATCTATATGTTTACAATAGTAAGCAGTTCTGTCGAGCGATGTTATTCGTAACTTGAAACTGTCTCATACTAAACATGATACTTGCTTATAACTCTGACACACCTGCTAAGTAATAAAAAGAAATACGAACAATAATGTTATATATTGTTATTGTACCTAAGTACTTTAAGAGTTTTATATAATAATATTTAAGTATTTAATGTTACGCTGAAATACATTTACATTTATACTTTTAAGTTACCTATCTTATAGGTACAGTTAAATACACATAGTTACACACAGTTAAATATAATATAAAATATACATACAGTAGATTACACGAATCCATTACATGCCTCTTGTACAGTTTGCACCTTAGGTGTAGGAGCTGTTTGAGTAACTTGTCTTACAGTGATAGGGGTTTGAGCGGACCTCTCAGCTCGCATTTCCTTCTGTAACCACTTGCGTATATTCTTGCGACAACGAACAAACAAGAAATAGGTGAATGCAATTACCATAACTGCAATAACAACAAACAGTCCTGCAGTATAATACTGTAGGTTTTCTAAGTGATTCATGGCTGTTTGGTTAATGACATTAACTTCCTTTCGTTCTTCTTTAATATAATTATTGCCCATGATTAGAACACTAAGACAAGACAAAACACAATAGAAAATAAGTAAAATAGTTGTTTACTCTTAGGCTGTTTGGAACCAAATAATTATTTTATACATTAAACATTACAAGAAAGTTGGCAATTAGGCAATAGAATACTGAATTCGTGACACATCAATTTACATAACTATAATGTACTAATAACATAGGTACAAAAAATTTTTGCTATACAGCGTTAAAATTACTTATACCTTATTTCGTCACATAAATCGTACCGGACGTTTTATATTTCGTCCACTACGGGTTGTATGTTTAATAACCGGTTCATTTATCGGCATGTTTACGCTAGGTATATTCTTATTACTATCATTTAAAACTAATTTTTCTTGAGAACAATCTTTATCGGGTACGGATAAAGTGTGAAATGAGATGTCATCATCGTTAAGTACGTACGCAGGTTTCAATCTGTCTATAGATATATTCGCTTATCTATTAGGTAAAGAAATTTTATAAAATTTTGGTGTTCTCTCTAATACTTCGTATGGACCAGAATATGAAGGGTCTAACGAAGAGCGTTCGCCTTCGTTCCTTAAAAAAAACATATTTAGTAGTTTCTAAATCGGGATGTACGAATATATTCTTTTGTGCTCTAGCTTTCATAGGTGTCGGCTTAATCTTTTTAAAACTATCTCTAATTTTTGTAACATATTCCGCGTCTGTATAACTATGAGTTATGTTAGCTCCACAAAACTCTCCTGGTAACCTTATTTTAGTACCGTAAACCATTTCAGATGCACTTACACCGTTATCACTTCTAGGAACTGTACGTAAACCATATAAAACAGTAGGCAAATGATCTACCCAGGTACTACCTATTTGATCTAATTTAGCTCTTAATGCGGTTTTTAATTACCTGTGCCACCGCTCAATAATTCCATTATTCTGAGGGTGGTACGGAGTTGTTCTAAGTTTCGTAACACCTAAATATCTTAATAGCGAACTAAATAATCTACTCTCAAATTGGGCACCTTGATCTGTACTGACCCTGATTGGAGTCCCAAAACGTACGATCCAACCTTCGTAAAAATATTTTGCTACCGTACTGGCTGATATGTCTTTTAGCGGATATGCCTCGGGCCATTTAGAAGCTCTGTCAATTAATGTTAGTAAATACCTATAGCCTTCCGATGACGTAGGTATGGGGCCCACTATGTCCAAGTGTACATGATCAAAGCGGTTTGCATGTTGAAATTCGCCAAACTTAGAAACAGTATGTCGCGTAATTTTAGTTTTCTGACAATGAATACAGGTTTTGGCCCATAGACCTACATCTCTATTCATATTCGTCCAAAAATATCGTTCGCTTACTAAACGTCGTGAAGCTTTTATACCTGGATGGTTTAAATTATGCAAAATATCAAAAACAGTTCTTCTAAATTTTTCTGGTACATATGGTCTCAATCGGTCCAAAGACGTTTCACAATAAATCATATCTTTGCAACCTGGCAAACAAACTTTTTTAAGTTTCACATTATCCGAAGTTGACTTTAATAATTCTAATAACTCTTTATCATGTTGTTGTTCTGAAGCGATTTCCGAGTAATCTATAACGGTTGGGAATGTGATCGTCTCTATTCGAGATAAGCTGTCTGCAACGCTATTCTTGCTACCTTCTACGTACCGTATGTCCGTTGAAAATTCACTAATAAACATGAAATGTCTTATTCGTCGCGGCGTATCTTTTTCGCTCGGCTTTTTATTAAATGCATAAACTAATGGTTTATGATCTGTTAATATTATAAAATTACGTCCTTCTAACAGGTACCTAAAATGCTGGATAGCCTGATAGATGGCAAGCAGCTCGCGATCATAAGTACTATATTTACGTTCCGTTTCAGACATTCGCTTCGAAAAATAAGCTAAAGGTTTCCACGAACCTTGGACTTTAGTCTGTAGCACTGCGCCCACGCAATCATTTGACGCGTCACTCATTAAACATAAAGGAGCGTTCTCACTTGGATACGTTAACAACGCTGCTTCTTGTAAACTTTTTTTACATTGGAGAAATGCATTCTCTGAACGATCGTCCCAAATTATTGGTGATCGATCTTTTTTCTTAGAACCGTGCAAAAACTTATTTAATTCTGCTTGATGTTGAGCGGCTCTCGGTAAATGTCATCATCATCATCATCAGCCTTTAATAGTACACTACTGGACTAGGCCTCTCCTTTGCAAGGAGGAATTGGCCTACTATACCACGCTGGCCAAGCGGGTTGGTATAGGGTTTGTATCAAGTTTTCCTTCTCTTACAGTGCTGTTCTCTGCATAATATGCTCCCTCTGTCGGCTCTTACGACACCCATGGGATGATATGGGGTGGTGACAATTCGTATTCTTAATCCGTCACCACACGGACGTAAATGTGCCCTATAAAAATTAAGCATACCAAGAAATTTACGTAATTTATCGACTGTTTCTGGTTTCGGATAGTCTACAATCGCTCTAACTTTATTCTGTAAAGGTAAAATTCCGTCCTTAGAAATTTCGAATCCTAAAAATTCTATTTTAGGTTGACCAAACACACATTTTGATAAATTAATAGTGACACCAAATTCGTCTAGCCTTTTTAAAACTATTTCTAAGTGCATTTTATGTTCTAATTCCGTTTTACTAGCTATACAAATGTCGTCAATAAAACAAAAAATAAAATCAGTACCGTATGTAACCTGTCCATTAGAATCGATTACTTTTATGTCATGCAATACAGAGTTGACCATGAATCGTTGAAATGTTTGTGCACTATTACGAAGACCAAATGGCATGCGTGTAAATTCCATTAAAGACCATGGTAAAATTACAGCAGTCTTTTCTATGTCTTCGGGATTCATAGGAATATTATGGTAAGCTCTGCACAGGTCTAATCTACTAAATATTTCTTTATTGGCTGACATATACGTTACATCATGGACTCTCGGAATCGGATAACGATCCGGTTTTGTTATGGCGTTAAGCGCCCTATAATCGCCGCAAGGTCTTAATTGCCCTCCAGCCTTAGGCACTACGTGTAAAGCACTAGACCATGCTCCCTTAGATGGACGACAGATACCCATCTCTTGCATTATTCTAAACTCCTCTTTAACTTTTCTATAGCGGTCCGGTGGTAACGGTAGAGCGCGCGTAGACACCGGTCTGCCAGTAGTTTCAATAAAATGCATAACGGAATGAGGAGGATTGTTTTTAAAATTAACGCTTTTAGTTATGTCAGGATATTTCAGCAATAGGTCACTATAAGGGTGATTTGACTCGATAGTCCTTAACGATGGTTCATTCCAATTCACTATAGATCCTAATACACACATGTTTGTAACTTGATCAATTAGTTTACGACCTGATAAGTCTACTAATAACTTGTGATACTCAATGAAATCCGCACCGATAATAGGTTGTTTTACATCTGCTATCACGAAAGTCCATTTGTATGGTCTTCTTAATTTTAAATTTAACATAAGCGTTTTAACACCATAAGTATTAATTTGAGAGCCATTGGCTGCAAAAAGTTTATATTTAGACAATGGTAAATTACATGCTTTAACTAACCTGTTTTTATACGGCAAAACTGACACATTAGCGCCTGTATCTATTAAAAATCGTAAACCAGTCGCCTGATCTGTAACAATAAGACGGTTATTAATAAATTGTGTACAATCGCCCGTCGCCGACTGTACCTCTACTTGTTTTCCGGCTGCGTTCCGCCAGCTGTCACGGTCGAACTTTTTCAGTTGCAAGGAGCCACGCACTTATGAGCCTTTGTGCGGTAACGATGGTGGTAATAGCATAGCCAATTGGTGCTATTGGGAGTGCGCCTTCCTCTGGAGCTGGATCTGTTCCGTTGCGAATTTTTATTATAGTTGTTGTATCGTGGTCTTGAACGTAACGTGTTTGCTTGCATTTCATCTAGTCTCGTGTTAATACGCGCGATTTCAGCGATTAAAGATGCAACTGTATCGGTACCGGTACTCTGAGTTACTTCGGTAATTTGCAATGGCCGAATATTCTCGACGACCTTGTCTGCCATCTTCGCTAATTTCTCGAGTTCCGTGGTATCTGCCACCGTCAATACAGCACGCACGGATTCTGGTAAATGCCCTTGCCAGAGTATTCTCAACGTTTCACTACTGATTTTTCCACGAGCTAAGTCGGTCATTTTTGTGAGTAATTGTGAAGGCCTTTGATCACCTAACTCCATTTCTCCGATTAATTTCTGTAATCTCCGTGTCTCAGTTTCCTCAAAAATTGTAAGTAGGCGTTCCTTCAGACCTTCGTACTTTTTCGTCTCCGGCGGCTTCAAAAGGTAATCGGTAAGTTGGGCTATAACGTCTTTACCCAATTTCGTTATGGCTAAGTTATATCTAGCTTCGTCTGATAATTTCTGAGGTGCCAATATCGCATCCATCTGGACGAACCACAAGCGAGGCTGGTCAGTCCAAAATTCGGGGATCCTTGACGCCACTGTAATTTGTGCCATATCGCCATACATCAGAGTAGAACTTTCTCCGGGTTTTCCTTCGCTAGCAGATGTCGTCATGCTTACAAAACGCTGCCTATTTTACCTCAGCCGTGCACGTCGCGGAGGGAGTCGGCACGATACGATAAATTCACAAGGTTCGTATATCACCACTTTTCAACTGTCCAATTCTATCCACATACACCACTAATTGTAAAAATGTTCACTTTATTCACCGTTCGGGGTCACCAATGTTATGTGTGGGTGTATATTTGAGGATAGTAAATGAAATTGAGATAAATGTTTCACTTGCATTTATTGGCATACAACCATATAGTACAAAGGTTAGGTGCCGACTGGCGTGCCGCATATCTTATGCTAACGTGTACAATATAGGATACCTGTGTGTCCCTACACAGCCTACGGACCGAGACTCCTAGCGAAAACAGCGAATCTCATACAACGAGTGCAGAATGCGTGCGCTCGATTCTGCTACAATATTCCGCCAAGACATCATGTAACACCTTACCTAAATCTACATAATATACTTAAGATGTCATACAGAAGGGCTTACACTTAGCTACTCTACCTAAGACTATAGAATAAAAGGCAGACAGAGCGCGCGGAACACTTGCGTGAGGCCACTAAAGCAAATACAAAATTGAAAAGCGAATACAAACTCGACTCAGTGCGCTGCGAAGCATCGCACAGTTCACACGCCACGATCGATCCAGCTTTTAAATTCATAAAATGCCGTCTTGCGTTTTTAAACATTGTAAAAGTTGTTTCTAAAAGCAAATACGGGAAGATGGAATATATTCTTACAGATAACTATGGATTATTTGACCGTTTTATAATAATTATTATTTCGATAAAATTCGTATTTCTGCAGAAAATATGTAAGTGTTGCCAGTTTACGTCGACACCGTTTTCCCTGAATTAGGGAAAATGCACTTGTCAATTGATTATGTAGGTAATAATGATTGTCATGTTAATGAAAAATACATTAACGTATTGTAAAAGTATATTGTAGATTATATTTTTTCTTATAAATATACTAATAGGATTTCCATTAGTATATACATTGTTTTGAGTTCGATCCCCAAACGATCCAAATATTCGTGTACACGCGGCTACTTGTCAAGCTATACACTTTGACCTTTGTACCGTTGTTAGACCTTTGTACCGTTCTTATGGCGTAGGGAATAAGTATGAAAATCGTACTTCGACTATTTAGCTTGACTTGGCGCCGTGTGTACATTAAGTACAGAAACAGAAATTATTGATTGTAGCCATTATTTATTTTTAATTGCAATTTTTTTTGGTTACGATTTATGATTATGATATTCATAATTTATTGTATGCATGACAAAATGTTTTTAGCTAATTAATATTTATGACGCAAGCCTATCTATTTATTTCTCAATTTACGAATAAAATTAGTTAAAACTTAACTCGGAGCCTACATTTTTTAAGAAATGTATTTATAAAAGCATAATTTAATGGTATCTTTTATTTGAATAATTTTCACAACAGCATTACATATTAAAAGCATTAATTAAATCTATGGTAAATTCTTCAAAACCACAAACGAATATAAAATATTACCTATGTAATATTTTTATATTCGTTTGCAAAAACTATATGCAAAATAGTGGGAGATTATTCATAATCTGGCAACTTTACACACACATAGACGCGCGTGTCCGTACAGTGCCAGTCGCCAAATGTCACGCACACATAGCTGTCAACGTGCCTCACTTAGTTGGACGAATACGCTACATCTGGTTCTTGTTCGTTAAATCTGTGTACTCTACTATTTGGTGTCATCAAAAATTAAACTCCAAGTTACCTATACAAAAAAATTGTTTGGCTAAGTGAAAATAGTAGATATCCGAAAAGAACTGTATCGTGTCCATTACGTGTACCACCGCACAGGACCACAGCATTTCGTGGTTCTTTTAGATACAA
The DNA here is from genome assembly GCA_944739405.2 of Euclidia mi. Lineage (NCBI taxonomy): Eukaryota > Metazoa > Arthropoda > Insecta > Lepidoptera > Erebidae > Euclidia > Euclidia mi. Next base: position 51,090,344 of record OX123195.2, read on the forward strand.
TTCTACCAGGTGCTGGAACAATTTGCCACCGCCGATACGTAATATAAAAAGTGCACAAAACTTTAAAGACAAACTTAAAGCCATGCTTTTACATAAACAAAAAACCAGCACATAAATTTATTGGACATTCTATATATTATTTTATTGTTATTACTATTTTATTTATTTTAATTTTATCCTATTGAGCTTTATTCGATGACATCACAGCCCCCTTTACATGCCTTTTTTATTTATTTATACCTACTATTTTATGGACAATCTTTGGACTTATTATTTAATTTAATGATATTTGTTGACATACCAAATTAATAATTACCCTTCCTATTACATAATTATTTTATTCTCGTGACATATAATTTAGTCTTTATAGCCAACAGTTGATATTCATTTCGTTGACATATTCATTTTTTATTCGTTTTGACATAACTAATTGTAAATAATCATATATTAATTCATATAACTAATTTTAAATAATCAAACTGCTAAGATTTGGAAGCCTACTAGCCCCAAGGGGCCTCAGTTGAAAAACAGCGCTGCAATTGCAATTGTATTTGCAGCATAATGCTGAACTGTGGCCTTTTTGCCACACAATATTATGCCGAGCCTATCTAATACGTACATTATTTGCCTTCGAAATCCTCTGCATTTCTGTCCTCTTCTTACTTATTTTAAGTGTTCTTGACGCTGCTGGCGTCATGTGGCTAGTTATTGCGGCGCGGCTCGCGCATCTCTGAAATTATTTTATATACCTTTTAAAGTTGGCATACTTACATTTAGCTTATAATGTTGCAGTAGCTAAATCAGAAATTATTGTATTTCCTTGTTTCAGAGATGGGGCGTCATATCAGTACATTTATGATTAATTATGTGTGATCATGATTTAAAGATAAAGATAATTTATTTTGTAAAACATGTGTGTATATTACAAGTTACATTGCAAGCATGATGGTCAGTTCTGAAATGTGAGTGCTACATGTTTTACCGTTTCCGGTGTACAAAATTAATAACTGAATAGATTAGCAATACTAAATAAAATTTAAAAATAACGTAATAAGAACCATACTAAGCTTTTTGATATTATTATATTTATTCATACTAAGATTGCATTAATGTAACAAATCTGTAGGTAATGTGTATGTGCAAATATATGTATGAATAGGTGTATGGTATTGTTATGGACAAACGTTTGCGCCTAGCCGCAATAGGTAGATACCTTATACAGGTTTTCACGTACCTCATTCTTCTCTGTCGGCGGCGCAATGCTATCGTAATATCGCAATCCATTGTTCATATTCTATGTTATTGTAACTTGCAGATTTTAATGACATGTCGGAAACCTGTAAACAGTGAATTAAAAAATATATATATTTTTAACCAGAAGATCATATTCAGATGATAAACAACCTTTGTTTTAAATTACTTTTAATAAATAACATAGTAATAAGATAAACAGTGCTTACCCAATGTTCATGGCTCACGTATTGTAACTATTGACCCAACTGGGAATGAATTGTTGTATGGATGCACACTTGTATATGCCTGTTGATTGCACGATATCGTGTCGTAGTCCTGATGTACACAACTGTCGCCGTTCATAATGTTATATTGTTATAGACCGCGCGGGCGACCGAGCGCAGCGTGCGCGCGTGCGTGTTGCCGCTGTGCGCGAGCGTCACTGGCTCACTCACTGGCTGACCCGCGCGTCGTGTCACATGCCTCCTCTACACTACTCGCGAAGTTGAACGAAGTTAGACGAATACGATAGTGTAGACAGGCACTTCGGCCTACCTCGTCAAACTTTACCTCGCCTCGGCCAACTTCCATTGCGTCCTCTACACTACTCGCGAAGTTGAACGAAGTTAGACGAATACGATAGTGTAGACAGGCACTTCGGCTTACCTCGTCAAACTTTACCTCGCCTCGGCCAACTTCCATTTGTTGTCGGTTTTTGCGCCCGAGTCAAAGGGCCCGAAGTTGCACGAAGTGGGTTTACGAAGTGTCTCTCTACACTAATCGGCCGACTTCGTTAGAACAGGGCGTGTAATACGATTATGAGCAATATAAAGTGCTCACAGGAGCAAATTATGTTGTTCCTCGAAATTCTGCAAACAGAGACAGTTATTTGGGACCCCAATGACAAATGTCATAAAGATAATCATAGAGATAATGTCATAAGAAAATAATTTATCATCCATCACAAACGTGCGCAGGCTATCGGCACCACAGAGCGAATGAGCTCCTCGCGAAGTTGAACGAGTGTGTAGTGACGCACTTCGGACTTCGGCCAAAGTTTCTCGAGTACTTCGCCGAGGAACTTCGCGAGTAGTGTAGAGGAAGCAACAAACTCACAAGTCACGGGCCGATTGCCGAAGCTCACGAAGATGCTTACCTAGATCAAAGACAATATAATACCTAGATATAGATAGCCGTGCCTGCGGTGGCGCCAGCCAGCGAGAAATTTGCGCGTCTTACTTCTTTGTTTTGTCTATCTTTAGCTCTTATTTATATTTATTACTGTAATTATTGTCATAATATTGTGTTGGTGCAAATAAATTCATTCTATTCTATTCATATGGTTTTTATTAAAAGGTTGCGATGGTTTTCTTCAAAATCTTGCTCCAGACGTTGCCCAACAACACTTTGAAAAACGTTGTAAGTAGCAAACATTGAATTATTTTGTTCAACATTATGGTAATAGTATTTTTGCAACCCAATTGATTGTATTGGATTTTTGCTCACGTTCAACCTTTTCTGTAACTTTACAAATATTGAATATACAGACTTGATGGTGTGATTAATCCTCCTCTGTCTTTTCTATGAGTTATTAGTCTGGGCACTTTTTCACCTTACAAGCTCACTTCATTCCAATACTTATTTTGCAGTTTTCTCACCACAAATTTTGCAATTTATAGTGTACTCAGTCAATTTTGGTGTAACAATGTAGTCGTGATCAAAATAGATGTCATTTAGATCGTTAATATTCTCACTACTTTATGCTCACTACTCATAAGCAGAATGTTTGCAATACTTTTATTAGTAGCGTTTACACATTTTTAGGTGAACAATTATAATATCGTGGTACATTTTTAATAATGATCGCATTCATACTTGAAACTGTAAAATGCTATTTTTCTGTTTGAATGAACAACATAAGTTCCACCAACCTAAGTTTTAGATAAAAGGCAAAAGCAATTAATTGATTATTCACCTGAATACCTATGTACATCAATTTTAAACCTATATAAGTAATTTGACATTTTCTGACATTTTTGATATTGATGACCCCAACATTGCATTTAATTTATTTTTTAATAAACTTGAACGCTACGGTATCCGGGGAAACGTTATAAACTTAATTGAGTCATACATAACTAACCGAAAACAATTTACTGTGGTTACTGGAGTTGATTTTAATACTAAAAAAGAAGTAGCAACTGCGTCAAACGAATTGCAACATTTGGTGCCCCACAAAGGAGCGTTTTGGGTCCTTTACTGTTCATTATCTACATTAATGACATCATTATTTCAGTCGTCCATCCCATAACTCTCTTCGCTGATAACAATGGACTCACAGTACCATGTAAAAATACGATCCAGTACGAAAACGACATTAACAATGCTTTATCTTTGATTATTTCCTGGATGACCAGTAACAACCTAAAAATTAATTTGAAAAAGACCCAGGTCATGCACTTTTGCCAAAGACCTCAAAATAATCAACTTAGCATTAAATATGAAGAGTCAGAGATAAATGAGGTAGGTACTGCTAAATTCCTCAGATTAATCATTGACAAACAATTGAATTGAAAAGGTCACATAGACAAATAATAAGAAATAGACCCAATGGTCGGAACGGCCCTGTCTAGGCAGCGCCTGTGTGCGAAATCTATGAAGCGCCTGTGCAATGGCGTAGGGCGGATGACCTTCTAAATTTAATTTTATATTTGCCCTTCCTACGCCACTGCGCCTGTGTGCGAAATCTTCCTTTTTCGAAAATAAGTGTTATAATTAACGCATATCTCGGCGCGCGGCGCCCCTGTCACCCTGGCGCCTGTGTGCGCCGCACACATTGCACATAGGGAAGGTGCCGCCCTGCACATAGAAGAGCTAGCTAGTAAGATCTGTAGCCGTTCTTATGCTCTGTATAAGCTTGCGCCGACAGTAAATACATCAGCACTGCTTACTGCCTTATAGAATCTCTATTACGATATCTTCTGGGGTAATTCAGTTGATAAGGATATTGTTTTTAAACTACAAAAGTATTGCATAAGATCTATGTTTGGTCTGGAAGTTACAGATACTTGTAAACCATACATTGAAAATATAAAATTTTGACACTACCATCGCTATATATTTTCGAAACAGCTGTATTTGTAAAAACTAACCCACATCTTTTCCTTAAAATGTCAGATATCTCCGTCCGCAATCGAAGAGATTGTCAGAGGTTGTGTATGCACACAGCAAAAACAGCGCTTTTAGGCAAGAGCATATTTGGCATGGGCCCAAAAAACTATAATAAGGTTCCTAATTCTTATAAAACACTTAGCAATAATATATTTAAACGCCATCTAAAAAATCTTTTAATCCCGAAATGATATTATACAGTTAATGAATTTCTAAATGATGGACATATGTATGTACATTGTAATTGAATAAAAACTGAAGGATGTGATTATTTATACACATTAATTGGACTGATACTACTCTTAATATTGACATTTCTATTTTACTTATGATTTATTCTCTTAATTGACATTACTACTTTAATGATTTGTGGAAACACACACATGACATATTTTTGATTATTAAATTAATTTTATCAATGATTATATTATTGAGAGCAATCCATATTCTAATTAATTATTTGTGTTTTTTTGCCACTATGTCTAATTATAGATTTGCATGTCATGAACACTGACAGAACATGTTGAGACCATAATTATTGTAATACTATCAGACCTGTAATAATTTTAGCTACACATGTCGAGACAAATAAATCATCTTTATCTTTATCTTTGGATCGTATATTAATTCTATTAAAAATGTCGGAGAGATTATTAAAAAATCTTAAGAAGTTTTCTAAACGGAGTATGTACTTGTCTTGACAATATTGTAAGGCATCCGCTATGTTGAATACTTGTGTTTCTTTTTTCGTTTAGAGAAATTTATGTAAGTTTATTCCCTAGACATAATCCTTCATTTTGTCGCAATTCTAATAACTGCTCGACATGGATCTTAGAGATATGGTTTCATTATCTTCGTCTAACAAAGATTTTTCTCGCCTATATTATTTCGGAGTAATAATTATGACAAGGGTCTAGCCATAAATATATATTTGTTTTACAATTGCGAAATGAGTCATTATATAAATTTATATCGTATCATAAATGCGTACCCATTGCCATATTGGATGCCGCTCCATCAAATTTAATAACACAAGTATGACTCCACAGTTTTGAAAATTTCGATACATTGGCGTACGAGCATTGATTTTCATTCAGCTGTAATGGCCTAGATCAAAACATACCCAGCAGGATTTTTACAGGTGTTGTTTAAGCAGGTGACCATAAATGTTGAGGCTTGTGTGGCGATGGGTACTGAATCGGAATCCAGATCACACCTAATATTCACATACCCCTGATATTTATAATTGAAACTGTCCCATTCTACATGGTTTTGGTTTTTATAAGCACGATATTAATCCTCTCCATTTAATCAAAATTGCTTTTTGCGTACACACGTGACATGAGCGATGAAAAACACTTGATGATACATTGATACGTGTGTGATAAGTGGACGCGACAAAATATTTTTTTAATGTCAGGCAGCTCTGCTTTTACCTATTCGTCTACCATATATTATTCATACATAACCGGTACCTGCAGTTTATTTTTTTGTTTGTAAAGAAAGAGTTATTTGGTTTAAAAGATGAAGTGACAAAGATTGAAACATATGAATGAAAAGAGAAATACGAAAGAAGTGTATCAAGTAAGAATTAATGGAAATTTCGGGAGGGGACGCCCGATTCGACGATCGACGAATGTCCGCCTTGGGACGCTATTTGTAGACAGTTGAAACTAACGAATGTCCACTAAGAGCACAAACAGAGCGATAAAACATTACTGAAATGATTGTAAACCACCTTCCACTCTAGCGAGTCTCAGCTTAGCTCCGCACAGTATGCAACTCAGCTCCGCATTACTCGTATCAGCTGCGCTGTCTCACTCCGCGCCAACGGACAGACAGTTCGCAGCCTCGCTCCACTTTCCCCTCCTCGCTCCGGTTTGCTACCCCGCTCTACCTCAACATGGACACTTAGTCACTTACAGTGACTAAGTAGAAGAACATGCCAATTAATGCTATGCCAAAGCGAAAGCTGATATTCTGTCAAATATGGTTGGTGTAGTAAGCGGACCCCTGCCTCCAAAGCGAAAAGTCTGGGATGTAACTGGGATAACGCGAGGATGATGATGATGATTGGAGAACGTACTACATATCGTCTGCTACCAATTTAGTATAACTCTTCTTTTTTTAACCCCTTGAGTGTCCTACTGGCACGGTGTGCCGATAAGGATTTGTGTAAACTTTACTCCGGTGTTGTGTGATTGGTTACAATTATAAAAACGTACATCGACTAGTAACAGATTAGCCAACATAATACCATAAATTTTGACCACATTTCCAAGCTTGTAACCGAGAAAAATAATAAAATTGCTGATTTCGGTACTAAGTTTTCTACGATCCGCATTATGCGCTATGGCGATCAACTAAGTTGAATTTGTGATTTTTTTAAATGTATTCTCAACGCAAACGCTAAGTGATTGTATTAGTACCTATTATATATCAAATTATTGACAATTTAGTGAAGTATATGTTTTAAATATTTTTTTAGCCAGGTAATAAAACATTTACAAAAAAGTGTTAGTATTTTTTGTGATGCAAGTTTCGGGCGTTGGCACCTAGCCGTCCTCCATATTTTAAATGATTAAATGTAAGTATTTATTAATACCTTTAATAAATATAGATAAGTTTCTCACTAAGTTATCTTAGAATCTATTGTTAATTAGGCATTTCGTATTGTTTTTGCTATAAATATGTATTAATATGTTTTGTGAGTGAGAAATGTTTTCCGTCAGATCGTCAAAATAGCGCAAATTTTTCGCTGCTATGATTAATAGGTTATTATGAAGTGATATCGGTGACCTCTGCTAAATTAATGTATATAACAGTCGCGTCGTCTACCCGTGTTAATATTAGTGCAGTGAGAAAGTTAATCTCTTGAATAATTTATGTGTATTGTGGAAAAATGTTTCACATGCATGGTGTAAGAAAAAACAAAGTGACCTGCATTTATCAATTTTTTTCAACATGAAAAAGTTAAAGTTAAGCAATTATAATATAATTCGCATATAGAGCAATTTCTGAACTGTATACGGTTTAAAATTTACGTCATATAATTACACCTAACGCGAGAAAATTAAAGTTTTATAACCTAGGACCTTATGATCATTACATCCTCAAAATGGCTGGACACTACCGGAGAAATAGCATTTTGGAGCGGGGCATACGAGGAGCGAGGAGTTAAGCATTTCCTAATAAAATCGAAGAAGAACGCGAACCACATTGTTCTTACAGCCCGGTCCCTAAAAGAAGTGGCATCTCATGTAGCGCAGTTTTAAAAAAACATGACAGAATGCTTGAAAGAAGTTCAATCTAACGACAAACGGACGGTAAGGCGGCTGTCACTAAAAATGGAATCACCGATTCACGCAGAATGCCTCATTGCTTGCGTTCTGAAGCGCAATGGCGTCATTCACAACGGAAAAATAAATAAAGGTAAACTTTCAACAGAGTATTACCAACTGAACAATTTCAAGGCATATGAAGAAGAAGAATGCCTGTCGCTAAAAGAGATAGCTGTGTTGCTCTTTCAAGCAAGCATTTATTGTTGCTGTTCGTCAGTCTCATAAAATCTCAAAAATGGCTGAAACGGTTTACACCATTCTTTATTATGTTTTAGTTAGTCTCCATAATCCGTGTTTTAGTTAGCTTAGTAAAAAAATAGGCTGCTCCTGACCCAATTAATAACGGCAAGTTGATGTGGATGCACTTTTGTTACTCTTTCACGCAAAAGCTACTAAACAGATTTTGATAAAACTGCAGTAATGTTAAATATTATATAGGTATACATATACCTTTAGTAAGCGGAAAGTCGAAGGAAGATGCTCGTGGGAAAGCTAGGGGAACTAAAAATTATATTTCTCCAGACGGCGGCGACGCGTTTCGCAACCCATCACGTCTCGTTTCCCGCGAGGGCGAAAAGCGGCCTACGGAAAACCGGTTTGCAACATTAAATGTTGGAGAAGGAATGGATGGCAAATTGAATGAAGTATGCCAGATGATGGCTGATAGAAAGGTTGATGTTCTTTGTGTGAATGAGACAAAAAGGAAAGGTTGTGGCCCCACCAAGCATAACAGCTACTCCTACAGGGCTTATTGGTCTGGGGTAGACAGTACCACCAGAGCCTGCAATGAAGTTGGTTTAATACCGTCTGCGCGAATGAATGAGTGCATTAAGGAATTTGAAAGTGTAAATGCTAGGCTATTGTGGATGAGAATGAAACTAGGACTTACTCGTCTCTTTATTGTAGGCGTTTACGCTCCGGTCAATATAGTAGTGGGTATGTCACAGCGAGAACAAGACGAAAGGCAGGAATTTTGGGAGAACTTAAGAGAGATTTTGAGGAACTGTAAGGATAACGAAAGATTGATCTTGTTAGGTGATTTCAATGGATGGGTGGGAGTAAAACGAGATGGATTTGAAAGGGTTTTAGGTGGATTTGGTAATGAGAGTGTGAATGAAAATGGAAAAGTATTGTCAAACACCATGTTTGATCACAAAAGGATACACATGTATACGCGTGAGGCTAAAAATGAAAACCTAAATGTAAATTCCCCCCTGTGGGATCTCCACCTTGTCGTGGTGGGGGGCTCAGTAACCGTGGATTGGACACCCGCGGTGAAGCTAAGAGATATCCCGGAAGAGGACGCTCCGCGTGGGCTTAGAGGGGCCTGCGCAGGGTGCGTCCAACGGTGCGGGTGCGGGACAGTTCTGTCTATCCCTCGCAGTCGGGCGCGGTCGCGGTAGGAGAGGCGTGTCGGTGTTACGTTGCTGCGCGCCCTATCTCCCGCGACCAAATGGGGGCGCACCATTCGATGCGTCGCGGTGGGGCCGCAGAGGAAGAGGAGATGCGGTGTTACGTTGCCGTCCTCCCTATCCTCTGCGGCCGCGGGTGTTTTGGCAGCGGAGCCCAACACCTTAATCCGCTGCCAAGGGGGTTTTGTTCGGGGCCCGCCTGACCATCTGGCGGGCAAATACCCGTCGGGGGGTAGCGACGAATGCTTCGGCGATACCCTACCCTCCGACACACGGGTACATGAGAAAGTCGAGGTAGTTTTTTGTGGTAACACCACATACTCCGGCTCTCATTTCCCCCAAGAGTCGGAGTCCGAAGGGATTTTACACCTCGTAAAAAAAAAGAAAAAAGGCTAAAAATTTTAGAAGAAGTATGATTGGTTTTGTAATTGTAATCGTTTAAGAAAGAATGTGTTAGATGCAAGGGTGTATCGAGGGATCGGCATCCACACAGACCACTTCTTGGTGATGAGCCGGATAAGTGGGCTCTTTAAAGGTTGGCGACACCGAGAGCATAAAGAAAAAAGGGTCTTGGAAAGAATCAAAGTATAAAATCTGCAAGAGTCTGTGAAAGATGAGTATAAGCGACGATTGATAGCAAGATTTGAGAGGTTCGATAACATAAAAGATATGGAAGAATTATGGCAATCTTTTAAAGAAGAGATAATATGTGTAGCGTCTGAAGTATGTGGTCTGATCAAGAGAAGGAAAATACGAAAGGTTAAGAATAGATGGTGGAACAAGGATGTACAATCAGCAGTGTCAGAGAAGAAGAAAGCTTGGTTAGATTGATTGGCTGCTAGAGAAAATGAAAGAATGGGAAATGCAACGAGTGATGACATAGATGAAGCAAGAAAGGAGTTTGTTAGGTCAAAAAGAATAGTGAAAGAAATTGTTAAAAGTAAAAAAGAGGAAAAAAAAAGATGAGTTTGATAGCAGACTATCTGAAGATTTCCGGAGAAACAAAAAGTTTTCCTGAAAAACCTTTCGTTCAGTTCGAGGAAAAACTGAATGGTCGTACACGTCAATCAGAGACAAGAATGGAAAGATACTGAATTGTAAATCATGCGCGCTGAAGAGATGGAAGGAGTATTTTGAAGGTTTATTTGAAAGAACGGCGATAGAGTCATCAAAAATGAATGGTAATAATAGCAATGTTGAAAGCGATAGGTATTGTGAAGGCGCTGGGAAGTATGAAATTAGGTAATGCTGCAGAATATGATAGGATTACAGTTGAAATGCTGAAGGCTGGACAGGGCATCATAGTTGCCCAGTTGCAGCGCTTATTTAACCTGTGCTGGAGCACCGGCCGAGTACCTGATGACTGGGCCACAGCGTTGGTTGTGCCTCTTTATAAGGGAAAAGGCTCGCAACAAGACTGCAAGAACTATAGAGGCATTAGCCTTCTCAGCATTGTTGGCAAATTGTATGCGAAGGTACTGATTGAAAGAGTTATGGAAGTAACCGACAAGAAAATATGGGATGTACAAGCGGGATTCCGAAAGGATGTGCACCCTTTCGGATCAAGTCTTCCTTGCGGTGCATAGCCGAGAAATTCTTGGCCAAAGGTCAAAAGGTCTATTGCGCATTCGTGGATTTGGAAAAGGCTTACGATAAAGGGGTGAGGAATTAAATGTGGTCGGTACTGTCGATGTATGGGGTGAACAGCAGCCTCATACGACGAAAATTCTAGAGCTTTTGTGAGGATAAATGGGTCGTACACTGATTGCTTTACCATCGAGACAGGTGTTAGACAGGGATGTGTTGCGTCACCGTGGCTATTCAACCTGTTCATGGACAGTTGTTTGCAAGATTTGAAAAATAGTGACTGTGGATTAAGGATGAATGAGTTACTTGTCAAATGCCTCCTTTATGCTGATGATCAGGTAATACTTGCGTCTTCAGCGGAGAAGTTGCAGGAGATGGTAGCTCTCATGGGTGGTGCTTTAGGGAGGAAAGGAATGAAAGTGAATGTGAGCAAGACGAAAGTTATGGGTTTTGAAAAGGAGGAATGTGTTATGGCTTGTAATGTTATGACGGATGGACAACGAGTGGAGCAAGTGAATGATTTTGTATATTTAGGTACGCTGTTTACTAGGAATGGTAAGAATGAAGAAGATATTGAAAGAAGAGTTAATGCAGGTAATAGGGTGAATGGAGCTTTGAAGGCCTTTATGAACAGTCAAAACGTGTCCAAGAAGGCACGTTTGGTTGTGTATAGAAGGATGTTAGTACCTACACTTATCTATGGTAGTGAAAGTTGGGTATGGCAGAATAGACATGAAAGTAGAATAAATGATGTAGAAATGAGAGCACTGAGAAGTATGTGTAGAGTGTCTTTGAACGACAGAGTAAAAAAAAATTGTGTGATAAGAGAGTGTTGTGGGGTAAAAGATGTAGTGACAACCATAGAGAAAGGTATACCAAGATGGTTTGGACACATGGAGAGGATGGATGACGAAAGAAGAAGTTATATAAGTCAAGTTTCAATGGGACAGGAGAAAGGGGAAGACCTAGACGGACGTTCTCTGACCAGATTGGAGACATCCTAAAAAAGGACAGGTTAGAAGTACCCTTAACCGAAGAGTATGCATGAGAAATTTGATGGGAGTGAATAAAGCAAGAGAGATATGTCAGAATCGTTGCAAATGGCGTTCCGTAGTCTCTGCCTAAACCTCCGGTAAACAGGCGTGAGTCTATGTATACATACATCATACATACATAGACTCACGCCTGTTTCCCCGAAGGGGTAGGCAGAGGCATATTAAACGCCCACTTTTCGCCAGTATTTTGATCCCACGTAATAGGTGGCGAGCCTATTGCCGCTTATCGGGATATCTTGTTTGCCAGAGCCTCGTCCGTTGATCGGCAGGTGCACCACTTGCAGGTGAGGTTGGCTTGGAACCCTAAGTTCTTGGTGGGAACCCTATGCACCCTATGTATGTATGTATGTATGTACATATACCTTTAGGATCAGTGAGCGGAATCTAGTCATTATGATTTTTATTATCACCTTAAATAATATTTTCTTTAAATGATTGCAGATAACTTACTAACACTAGTGAGCAGATTTTACTCTAAGGATACAACCTACCTACCTTAACGAGTGCACTAACGAACTCATGGCAAGCAACAGACACAAGATTTCTATCAACTATTAAAACAAATTGCTGAAATATAAATTTAGTTTATTTTTACCGTGTTCAGCTACTCGTCGAGCTGGACATTTTGACCTTTGTACCGTTCTTATGGCTTAGAAAGTATCAAAATCGTACCGTCAAGTTTGACTTTAACTTCAATTTTGGTTAAAATGGCTTCGTCCGTGGGTTCGATGATTTTGCTAAGTAGGCGCGTGTAACACATGAACTTACATTCATGTACTTATTCAATGTCTAAGGTGGCGAATACACACAGACGTGCCCGCGAGCATGGCCGCAGACATGTCCCCCGCAACTCATGTTAAAATTTTAAGGCGCTGTTATACCTCAGAAGCCGTGAAACACCTAATTTTTCGTCGCGCATCTAGCCATAACGGTACATATTACAAACTAGCAAAAATTAGAGCTTAAAGTCAAAAGTCTGAACAAAAGAGTTTTGAAAGAATTTTTCATGTACGTAAAACAGAATCACGGTAAAAAAATCACAAAATCGAGGCAGAAAATAATCTTTCGTCTCACTGTTTGCAATATTTTGATCGTAAGCTGTCATATTTTTTTTGATAATATTGTAGGAAATCTAATGAACTAAAGAATTACCCTATTTATTTTCATATTATACGTGTATATTTTGTAAAATTAAATAAAATCTGCCAAACGTCTATGATTTTGACGCTCGGTAGATCCCATCAATATCAAACGCTTCAGCAATTTAAACCTTATTAGCATAAGCGGTGTACTGAGTGTCATTTGCTAGTTTACGCCCCGCCCAGACCTCATCATTCGGCTATGAGCCCTGTGAGAGATAGGTCATGTCGCTTGCGTCTCCGCTGCACGAAATTTTACGTAAACCTGTTTGTTATTATAATACGCCGATTTGAGTTCGTAATTTCATGTTTTATGTTATAGACTGAATACTTTGAATCAAATAGGCTTTTCATGTAACTATGGGCACATATAATTAGGACCTAAGTTTATACTCTTGTTGCGTTTAATGTGTTATTGTTTCTGTGCTTATAAATATATAATTAGAAGAATAAAATATGGACAATTAGAGAAATGAAGTTCTACGAAGGATTTGTACAAGAAAGCGTCGTAATAAAATAGAAATTCATCCATGGCCAAGTGATTATGAAATATGTAACATTATTACACAAATTATTTTCATAAGAGTCTTATATGACTGACTATGTTATAGATTATCGATTATGCATAATATAATTATATAAATTAATCTCACAATACATAGCTGCCACAGTTTTCAATTTTTGAAAGAGTAATAACATAAAATCGAATCATTTTATGTACCTATATTTAAAATTCATTAGCTTGTCAGAGCGCCTGGAGCGCTAAGATGCCGCCACGGCGAACAATAATGATGACAGCGCTAATATGGCGCTCCGCAATCCGCACACAAGCGGTAACGAATGTTGTATTATTGTGTTTTGAACATAAACCTTTTTAGGTACATCGGGTAAAACTTTGATTATTCATAAACTATTAGGTATGTCTCAGTACATCGAATATCTTTTTAATTTCTAAAATCAATCATTTATAAGTAAGAAGGTAACTTCTCTGTTTGCTATAACACAAGATATAGTATTTTTTTAATAATAAAGTACGTAACTAATTATCATTATTGTAATTACAGTGAAGTTAAAGATAACAGTTCTGCAACGTCTTACACACATTTGACTTCAGTCATTCCTAACACGTCTGTTCAAGAGCTAGCCAAGAAATGCTAAACAATTTTTTTAACAAATTTGACTCAAATTCCGTACTGATAAGCAAAAATTACAAGAGGGATAGCAGTGACTGGTTCGAATTGCGTAAGAATATGTTGACAGCTTGAAATTTTTGTATAGTGGTAAAAAGAAGAGATAACAGCAGTAAAGCCAACTTAGTAAAAAATATTTTGTACAAATAAAATATTTGCAATGTAAAATCAGTTGCGCATGGAGTCTAAAATGAACAACTGGCTATGCAACAACTGGCGAAGCAAGAAAATGTAACAATCGAGCCTTGTGGATTATTCGATTATTGGTGCCACGCCAGATGGATTAATAGGTCCAAACACGATTGTGGAAATTTAATGTTCTAAAGTTGCCTATAAGAATGGCCTGGAGAATAGTATAAGAGCAAATAAAATACAAATATGGAAACAAGATAAAAAAGGTAACTGACTAGTCTAAACGAATATTGTAATTGTTATTACCAAATTCAGGGGCAACGCCACGTTACACGCAAACAAAAGTGTTGATTTGCTGTGTGGAGTGGCGAAAGTATACCACTAAAAATAGAAATTATAGAAAGAGAAGATGTTTTCTGGGAGAAGCTTGTGGCGTCTTATATAAATTGGCAGTTGCCTGAAATTGTTGATTCTCGTCAAGCTCAAGGGAAGGCATTGCGAGATCACGGAGAGGAAAATGTTTCATCAGTGCTTGAAATTTCTACAATACCAAGCCGTAAAAGGAAAGTAAATGAAACTGTACCTCGTGAACAACAGCAAATAATAAGTATTGAAGCCTTATCACCTCACACACTGCCTTTAACATTCGATGAGAATAAAGAAAACCTGCCGGGTTGTAGCAGCGGCTAACTTTTGATGAGCAGTAAACTCTGTATTTCGTTAATAAATTATAAATGAATATAAATAAATATCTTTTAATATTTATTTTCTTTGAAACAACACATATTTGAAGTGAAAGAATTTTTTTATATTTTTCCATACAAACATGTATGACGAGAGCTAACGAAAAAGCAGTAACTCAAATTCTAATTCTATAATTTTCTAAGCGACATAGCAGTATCTCATGAATAAGGTATATCCACATATATTTGATGTTTCATCTATTTTGAAAAATAATAATGGGTTGGGTTTCGAAACGAGTCGCCTGAATTTGAGGGTATTGGTAGTGTAGGGGGCTTAAGGTAGTTCGTTTTAATCCCTTAAAAGTAATTTTGGCTGCCGGAGTTGCGTCTAAATATTTTTAAACAATTTCCAAAATTTCATAAATACTTCGGCAATTATGCAAAACGGAACATAGTTTTTATACTTTAGTACAGTTTTACAAATGTAATTTTTAGGTTTTATGTGAAAAACGTGAAACGAAACGCAAAACTGCCATCTTGGAATGATCATATTGACAGCTAATGTCAAATTTGTGCGTCATTGCTTTCGAGTGCCTTGGGTTAGGTGCGACTGTAATAAGTAAATAAATAGGTTATGTTAGGTTCTCTTTTGACCCTTAATCCGAAAATAGGAGCCCTTCGCAGGGCTCCGACAACCTTAGTTTATTAAACTAGTGTGATGAATGTGGAAGTTGGCAGTGCCATACACAACGATGTTTGGAGATTTTTTTTTTCAGAGGAAACCAAGTATTTCCGGCAAGTGAAAATGGTGAGGGGGGTTTCAAGACCTCCCCTGTTCCCTCTCCAATCACTCACAACCCCTAAAAACGGCGACGTATTTCGAAACCTTTGCCATAATAATTATACCTATAATAACAATAAACATCCATAAATAAATAAAAGAAATCAACTTTTACTAAACTTCAATTATCTCGTAACTCGCTTTAGTTGAGATACGGTTTTTGCGCTTAGTAGAGCAGTATTGTGTTTTTTAGGGTACCGTAGCCAAAAATTGTACAAACGGAACCCTTATAGATTCGCAATGTCTGTCTGTCTGTCCGCCCGTATGTCACAGCCAATTTATTGCAAAACAGATTTGAAAACTGGCAGGAATGGAATTAGATGTAGGTATTCTATGAACTGCTTCACTATTTTTATACAAAAACAAAACAAACATAATAATGGCCTCTCCATACATGGAACTGACTTAATTATTTTTATCATCTTACGGCACGTAGGTATTTACCTACTTTTGTCAACATTTAATACCTAAAGTCTAATGTAAATCAGTTTTGCTCATGGCTGCACTGAGAACAAAAATTGCGCTATGCCTATATTGTACAAACAGATTGATGTATGTAATATAATTTTTAATATCAGTATATCAATTCAATATGCTAAAACGTTTTGCTTGCGATTTTGAAATATTGGAATACGGATGTCGCCAGAATACGGCCGCACGCGACGAGAATGAAGGGGGGCGCCCCGCAGTAGACGGAACTAAGCTCCCTTCACCTCCCCTGCTTCACCCCCTCATTTACCAAAACAGTCGCTTAGGACAGCGCCTTAAGCACTTTTATTGCAATCTGCAACTTCTTTCTCTTAGCGTTATTCCAGTTTCAGTCTGGGGTCCGCTTTCTAGTCTAACCGGATTTGGCTGAATATTAGCTTTTCCACGGAGCGACTGCCTGTCTGACCTCCGCAACCCGAAGGGATAGCGATATTCCATGGTTTAGACTAGTGTCAGTTTATTTAGAAGGTACTGACGCCCTGTAACGACTGTTAAAGATCTTCATGACAACCGGGACCGACGGCTTAAAGTGCTCTCCAAGGCACGGGACAAGCGATAATTAACAATTCAATACGCACATAACTCCGAAAAGTCATTGGTGCGCGCCGTGGATTCGAACCTGATACCCTCTGCATGGCAGTCTGTTGGTATATCCACTCGGCTATCGCAATCTGTAACTTGCGAGGCATAAATCCTTTACAAACATAGGTACGAGATAATGCACACGAGGAGACTTAAAATTAAATCAAATCCATTGTCGAACCTAGCACAAGCATTGCTTAACTTGGGACTAGACATTGTTAAACAGTGTATGCAGTGGCGTAGCGTGGGTTTTCGCCGCCCGCGGCCGATCAGAAATTTGCCGCCCCCTCTTCTTTTAGGTACCCTACTACATCTGCCAGAAGTGTAACGTTTTTCGGGTGTGGGTATGTTTGTATATTCATTAGTTTGGCTTTACACATCAAACAGCTTGATGGATTTAAACAAATTAGCATTTGATGCATCTCAATTGTAGTATCATAAAGCATTGGGTATAATATTTTAAGGGAGAAATCTGGCGGCTAAAGGTATTTATATGTCGCGCAGCTGCAATATATGTATAGCTTAGTCTAGGTTTTGACGGCTTGTAGGATTTTCGTTACTTAAACTTGTATGGGTTTTAATCAATAAAAAAAATAGATCCATCATCACCGAGTGCTTTGTGTTACTTTTACATTCTTCTATGGGATATAATATACCATGTACCTTTGTAGAGTTTGTAGAATACCTACATCCGTGAATAGCTTGTAGCAGTGCCGAAATATCGGTTACTCAACACAAAGGTTCGTGGTATAATAATATACCCCAAAGGGAAATGTAAAAACTATCCTAATGACCAAGAATGTTTAAAGTCCTATGGTCCCGCCTGGCCTCGCTCTGGTCGACATCCGGGATGTCTTCGGTGTAGTGGTGTAGTGGTGCATCAGTAAGGCTCTGTGGTCGTGCGGACTAGGCCCAATTGGTCTGTTTTCGCGCGAGGTATATCTACAATTGTAGAAAAAAACTTTCAACCTCCTCGATAATCTCGAACTTTGAGTTGAGGGTGCGACTATCCGCAGTTCGTAGTTTCGTTAGATCGGGCCGCCTCAACCGCAGAGCGAAGACTTATGATCCCCGGTTTTCTTCGATCCCAGCCTCCATGGTGCGGGTGTTAGTGTTGAAAGTCACGTCGCATTAGCTTCCGTGTTTGTTCGTTTACGGCCCTCCCATCCGGCGATGACAGCTGACAGGATTGCAACTCGCGTCCTTTCCTCATCAGTCTGAGAGTCTCGGCTGAAAGTTTACGCTCCTTGTTTTTTTTTTAAGAGGGAGGACATTTTGTGACTGATCTCCTAGTACCGTGACCAATGTGTCTGTCTTCTGATTAATACTCTCGGTGGTTTCTAAGTGATTGAAAGGATTCTGCAGTTCTAGCTGGAACTGCAATGTAGACTTCATTAACTGGGCTCTTTCAGTTATAATTTTGATATTTAGAGAGCCTTGTACTAGTTGGTGAATGCATCCCATGTCCAACCTATTGATCACCGAGATGTCTCTAGTCTCTATGTGTTTTCGGTCCTCTGCCTGTGAGGCCTTCTTCTTGAAAAAGGATTTAATTAAAAAGAGCGCCTGCTTCAAGGAAAATAACTTATATAATTCTTGTGAATTTATTTTCGTTGGATCCCAGTTTATGCCCCCATGCCCCATACCGTATGCTCCGATTTTCGTTTCACTGCGTCCTTCTTCCACTTTGGCATTGAAGTCCCTCATGACAAATTGTACTGAGCTTTATTCGTACTGTTTATTGCCTTGGTAATGCTCTCATACATGGCTATCATGGCTCAGCTATCTCGTCAGGGTGAGTTGAGGTCGGCGCATATACCTGTATCACCAGGAACGTTGTTGACAAGTTTCCTCCTGACCAGGAACCCGACACCACCCAAGAGAGTAGGCCGCCTTCCTGAAGGAAGAACAAGTCACCTGACTCTAGAGTAACCAAGTTCCCCCCTGTCTCGGTCTTCTGATAACACCAGTATGAGACTTAATTCTACACCGGGCTCCGCGAGGCTTCTGTTCATTTAGTCGTAGAGTATAATTGATTTTGGTAGCCTGTCGTAGCCCGGTGATGTTACAGACCCCATGCATCGCCGTTACCGCCACCGCGTCCTTGGCCAGGAATAACGTAGCTGGCGGGAACTGAAGGCCTTATTTTATGGCAATAAATTTTGGAGGGATAGACCAGAGCAGTCCGTAGTCAGAGATAAAATTCGCACCTCGCACCGGTGACGTTAATGCCCGTCACCGGTATACGGCATTTACCGGCTCCTTGTTCTCGCAAAAATAAGGAGTTGAGAGACAGATCCCGCGTCTCAACTCACAGGTTTGTGCCCAAAAATTAGCAGAAGACCTTTGTAGTATGTGAAATGGTCGACTTTAATTTTAACGCAAATATCATAAATATTGGGGTAAAAGTTTAATAAAATTATCGTATAGTTAAACCGCGATGTTATTGTCTTAGGAGACCTGTACCTGTTTTCTTCCTTATAAAACTATAAAGATTATGTTGTATTTTAAAGAAAATAAAAAATAATTTCAATAATTAACGCTAACATTTCATCTGACAGGCGGCGCCCCTATTGCCCTGATGCCTATGTGCGCCAGTGCGCCATGGCAATAGGGGCGGCACACATCACACACAAGGGTGGCTCGGCCCTCATATATGGAATAATAAATTACTCATAACAGGCTCGCAGATCACTGGAATATTGCATCCTTTTTGAAAACTAATAAACCCGGACTACGGACAAAAGAAAGTCTTCACGTAATGACAATAAGGATGATTTGTTTTCGATTGTTGTTCTTTCTATTGCGCCCGCGCCGCCGCGCAGTCCTTCTGGGATCGTGTCTTCTGGGATTTTAAAATTTGATTGTTTTTTATTTTATTTTGAGCGGCGGCTTTTGCCGCCCCCTTAAATGTGCCGCCCGGGGCCATGCCCCCCTCCGGCCCTCCCTCACGCCACGCCACTGAGTGTATGTGGTAGAATACATACCTATATAAAACAATAATTGGCTTATCACACAAAATGTACTCTTAGCCGACGAGCATGCATAGTGAGATTAATGTAGGTCGAGAAAGCGAAAGAGGTCTGTTTGTATATAATGTTTTAAGAAACTTTTTTTGCATTTGGCGTTCCATAATGTCTTCCTACCCCAATGATATATAGAGACAAAGTATAGTTCAGTGGCATAATCAAAACTAAGAGGCTCGGCGCAGTGTTGGGCCACGATGAAGTTGAAATTTCTAGGCGAGTGGTATTGTCGTCGATTGAGTCATTCGGGTGTCAAAGAGGACAGTGGAACCAAAAATCAACTGCATCCTCCGTCATCAGTATACTCACCTCCACCAGGTGTGGTCATTACATGGAATTCCAGGGCTGGCAGTTATGGAAGGTCAAGGATTCTAGTACATAGTAGTTTATATGTATAATACTGGTAGAGTAAGATCCCAGAGCCGCCAGACCTTACTTATTTTCTCAGAAACGAAATGTATAGAATTGTGTCTGATTTGTATCTGTGTTGTTGTTACCGTACTCCTAATGATAGGAATTTTGATAATTTAATGGAAACTCTGTTGGAGCATTTGTTTAATAGGAAATGCATAATTTGCGGTGATTTTAATATCGACCTGCTTACAGAAAGTAGAAAACGTACCGAATTCATGAGCCTGTTAGCGTGCTACGACTTAAGATAACTTATTAATACTCATACACTTAACCAAAATAACAGTTACAGTTGCTTAGATAATTTCTTAACAAACTTGCCAGATGATTATGTAGAGTCGTTTGAAGTAGACCACAATGGCCTGGCTGATGGACATGCACCTTTACTTGCGGAATTATTAATAGAGAATGTTTCTGGAAATCCAAATAATAGTCACCAAACAACATATAAGAGAACTTATAATAGAAAGCAAAATGTTACTTTTAGACAAAAAATTGTTGAACAAAACTGGAGTAGTATGGGAATTAACTCATTTTTGAGGACTTTTGGCAAGATCTTTCAACAAAGTTTTAGAAAACATATTTGTAAAATTAAATCTGGAAATAGTTTTTAACTGCGTTGGGTCACTAAAGGTGTGAAAACATCAAGTAGAATGAAACGAATTCTAATGACTAGTGGTAACAGGTTCGACGGTAGTGTATTACATTATCGAAATAATTACATTAGAATTTACAGAAGGGTGATATCTAAGGCAAAAAAACTTACTATAAGTGAAAAAATTCATAAATCTCAAAATTTTAGTAGGGAGATTTGGAAAGTTATAAATAAAAGTACAAATAGGATAAAAACAGTGCATAAGGATAGAAACTTTTAAACACTCGCGTTGCATGTTTAGAATATATAATATAGACGTGCAACCGTCTCGAAACGTCAAGCAAAATAAGGTACGTAAATACCTAATACATGTTCGCGTTAATTTCCGTCTACATTATATATTCTCAGTGCATAAGGATATCAGACTAAAAGTAAATAACAAAATAATTGATGATCCGGAGGAAGTAGCGAATGTATTAGCAAATCATTTCGACCATAAATGTATTTCATCTAATTCACATTGTTTTAATGCTATAACGTTTCTACAGTAGAGCACGACTAGAGTGGAAAATGATATGGATATTAGACTTACTACCACAAATAAAATTACTAAAATTGTCACAAGTATGCAAAACAAGAAATCATGTGGGTATGACCAAATTCCAATATCAATCATAAAGAATAACTTACAGATATTATCAGAGCCACTTTCAACTTTCTATAATAAATACATTTCGGATGGTATCTTCCCCGAGCAACTAAAAATAGCTTGAATCATACGCATTTATAAAAAGGGCAAAAAATCAGATCCGAAAAACTATAGGCCTATTTCTTTGTTACCCCCACTCTCTAAAATATATGAAAGAATATTGAAAGACCGACTAGATACTCATCTAAATGTTAACAAAATAATAAATCCCAGGCAATTTGGTTATCAAAAATATGTAGGAAAAGGAGATGCTATTTATACCTTGATAGGCGATATAATGGACAATATAAATAAGAAACTAAGGGTAGCTGGTATCTTTTTAGATTTGAGCTCTGCTTTCGATACCATTGATTATAAATTACTCCTTACGAAAATGGAATATTATGGTTTAAGAGGCACAGCCCTACAAATCTTCTCATCATATTTGAATAATAGGAAAATGTTTGTCGAAGTTAGTGGTACACAAAATAACGGATTAAAAAGACCAATAGATCAACTATGTTAAACATTAAGTCTAGAGTACAAGGATCAATTTTGGGCCCTATTTTATTTATTTTATTTACAAATGATCTCATTAACTACATTAGCAGGCCTGATATACAATTGGTAGTTTTTACGCATGACACCAATGCTATAGCTACGTCAACTGACATCCAAACTCTTACTGATAAAGTAAATCCAGCCTTATCAATTTTTTTACTCTTAGTTTACGGTAGACAAACTCACAATAAACGCAAATAAGACAAATATATTGCTATTTAAAACAACTGCACGTAACCAAGATACTATGGACATTGAAATAAATGGAGTTAAATTAGATTTAGTCAAAGTAGTAAAGTTTCTTGGAATACATTTGGATGAACAGTTAAACTGGAAAAAGGAACTATCAGTATTGGACTCATACATATCATCTGCTTGGCATGCCGTAAGATCTTTAGATAGATAGAAAGATAGATAGAAAATGCTTTATTGTACACCAGAGGCAAATAATTACAGAAAAATGACATCTTCTTAATATATAAAATCCTTGCGTTACTGACTGACTGACAGACAAGCTACAGCCAAAACTATTGGGCGCAGGAAGCTGAAATTTGGCATATATGTTCCTTAGGGACCGTAGGGGTGCACTAAGAAGGGATTTCCCGAAATTCCTACGGGATCGGCCAAAACGGGTAAATTTAAAATATACATATAATAACATAGGTCTAGTTGTACATGGGCGGTCTTACCGCAGGTTGCGATTTCTTCCAGACAACCTGAGATGAAGTAAGTGTAAAAGACCTAAAATGGTGTATCACGCCCTATTAGAGTCTAAATTAAGATACAGTATACAGTTCTGAAGCAATAGTTACAACTACAACTGTGAAAGGGCTTTCATACTTCAAAAGAGAGCAATCCGCACCATTGTTTGCATTTCTCAACGAGAGACCTGTCAGCCACACTTTAAAGAACTGGTTATTCTCACAGTACCTGGCCTGTACATATTTGTACTATTATGCACTTTTAAAATATATCTTTAAATATGAAACACATGAGGACAGGCTGAAAAGGGAGAAAACACGTAGGAAAGACTTTGAAATTGGGTTTGTGCCACATTTGAATATAATTAAACACAGTTCCCAATATCAGGCGATTAAGATATTTAATAGACTACCAACTGAATTAAAAAACACACTTTACACAGGATCATTTAAGGCGAAGCTAAAGGCATTCCTATTAGAAAAATGTCTCTACTCAATTGACAATTTATAAAAATAGAAGTTTTGCATCATTATTAGGTAATGAAAGGATTTATATATTTTATTATGAAGTATTAGTATTGAATGATTTAATTATGTTTCTATGTCAGTGTATATTGTTATTTTATTTTATTGAACTGTTTATGACATGTCCATGCTAATGTAAGTTCAACACAATGTAAATTGTTTCTGAATAAATTGAATTGAATGTAGTGTTAGTATATGCTATGTGTGAACGCATACCTGCTAGCTTGAATCGTGGGCCAATTTTTAGTTATGAGGTGCTAAAGGTTCTCGGGAACAATTTCGATACATTTTCTAAATGCGCCTCCTATTGGTCTCTATCGATAGCTAGATATTTTGGAAACTTTAAGGCGTCTGCTAAAAATTACCGCCGCCGAAATGAGTACGGCAGCATTATATTATTATTTTTAATAATATTTATAAATCAGCACTGAGAAGTTAAGGAAAGTTAGTACTATGTTTTCCTAACTTTAGCACCTCGTACCTAAAAATTGGCCCACGATCCAAGCTAACAAGTATGTGTACACTCATGACACATACTAACAGTACTTGCATTATTCTGAACATTTCGTTTCTGAGAAAAAAAGTAAGGTCTGGCGGCCCTGGGAGCTTTGACTATAGAAAGAGTACTTCATATACTTATATATGTTGCAGTCAAAACTCTTAACCAGTCAAAAGTACTATTGACTAGCAATATCAGTCAAAAGTATTTTTGACCGTATGCTTTAGTCAATAATATCTTTGACTAAAATAACAGTTAAAAGTATTTTTGTCCAATGGAGCTGGTTAAAAGTACTTTTGACTAACCTACCTACTTATTATGAAAAGTTCTGTCGCCCAATAAGCTAAGTAGACGGATCCCTGCTTCGCAGGGCTCCTATTTTCGAGTGCGGGGTCACAAGAGATCCTAACATAACCTATTAGGTATTATGAAAAGTTCTCGTCCGCCCCGGATACTTAGTTATGTGTAGGTACTTACCTAATAGGTTGTGTTAGGTTCTCTTGTAACCCTGCACTCGAAAATAGGAGCCCTACAAAGCATGGCTCCGTCTACTTAGCTTCTTGGGCTATTCAGTCAAAACCACTTTTGACCACTTAATTTTGACTGATTTTGCTACTCAATAGTACTTTTGACTGGTTAAGAGTTTTGACTGCAACATATATATATTATTAGAGAATGCCCGCAGCTACGCACGCCCTTTTTTACTTTCTGGCCGATCCCGTGGGCATTTCGCAAAATTCGTTCTTAGTGCTTTGCTACGATCTACAAGGAACATACGAAAAATAAGCCAATTCTGAAAAATGAAGGATGTGCGAATTTTAATGTAAGAAGTTTTCTGCTTTTGTTAGGAAATCGGCTCGTATTTTTTTCACTGTTCTAAAAGTGGGCTATAATTGTGTCATTATCGAAAGGTAATGAACCCTTAGTGTTTTTGTAACAAGGTTTTTAAAAAGTAACAATTTAGAGCCAATAAGTGTTTTTTTTTTATTATTTTGATGACAAGGTAGAAAATTAAAACAAAATCTTTAAGCTGGATATTTCAGAAACCGTTAATTTTGGACCGCTAGTTGACGAGGGTCAATTTGTTGCAAACGACCTCAAATATTATATTTGAGGTAATTTCCTTTCTATTCCTGTTTCCTCCTTCAAGGAATTGGTCGAATTACCAAACGCTCTGTATATAAAATTCTTGCATTACTTACTGACAGACAATGCACAGCCAAAACCATTGGGCTCAAGAAGAAACTTGGCATGTATGTTCCTTCGGTAGCTCAGGGGAGCAATAAGAAAGGATTTCACGAGATTCCCTCGTGATCGACACGAAAGCCTACGATATCGTCTAGCGGTTCTTGTCTTGAGATAAGACGACTTGACGTCCTACGATAAGTTATTTTTAATCGTGCCTTAAGGGCCGCTTTAAACTTGTTAATTTGGTATTCTTATCCATCGAGGTCAACATGTTGTTCACTCATCTCAATCTGTATATATAAAACTACAGAATCCCCGCAGCCAAATGACCACGCTTTATTTTTTTTATTTCTTCCCGATACCGTGGGAATTAAGGGAAATCTCTTCTTAGTGCACGGCTGGCATATCGGTGGTAAATCCGAGCAATCAAACTTGGTCAATTGCGTTTCGGTACGCAGCGTCGCTCTCTTTCGCTTCCTCGACATTCTTTAACCTCATCATGAATGCTCGTGGGTTATGGGTACCCTTAGACCAGCGGTCGTCAAACTTTACTGGCCAAGGGCCACACGTGGCAATGTGAGTGCCAGCGCCGGGCCGCAGAGTAGGTACCTATGTAAGGCTGGTTTCAGAGTGACGCGCGCGGCACGCGCCGTCGGCCAGCGCGTCTCAAAAGCGCGTTTGGCGCGCGCACCACTGTGAAACGAGTACGCGTTTCTCATTGCAATGTATGAAGCTTCGGTAGCGCGGTCGGCGCGCGCGTCTCAGACGCGGCGCGTTTGAACTGCGTGACTATGAAACGCTACTACTGATCAAGTGTAATTGTAAACGCGCGCGTGTGGCCGGCGCCGGTCAAACGCGTGACTCTGAAACCAGCCTTAGGATGCAACACCTTAATTTTAACGAAAACAATGACTTTAACGCTTGAAACTGTATGTGATTTGACAACTTTGACAAGCAAATCATGGTTATTGTTAGCTGGTGCAACTTAGCCTGAGACATATTACGAGTATGTATTCAGCTCATTTCGTTATTTACTTCAAACTAAATATACCCGGCACATCGTTCGCTTGGGAGTTGATATCGAAAAAAGTAATCATACATATTGTTCATTAGAATATTTATTGGAAAAAGATAATTTATAAAGATAGGTAGTTAAGAAATTATTATTAATGAAGTTCAATGCCGTAATAAAATATAAGTACCTGTTATGTTATTAGGAATTATGGTGTTGAACTTTTTTAATTATTTCTTGTATATCGGCATCTTTTGGACTACACGCAATTCTCATTGTGTCTAGCTTTTAGCTGTGTGTCGTGTTTTAGTTCAATGATTTCATTCATTAATTGTGTTTTAGGAAATCCAAACTGGCAAAATAATTTTACATCATCGTTTTCGACATGCCAAGGGTTTTCCACAAGTATAAAGCAGTTTTTAATTTTGCGCACATCTTCAAACCTATTTTGTATTTCTCTCAGATATTCTTTCAAATAGGATATCAAGTCTTGATAGACAGTACTGTCGGGAATAGAAACTTCGGATTGCAGAGCAGAAACAGTTGGAAAATTTGAAAAATCTCCTGATTCGAGTTCGTTTATGTATAATTGCAGTTTGTCTTGAAATACAAACACTTTATTTGTCATTTGTCCAATTATTTTGTTAGGTCCTTGCATCTCCAAATTAAGACTATTGAATTTCATAGTGATATCGGTCAAAAACGCCGCAAGTATCCACCAGTCATTTTGCTGTAGTTGCCACTTTGTTGCAAAAAAAAGTATTATTTCGTGTTTTAAATGAAAGAACCGTTCTAATACCTTTCCTTTGCTTAACCATCTGACAGCTGTATGTAAGATAACATCGCCATAATTAGCATGTAATTCTTCAAGAAGATCTTTGAACTTTCGATGATTAAGTTCGCGCGCGCGAATAAAATTTATAATGTTTACAATCGTATTCATCACCTCTTTTAAAATGTTATTCGAAATTTTACATGCCAAAGTTTCTTGATGCAACAAGCAATGAATGGGCAACAAATTAGGTAAACTCCATTCTTTCTTCATTAAAGCAATCAAACCATTATTTGCACCTACCATTGACGGACAACCATCAGTAACACTGATATCAACTTATTTACAGGTATTCTGTGTTTTTCTATAAATTCTTTTAGAACTTCCATAAAATCACAACCTCTCGTATGACCCTTCATGCTAATCACTGCTAAGAAGTCTTCTTGTATGATTCCGTCCATTGTGCAGTATCGAACAAATAATGAACACTGAGACATAGAAGTTATATCTGTACTGGAATAGCAAGCAAGACTGAAGTACTTACAGTTTTTCAGTTTATCAATTACTGCCTCAAACAAATTTTTCGAAATATCTTCAACGCGGCGGTGACAGGTGGATTCAGAAAGTGTAAGCTTTTTTACTTCTGTCATTATTTGTTTACAATATAATTTTTTGAAATAACGTTTGAGAAACAGTTATCATACACTCTTTCATCAATTTAGCATCGGTAAAGGGTTTCATGCGTTTTGCAAGTATGTTACACACTTGGTACGACGCTTTTGTAATAGCCTCATTTTGTCCGACTGATGTCGTCATTATATTTTGTTGACGATGAATTGACGATTTTAAATGAGTTATTTTATTCTTTCTTTCAATCGTTTCCAAAGGGTAAGCTTCGGTAAATGAACTATGCTTACTTGTGTAGTGGCGAAATAAATTGTATCGCTTAATTCCAACTACAGTTTCCCGACATATTTAACAAATAGCAGTACCTTCCTTATATCCACTTATAAAACAAAATTCTTCCTCCCAATTTTCTTGAAAACTTCTATTTTCGTCACTTATCTTCCTTTTAGTAGCACATTTAGATGATACTCCCGCCATTATGCATAAAATACCGCACGCGCAATCGATGAAACAAGAAACGTTCAGTGTCGTTCGTAAAAACAAATGAAATGGCTCGCGTCGCGCTCGCGCTCGGCTCTCTCGTTCGACTCCAGCGCGGCGGGGCTGCGAGCGGGGAGCGCGGGCGCGGGTCCGCCCGCGAATACGTAGCGAGCGAGCTAGTAGCGACAACTCGTGCGGGAGCGGCAGACTATCGTCGGTTTCGGTTACGTCGGACTATCGGTTTCGAACGCAAAATCTGATTTTTGTTTCACATGTAGGTAGGTATATAGTTGACCATTAAATATTCTACTTTGTCGCGGGCCGCACAAAAAACGGCCACGGGCCGCATGCGGCCCGCGGGCCGCAATTTGACGACCACGGCCTTAGACTATATATTATTGGGTACCTTTCAAATGGCCGTATTTGATGACATACGCTAACGTAAAACGAAATATTTTTATTACATATAATTTGGATTATAGAATAGGATCCTAACTCAGCCATGAGCCAATTTGGTTTTTAGCAAGATGGAGCTGATATGCTGTTAGGTCAATAGCATATTAAATATGGATTATATGGATATGAATAAATAGATATAGTCTGCTTATCACGAGGTGTTTCCTGTTCTTTCTTTTTTTATGTAATAATCCAGAAACTAGCAGACGCATCACCTGATGGTAAGCGATTATAGTCGCCCATGGACACAAGCAAAACGGACGGGAGTATGGCGGGTTTAATTACTCGTATTCATATGGAAGATACCACACTGCGCCACCCGAGCCGCGCCCGACCCGCACACGCTTTCAGTGTGGTATCTTCCATATGAATACGAGTAATTAGACCCGCCGTACTCCCGTCCCGACCCACGCCCGACACGCACCCGCGTTCTGTGTGAATTGCGCTTTATTGTACACAAGATGATGCCCGCGATTACACCCGCGTTATTTAAGGCTACAGCTCCGCTCCCGTGGCTCATAGCGTGTGCTCATAGCCTATAGCCTTCCTTGATAAATGACCTATCTAACATTGAAATAATTTTTTAAATCCGACCGGTAGTTCCTGAGATTAGCGCGTTCAACCAAACAAACAAACTCTTCAGTTTTATATATTAGTATAAGGTTATAACTTAGGAGATATTGTGAATGTCCATCAGCTTCAGTAAACGCAGCCGCAAGACAAGGCTCATAAAATATTTGCAAAAAAAAAAACAGAATTATAATATTTATTTTATTTTTGATATTCAAAATAACTATAAAGTCACTGCTCGCAGATAAATTCTCGATTTTCAGTACAGCCATAGTTATCAATCTTCCCTGAGCTACGAATAACACCACAATCGTACCCGACGTCTGGTTCGCCTCCATGCCATTCGTCGTATAAATTGTTCAAGTCTATGCCTGAAATAAGAATATTACAGTTTAGAAAGTCTGCATACATACATACTGCATACACCTACACGGTGTCAAAAGACCCGAGAAGAGAGAGAACCAACCGAGGAAACGAAAAAAATTGGGCTTAAAATATTGATAAGCCGCTATGTAAAGCGCGCGCGTTCAATGCTCGTGATACCTACCTACCCATGGGGGCATAGGACATGTTTAGGACAAATTGGCGCCAGAAAGGCATCGAAGATAAAAAATAATCATAGTGACTTTAGAGTAGTTTTTACCAAGGTATGGTGCATTGGTGTAAAAAAATCATAATTATTGGTACAATATGGGATATTCATTTTCGTTAAGAGTCTTAATACACCGTGTATAATCTGTACAGATAACCCACAGCTGAAACTGTTAGGCGCAAGAGGCTGAAATTTGGCATAATCTTTGGGCACTATAACGGTAAGGAGGGCTTGCCTATATTCTTAGGTATTCAGTAAGATATAAAAAAAATACGCGGCCATCCTTTAGTCTTGTATAAAAGCGATGCAGGAAATTATTGTTTTACTGTCACAAGGTGCTCACATCAGTCTGCATTCACATTTACCGGCACTCTTGTGTAAGTACTGAAATACAACGATGTAGATTATTGTAGATAATTAAGTAACCTACCGTTAACAGCTTGCCAACGGCCAGTTGCCATGATTCGTTCCAGTCCAATAAAAGTATGGGGATAACCGTCAATTAGGCCCAATTGCTTTAGAGTGAGAGCCTCGGTTGCATCGTCAATAACGACCAATTGTGCGTCTTCAGCTTCGCACGTCACTTTCGCCTTGTCCCATGATTGCATTTTCCTGTGTATCTTGTAGCAGCTGCCCGTATTCTCGTAGTAAGTGTAACCTGTATTGATTAACATTATCTTTAGATCTAAATTAAGGTGGGTTGCTTTGGGAAAAGCTACTCTGCTAGGTTCATCATGTCAGCGTCCACTGCTGGACATAGGCCTCCCCCAAGGTTCTCCACACAGACTGATTTTGAGCCGCCCGCATCCAACCGCTTATCGCGATCTTAACCAGATTGTCGGTCCACTTTGCGGGAGGCCTACCCCTGCTGCGTCGTCCGGTACGTGGTCACCACTCCAGAACCCGCCTGCCCCAACGGCCATCGGTTCTGGCTATTCGGAGAGCTATGTCGGTGACTTTGGTTCTCCTGCGGATCGCCTCATCTCTGATTCTTTCTTGCAGGGAAACTTCGAGCATAGCTCTCTCCATCGCCCTCTGAGTGATCCTGAGCTTTCGGATGAAGTCCATAGTTAGCGACCACGTCTCAGCGCCAGATCTGCTAGGTTATTTAGTCATATAAAAAGTCGACAATGACTGCCGACCGCAGCGTCAGATGAGGGCTTGCGACGTGAACTAACAATTACTATAATAATGGAAGGAAAGAGGAACCAACCACGCGCCCTCGGATTGACCACCCCGTCTATTGCAAAAAAAGGTTGACAATACCGAACTCCTCTAATGACAAAAGATATATAGACGATCAGTTGGCGGGGCGGAAGTGTTAACGACTGCTGCGCCGAAGGTCGCGGGTTCGATTCCCGCTCAAGTCAAAGATTTGTGTGCGTGAACATGGATGTTTGTCTTGGTCTGGGTGTTTCTATGTACCTACAATATGTATATGTATTTACAAAAATAAAAAGATATATATCCATACATACATAGTCTCACGCCTATAACCCCGAAGAGGTAGGCAGAGGTGTATTTCTACACCCACTTTTCGCCAGATATACTTTATAAGGGTAAAGGGACACGTAATAAGGGACGAGCCTATTGCCGTACCGGGCACATTTCCAGACTCGTTGCTGCTACTGAGAATTTCGTGACAGAAAAACCCAATAACACTGCCCGACCCAGGAATCGAACCCGGGACCGCCCGATCCCACGCGCACATTTATGCCGCGAGATCAACGAGGCAGTCGTACCACGGGAAGATAGGGAGTGGTGACACTTGTATTCTATGTCGTCAAACAGACGGTCAAACAAAAGAAAAATATACTTATATATATGTGTATGTTTATATGGATAAACATAATAATATATACAATTTTCTTATAATAAACACATTTAGGTACTAGATAATGATATCTAGTACCCATTGTAAAAGCTCTGCTTAGATTGGGACTAGATGGTGTTGTGTGTATGTGGTAGAATATTATTGTTATATAGAATTATGCGGTAATGGGTTGCAGGAAAATACCTGACACGCAGTATCCCGCTCTATGCGCCGACTATGCTTCAACACGTGTTTCGCCTCTGCACGAGCTATCCTCAGGACCGATGAGCGGTATTATGACGGTATGCAAACAAATTCAGCAAAGGAGACCGGTTGAAGTTAGTTTGTTCGTTTAGTGGTGGGTTCTTCTTTCCTTCCATTAGTATACAATGGAGATCCGCCTAGTAACGCCTGATTCAATAACTATAACGATGACTAACTAACCTGAGGCTCTGTGCCTGAGGTAACAACCGTGGTGGCTTTACGTGCCTTCCGAAGCATGGTAGGGCTGTGTTATTAATGTCACTCAAACCCATCCATATGATGACTTTGTGAACTTTGCTTAGCTTTGTCGACAAGAGCCAAGTAAAGTCACGCTACGTGCACAGACACCGTTACTAGACTTTTTTTCCTCTTTAGGTACAATTTTCCTCCTCAGAGAATGGTATATGGTGGCAAAAATGCGACAGCTAGTATAAGATCTAGTTTTATTCTGTATAGCCATATCCAAACCATATACTCACCGGATGTTTTACATGTACGAGTTACATTCATAGGTTCCGTCTCGTGCTTATAACAAGCATACGGCAATCGCGACGTGCACTGCTCAACACGTATTTCTTGGCGGTTCATACTCAAGCACTCTCCGTCATCTAGATCCAACCGCTGGTACATGTCAGTCACCGGCATGTCTTCGAATAGCATACCTGAAAATGAAATGCACTCAGAATTATTACAGAGCACTGCAGTCTGGAGATCTATGATAAGCATGACAAATAAGCGCTTGAGATATATACTTACCATCTACAGATACAAACGTACTATCATGGAACCTTGCGTCAACACCTATGAAGTCCAAATATTTGGAACAATGTCTGCAGTTCCTTTTGCAGTTTTTGGGTTATAGGAGATGCTAGAACGGCTCCTGAAAAAAAAAACAAATGACAAATTTAAATCGTCTTCTAAAATTCTTCCTTATGTCAGAAAATACCCAATCTGATGTAAATATCTACTTGCTATTTGCAATAATTCATTAACTGAGCGTTATTGATGAATGAAATAAATTAGGTATTTTAATCAAAGAAGACGTATCTAAGCTAAGAAAGGCAGTATGAACCATGTATGAACATTATTATCTCTAGGAAAATAAAATTACTAACAGTTGTGCTCATCGAACGGAGTCCAAACTCCTTAGTAAAATAAAGATAAAGAATATCTAACCAACATACATATCGTCACGCCTTTTATCCCCGAAGGGGTAGGCAGAGGTGTATTTCTACACCCACTTTTCGCCAGATATACTTTAGTCCCACGTAATAAGGGCCGAGCCTATTGCCGTACCGGGCACATTTCCAGACTCCGTGCTGCTACTGTGAATTTCGTGACAGAAAAACCCAATAACACTGCCCGACCCAGGAATCGAAGCCGGGACCTCCCGATCCCACGCGCACATTTATGCCACGAGACCAACGAGGCAGTCGTATAGGGTTTGATGTCGAGTTTTCCGTCTCTACGCAAAGATGGTATTTGCTTCGTGTTATCCCTTAGTCGCCTCTTACGACACCCACGGGAAGATAGGGGGTGGTGACACTTGTATTCTATGCCGTCAACCACACGGCCAACCTAACACAACACAACTTATTACTGATGGTGATTTCAACCTTGTGCTATTAGATATAAGAGCGTATAGTAGCGTTAGCGTGCGCAGTACCTTCCCTCCTGCAGCGCTCCCGAGCTTCGTCCCAAGACGCCAAAGTCTTATAGCTCCTTAATGAGCCGCCGATGCTGGCTATCTGTTGATACGTGCCCTGCGCTCCTTCTGTGAACATTCATTTAACTTGTCAGATACAGAAAAGAACCAAGCTTTACATACTTATCTGTGGAGACAAAGGCAAGAGTGAATATAATATTGGCAATGTGAAAGATATTGATAAAGGATTTGGGATCTATTACATTCTGTGTGAGGTCTCAAGTGGATGGTGAATAGGTTTCTTATATATATATTACTTCCTTACTGACATTAAACATAGTACTTCCTTTTCCCTGAAGGTTTTAGGTTAGCAAATAGAAGAATAACTCATATTTAAAATATTTTCAATCAAATCTGCTATTGTATACATAAATATATAGCAGATAGCAAATATTATTATAACATAGGTAAATATATAGCAGATAGCAAATATTATTATAACATAGGTAAATATATAGCAGATAGCAAATATTATGCGAGTGAGACGTGAATATAAATGGTCCATTATTTCCTATCCCATTCTTTATCTGAAGGGGTAGTACAAGCATTAAAACTTACGACAATACGGAATAAAAAGGGCGACATTTAGGTATCTCATAATTGGATGGACTGCTAATATATATTTGAAAATATAAGATAATACTTATTTTATTTTTAACTCTATACCCAAGTATTTAAAAAAATATGTTCACCCTTGCGTAGCCAGGACAGTCCGCTAGTATGAAATAAATTTGAGCATGAATGTGATACAAAACTACGTTACTCAACATAGTGTTGATGAGACGTGACTAGCAGTAATACAAGTCACTCACCGGTGGCAGACAGGAGGAAGGCAGCGACAATCAGTAGTAACATAGTGAGGTTCAGAGAGACGCACACGACACGCGACCACACTCGACGTCTCTGTTTGTGAAACTGTTGCTTTAACACTAGCACTCAATCGTACTTATACTTTTCTCAAGTCTGATAACGTTGGCATTGTGATCAATTTTATTATCTGTTTGCGTCGCGTGTCCAAACATTGATTCTCGCGCAATTTACGAGCACGATACCGTCACACATACACATACAAACGTATTTTGCTGTTGTTTACTAAGTAAGAGCCCTTTCACACTAGCGTTTGTCGAGCGTGGGTGTACGGCGAACGTAATGCGCTATGTAGACGCTGCGTACTGTACACGGCGCCAAGTCAAGCTTAAGCCACAGAATAGATAGTACTTACGTACAGAAGCATCACTTTGCAAAGCAATTTAAAGAAATTGCGACTCTTGCTACTAAACAACAAAGTGCAATTCAGCTCGCATAAGCACTTCTAACACATAGCGCTGTCGCTGTCCAGCGCGGAGTGACGCACTAGCTGTCGCGCTAGGGTTGTCGACTTGCCGCTGCTACTATATGCTGTCTATCTACCTACTTGACCACCTAATAATAAAATGTTTGATGCGTATGGTTACACGGTCAATTTTACTTAATTAAAACAAACCTAGATATGTCCCTGTTTAATGGTTAGTGATATTTTTTATGACTTACTTCAAGTTGGCTTGACGAATTCTTAGGAAGTATTTTTCGTCTTTTCGCTAGAACAAAAACCACAAAAATTCTGGTCGTTTACATTTTCACTATACTAATTCTTAGTTATTTCCTACTATTTCCTTATATTCCTATTTTTGGTTACGTCATATTATACCCGTTTGATATAATAAGTATAACTTTACAAGAAATCATCATTGCCCAATCAATTCAAAATTCATATTCATAATAGAGTATAATATTGTACAGACCCAGTATAGCTTTTACCATACACGGCAAAAAGATATAATATACATTTTTAGCATCTTATTTATTTCTCCAATACAATGCTACATTCGAATTAAATGGATCACACTCAATACGGAACATTCTGTATATACCCACGTAAACAACAACTTCATGCAAGGGACACCCAGTGCGGTGACGTGAGCTCAACGCTCGTCGAGAACAGTTTGCAACTAATACCTTACAGTTATGACATTATGTGCGATACAGAAAAAATCGAATAATGTAATTATCATCCTCACGTGAATTGTATGATATGTGTGGATTTCTTGTTTATTGTGATAAAAGCATGGTCACCCATGGCTATTCCGCCGTCGATCATATTATTAGGATGCACGGTAAAACTCGAATTAGTTTGTGTTTGCATCACAAGTATAATTGAATTGTGTATTGTTATTATGTTATAAATAAATAAAAATTAAAAAAATCGCGTGGACCGATTAACATGATTCAAACCGTAAAATGGTTTTTGATCTAGATCTTTAATTTGACACCATAATCGTTGGGATATCTCAACAAACAAAAAAATTGGTTGCCTGTAAAGTCGGTATACGGGCGAAAGTTTTACGTGACAACGACTTTGAGTGGTAAAATAATTTTAATGTGAATATTCATTCGTATAGTAGGAAGAAGGATGAAAGACGCGTGTCTTTGACTTTTTATGTCTGTCTCTCTCGCTCTTAGGCGGGACGCGTGCCTCTCACTCGCTCTCATTGTGAGCGCATAACGTGAGCGGAGCGTAACGCAGTTTCTTGAAGTGTCACCCGGCAAACCAATTTATAAGACGTTGTCACGTCAAAAACAAATTTTCAAGTTGCTCTCGTAATTATCTAATTCTTTATGTAACTATGAAGTACCGCGTAACAATTCTTTTAAAAACTATATTTTCGAAAATCAAACCATAAAACTAGGCTTCTGTACGATTGTCAACATCATTAAATCAGAAATAATCAACACCTATTAAGTACGTAATTTGGTATTAATTAGTTTAGCTTACCTTTCCGCATATGTAATGGGAAAAAGGTAATATAAAAAATTACACACTTTTATCACCCTTTTTCGACACACATCCGTAAATTGAGCAATACTTTGCACCAGACTTGTGATGAGAAATTTTTGTTTTTCATTATTAAAATTCACGTTATTAGCAAATTTAATAGCAAAAATCGCTCTGCGGGCTAGCGGTGACAACCATGACAGCCGAATGACGACGCGGGCTTGGAAGCCGCGCGAAAGTGTAGGCACTTATCGCTGTAGGTACAGCCGAGTGAAGGAGGCCTGCTTAAGGGCTCATACGCACTATGCGGTTAACCGGAATGCGGCCAGTCGTGTCGCTAACCGCAATTTTTATTATTTTATTTTTACATTTAAGGAAAACTTACAGCTAGAAAATAAATTTATATAAAAATAGAAAATGAAGGCCAATTAAAAGTTTTCACTGATAGTATTTAATGTACATAATACTGAACATGGTCAGATGAAATCAAAGTAGACATTTATATATAATTTTAAGTATAGCTAGTCTGTTGGAACTTAGTTGAAGAAAACATTGGACAGTTGTGTTTTAAGTTTAGTGACACTAGTAAAGAAAATGTCAATATCAACACCCCGGCATACTGCATTACACATACGACTCGCTCTGATAAGGTATGAATTTTGTCTGTTAGAATCTACGTCAGGCACATGTAACAAGTTAAATCGTCGAAGATGTGCTGACGGTACATTTAAACTCATTTTGCTAACTAGTTCTAATGAGTCGATCGCTCCTCGCATGATGCCAAATAAAAATGACAAATCCGCTATTTTTCTTCTCTCAACGAGTCGAAGAATATGAATTTTTTTACACCGAGTTATGTAATTAGGTAAATAGCAACTAGAACGATATTGCACATATTTTAAAAACCTTTTCTGAATGCGCTCTATTCGGTCTATGTAGACATTATACTGGGGATTCCACACTTGTGAACAGTACTCCAAGTGACTGCAAACGAAGGAACAGTAAAGTATTTTTATTGTTTTAATGTTTTGAAAGTCCACCGAGGTTCGAAATATGAACCCGAGTGCTTTAGAGGCTTTGCAAACAATGTTATCGATGTGTATGTCAAACAAAAGTTTCGAGTCAAATGTAACACCAAGGTCTTTAATGTTATTGACCCTTGTCAATGGGGTATCTAGCAATGCATACACGTTAGATATAGGGGGGGGGGGTTTACGTGTAAACCAACAGAAGAAGACACGTAACATTTATCTACATTCAAATCCAGTTTGTTTGTTCTGCAATAATCCTGTAGTCTATTGAGATCTTCCTGTAGAAGTTCAGCGTCCCGAGCGGAATTTATTTGCTTCATGACTTTTAAATCATCGGCATAGAGAATGATCTTGGATGATATGAAGCATTTGCCTATGTCATTGACGAATATATTAAATAATAAAGGTCCCAACAACGAACCTTGAGGGACACCTGAAAGTATATTCGTTAGTGTTCCCCTAGATGTATAACCATTTAGGACAACAGTTTGACATCTATTTTGTACATATGAGGTAACCCACCGGAACGAATTGCCGCCAACATCCATTCTCAAAAGTTTATGCATTATAATTGTATGATCTATTCTGTCGAAACCTTTGCTGAAATCGGTGTATCTAACGTCGACTTGGGACCCTTTTGACATGAATTTAGATATAAATTCACAACACACGATAAGATTAGATGTAGTGGACCGGCCTCTTAAAAAGCCATGTTGGTATTCACTAAAACTTATGCGAAAGTAGTTTCTATTTGCGCTGCGGTGCGGCTGCCCGCCGTCCACTCCGGTCATTTTGGTACAAATTTAAAAATTTTGATTGTGATTTCCAGCTCGGCTGGCAGCTAGCTTGGCGAGTAACCTAGTGTACCTGGTCTATCTACGGGGCACGTGAGCACGCTGGAAATTGTGTGAGATCTGCATAACGCTAACGTAGCATTCAATGTACAGAGGAATTGCCACGAAAAAACTAACTGAACTATAAATGTTGTAGTTGCGTTTTGCGGCCTAAAAGCTTAGAAAACCTTCTGAATCATAAATCTATTCAGAAGGTTTACTAAGATTTTTATACAAGTATATAGCGTGCGTTTAAGCGGCCGCCTTGCCGCTTGGTACTGGGTTCAATTCCCACACGAGACAACACTTTGTGTGATCAATAAATTGTTGTTTTGAGTCTGGGTGTTCATTGTGTCCGTTGTTTGTATGTTACTAAAGTCCCTCGCGACACAGGATTCATTCCTAGTGAGGGATATGTCTAAAAAAAATATAGAGCTATGTGAGAATGATTATACAAGGAGGGAACGTGTTTTTAAAAAAAAGTATATTTTGACATACACATTTACTGGTACTGGTGTAGTAATTTATATAATTGTGTATTGTACTGAAACGTGATAAAGTTTTAAATGTAGTAAATAACCTATTTAAAGTACTTTAATTAGCTAAAAAATAATACCACTTATAGTTGGTACTACTCAGCGATAAGTTGATAACATAATTCGACCCCGGGTTTTTTCCCCGAACTTGTCTAATATACAGACTATTTATAATGTATGCCGTCGGGTACGATAATTTGGCGATAAGTAAGTCAACTGATCTTTTAGAACGTAAACAATGATGTCAGCTTCTCGGATACAAAGATGTGCTGAAACGCCACATGAAAAATGTGACATTGAGCCCTCGTTTTTACTTTGAGGAACTGCGTTGTTCAGAGCTTGGCTCTATGCGCAACGAACTGAAAGCCCAACCTCCTGTTCAGTTGCATCAGTTATAATTACAGTAACGTTGTGCTCATATGCCCAAAATGTTTGTGGGTCTTCGCAAAGAATTACGGCTATTGCAGTCATAGGAGCGAATGTACTTAAAGGTGTATAAAATATCAAATTAACTATATACTACTCCGTCAAGAAAGTACCGGGAAAAGATCAATAATACACTAACTGTTTGTTATACATCCAAATTTACTTTATCATCTTCAAAATATGCTCCTTCAGAAACGATACACTTACGCCAACGCAATCATCAAAATATTTTTAAACGCTGTTTCCGGAATTGAGTTCAGTTCTCGCCCCAAATTCTCCTTTGTGTCTTCTACCGATTGGAAACGGGGGCCACGAAGTGGTAATTTGAGTTTAGGAGTGAGTGTTTGGTCAAAAATTCGTTCACAATGATGGCCTTGTGTTCTAAAAGTGAGACGTGAAAAAGCATTTAATACAGACGATAAAGTGAGGACTGTCGCTTGTATTAGTGATGGTTTCGAACGGCTGTGTCGACCAGATGGCGCAGTGTTTAGTGTAACTGCCCGCAATGCCGGAGGTCAAGAGTTCCATTCCCTCACATGTTAAACATTTGTGTGGATGAACATGGCTTCTGATTTCGTCAGGATTT
The DNA here is from genome assembly GCA_944739405.2 of Euclidia mi. Lineage (NCBI taxonomy): Eukaryota > Metazoa > Arthropoda > Insecta > Lepidoptera > Erebidae > Euclidia > Euclidia mi. The sequence continues at coordinate 51,129,908 of OX123195.2, forward strand.
AAAAAAGACAACAACATAAACTATGTTCATCAGTTGTCTAGTACATATAGGTAGTAGAACCATCAATGAATGTCTGTCTATTATACGTATTATTAATATTCCTTGATCTATAACGCACAAAGTCTAGCTGGGTTGGTAATACTTGGTTTTTGAACAGTAACTACAAATCAATGTATCACCCCAGCGTGTAATCCCAGTTGCATCCATTGTAGACCGGGATACGCTATTTCTAGTCTAGTCAGTAACGACTAAGTGCTCGGTCACAGTGAAAGGCGGGCGCGGGTGCGGGCGCGACGCGGGAAACTCAAACATATGGAACTGACACAGATGTCTGTGCCAGCTGGGACCGCCGACTTAACGTGCTTTCAAGGGCACGGAGCAAGCACTGATTCATTATTAAGTACCAAAAAATCATTTTTTATTCTTTTTACATATGAATCATCCATGTTACCCGAGCGAATTGTTTGCACGAATAAGAAGGAATTTCAATTGAAATTAAACTACAGTTTACGGATTTTATCGCGATGTATACGTTTCACTAAGTTATTACATTTGAAACGAATGATCTAGAAACTACATTTTTAATTTATTACTAGCCGACGTTTCGAATTCTTTACAGGATTCATGTTCACGGCAGACTGAGGTGATATTTGTCTTTTTCTTGAATGTATATGTGATCTCAGAGTATCCGAACATTTTTCAACTACTGGTGTTACTATTTACGCAGAATGAGCTCACAGTGTCCTTAGGTCTTCTGGTGACCTTTGTCCTTCTTGGATTTCATTAGCCTTATGACAGGGTCCCAAGCTGGAGGAACATTCCAGCCATCTTCCCTATTGAAATTAGGGTGCTTTTTTAATTTCAATAGCCTCTCGTATCATCCTTGGAAGAAAACGGTGTTCTTTTGCGAGTATTTGTGGTTCATCAAATCGCAGTTAGTGGTTGGGACCTTGTTCCACATGTTCACACTTTGACAGCATTAAAGGCCGATCAGGCAATCGAACGTTTTCAATTCAGCAAGCTAGGGAAATTAAGAACTTAAGGCTGCAAAGTCAGTCGGTCACATGCGAGTCCTTATGTTCATTTCTACACATCTCTGACGTGATGAAAGAACTGTGTTATACCGAGGCAAGCCCACTATTTTGTTAGGTATCGACAACTGGCCTCTTATCATAGCATCAGAGGTTCGAAAAGGAACAAGGACCCAACCTGTCGCCATCAGAACACCGCTAGGGTGGGTGTTATTCGGATGGGCCAGCAGTCGGACGGCTCTAGTAGAAACTTCTTGCCACTTATGTGAGTATCCAGAACATGACTTGGAAGTGCTCATCAGAGATCAGTACCTACAGGTTAGATGCAATTGGCATAACTAAACAGGAGCTGCGCAGCGCGGATGACCAGCGGGCTTTACACATCCTCGAACGAACTGCCCGGCGCCGACCGGATGGGAACTTCCAGGTTGGCTTGCTGTGGAAAGCAGACAACCAACCTGTCTGAGATGGGGCTGTCTCGTTTCAAAAGCCTAGAGCTAAAGATGTCAAAGGATTTTAATTTTGCCAAGCGGTACAGGGCTAATATCGAAGACATGCGGGCAAAGGGTTATGTTGAGGAGTGGACAGGACAGCCGCCCACATCGGTTTGTTGGTATTTACCGGATTTCGGAGTGATCCCAACAAACCGGGGAAACTCCGAGTCGTTCATGACACAGTAGCTAAAGTACAGGGTGTGTCACTAAATTCTATGCTTCTTTCGGGTCCTGGTTTTTTACAACCTCTACTCGGAATTTTGATGCGTTTTGGAGAGGAAAAAATCGCCTTGACCGCAGATGTTCCCACAGATTTAAACACAGGAATGCGACCGAGACGCACGGCGATTTCTCTGGCGCGATGATCCTGCGGGTACAATAAAAATCTTTCGCATGTCGTCTATGATTTTTGGGGCATGTTCTAGTCCATCTACGGCAATTTACATCCTCAATCGAAACGCATCGGAATTTATGGTCAAATATCCACAGGCTGTGGAGGCTATCACTTCTCATACCTACATGGACGACTATATCGGAAGTGTAGATATCCCTACGGCAGACGCCGCTCGATTGGCAGCCGTTATCGTAGAGGTTCATAAGCGCGGAGGATTTGAGATGCGCGGTTGGGTGTCGAATAAGCCCAGCGCACTCAATGAGTTGACAAGCGAGCAGTTGTCTGACGTCTCATTAGCCAATCCCCGTAGCGTAGAGTTGGGTTACCATCTTCAGTCATCACCACACGTACTCTAGGTCTAATGTGGAAACCATCTCAGGACATCATTAGTTTCAATTCTGGTCTCAAGGATACACCTGGTCATTTCACAAAATGAGTAGTGTTAGCCCATGTCATGCGCATTTATGCCCCGCTAGGCATTTCAGCTCCCATTGTAGTGCGAGGCCGGATTTTATTCCAAAATTTGTGGCGCAAGAACCTGGACTGGGACGAGAGGCTATCACGGACTGACCGGGAAACTTGGCTCGAATGGTTTGAGTGCCTTAAATCCATTTCAGACTTGAAAGTTCCACGGTGTTATAATTTGTTTGGGTTTTCGGAGGTGGAGTTGCACGTGTTTTGTGACGCTAGCAAGCTGGCACATGCCGCAGTTGCCTATTGGAGATTTGTGCTTCCCAATGGTGACCTGAAATTGGCGCTGATGGCTAGCAAGGCACGTGTATCTCCGTTGAAACCGATTTCGATCCCGCGCCTGGAACTCCAAGGCGCCTTGATAGCCGCTCGACTTGCTAGTAGGATTTGTGAAGCCCACCGCTTAAAGGCGAATCGGCGTGTTTTTCGGTGTGATTCCATGACAGTGTTAGAGTGGTTGCGAAGTGATGCGAGAAATTATAAACCTTTTGAAGCGAATCGGGAGGAGAGATTTTGGAAATCACTAGTATAAGTGAATGGCATTGGGTCCCAACCGAGCTAAACATGGCTGACGATGTGACGAGGGGGAAAGCCAACATTGAACCACGTTGGATATGTGGCCCAAACTTTCTCCTGGCTCCCACTACTGAGTGGCCTTCAGAGCCCAAAATCGCAAAACCAATAGCTCTTGGAGATGAAGAACTCAAGCCATCTCTCCGTCAGTCAAAATCATTGCATCGATCACAATCACATGTCACAGAATGTTTTAACGTCACTAATTTCCACCAGTTACCCTTACCAGTTGTAGCTGACATTACCCATTTTAGTTCTTGGTTAAGACTGGTAAGGGCAACAGCTAGAACCCATAAATTCATTGCTGCCATTTTCAAAAATCATTGGGGTCGAGAGTTTAAAATTTTTGGATTCGGGGTATTTTTTTTAGATATATGCCCGACGGTTTGCGGCCAGATGTCACTTCTCCCACCGCTCCAGTACCTTTAGTCGCCGAGGACATAACAATGTGCCAATTATTTAGTTCCTCGTATTTTGATTTACTAGATTTTTATTTAATTACACAAGTCCGTCATTTGACAATGACAAGAAAGGACATTCGGAAACCATAAAATATATTTTTTTTGTTTTCTACAAAAGAGTTTTTACAATAAAAATTTTATAAATATTAACTATTTCACCTAGTTTGGAACGTACCATTCATTCAATAAGGCGGTCATGTAGCTCACATGGCCACATCTCTATTTACGTTACTAATCAGAGAGGTTGGACTAGGTTTTCGTTACTAATGTAAAGTCATCGAGTAAACGTTATATGTCAAAATTGGTTGGTGCTGGCTGCTTTAATTCTGTCATCGAGGACTCGATACATTTACTTATCAAATTCGTAAATATTTCGTGCTTGAGCCTCAGGACCTCATTTTAAATTCATGGAAGTCAAACGTATAATAATCGAAAGATCCCGCACAGACACCTACAATACATTAGTACGAGGTGAAGTATTCTATAAAAGTGATTTGGGCGCCTTGCGTAATGTCTGTCGCCGAGGAAAAAATGTTATGATGATTAGGTATACCAAGTGAAAGGACCATGGCCAAAAATGTATGAAGCCTGGGCTCACCCACCAACAGAGATGAGACCACTTTAAATATACTTGTAAAGCACTAAATATAAAGATATAAAATCATTTTTGCGAAGGATCCATGGGGTTATTTTGCTATAAAAAATGTTTTCTACCACAAATAAACTATAATCCTGCAATGTAATGCTGTTATGGCATTGTAGTTTTTGTTGTTTCACATCTTTAACTAGTTTCAATTCCATGTGCAAAGAATACATAAAAAATAAAACAGTCGCTAACAGTTAAAAATATTTTTATTAACATTTCAATCAACATCACTAATAATATCGTTTAGGTGACCTGCTAGTGTATTAAACTGTATGTGCCGAGAGGATACACGAAAACACACAGATAACATACATACATACATACATAGACTCACGCCTGTTTCCCGGAGGGGTCGGCAGAGACTACAGAACGCCATTTGCAACGATCCTGACATATCTAGAAGAGAAAGGAAGAAAGAAAAGAAATAAAGTTTATTGCTGCAGATACAAAGTTCTTAAGATAAACAATTTAACAAGCATAATATAGGTAGTCTGCAACAACGAGGTCCAACTCAGCATATTGTTGTGTAGTAACTAATTGTATTCTATGTAATTTTCAGTGGTAACCTCCATTGACCACGGATAACAAACCAACATTATTTAAGGGGTCAGTAATAGAATGCGTTACATACGGTGCGCAAGCTACGTGCGTTCGCGTAAAATAAAAAAAAAAAAAACATATCTTAATCTAAGGTATTAACAAAAGCTGACTAGAGTCATAAAGAAAAGAACATTATCATGCGTACACAAATATTATATCTCTCTTGCTTCATTCACTCCCATCAGATTCCTGATGCATGCTCTTCGGTTGAGGGTACTTCTAACCTGTCCTGTTTTTAGGACACACAGATAACACCGTGAGAATCACGAGTCGACTGACTGAGAGCAGACGGGCGCGGGGCAGGCGTCCGAGAGGTATGAGAGGGAAGGAGAGTGTTCTAAATCACACGGGCGCAAGCGCATCTATTGTTTACCATTATTTTAAACAGTGGCGTAGGAAGGGAGAGGGGGCGGCGGGGGCGGTCCGCCCCGGATGTCACCCTTTTTGGGGTGCCACCCCGACTCGACTTTAAGAACAATGTACAAACATATAAAACACATAGGCACTAGCTCAGCACTACGTTTCGGGAGCAGTTAGCCCGTAATTGTTAGGTATCGACTAAAAAAAAAAAGAAAACGGTCGACCGCCAACTTCCACCCCGGGTGCTACCAAAGCTAGCTACGCCACTGATTTTAAAGTATGAATATATTGTTACTATAACAGTTTTATGACTAACAATTGTATTTTTCTACAAAATCTATTGTGCATATCTTTTTTTTCTGCAATGGAATTGAAGGTGGTGTTGGTAGTAACAATTTTAGTACGAACAAAATCCTTTCCAATGGCATATGCCATAACTCTGTTGTACACTGAGCCCAATTTGACGTATGGTCCTTTCTCTGGGTGTCGCAGTAAAATCACAGAAAATTCACGATGTATCTACCTTACTTTCAAAACAATATGGATCTAATTGGCGAGATATCAATGAATTAAGCTACTACTAAACTATTGTCAATCAGTTTAATAATGGAGACATGAACAATATAGTAAATGAAGACGATACTAATTATTGTGAATCCCGCACGGAGAACACTGCATTGAGGGTTTGAAATTCATGATATTGTTTTTATTTTAATTTATTTGATTTATTTCTCAAAGTAAAATAAAACATTATTTAACATGATCATTTTTTTCGACAACCCTGACAGTTATGTATTTAAATTATATTCTAACAAATGTGGCAAAGTCCATAACATTGTTTAAGTTTCTTGATTAACTGGCATGTTTTAGGATGAAATTAGAGGGCTTACACTAAACGGTAATACAATTTCACTTCTATAAATACATTACAGCAGTAAATATGTGATATTCTTGAAACGTTATTCGTTTATTGTGACTTAAAATTGCTTCAACTGGACTTTACCGCCTTTGTTATTAGACCCCTGGATTATAAAAAAATCTTAAGAAGTTTTCTAAACCGAGTATGTAATTGTCTTGACAATATTATAAGGCATCCGCTATGTTGAATACTTGTGTTTAGAGAAATTTATGTTCCTGTTTGAGTTTATTCCTTAGACATAATCCTTCATTTTGTTGTTTGTTCTAATAACTGCTCGACATGGATCTTAGATATGGTTTGATTTACTTCGTCTAACAAAGATTTTTCTCGCCTATATTTATTATTTCGGAGTAATAATTATGACAAGGGTCTAGCCATAAACATATATCTGTTTTACAATTGCGAAATGAGACATTATATAAATTTATATCGTATCATAAATGCGTACCCATTGTCATATTGGATGCTGCTTCATCAAATTTTAATGACACAAGTATGACTCCACTGTTTTGAAAATTTCGATACATTGCCGTACGAGCATTGATTTTCGTTCAGCTGTAATGGCCTAGCCTAGATCAAAACATACCCAGCAGGAATTTTCCAGGTGTTGTTTAGGCAGGTGACCATAAATGTTGAGGCTTGTGTGGCGATGGGTACTGAATCGGAATCCAGATCACACCTAATATTCACATACCCCTGATATTTATAATTGAAACTGTCCCATTCTATATGGTTTTGGTTTTTATAAGCACGATATTAATCCTTTCCATTTAATCAAAATTGGTTTTTGTGTACACACGCCACTCTCATGAGCGATGAAAAACACTTGATGATACATTGATACGTGTGTGATAAGTGAACGCGACAAGATTTTTTTAAATGTCAGGCAGCCCTTCTTTTATCTATTCTTCTTCTTCTTCTGCCTGCCCTATTCCCATATAATTTGGGGTCGGCGCAGAATGTCTTTTTCTTCCATTCTCTTCTATTTTGTCATCTGAACATTCACTCCCTTTTCATTCATGTCATCTTCACACAATCTGCCATCTTTTCTTGGTCCCCTTCTTGCTTTATGTCCCTCAACTCTCAAATTCATCACTTTTCTAGTTACATGATTTTCATCCCTCCTCATTACATGCCCATACCATGCCAAACGATTTCCTTTTGGCATCTATTGTGCCTCGATCAGGCATAAAACCGAATTGGTTTTGTGAAATTACACTCTCTTCTCTCAATTTTCGTTCAATCACTTTCTCACAAGCTTTCATATTATGTGAAATTAGCATTATTTCTCTATAGTTGTTACACTCCAGCACATCGCCTTTGTTTTTATAGTTGGGTATCAGCGAACTGCTACACCATTCATCAGGTGTGGCTTCTTCCACCAACAACTTATTGAAGAATAAAGCTAACCACTCCCATCCGTCTACCTGCAGTATCTTCCACACTTCAACTGGTATTCCATCCGGCCCTGCTGCTTTTCCATTCTTCATTCTATTTACTGCTACTTTCACTTCCTCCTCACTTACCTTTCTTATTAGCCCCTCATTCTCTTCATTCATCAGTCTTACAAAGTAATTCCTCCATCTATCCTCCTCATTACATGCCCATACCACGCCAAACGATTTCCTTTTGGCATCTATTGTTATTCGATCAGGCATAAAACCGAATTGGTTTTGAGGAATTACACTCTCTTCTCTCAATTGTCGTTCAATCACTTTCTCACAAGCTTTCATACTATGTGAAATTAGCTTTATTTCTCTATAGTTGTTATACTCCAGCACATCGCCTTTGTTTTTATAGATGGGTATCAGCGAACTGCTACACCATTCATCAGGTATGGCTTCTTCCACCAACAACTTATTGAAGAATAAAGTTAACCACTCCCATCCGTCTACCTGTAGTATCTTCCACACTTCAACTGGTATTCCATCCGGCCCTGCTGCTTTTCCATTCTTCATTCTATTTACTGCTACTCTCACTTCCTCATCACTTACCTTTCTTATTAGCCCCTCATTCTCTTCATTGATCAGTCTTGCAAAGTAATTCCTCCATCTATCCTTAATTTTGTCATCCGCTGCAAGTACCACTCCAGTTTCATTTTTTATACACTTTATGTGACATACATCCCTTGCTTTCCTCGCTCTAGCTTAAGCGAGCCGGTATAGTTGTTTCTGACCCACCGGGCTCTCTACCTTATTGTATAAGTCCTTCTGGGCTTCTGCTTTTGCTAGAGCAACGGCTTTCTTTGCTTTTTTCTTTAGCTCATCATACTCTTTCTTCTTTTCTTGTTTCAAACTAACATTCGTTTCCTCTACACACTGCCATTCCTTATTATTTCATCTTCTTTTCTTTCAAAACCTTTTGTACTTCTGTCAACCACCACCATGTATCTGAGTAAGCATGAGATTGGAGTCTCGCCATAATACGAACTTCAAGTCGTACGTGGTTCGAGTGCCTACTAATCATCTTGACACTTTCCTCAAGGAAGAGTTTTGGCCGAAAGGTGTGGCGTATAGGCGTTTTCACGGAAGGATACGAAACAACACTCGGCCTAACTTGAAAACATAACGTAAACAACAACACCCTGTTTTTCTATATACCCACCGTTCATCTTTTTGGAATGCCCTATTCTGGGCGTATCGGTCCACCCGCTTTTTGTACCGTCTTATACGGTTTGCCCACGCACAAACTTTTTGCTTCAGGTAGTCGATGCGTTCTGTGACTCGTGACTCGTATTCTTGGCGACTAAAGCCCGTGCCCAAGAACGCCCGAGTCACAAAACGCATCACTCGCGGTCTTGTATTGCCCGACCTGAAGCAAATTAGCTTTCCGATGAGCGCCCTGGTCTCAGTAATACGACGCTCAATCCTGCACTGCCAGACCGGTACAGCATTGGTTCGAGGGGCAGAATTACTACCATTTGGTATTTTAACACCTGCCACTCGACACGCTGTAACATCCGCACAGTACAGAAACGAGTGGGTATCGCTAAGATTTTCACTATTGTCTAAATACGTGGACAATAGTGAATCCAGGGCACACACCAGCGCGGGGCCTATCACAAAACGATACTCCCGAATAGTGCATTCCAAAGTACTCCTTAATTCATCTATGTACTGGGTACTTACTTGTGTATCCCTACTATGCACCTCTTCAACAGTCCTTTGCGTTGTGACAATATTTGAAACTTGTGTATCGCTACACGTAGAAGAAGTGATAGGAGGGCTACGTTGTAAGCCAGAGCGTAGCCTCTCAAGTGCATCGTTATCCAGCAGGCGCCATCGCTGGATAGCCTGTACTTGATCCGACAGTCGCTGTGCCGAAACGTTGACAGCCGGTTCCAAGCTCTGAAACAGAGGCAGCATGCGGTCACGATACGCCGTAAGGTTGGTACCTCTCTCTGTAGCCACAAAATATGCCCGCATGACGTTTTCGTTCATGGATTTAGTCCATTTCATGCGGTGCACATTACCACCGGCAGCGGGGGCCCTGTTCGAAACCGGTGGGTCTCGGGGTCCCAAGCGTAGCGGTGGCCGGCCTCTGCCACGGCGGCGTACGGGTGTTGGCGACGTCGGCGGGGAGAAATACTCGTCGCTCGACGAGCTCGACGCCTCTGTGATTGCCGACAACTCTGTTGTAGGTACCGGCGGCTGCGAGGCGGAGCTGAGCGACGAGTCCGGGGGTGTATTACGTGCAGCAGCAGCTCTAGCTCTTGTCAACATCTCATTACCTCGTTGTATTTATATTATTGTGTTTATTTACAATTTTCTTCGTTGATATATCATTGACGTTATTTGTCATCTTGAATGTTTTTGTAGATACTTTTCTTAATTTATTAAATGGTTTCTTGATTTTGGTTTCTTGATTTAGTAATATGTTTATCATGTATAGAAGTCCTGTTTGTAGTAAAAATATATATATATGAATCCCAAACTTTGATATAAAACGAATATAAATATTCAAGGAAAAAATGTATGTCGTCTTGTTGACGTGTTGCTAGGTTTTTTCTTATTATTCTCTTTATTTGCATAACTCTCCTATTTTTTACATTTTAAATATAACATTCCGAACAAAAATGACATTTAAAAATATAAAAATAGATTCCCACTCCCAGGAATAGGATCCACGTCACCGGCGGTTAGGGCTCCAGAGTTAGGAATTTCCTCACAATGCGAGCCGTTTGCAGAATTACTGCCTTTTGCATCAAACTCTTGACCCAGCTGCCTAGTTTCAACCTCTCTAGATGACGTTCGAGGGTTTTCGCTATAAGTCCATTAACGGACACAACTATCGGAACAATGATTGCTGAATCAATATCCCACATATCCAATCTCGTGAGCCAAGCCCAAATATTTTTCTTGTTTGTCTTTTTCTGCTTTCACGAGATTGTCGTCATGCGGAATAGTGATGTCGACAATCATTGCGCGGCGCTCTGATCGATCTATTATCACATTATCAGGCCTGTTGCAAACAACAGTCCTATCTGTGAAAATAGATCGATCCCAGTATAATGTTGCATGACCATTCTCGAGAACTGGCTCAGGGATGTACTTGTAATATGGACTTCGACGTCCACAAGCCTGTATCTCAGAGCCAGTTGCTGATGTATGATCCTGGCTACTTGGTTGTGTCTGTGCAAGTACTCGCTATTAGCAAGACGAGAACATCCGGAGATTATATGTCTGAGGGACTCACCAGGTCGATTACAAGCCCGACACAGGTCTACTGTACCGTCCCTCATGATATATCTCCGGTAATTTCTCGTCTTGATAACCTCATCTGCAATTGCACAGACAAAACCTTCGGTTTCCCCGAAGAAATTACCGAAACGTAGCCAGGCCACAGAAGCTAGTAGATCCACTTTAGGTCCGTGAAGGGCCCGATAGAATCTACCATGCAGCTCCTTGCTCTGCCATACAAGCCTGCGGTCGTCAACGCCAGCAATGTACAGGCCTGCGCCAGTTCTCTTTCGCCAATGAGAGCGGGGTGAGGCCACCATCAACTGCAACCACATCCCGATGCACATCCACGCTGCCCTTAATAAAATATTCTCTAAGGTTGTACACCTCGCGGTTGTGTAGGACCTTAGCGTTTAGAAACCCTCGGCCCCCACATTGCCGCGGGATGTACAACCTCATTACAGACGAACGTGGGTGAAGCATTCGAAATGTGGTCAACAGTGAACGGACTCGCCTATCAATCTCATCCAGTTCGGTCTAAGTCCACTTGAGTATGCCGAAGGAGTACATCAAGAGTGGCATGACCCAACCGTTATAGGCGCGCACCTTGTTACCGCCTGAAAGAAGACTCTTCAGAACCTTTTTCAGGCGACCAAAGAAGCGCTCCCGCAACGTTGGTTTCATGTCTGTCTCGTTGATGCCCAAGGCTTGCGACATACCCAAGTATTTGTAGGTATCAGTTGCGTGGATCGATCTAAGCTGAGTGAAATCTGATAGATGTACTCCATCAGATTCCACTACCCTGCCTTGTTTTACATGCATAACTGCACATTTGTCTACACCAAATTCCATCCTGATAGAACTACTGAAGTTTTCAGTGACCCTCAGTAGCGCTGTCAGTTGGGAATCACTGCATGCAAATAATTTCAGATCATCCATGTATAACAAGTGGGATATACTTTGACCGTTCCTGCGCAACTTGTAACCAAGCCCAGCATCTCCCAGCAATGTGCTAAGGGGATTCAAGGCTAGGCAAAACCACAAGGGACTCAGACTGTCACCTTGAAAGATACCCCGCTCTATCTTAATAGGGTCGCCGTTTCCGAGACCCTGTCGACACCCTGGATAGTGAAGAACCGTTCTCCACTGCCCCATACACGACCTCATGAAGGTGCATAGATTTGTATCTACTTTATACAATTCCAGCACCCTCAGAAGCCATGAATGAGGCACAGAGTCGTAGGCCGTCTTGTAGTCTATCCAGCATTTGGACAGATTCTTTCGGCTGCGGCGAGCCTGTTGGCTAATGGCCATGTCTATGAGGAGAAGCTCCTTAGTACCGCGGGCCCCACTTTTACATCCATTCTGACATACTGACATGATCTTATTGTCAGACTAGAGGACGCCAGCAGCTACGCCTGCATTTTTTTTAATTTACCCGTTTCGGCCCATCCCGTGGGAATTTCAGGAAATCCCTTCTTAGTGCACCCCTACGGTCCCCAAGGAACGTACATGCCAAATTTCAGCTTCCTGCGCCCAATAGTTTCGGCTGTAGCGTGTCTGTCAGTCAGTCAGTAACGCAAGGATTTTATATATTAAGATATATTGTTACGAATTGAAAATAACGCCATCTTTCAGTGAATGGGCGAACTAGATGAGATTAGATGTTGTGATGTGATGTTGTTTGATCGTAACAATATGTACATTAATTTTCTTTGTCAGAATCGACGTAAATAATTTGTATATTGTTGGTAGGCACGTGATTGGCCTATAATTGGTGGGATCCGCGGTGCTACCCGACTTGTGGAGCAAGTGGGTAATGCCTTTAGTCATAAAACTTGGTAACAATCCAGACTCTAAGGATAACTGAAACTGTGAGGCCAAGCAAGCATGTGAACTACAAAGCCATTTTAGCGAAATTCAAATTCAAATATCCTTTATTCATTTGGATTTATTTAAATAATAAATTTATAAAATAATTACTTGTACTCAAATTTAAAACATTATTACTGTATGCTTCTACATTTACATTTACTGCCACGTTCGCAAAGCAATAGGTAGAACCATGAGAAAGAACGGGCAATAAAACTCACGGTCACTCTTTTTCATCGCCAGGTTTTGCATAATACACAATTTACATTTTGTAAGGTGCTGCAACTGTTACACCTTCTATATCACTTGTATATATTTACTGTACATAATAATACTCAAGCATAATACTTTTGGTTAGCCTCCTCAGAATAGACATGGTGAAACAGGAGCATCCACTTACATTATATATACCTCATAATGCAGGCAATCCGCGAAAGTGATCAGAACCATGATGGAAATGATGCAGTTAAATATTAAAATCTAATACCAGCCCGCAAGACCGTCATCGACCAGTCATCGCAAGTAGCACCCGTTCACGAGTATGACGCATGAGCCAGCCATCATCCCTCTCGCCATATTAGAGGGACAGGGATGACCCGACACACGACGCCACCACAAGAAATGACATTTTAGTGAGCATGACGACAACGGTATACGAACCAGCAGTAAGAAACAATCTATTGGTATACTGACCATGACCGCCAATTACCTCCATTTTCCAGATCGTTATTATTAACATAAGTTAGTGGAACGCGTGAAGGAATGCAAATGTAGAAAGAATTTTGTGAAGGTGACAAGTGAACAATGATATGATCAGGGATAAATAATGTTAAACTACATTCAACAAATCATAAAAATATCCAAATCCTGCTAAAAATCATGTGTTCACGAGGCACCTCCACTTAACATGTAAATAAAATAATCGTGAGTTAAACAAGCCTAAGCCTATCCCCACGGTGTCTTATCATTTAAAAATTCCTTAATAGTGTAATAACCCCTTTGTAAAAGAAAGTTCCTTATTGTCCGTTTGTATTTGTGCATGGGTAAATTCATTGTTTCAATAGGCAATTTGTTGAAAAGTCGTATACCAATCCCCGCAAATGAGTTCTGAACTTTATGTAGACGGTAGTTAGTTCCCACCAGTTTATGCTTATACCTTGTGTTCACTGTGTGCAAATCACTATTTTTGCGGTATAGAATTAAGTTTTTCTTAATGTACATTAAGTTAGCATATATATCGCTCACCTAGCAGTATAATGGCACATTTACAAAAAAACGAAATTGAGTTTTTACGGCCTAAGTGTTTAAAACGGCACGGTGTTAGTTGTCCTATTTGTTGAGATAGGGCGTTAAGTGTCAATGTAGTACTTAGTACGTTCCCCCCGCTTCCGCGCATAATAACGGCTTATTTGTCAGTTGTGCCGGGCGAGGTGCAATCGCTTCTAAATCTGTCTTGGCGTAAGTGGCAAATGTGACATTTTATTAACGTAGTAAGTTAGTAGACATTAAAAAATTTTCAAAACACATTTGGCAAAATGGCACATTTGACAAAGGAATGTGACATCGCTATTTAACTTAAACACGATCCATGCGTAAATCTAACTCACAGCTAACTACAGAGAGACAAAGCTTGCAATGCTTATAGTTTTGTTTACTGCTTAGTCAATTAATAAAGATACTTAAAGGTAAAGTAAACTTCCTTAAAATTTCGGAGCAGTAAGGTAAACCTTGATTTGGATCTGGATTTCACTATCGTACCTTTATCTAAACTTAAACTGCCAAGCTTTTAAGTGCTTTTGTTTTTAGAACGGAGAGTAACTATCTCACCATAATATGATGATAAAAAAATATGATTGTTACCTACGTTTACAATTAGGCGTTCCGTTGTCTCTGCCTACCCCGACGGGAAAAAGGCGTGAGTTTATGTATGTATGTATGTTTACAATTAAGAGAAGATTCGTGATTATTCTTTATTTTATTTATTATAGTTTTATGATGCCTATTTCTTAACGTTTCACGACTTCACGAGCCAAATATAGGTTATTATAATATTTTAGTTAAACTTTTTGTGTAAGTATATTTATTTGAATAAAATTACAAATAAGAATATTAAAAATATCTGAAAATTTCGAGAATCAAGGAAGTGGCACAACATTACTATTTAAAAATGTATTTATTGCTTTTCGAAGTATTCTCCGCGAAATTTGACACATTTTTCCATACGATGGAACCAATCATTGAAGCAACCATTCCATTCGGAAGTTGGGGTCTCCAAAATGGCCGTTTTGTAGGCGTCCACAGCTTCTTCAGGTGATGAAAATCTCTGTCCACGCAATTTATTCTTTATTTTAGGGAAAGTATAGAAATCTAATAATTCTATGTTTTCTCGCTCTAAAAACTGTTTTGTTCTGTGCGCGGTGTGAGAACTCGCATTGTCGTGATGCAGGATGATGCGGCGGTTGCAGTTCTCTTTACGGAGTTCAGAAACGATCTGTGGCAAACAAATACTAGCAAACCATTCTGCATTAACCGTTCTTTGTCCCTCAAGAAGAATAGTCGTAACATGGCCGGTTTTGGAGACAAACGTGGCCACAATTTTTTTGCAACACTCCGTGAACGAAAAATTTTTGTTGGATTTAACTCATTTTCGAACACCCAAACTCGTGACTGATTTTTTGTTTCGGATTCGTACGCGTATATCCAGGATTCGTCACCTGATACGATGTTGTATACAGCATTTGAGGATCCTGCGTGGAATCTTTCGAGAGTTCTGACGCACCAAATAACGCGAGCCGCTTTTTGCTCTTCACAGAGCGACTGCGGTATCCATCGGGAAAACAACTTTTTTACACCTAATTGTTCATGCAAGATTATTTTTATTTGACTCATGCCAATGTCTAAAGTTGCCTGAATTTCGCGGTATGTCACATGTCGATCTTCCTCAATCAGCTTACGCGCAGCATCAACGTTTTCTTGGGTGACTGCAGTTTTTGGACGACCTTGACGGGGATCATCACTGAGCTTGACACGTCCACGTTGAAATTCAGCAAACCAGCGATAAATTGTGGTTTTGGATGGGGCTTCATCACCAAATGCAGAAATCATCCGATCAACACACTGTTTTTGTGTTAAACCACTTCGAAAGTCATAATAAATCATCGCTCTTGAATTTTCTCGAGTCAATTCCATTTTCTCAACGACTAAACAAGTTTGACAAAACCTTGTGACAAGACCGAGAATCTTTTTTTAAATAAATAAATGGTATTCGATTTTTAAAACCGAGGAGTTTTCAATTAAAAAGATTTTAATATGACAGGAACAGTGGAAATATTCCATTCCCGATACTTTTAGTGCAGCCTATGTAGGTATGTTGATTTCAAATAAAAACTGTTGTTTTCTATTAAGCAAATGTCTTTATTTCTTGGTTTTCACATCCTGTTTAATTATGGCTTTGGGGGCATATATGACATTTTTGGAAGTTGTTAAAAGTAAAACGGCACAATTGCATGGCTCTTCTTCTTTTTTGACTGTTATGAAGCAACTCCTGGAAACCTGAAGTGGATTTTTTTATCCCTAAGTATCTATTAAGGTCTATACTAGTTGTTAAAACCATAAAATTCATTATATAATGTGAAGTGAAGTCATAACTTCGTTTCAAACATTTGTAAAATCTTTGACCCTCATTTCTGTAAAATAAGAAAAAAGTAGATGTGTCATTATACCGCTAGGTGTGCGATAGAGATGATGCGTATATACTGGTACAGGTATAAATACCCAGTATGAACATGGCAGTACGCATACCGGGTATGTACGGTAGATACCCGGACCGTACCCGATAGGTATTGTACGAACTGCGCGCCGAACGAAGTCGCACATCGCATGACAGTACCGCCGGCCCGTACGTACCTATACCTGATCATAAGTTGTACCCGGTCTACGTTCGACACCGCGCCGCGCCCCGAACCGCTAGCGCCCGCCTCGTCGGGTACGGCGCGGCGGGGCGACGCCGACGGCGGGTGCGGCAGTTCATTCATGATAAAGAAGTTAATTGCGTAAATAATGTTAGAGAGCAGTGTTTCAATGACTTTCGACGAAAAAGGATTGTACGCTTAAGAAGATAGAGGTGATTTTAGAGTGGATGAAAATATAAGATGATATTAGGTGTTTGTAATTAGGTCGACAATTTTATTTTGAACTGTTTTGATGTTTATAAAGTTCAGTACAATTTAAGAAATTATCATTTTTGTGGCGTTTTCCCGCGCAATCTAACTATGTAGATAAACTTACCAAGCCAAACTCTATCTAAATATATAGGTATGTATTCCTCGTTTAAAGTAAAAGTAAGTATAGTCTGAAAACCTAAATAACTGGAAAGAGCGGGTCCCCCATGTCAATTAGACCTGGGTGAGCCAAAAGAGTCATCAAACTGATGAAAAAGTCTGTAAGAGTCTCCAAAAGGAAGCCGTCAAAGACCTGCCCTGAAAATACCTATAGGTATTTTAATACTGGGTTTCTGTACTGGGTGCATGGCCATACCCGTACCCGTGAGACCGGGTATGAAATGTTGCAGGTATATCTCATGCCTAGTGTGCGATATATTGCGATGCAACTGTCAATATATCTACTTCTTTAAATTTATCACGTAAAGAATCTCTAGCACCTAACTTATAAATTGCACGTATAGCCCTCTTTTGAATGACAAAAATAGTCTGTTTATCAGCAGCTGTACCCCATAACATTATTCCGTAAGACATTACGCTGTGAAAATAACTAAAGTAAACTAGTCTAGCAGTATCTATATCTGTGAATTCCCTAACTTTTCTAACTGCAAACGCTGCAGAACTAAGTTTTGCTGCGAGACAGGATATTTGGGCGCCCCACTGAAGCTTACAATCTAAAGTTACACCTAAGAATACGGTTGATTCGACTAGTTGAATTGTTTCCTTATTTAAAATTATATTAGTAGGAACACTTTTGACATTAGGCAAAGAGAATTTAACACATTTGGTTTTGCTTGAGTTGAGTACCAAATTATTTGTCGAAAACCAATCTAATACTTGTGAAAGAGTGTTATTGACGGTATCAAAGTTACTTAAATTACGATCAACTTTAAAAATTAGTGACGTATCGTCGGCAAACAAAACAATATCACATAAATTTTGTACAAAGAACGGCAAATCATTAATATATATTAAAAAAAGAAATGGACCGAGAATAGAGCCCTGTGGAACGCCCATTCCTACTGGCAAACCTAGAAACCTACTCCCATTAACATCTACATACTGAATTCTATCACTAAGGTAGCTGGCAACAAGATTGAGTGCGGTATCTCTAATACCATAAAGTTTCAATTTAAGTAAAAGTGTATTATGTTCCACACAGTCAAAGGCCTTTGATAGGTCACAAAAAACACCAATGGCATCCTTCGAGTTTTCCCAAGCATTAAAAATATGCTTTAACAAAGTTACACCGGCATCAACGGTGGAGCGACCCTTAGTAAAGCCATACTGTTCACTGTGAAATAAATTATTTGTGTGAAAGTGGCTCTCTAGTTGATGCAAAATAATCTTTTCAAAAATTTTACTAATAGCAGGCAAGATAGAAATTGGCCGAAAATTACTAGGGTCGCTCTTTGATCCCTTTTTGAATAATGGTATTACTTTACTGTGTTTCATTAGATCAGGAAATACTCCTGTATCTACGCATCTGTTGAATATTGCAGCTAAATATGGAGCTAAGCTAGAAATAATTTGTTGCACAAGTTTAACAGAAATGCCCCATAAGTCAACAGATTTTTTATTATTAAGCGTCTTGAATACCTTCAGTATGTCATTGGTGTCAATATATTTAAAATTAAAAAGCACATCACACTCATTCACATTGCCCCTAACCAACATTTCTGCTTTGCTTGGACATGAATCTAGACAGCTGGTTGTGTTCACTGGTATGTTTATGAAGAAATTGTTAAATGTCTGAGCAACATCAGTTTTCCTAGTAATAATTTCACCATTAAATATTAATTCATAATTGTTATCTACCAATTTAGCTCGACCAGTTTCATTGTTAATAATAATCCAAGTAGTTTTAATTTTGTTCTTGGATTCTTTGATTTTATTGCTTAAATATAAAGATTTGGCTAAAGCACAAGTCCTCTTAAAAACCTTTGAAGCAAAAGTTATGTAGTCCGTCCAGCCCCGGTGACTTCCAGTTTGATGCTGGACGTATGGCATTGGCTACATCTGTAGCTTCAATATTTACAGCTTCCATTCTCTCTATAGGTTCATATGCTCGCTCTACTTGACACATCCAATCACCCTTAGTATGGGCAACAGGCGATGACCAGAGTTTACGCCAGAAGGCTATAACCTCGGCATCCTCCGGGCGATCGCCATCACCCATACACTAGTCTGATTGTTCCCAAGTTTAAAAAACAGACTTTTGATCGCTTTGGAACATACGATTATGGGAATACCTTTCCACACGCTTCATGTATCTGCGAAGACGACTTGCCCACGCATAAACTTTCTGCTTTAGAAAGTCGATGCGCTCCATGACACGTGTAATGTATTCTTGAGGTCTAATATCAGTCCCCAAAAACGCACGTCTCACGAAGCGCATCACCCGCGGGCGATGATTACCCGATCTGAAGCATATCAACTTGCCGATGAGCACCCTAGTCTCATTGATACGTCGTTCAATTCTGCACTGCCATGCTGGTATTTTCAGTTTTGGTCGCGTAACAGAATCATTCTGAAACTTGACCCCTGCTACGCGACATACCGCAGTAGCACCGCAGTACAGAATTGAATGCGTATCTGTTAGGCCCCGGCTGTGACTAAAATAATTAGCCAGCATTGAGTCCAGGATGCACACCAGCGCTAGGTCTTTTTTATGCGTGGGCAGTCGTGGCAGACGTGGCCGATGGTCTGGCGGTGTGGAACGATAATCCCGTAACACATCCTCCAAAGCGCTCCTCAAATTATCAGTGTACTGGGTACTCACATTTATAGCTACATTATCCATTTCCTCCTCAACATGTTGTATTGATTCTGTGTCCACCATTGGTACAGTGTCAGAAGAGGTAGGGACAACATAGCTACACTGTACGTCCAAGCGTAGCCGCTCAAGTGCCTCGTCATCCAACAAATGACATCGCTCGATAGCGCGGACTTGATCCGATAGTCGTTGCACGGAAATATTAACAGCTGGTTCAAGGGCCCGAAACAAAGGCAGTATTCTGTTACGGTACGCTGTCAGGTTAATTCCTCCCTCTGTAGCCGTAAAATATGCGCGCATGACGTTTTCGTTTATTTGACGAGTCCAACGCATACGCTGCACATTACCACCGGTAGCGGGGATCCTATTCGTGGCCGGTGGGCTACGCGATCCTAAGCATGCTGGTGGCCGGCCTCTCCCGCGCCGACGTACAGGTGTTGGCGACGTCGGTGGGGAAAAATACTCGCCGCTCGACGAGCTCGACGCCTCTCCACTGGCCGGCGCCGCCGATGCGGCTGCCGGCGTTTGCGAGGCGGAGCAGAGCAGCGAGTCCGGGGGTGATGAGCGTGCTCGTGCTGCCTTAGCCCGTGTTAACATAGTACATTCTTGTTATTTGTTATTGTTATTGTTTATAACACATTTTATGTGATGATGACGGATGTCAGCTGTCAGCAAAATTTCATGTCGTTTAATATATTTTCTTTGTATATTTATGAAAAAGGTTTCTATTTATCTATTGAGTTTCTTACGGAATTATTTTGTGGTAATTGTTTTATCTGAAATAGTATATCAGTGCTAGTAAAAATAAATAAAATTGAAAAATTGTTCCATGAATGTACTGTCAAACTTAGTGTTGTCAGGTTATTATTATTATCTCTTTATTTTCATATTTATCCTATATTTTACATTTTTAAATATAACACTCTAAAAAGTAAAAATGATATTTAAAAATATAAAAATAGATTCCCACCGACGACGGGAATAGGATCCAAGTCACCGGTGGTTAGGGCTCCAGAGCCAGAAATTTCCTCACAATGCGTGCCGTTTGCAGAAGAACTGCCTTTTGCATCAAACTCTTGACCCAGCTGCCTAGTTTCAACCTCTCTAGATGGCGTTCGAGGGTTTTGGCTATAAGTCCATTAACGGACACAACTATCGGAACAATGATTGCTGAATCAATATCCCACATATCGACAATCTCGTGAGCCAAGTCCAGATATTTCTCTCGTTTGTCTTTTTCTGCTTTCACGAGATTCTCGTCATGTGGGATAGTAATGTCAACAATCATTGCGCGGCGCTCTGATCGATCTATTATCACAATATCAGGCCTGTTGCAAACAACAGTCCTATCTGTGACAATAGATCGATCCCAGTACAATGTTGCATGACCATTCTCGAGAACTGGCTCAGGGCTGTACCTGTAATATGGCAACTCGACGTCCACAAGCCCGTATCGCAGAGCCAGTTGCTGATGTATGATCCTGGCTACTTGGTTGTGTCTGTGCAAGTACTCGCTATTAGCAAGACGAGAACAACCGGAGACTATATGCCTGAGGGACTCACCAGGTCGGTTGCAAGCTCGACACATATCTACTGTGCCGTCCCTCATGATATACCTCCGGTAATTTCTCGTCTTGATAACTTCATCTGCAATTGCACAGACAAAACCTTCGGTTTCTCCGAAGAGATTACCAAAACGTAGCCAGGCCACAGAAGCTAGTTGATCTACATCAGGTCCGTGAAGGGCCCGGTAGAATCTACCATGCAGCTCCTTGCTCTGCCACACAAGCCTGCGGTCGTCGACGCCTAAAGCTACAGGCCTGCGCCAGTTCTCTTTCGCCAAAGAGAGCGGGGTTAGGCCACCGTCAACTGCAACCACATCCCGATGCACATCCACACTGCCCTTAAGAAAATATTCCCTAAGGTTGTACACCTCGCGGTTGTGTAGGGTCTTAGCGTTTAGAAACCCTCGGCCCCCGCACTTCCGCGGGATGTACAACCTCATTACAGACGAACGTGGGTGATGCATTCGATATGTGGTCAACAGTGAACGGACTCGCCTATCAATCTCGTCCAGTTCAGTCTGAGTCCACTTGAGTATGCCGAAAGAGTACATCAAGAGTGGCATGACCCAACCGTTACAGGCTCGCACCTTGTTGCCGCCTGAAAGAAGACTCTTCAGGACTTTTTTCAGGCGACCAAAGAAGCGCTCCCGCAACGCTTGTTTCATGTCTGTCTCGTTGATGCCCAAAGCTTGCGACATACCCAAGTATTTATAGGTATCAGTTGCGAGGATTGATCTAAACTGAGTGAAATCTGATAGATGTACACCATCAGATTGCACTACCCTACCTTGTTTTACATGCATAACTGCACATTTATCTACACCAAATTCCATTCTGATAGAGCTACTGAAGTTTTCAGTGACCCTCAGTAGCGCTGTCAGTTGGGATTCTCTGCAGGCAAATAATTTCAGATCATCCATGAATAACATGTGGGATATAGCTTGACCATTCCTGCGCAACTTGTAACCTAACCTTGAATCTCCCAGCAATGTGCTAAGGGGATTCAAGGCTAGGCAAAACCACAAGGGACTCAGGCTGTCACCTTGAAAGATACCCCGCTCTATTTTAATAAGTTCGCCGTTACCAAGACCCTGTCGACACCCTGGATAGTGAAGAACCGTCCTCCACTGCCCCATACATGACCTCAGGAAGGCGCATAGATTTGCATCTACTCTATACAATTCCAGCACCCTCAGAAGCCATGAATGAGGCACAGAGTCGTAGGCCTTCTTGTAGTCTATCCAGCATGTGGACAGACTCTTTCGGTTACGGCGAGCCTGTTGGCTAATGGCCATGTCTATGAGGAGTAGCTCCTTAGTACCGCGGGCCCCACTCTTACATCCATTCTGACATACCGACATGATGTTATTGTCTGATATATGTAAATTAATTTTCTTTGTTAGAATGGATGTAAGTAATTTATATATTGTTGGTAGGCACGTGATTGGCCTGTAATTGGTGGGATCCGCGGTGCTACCCGACTTGTGGAGCAAGTGGGTAATGCCTTTAGTCATAAAACTTGGTAACAAACCAGACTCTAAGGATGATTGAAACTGTGAAGCCAAGCAAGCATGTGAACTACGTAGCCATTTGAACCAAAAGTTATGTAAGCCGTCCGGTCCCGGTGACTTCCAGTTCGATGCTGTACGGATGGCATTGGCTACGTCTGCAGTTTCAATATTTACATCTGGCATCCTCTCAATAGGTTCACATGCTCGCTCTACTTGACATATCCAATCATCCTCAGTATGAGTGACAGGCCTTGACCAGATTTTACGCCAGAAGGCTATAACCTCGGCATCCTCTGGCTGATCACTATCACTCACACACTGGTCTGATTGTTCCCAAGTTCTATAAACAGACTTCTGATCGCTTTGGAACATACGATTCTGGGTATACCTTTCCACACGCTTTTTGTATCTGCGAAGACGAATTGCCCACGCATAAACTTTCTGCTTCAGAAAGTCGATGCGCTCCGCGACACGTGTAATATATTCTTGATGACTAATACCAGTCCCCAAAAACGCACGTCTCACGAAACGCATCACCCGCGGGCGTTGATTTCCCGATCTGAAGCAGACCAACTTGCCGATGAGCACCCTAGTCTCATTAATACGTCTTTCAATTCTGCACTGCCATGCTGGTATTTTCGGTTTTGGGCGCGCAACAGAATCATGTTTAAATTTGACCCCTGCTACGCGACACACCGCAATAGCACCGCAGTACAGAATTGAATGCGTATCTGTTAAGTCCCGGCTGTTACTAAAATAAGTAGTTAGCATTGAGTCCAGGGCGCACACCAGCGCCAGGTTTTTTTTATGCGTAGGCAGTCGTGGCAGACGTGGCCGATGGTCTGGCGGTGTGGAACGATAATCCCGTAACGCATCCTCCAAAGCGCTCCTCAAATTATCATTGTACTGGGTACTCACATTTATACCTACATTATCCATTTCCTCTTCAACATGGTGTATTGGTTCTGGGGCCATGGGTACTGTGTCGGAAGAGGTAGGGACAACGTAGCTACACTGTGCGTCCAAGCGTAGCCGCTCAAGTGCTTCGTCATCCAACAAGTGACATCGCTGGATAGCGCGCACTTGATCTGATAGTCGTTGCACAGAAACATTAACATCTGGTTCAAGGGCCTGAAACAAAGGCAGTATTCTGTTACGGTACGCTGTGAGGTTAATTCCTCCCTCTGTAGCCGCAAAATATGCGCGCATGACGTTTTCGTTCATTTGACGAGTCCAACGCATACGCTGCACATTACCACCGGTAGCGAGGACCCTATTCGTGGCCGGTGGGCCACGCGATCCCAAGCATGCTGGTGGCCGGCCTCTCCCCCGCCGTCGTGCAGGTGTTGGCGACGTCGGTGGGGAAAAATACTCGCCGCTCGACGAGCTCGACGCCTCCTCACTGGCCGGCGCCGCTGATGCGGCTGCCGGCGTCTGCGAGGCGGAGCGGAGCAGCGAGTCCGGAGGTGGTGAGCGTGCTCTTGCTGCCTTAGCCCGGGTTAACATTGTACAATCTTGGAATTGTTATTGTTTTGTATTGAATAAATACAGCTTGTGTGACGGATGTCATCTGTCATCAAATTTTTCATGGTGTATATTATTATTATTATTATTATTAACTCTGGTGTTCCTCAAGGTGGCATACTTTCTCCGTTATTATTTTCAGTTTTTATCAACTTCCTGACACCTAACCTTCGATGTGCGTACCATCTTTATGCCGACGACTTATAGCTTTACTCCCAGGCGAGAGTGGAAGAAGTGTCAATGGCAATAGCGGATGTAAATAGAGACCGTACGGCGATTCTGACATGATGCAACGATTTTGGTTTTGACGTCAATCCTACTAAATGTCAGGCAATGATTGTAGGTAGTAAACGCATGATACCCAGATTAGATCTATCAACTTTGCCACCAATCATGTATAACGGACTGAAAATTCCATTCAGTACAACAGTCAAAGATCTAGGACTACAAATAGATTCCACTCTCGACTGGCAGACCCAGGTTACTGACGTCAGTCAGAGAGTCACCCTTCGAGCTTTATACCGCCTCGAAAATGTTCTCCCTTCCAGGACCAAGACAATGCTTGTGCAGGCCTTAATATTTCCTTTAATCGACTATGGTGATATGTGTTATTATGACCTGAATGCAGAATATCTCAATAAGTATGACCGCCTTCTCAATACCTGCATTCGATTCATCTACAATCTTCGCAAGTATGATCACTTATCTACTTTTCGTTCCGAACTTAAATGGTTACCCATCCTTCGGAGTTTGTGTGCTCTCACTACACTCTTTTCTTTACTTAAATCCCCTTCTCTCCCTTCATACTTGATTTCTCACTTTCAATATCTATCTTCTACACATGAGAAAGACCTTCGCTCCTCTCACAATCTACTTCTTCGGTGTCCCACTCATACTTCAGTCTTTGTAGGCTTATTGTTCAAGCTGTTTTGCTATGGAATAGGCTCCCTCCTAAAATCAGAATGTCTACTACCCGTTTCGCATTCAAATTGAAAGTTCGAGAGCTTCTTTTTTAGAGATTGAAGGAATCTGCACATTGTTTTCATCAGTTCTAGTTTTATATAATATCTATATATATAAAAGAAAGTCGAGTTAGTTACACCATTGACAAAACCAGTCGATATAGATGTGGTATAAGTGAAATGGAACGCAGCTAAACGAGGAAGTTGCAAGAAAGTATTTTCGGGCACAGATAATATAACAATGCAGCGAATAAAAAATATTTTGATAAGGATGCGTTCACGAGTTCTAGAACATCTTTACAACCCAAAACTTTTTACCTAGGCTCCTATAAAATATAATTGTTAGTGAAATCATTACACTATAAAATATCCTTAATTTTAAACTAAGTTTTATCTCTAGACATGCTTAGGTCAAATATAGCCAATGTTCTTTCTATGCGAGTGGTATCCTCATCGATTGACTGATTCGGGTGTCACAGATGCCAGTGGAACTAAAAATCAACTGCATCCTCCTTCATCAGTATACTCACACCTCCATCAGGTGTGGTCATTACATGGAATTCCAGGGCTGGCAGTTATGGAAGGTCCAGGATTCTAGTCCATAGTAGTTTATAATTATGTATAATACTAGTAGAGTAAGATCCCAGAGCCGCCAGACCTTACTTCTTTTCCCAGAAACGAAATGTATAGAATAATGCAGTGTTAGTATCTGCTATGTGTGAACGCATACTTGCTAGCTTGAATCGTGGGCCAATTTTTAGTTATGAGGTGCTAAAGGTCCTCGGGAACAATTTCGATACATTTTCTAAATGCGCCCCCCTAGTGGTCTTTATCGATACCTAGATATTTTGGAAACCTTAAAGCGTCATAAGAATTACCGCCGCCGAAATGAGAGCGACAGCATTATTTATAATTTTTAATAATATTTTCTAAAACATACATAAAAATCAGCACTGAGAATTTAAGAAAAGTTAGTACTAATGTTCGAGCTCCTGCGTCTCGGTAGTTTTAGTTAGTTTATAGTATTGCAAATGTTTGCTATTAAATAGTGTGTAGGGGTATCAAAAAGATGTTGTGTTGGGTGAAGAAAGAAAGATGCAAAAAGAAGAAAATATATACTTTACTGTGACATTTAAATATACTTATATATAAACTACATAGCTACGACCTAACTATACAAGAGCGGGAAGACACGGAGTACACAATATCGTGCCTTGTCTATAATTAGTAGCGTCAGCAGCCGCTACAATACTCCCCCCTTTATAAAAAAAAATAGAAGAACAATATACAATTCAGAACAAAGAAATTGGTAATAACTACTTATAAGAAACAATACCATAAAATAATACTGAGGCAACTATCTAGCTAATCAGATACACTAGCGCTCGACTCACGTCACATAAACATGTATCAAGTTCCCGGAGCGCTAGTTCTGAGAATGCTAACTAAACATAAACACTATAGCGGGTCAATATGTGTGAATCGTTAACGATAAATTATGTGACTATTTTTAGAACAGATATAAATAAACACAAAAACACAATAATAACTGAATTGCCGCCGTTTCTATCGAACTTCCTTTGGTCTTCGTAAGCCGTTTGTAGAGAGAGCTGGTCGTACGAAGAAGCAAATGCGTTTACCGATTCTGCCAGCAATCTTCGTATTCTGCCTGGGCCGTACTGAGAGATGACAGGGTGCGCAATCCAACACTGAACGGTATTCATCCTCGCCTCCAAGTGTGATGAGCCGCTTCGACGCGTGCACTGTCCTGTAGAGTGCCACCACAGGCACAGGTCTCGTGTCGATCTCGTCCTCGGAGTGTGCTGTGTATTATTCGTCTTGGTGCGGAATGCTGCCTCGCCTCGACGTACGCACTGACCTGCAGAGTGCCGCCGCGCTCGTATGCCGCTCCGGAATTCTTCTGCTGCCCATATTGCCGTGATCGCTGTTGTTCGTAGGTATTGTATGTTCCACTTTTAGGTTCCACGAGTCCTGACTCAGGTGTTCTCCTCAGTTAGGTCGTAAGCCCTTTCGGTCGTAGTAAAAAGGGCGAGTCGTCTCCCATGAGTTCAGGCTATCTCCGTGTCCATGCTGCTTGGCTGCACGCTGTTGCCACGCTGCACATGCGCTTATTTGATTCCGCTGACCATGTGCACGTTCGTCGATGCCGCGTTGCCGAAGCTGAGCCGAAGGTTGCGTCTTCGATGTCGGGGGTCACCAATGTAGGGGTATCAGCTTCACGTATTTGCTTCTTCGTACGACCAGCTCTCTCTACAAGCGGCTTACGAAGACCAAAGGTAGTTCGATAGAAACGGCGGCAATTGAGTTATTATTGTGTTTTTGTGTTTACTTATGCATGGAAACAGGCGTATGTCTCCAGATTGGAGACATACATACTGTAGGGATGAGAGAAATGAAACGCAACAATTACGGCATCATACTGACTGTTTATTCAATAGTAACCAACTATATATAGTTTTTAGGGCTAATGAGTACATACAAACTTATGACTACGCTACATCTCCCACATAAAAAAATAATAAAAAATGATAAGAATAAGTATTTTTTTTTTACAAACATCCTTATTTATATTAATTGAACAAACCTTTAATTATTTCAAGTAAAGACATAAGTTTACATTGATTAGCATTTTCTTTTTGGTACATTTATATATTCATAAAACATTACTTTTACTTATAGCTAAAAGTATTTTAATTGTATCATTGACAATATATTTCTTAATAACTAAGGTTATAATATTAATTTATTACATATATATAAGTTTAATAGAATGATTAATCGATTGTATATTCATAGTTATATTTACTCAAGCATACATGAATAATGTAGGTATTATTTTGTTATTATAATATAGTAAGTATACAATATAAACATAGTCAAATTACATTATTAACTAGGAACAGTACAGCTTAGTTCTGTTTTTATGAATCAAATCAATTTTTCCTTTCTTAATTATTTCTACATTAGGCGATAAGTCTCTAACTACTACATATGGACCTGAGTAAACAGGGCTAAATTTATTACCTGTTTCCTCTTTTAATAATACCTGAACATTTGGTTTGTAAATAATTGGGTTAATTTTCGAGTCATAATGTTCTTTTCGATTTATTTTTTGTTTAATCAGTCTTTTACGAGCTTCATTTTGCGTAACCTGTAGTCTATATCTTAACTCTAGAGGATAACTGTCATGATTGTAAAGTGGTTCAATGGATGTTGAAAGGTTGCTAGGCAAATTACATTTCTTTCCATATACTAATTCAAATGGAGTATAATTAGTAGAGCTATGTACCGACGTGTTATACGAGAAGCACCAGTAGGGTAACCATGTGCTCCAAGTTTCGGGATAATTATTGGACTGTATCCTTAGAAATGCTCCTAAATGTTTGTGAGTATTCTCCAACGCACCAATACTCTCATGATGGTAGGCTGTGGAACTTAATTTATTAATATTTAATAACTTACAAACCTCTGACATTGTTGTACTGATGAATTCGGTTCCTCTGTCCGTCGCTATGCTAGTAGGGACTCCATGCTTAAGAATTAAAGAACAATGGCCATTTTTGACCTAAACATGTATAGAGATAAAACTTATTTTAAAATTAAGGTTATTTTTTAGTGTAATGATTTCACTAACAATTATATTTTATAGAAGTCTAGGTAAAAAGAAAACTTTTGGGTTGTAAGATGTTCTAGAACTCGTGAACGCATCCTTATCAAAATATTTTTCATTCGCTGCATTGTTGTATTATCTGTGCCCGAGATAATACTTCCTTGTTTAGCTACGTTCCATTTCACTTATACCACATCTTTAACAACTGGTTTTGTCAAAACCTCATGAAAACTTAATTTTATATATAAATTGAATCAAGTTGTTAAAAGCTGATCATAAATGAATGTATTTTTTTATGTTAAAAGATATAAAAAGATAAAATATAAATGTATTTCTGCCGTTGAAAATATTGGATAAGGATGCAAAGGAACGTTTTGACGTAAAGAGGCCGCTGGTGACATTGGATATGGGTGAATCTGCCAAATTAATACGAACTAATTTCGGTGTATTATTTAATTCCTAGACCATTATAAGAAAAACTGTCTTTACAGTATAATTTCTTGATCATAGAGCTACTTGTTTTTGTACATTTTATCTATATACACAATAATTCATTATCAGGTCATTCAATGTATGAGAAGTGGCCATTGTTCTTTTCAACGAAAGCTTTTGCAACTTCATTGGTACTTTTCGAAACAAGTGGACATGTTATTATATATTTTGATAATTCGCACTGCATACTTAATATATAAGAATAATTATGTATATCTTTATCTAACGGTCCTACGATATCTAAGTATATTTTTTCAAACGCTGTATGTGCTGTAGTAGTCACGACCATCGGCTCTTTTGTATAAGTAGTATGTTTTTGTGTCTGACACTTATGACATTTCTTAACAAAATTAATTATGTCTCGCTCCATATTGGGCCAAAAATAATATTTCTTAATTGTATTTAACATTCGCCTAATACCCGCGTGGCCACTCGTAGGTAATAGGTGAAAGTCATTAATAATAACTCTTATATCGTCTTTATCAACTATCCTTTTCACATCTTTTAAAACACATAATCTCGGTCCGGGCCAATTTATATTATTTTTAATTTCCGCCACCAACTTGGCAATAAATACATTATTAGTATAATTTTTAATAAAACATATTTCATCTATATTATTTTGTGCACAATATTCTCCGAGCTCCCTCACAAATGCGGCTGGCGTCAATTGCGATCGGGCTGTCGGGTTGATAAACAATGTAAATTGAGACGGCACGTAATAAAATGTACCTCTACTACTTAATCGTACGTTATCACTACTAACTTGTGACATCATTTTATTCCAGTTAGGTATTGTAATATACTTCATTTCAACAGATTCTTTCGGCTTACTATGGGTTTCCACGACTTTTGGCTGATCAGACCAATCGTCAGAGATAACCATATCATCCGAAGAATTGCTGCCTAATAATTTCCTTTTTTGTCCTCTCGTCATCACATTTATAACGCATTCGTGCATCTCTTTCAGTCCTTTCGAAGACAAACATACCCTTGACAATGCGTCTGCAGCCGCATTGCATTTCCCTGGCACATAATAAACCTCATAATCGTACTCATCCAAAATCAATCTAAACTTCAATAACCTACTTGACGGATCTCTTAAATTAAATAAATATATTAATGGCTTGTGATCCGTGTATATTTTAAACTTACGGCCATATAAGTACGGTCGAAAATGCTTAACTCCCCACACTATTGCAAGTAACTCCTTTTCTATAGTGGGATAATTTCTCTCGGCTTTGTTTAGACTACGGCTAGCATAAGCAACTGGTCGCCCGTCTTTGTTAGACAATACGGCACCTAACGCATATCCCGATGCATCAGTTTGTAGGGTGAACATATTTTCATCAGAAAAATCGGGATATTGTAATATTGGAGAAGATATTAAACTTTGCTTCAATTTTTCAAAACTAGTCTGACATTCCTTATCCCATATAAAAGTGACATTGTTTCTACATAGGTTATTTAGAGGATAGGCTATATCTGCACATGTATCAAGTTCCCGGAGCGCTAGTTCTGAGAATGCAAACTAAACATAAACACTATAGCGGGTCAATATGTGTGAATCGTTAACGATAAATTATGTGACTATTTTTAGAACAGATATAAATAAACACAAAAACACAATAATAACTGAATTGCCGCCGTTTCTATCGAACTTCCTTTGGTCTTCGTAAGCCGTTTGTAGAGAGAGCTGGTCGTACGAAGAAGCAAATGCGTTTACCGATTCTGCCAGCAATCTTCGTATTCTGCCTGGGCCGTACTGAGAGATGACAGGGTGCGCAATCCAACACTAAACGGTATTCATCCTCGCCTCCAAGTGTGATGAGCCGCTTCGACGCGTGCACTGTCCTGTAGAGTGCCACCACAGGCACAGGTCTCGTGTCGATCTCGTCCTCGGAGTGTGCTGTGTATTATTCGTCTTGGTGCGGAATGCTGCCTCGCCTCGACGTACGCACTGACCTGCAGAGTGCCGCCGCGCTCGTATGCCGCTCCGGAATTCTTCTGCTGCCCATATTGCCGTGATCGCTGTTGTTCGTAGGTATTGTATGTTCCACTTTTAGGTTCCACGAGTCCTGACTCAGGTGTTCTCCTCAGTTAGGTCGTAAGCCCTTTCGGTCGTAGTAAAAAGGGCGAGTCGTCTCCCATGAGTTCAGGCTATCTCCGTGTCCACGCTGCTTGGCTGCACGCTGTTGCCACGCTGCACATGCGCTTATTTGATTCCGCTGACCATGTGCACGTTCGTCGATGCCGCGTTGCCGAAGCTGAGCCGAAGGTTGCGTCTTCGATGTCGGGGGTCACCAATGTAGGGGTATCAGCTTCACGTATTTGCTTCTTCGTACGACCAGCTCTCTCTACAAGCGGCTTACGAAGACCAAAGGAAGTTCGATAGAAACGGCGGCAATTGAGTTATTATTGTGTTTTTGTGTTTACTTATGCATGGAAACAGGCGTATGTCTCCAGATTGGAGACATACATACTGTGGGGATGAGAGAAATGAAACGCAACAATTACGGCATCATACTGACTGTTTTTTCAATAGTAACCAAATATATATATTTTTTAGGGCTAATGAGTACATACAAACTTATGACTACGCTACAACTCCCACATAAAAAAATAATAAAAAAATGATAAGAATAAGTATTTTTTTTTTTACAAACATCCTTATTTATATTAATTGAACAAACCTTTAATTATTTCAAGTAAAGACATAAGTTTACATTGATTAGCATTTTCTTTTTGGTACATTTATATATTCATAAAACATTACTTTTACTTATAGCTAAAAGTATTTTAATTGTATCATTGACAATATATTTCTTAATAACTAAGGTTATAATATTAATTTATTACATATATATAAGTTTAATAGAATTATTAATCGATTGTATAATTCATAGTTATATTTACTCAAGCATACATGAATAATGTAGGTATTATTTTGTTATTATAATATAGTAAGTATACATTATAAACATAGTCAAATTACATTATTAACTAGGAACAGTACAGCTTAGTTCTGTTTTTATGAATCAAATCAATTTTTCCTTTCTTAATTATTTCTACATTAGGCGATAAGTCTCTAACTACTACATATGGACCTGAGTAAACAGGGCTAAATTTATTACCTGTTTCCTCTTTTAATAATACCTGAACATTTGGTTTGTAAATAATTGGGTTAATTTTCGAGTCATAATGTTCTTTTCGATTTATTTTTTGTTTAATCAGTCTTTTACGAGCTTCATTTTGCGTAACCTGTAGTCTATATCTTAACTCTAGAGGATAACTGTCATGATTGTAAAGTGGTTCAATGGATGTTGAAAGGTTGCTAGGCAAATTACATTTCTTTCCATATACTAATTCAAATGGAGTATAATTAGTAGAGCTATGTACCGACGTGTTATACGAGAAGCACCAGTAGGGTAACCATGTGCTCCAAGTTTCGGGATAATTATTGGACTGTATCCTTAGAAATGCTCCTAAATGTTTGTGAGTATTCTCCAACGCACCAATACTCTCATGATGGTAGGCTGTGGAACTTAATTTATTAATATTTAATAACTTACAAACCTCTGACATTGTTGTACTGATGAATTCGGTTCCTCTGTCCTACTAGCATAGCAGTAGGGACTCCATGCTTAAAAATTAAATTTTCAACGAAAGCTTTTGCAACTTCATTGGTACTTTTCGAAACAAGTGGACATGTTATTATATATTTTGATAATTCGCACTGCATACTTAATATATAAGAATAATTATGTATATCTTTATCTAACGGTCCTACGATATCTAAGTATATTTTTTCAAACGCTGTATGTGCTGTAGTAGTCACGACCATCGGCTCTTTTGTATAAGTAGTATGTTTTTGTGTCTGACACTTATGACATTTCTTAACAAAATTAATTATGTCTCGCTCCATATTGGGCCAAAAATAATATTTCTTAATTGTATTTAACATTCGCCTAATACCCGCGTGGCCACTCGTAGGTAATAGGTGAAAGTCATTAATAATAACTCTTATATCGTCTTTATCAACTATCCTTTTCACATCTTTTAAAACACATAATCTCGGTCCGGGCCAATTTATATTATTTTTAATTTCCGCCACCAACTTGGCAATAAATACATTATTAGTATAATTTTTAATAAAATATATTTCATCTATATTATTTTGTGCACAATATTCTCCGAGCTCCCTCACAAATGCGGCTGGCGTCAATTGCGATCGGGCTGTCGGGTTTATAAACAATGTAAATTGAGACGGCACGTAATAAAATGTACCTCTACTACTTAATCGTACGTTATCACTACTAACTTGTGACATCATTTTATTCCAGTTAGGTATTGTAATATACTTCATTTCAACAGATTCTTTCGGCTTACTATGGGTTTCCACGACTTTTGGCTGATCAGACCAATCGTCAGAGATAACCATATCATCCGAAGAATTGCTGCCTAATAATTTCCTTTTTTGTCCTCTCGTCATCACATTTATAACGCATTCGTGCATCTCTTTCAGTCCTTTCGAAGACAAACATACCCTTGACAATGCGTCTGCAGCCGCATTGCATTTCCCTGGCACATAATAAACCTCATAATCGTACTCATCCAAAATCAATCTAAACTTCAATAACCTACTTGACGGATCTCTTAAATTAAATAAATATATTAATGGCTTGTGATCCGTGTATATTTTAAACTTACGGCCATATAAGTACGGTCGAAAATGCTTAACTCCCCACACTATTGCAAGTAACTCCTTTTCTATAGTGGGATAATTTCTCTCGGCTTTGTTTAGACTACGGCTAGCATAAGCAACTGGTCGCCCGTCTTTGTTAGACAATACGGCACCTAACGCATATCCCGATGCATCAGTTTGTAGGGTGAACATATTTTCATCAGAAAAATCGGGATATTGTAATATTGGAGAAGATATTAAACTTTGCTTCAATTTTTCAAAACTAGTCTGACATTCCTTATCCCATATAAAAGTGACATTGTTTCTACATAGGTTATTTAGAGGATAGGCTATATCTGCAAAATTTTTGATAAATTTTCTGTAGTAGTTTGCAAACGCCACAAACCGTTTAATCTCCTCGACTGTTTTAGGAACTGGGTAGCTTTTTATAATATTAATTTTTTCAGGATCTGGGAGAACATATATATTTGGGTCATATTATTTCTGATAACGGTATCAGAAATAATATGACCCAAATATAACATTTCCTTCTTTAAAAATACACATTTTGCTGCATTTAACTTTAGATTTACCTGACGTAATCGTTCAAAAATTGAAATTAAATTTTTATTATGGTTTGATAGTGAATTTCCATATACTACTAGATCATCTTGATAGACCAGACATTTTTCATAATTAAGACCTGCCATTGCTATGGTCATCATTCTGGAAAATGAACTAGGACTGGTCTTGAGACCCATGGGCATCCTAGTCATTTGGAGTGATCCGGAACAGAAAGCTGTATATTTTCTACTATTCGGGTCTAGTTCTACATTATAAAAAGCTTGGTGAAGATCTAAATGACTAAAATAGATGCATCCGGATAGCGAATCTAAAATTTCGGTTATATTTGGCAATGGGAATTTATCGTTTTCTATGACATTATTTAATTTTCTGTAATCTATAACTAGCCTCCATTTTTTCTCACCAGTTGAGTCTAATTTCTTAGGAACCAATAAAATCGGGCTCGACCAATCGCTTTTGCATGGTTCTATTATACCATCTGATAACATGCTATCTAGTTGTCTTTGTACTTCTGCCTTCTGTGAGTGAGGCAACCTATATGGTTTCATGAATACCGGCTCTGAATTAGGCTTTAATCGGATAGAATGTTGATATATGTGCGTAGTTGTTAATTTATCCCCGGGTAAAAAGGAAATATCGGGATACTTTGCGCATATACTTTCAATAGAAATCTGCTCCTCACCATTTAAATGATTTAAATTTAACAAAGACAATATCCTTTTTACTCGATCTGTAGTTTTGTCACACTTATCAAAAGTGCAAACATTGTAATCCGAGGCGCTATGTATAGTAGGTTGTAATTTATTAATAGTTAACTCCTTATCAGTGACATTTAAAATCTGTATAGGTATTTTGCCATCTACTGGCTTCGCCAATGTGCTTGCTATATATACACCTTCGCTTATTTGGGATGCACAAACAACGCACTCTTCTAATCTATTTGTAGGTATAAAATGAATCGACTCAGACCTAGGTGGTATAACAAAACAGTTTGTATAATAATTGGTATTGTTACTAATATCTAATGTTATAATGTTACCATCTAAATTATGTAGTGTCAATGTATTATTATTGTAATCTAATAATGATTTATGTTTTCGTAAGAAGTCATCACCTATTATTCCTTGCATCGAACATGGCATGCAATGTTTTAAAAACATAGAACATATGCGTGAAAGTTACGTCGTTCACTACTAAATCTAAATAAACATATCCTATGGATTGCACTTTGCCTCCGAGTCCATTGATCTCCGTATTCTTATAAGTGAATGGAATATTTTGCTCTACTAAATGTTTATGTTTGATGGCCGAGATCGATGCACCCGAATCAAGTAACCATCGATATGGCTTACCATATAAAGAAAGTGTTATAATCGTGTTATTATCGCATGAAAAAATATGTTCTTTATTCACGAAAAAACTGATTGATATTGTCTTTGTCGTCATTTTTGCTCACATTTTCCGTCATAACACGCATAGATTCCGGATTACGTGTCCACTGGTTTCGATTACCATAATTAAAAGAAGACCTACCTCTTTGTGGTCTGTTTGGGCGCGTATACCGCGTACCTCGTGACGTTCCACCTCGCTGTGTGGCTGGATGATTCATCTGCACATCACGCGCCTGACCTCTGCTCGATTGTCCCCTAAAGATTCGACTATGATGACTCCTGAAAGTATTGTTTGTAGCTCGCCTGTAATTATAATTATTTCTATTAAACATTCTGATATCACCTTGAGAAGTCGAAGGAATTGAAGTCTCCTCGTCCACGGCCGCTTGAATGGCGTCCTTCAAGGAATCAAATTTCTGGGCTGCAATAATGGTGCTTATTCGACGGTTTCGCAATCCGTTAGCAAACCGCTTGATAGCTAGTTTTTCATTAACTTTCTTTAAAATAGTATAATTATCGCGGTTGCCTTCGGATTGTGAAATAGTCAAATCCACAAACATTTCGGTAATAGCTTTACCGTAATCATCAATTGACATATTGTTTTGGGAGAAAGAATGTAATTTGTTTTGTATAGCTGCAGAAGACTTAGTTGGCAATAATTGGGATCGCATATCTTGCAATAAATTTTCAACAGAATCATAGTCCTTACAAAGTTTCAATTTTGCCGTCTGAGACAAGCGATTCTTTAGCACAAATGTAATTAATTCTTTTTGCGCCTGTGAGTCTAATAATGTACTATAATAATCTATACTATCGATTATATGCTTAATACTAGATTCATCATGATTGGTCATTAAAGGCACTAAGTTTAATGCTACCTTTATCTCAAACTTTGCCATTTTTGTCAATTTTCCTTCGTCTTCGCTAGCGCTCTCAAAATCAGAACCACTACTTCTGTTACTACTCACAGTCGTACATACATCTTTTATTTCTAAATATAATTCCTTTATCTTAATATAGTATTCATTAATTACTTTTAGCTCGTCACATTTAAATTCTTTAATTTTACTTTCTATACCATTCATTAACTTTTCAAAGGATCTATATATGGAACTACTTTCACTAAACTTATTAGAACACGTCTTAGATTCACGTCTACGCCTAGGACCAACTTTTACCAAATATTGTCTTATATTACGTAAGTCATTATATATTTTATCTAGTTCGCTAGCCATATGACACCATCACTTACACATTTGGAACGCAACCGAACCGAAGTAGAATATACGCTTTTATTTAAAACACTTGTTACGCATACACACTCTACGAACACTTTTTTTTTGTTACTCATTTACACTTTATCACTTCGACACGCACACTCAGCCGAATTTGGTTGTCGTTGAACCGGGCTCCGTTGACGGCCTTACCATCTCAAGCCTCTGAAGGCCTGCCGATTTATCTCCTGGCGCATCCACTGCGCATGGCACCTTCTGTAAGCTCTGTACGCAAAATACAGGAACAGCAATCCCATCACACAAACAATAATAGCGGTCAAAATTGTTTGGATACTCATATGTGCCCCAATGTCTTGCAAATGAGCATTGTTTCCACCAGCTCCAGCAGCGTTTTGGGCGAGAAAAACCTCTTCTTTCGTTTGATATGACTGACACATCGCGTAAACGAGAATATAAAACTACGAATATCTTGAAAACTACAAAAATTACTTCAACTGTTTTAACCGCGTATCACGAACTTAGCGTGAAATTCGACGCGCGGATCCGCTATGGCAGGGTCGCCATGTAGGGATGAGAGTAATGAAACGCAACAATTACGGCATCATACTGACTGTTTATTCAATAGTAACCAAATATATATAGTTTTTAGGGCTAATTAGTACATACAAACTTATGACTACGCTACAATACATACATAGACTCACGCCTGTTTCCCGGAGGGGTAGGCAGAGACTACGGAGCGCCATTTGCAACGATCCTGACATATCTCTCTTGCTTCATTCACTCCCATCAGATTCCTCATGCATGCTCTTCTGTTCAGGGTGCTTCTAACCTGTCCTATTTTTAGGATGTCTCCAATCTGGTCAGAGAACGTCCGCCTAGGTCTTCCCCTTCGTCCTGTCCCTTCCACACTTGCCTTATATATCTGCTTGGTCAGTCTTTCGACATCCATCCTCTCCACGTGCCCAAACCATCTTAGCATGCCTTTCTCGATGCTTGTCACTACATCTTCTTTTACCCCACAACACTCTCTTATCACACAATTCTTTACTCTGTCAGTCAAAGAAACACCACACATACTTCGCAGTGCTCTCATTTCTACAGCATTTATTCTACTTTCATGACTCTTCTGTATATGAAGAATATGAATATGTTCTAAAAATAGTCACATAATTTATCGTTAAAGATTCCCACATATTGACCCGCTATAGTGTTTATGTTTAGTTTGCATTCTCAAAACTAGCGCTCCGGTAACTTGATACATGTTTATGTGACGTGAGTCGAGCGCTAGTGTACCTGATTAGCAAGATAGTTGCCTCAGTATTATTTTATGGTATTGTAGTTATTACCAATTTCTTTTTTCTGATTTTTTTTTATAAAGGGGGGAGTATTGTAGCGGCTGCTGACGCTACAAGTGTAAGGCGCTTGCCTACCGTATGTAATAAAATTGCAAATCATTCTCACTCGACATTAAACCTGTGTACCGAACAGTTGATCTTTTAATCGCTCACCCAAGAAGTTCAAAGTTCAAGAATCTGTCGAAAATGACCAGCAAAAAACCTACAGTCCATTACATATTGGTCCTTCGAGCCGGATAATGTAAATAACGACGATTATATTGAAAAAAAAAGAACTTCAAGAACCTACCATTTCCTAAGGAGTGTGAAGAGGAGTTGCATATATTTATTGAGGAGTGAACGAGTTGAAAATAAAAGTCGAATATAAATCGTAAAACTATATTTATTAACCCAGCACTCTTAGGTAACGTAAAATCAGGTAAAAATCTTAGATTTATTACAAACAGGTGACATTGTACAAGGTCAGTACGATCATTTTTAAATTTTTATATTTGCATATGTTTGAAATATACAAGTTTTATTTTATATAAGTGTTATTAAGTACATTTAATTGGATATTGTATACGAATCTGGATTATTTAACAAGTGTTTAAGCATACAGCACAGTGACAAAAATTGTTGCATTAGTTGAATAGGTGCCTAAAGTGTATTACAATTGAAACCAAAACATTGTTTCTTTAAAATAACAATTAATTTGTACAAACATTTCCTTGTAGATTCTTATAATTTAAATTCATTATAATTTACTTCCTTTACATTTTTTTTCATAACCTAGTAGGTACATCACAATATTGTTAATTTTCAAATTGTTTAATCGAGTCAATCATCAATAATTTTATATCAATTCATTAGTATATTAAGCTATATAAACCTTTATTACATTATTGTTACAAATTAGTATCATTTATCGATTATCAAAACCATCAATTGTAAAATTCCAGGTCGACGTCACACCCACTTTCCAAAATGACCGACATGAAAGATCTTAAAAAGAAGCGTAGCGGTTACAAGGGCAGACTAACCGGCTTTGGAAACTATTTAGGAACCCTAAATTTATCTAAACTAACCGCTTGTCAGGTAATGGAGCTGCAGTTGCGCGTTGAAAGGTTGGAATCACTGTACGATGATTTTAGTGAGATTCAACTGCAGTTAGAATGTTTAGCAGATAACATAGATTGTGAAATATCTGAACGTACAGCAATCGAATCTAATTATTACTCATTATTGGCACAAGCAAAAATATGTTAAATATGTTTTCAAAGGCCGAACAAGATGATTCCAAATTAGTTCACAGTTCAAAACGGCAGTTAGTCAAATTACCCACTATTAAGTTACCTAAATTTACAGGATCATACGATAACTGGCTTGAGTTTCGTGATACTTACACCATTCTCATTCATTGCAATGACGATATTGATGAAATTAATAAATTTCATTACCTAAGGTCATCACTGGAAGGGGCGGCTGCTGTTGTGATACAGTCTATAGAATTTTCATCTCAGAACTACACTATGGCCTGGGAAATCCTGTGTGAGAGGTTCGACAACAAACGTTTACTTGTACAAAATAATATATCCTCATTATTCAATGTCGAACCTATCACCAAGGAATCTTCAATTAACTTAAATAATTGATTGATCAATTTAACAAAAACATTCGAGCTTTGTGTACGAACCTGTTCAAAGTTGGGATACATTATTAATTTATATTATTAGCCGTAAACTAGATTCAAAAACATTCTGTGAATGGGACGAATGCAAAGGGCTTTTTGATAAAAATAAATCTGTAACATTTGATCAGTTTATCGAATTCCTAAGGAACCGTGCCGACTTGTTAGAAACGTTAGAAGTTTCCCGCTTTTCACACACAAGGAAAGATAGCACACATAATAAGAACGTTTCGAACTTAAAAGCATTAATTGCTATACCGAATAGCACCAACGAGTCTAACTCAAACGCACATTGTCCTAAGTGTAACGGTAATCATAACCTTAATGTTTGTCCACAGTTTTTAACTTTAAGAGTAGCTGAGCGATTGGCACTATTACAGGAATACAGAGTGTGTTATAATTCTTTCCGACGTGGTCACTATCCTAAGCAATGCAGGCGATCAGGGTGTAAAACCTGCACGCGCAAACACCACACACTTATTCATAATGTGGATGTGGATAGCTTAGAAAAACGCGGCGCAAACAATACTATTGCTGCGAGTGCGACCGACGCGAACGCGAGCGAAGATGATTGTGCAATCGTAACTAATACGGGTCCCGTAAAATTATCGGCTAGTGTCCCTGCGCATAATAATATACCATGTACGACTGGCTCGGGTGACGTTTTATTATGCACTGCATTAGTGAAATGCAGAGACATAAACAATGTCGAACACACCGCCCGCGCCCTTCTTGATTCGGGGAGTTCGTCTTGTCTAATTACCGAGAAGCTATTTAGACAATTAAATTTACCTTACCATAAGATTAATACTTCAACACTTGGAATTAATAATTCGTCGTCACCCATAAATAAAATGTGTAGTGTACGTATTGAATCTTTGTGTGAGGATTATTTCAGTGACTTAGTTTGTTTTGTATTGCCTACAATAACTAATAATGTGCCGTGTAGGCAGGTACAATTAGATGTACCGACGAATATTCGTTTAGCCGATCCTTATTTCCACAAACCGGCTTCCATTGATTTAATTATTGGAGTTGATGTATTTTGGAGTGCATAGGGTTCCCACCAAGAACTTAGGGTCCCAAGCCAACCTCACCTGCAAGTGGTGCACCTGCCGATCAACGGACGAGGCTCTGGCAAACAAATTGTCCCAATAAGCGGCAATAGGCTCGCCATCTATTACGTGGGATCAAAACACTAGCGAAGAGTGGGCGTTTAATATGCCTCTGCCTACCCCTTCGGGGAAACAGGCGTGAGTCTATGTATGTATTTTGGAACTTGTTAGGGTCTGGTAGAATTCTGTTAGGGGACAAGTAACCCATACTGTGTGAAACTAAGCTTGGTTGGATCTTCATCTATGCATTGCAACTTCAACCAACATAGTTCCACACAGTGTAAGTGTAAGTGGAGTCTCTTTTATTAAAGCTTGAAGAATCAAATGAAGAATTAGTTTCTGGTAGGTTGTTATACGAACAACACACAAGTGAGTTGCAAGCAAAAATATCAAATCTACAAGCTCAACTCACTAGGACTATAATGGAACACCAGAATGAGACTCATAAGTACATATTAAAATATGAAGAAATTTCAAGAGTTGGTCGAGAAAATTTAAAACAACTTATCTCATTATCCAACTCATAATTACTGTTCCAGTTGCACAATTAAGTGTGCGACTACACCTGCTGAATCAATAGAATTGAATGCACATGGATTGACATCCATGTATAATACACAAAACAAACTGCATCCAGTAAAGACTGACAATAAGAATGTGATAATTTTTTCAGACCAACTGGGCGTGGGTTTGGCTAGCTTAATTGATCATCACACTGAACGACCAGTACAGAACTATTGTTCACCTGGAGCACAGTCTTGTACCCTAGTTGATAAGATTAAGAATGCCGACTTGAATGCACAAACTACTGTCATCATATTATATGGTGACAGCTCATTAGTCTCCAAAAACAGTCTCATAGAATTAACAGACTTTATGATAGATCTAAGCACAAAAATAGGATGTAGCTTTATTATTTGTGCATTGCCTTATTCATATGCTCTCACAGATGACCAAAACAGGCAGATAGGCAAATTAAATTTATTATTATACAATAGGACATGTCATATTTTATTTTTTGACACTAATATTTTTATTAGTAATTTCTTTTTAACAAAAGATACTATGTATCTTTCTTATGTACATAGGCGACAACTTGCTAAATTATTAGCATTTAATTTATATACTGACAGGAGTACTACTAGAGTACTTAGGAATTTGGTAGATAATAGTTATACCAATAGTAGTATTGACACATCTATTAGTTTAAGCTATTAGATGAGACAACAGATAGGCATTCGTGTGTTTTAAACTTAATTCATCAAAACATACAAGGCCTATCTGGCAAAGAATTAGAAATATATTTATTTTTAAATAAACATAAGATTGATATCTTATGTATTACGGAACATTGGTTGCGAGGTGACCAATTAATATTTAACAATCAACATTACTCAGTTATAAGTGCATTCGTAAGAAAGAAGGCTATTCGTGGTGGCTCTCTAATATATGTATGTAATAGTTTGAAGAACGTAAGGATATAGCTAAACTTTCTATCGAGCCCACTGCTGAGATTTCTTGTGTTGAGCTTGAACAACATATAATAGTGTGTGTGTGTATCGACCACCACAAAGCGACTTCACTCAGTTTGAAAGCATTATAGAGGCTGTTTTAAAACACATAATTTCTAGTAGGAAGTCTATAACCGTATGTGGCGATTTTAATGTCAATTTGTTAGAAAAATCACCAATTTGTAATAGGTTAGTTAGCTTATTTAGTTCATTTAATTTAAATGTTTTGTTCTCTGAACCAACCAGAATAACCTCACATTCTTCTACATGCTTAGATAATGTTTTTTTGCAATTGTCTTTATTTAAGTAAGGCTGTTTTTACTGAGTTGACATCGGATCACTGCGGGCAAAAGGTTGTAATTCCAATGAATAAAACCCCTAAAGTACAAGAAATTACATGTAGGCCAATGACCTCTGCTCACCTCAAACACTTTAGTAATGATGTTGCTGCCAAGATCGCCAGCATTGACTTAACCATTGATGATCCTGATGAGTTATATAAATGCTTATTTAACACTATTAATGATGAGTACAATAAAATTTTTAAACAGAAGACATTTGCAAGAAGCATTAAAGTAATTTTTGTGATTAGGCAACAGTAGGTATTTATAAAAGTAGAGCTAGGTTGTATGATCTGTATGGTATGAAGAAATACAATTTTAGTCCTGAATTTATTCAATATGTTAGACATTATTCAAAAGTTTTCAAGAGAACATGTGCTTTAGCCAAATCCTTATATTTAAGCAATCAAATCAAAGAATCCAAGAACAAAATCAAAACTACTTGGAACATTATTAACAATGAGACTGGGCGAGCTAAATTAGTAGATAACAATTATGAATAAAAATTTAATGGTGAAATGAGTACTAGTAAAACTGATGTTGCTCAGACATTTAACAATTTCTTCATAAACATACCAGTGAACACAACCAGCTGTCTAGATTCATGTCCAAGCAAAGCAGAAATGTTGGTTAGGGGCAATGTGAATGAGTGTGATGTGCTTTTATTTTT
Source organism: Euclidia mi (assembly GCA_944739405.2). Taxonomy (NCBI): domain Eukaryota; kingdom Metazoa; phylum Arthropoda; class Insecta; order Lepidoptera; family Erebidae; genus Euclidia; species Euclidia mi. The sequence goes on from OX123195.2 coordinate 51,173,648, forward strand.
AAATATATTGACGGCAATGACATACTGAAGGTATTCAAAACACTTAACAATAAAAAATCTGTTGACTTATGGGGCATTTCGGTTAAACTTGTTCAACACATTATTTCTAGCTTAGCTCCATATGTAGCTGCAATATTCAACAGATGCGTAGATACAGGGGTATTTCCTGATCTAATGAAACACAGTAAAGTGATACCATTATTCAAAAAGGGATCCAAGAGTGACCCTAGTAATTTTCGGCCGATTTCTATCTTGCCTGCTATTAGTAAAATTTTTGAAAAGATTATTTTGCATCAATTAGAGAGCCACTTTCACACAAATAATTTATTTCACAGTGTGCAGTATGGCTTCACTAAGGGTCGCTCCACCGTTGATGCCGGTGTAACTTTGTTAAAGCATATTTTTAATGCTTGGGAAAATTCGAAGGATGCCATTGGTGTTTTTTGTGACCTGTCAAAGGCGTTCGATTGTGTAGAACATAATACACTTTTACGTAAATTTAAACTTTATGGTATTAGAGATACCGCACTCAATCTTATTGCCAGCCACCTTAGTGATAGAATTCAGTATGTAGATGTTAATGGGAGTAGGTCTCTAGGTTTGCCAGTAGGAATGGGCGTTCCACAGGGCTCTATTCTCGGTCCATTTCTTTTTTTAATATATATTAATGATTTGCCGTTCTTTGTTCAAAATTTATGTGATATTGTTTTCTTTGCCGACGATACGTCACAAATTTTTAAAGTTGATCGCAATTCAAGTAACTTTGATGCCGTCAATAACACTCTTGCACAAGTATTAGATTGGTTTTCGACAAATAATTTGGTACTAAATTGTAGCAAAACGAAATGTGTTAAATTCTCTTTGCCTAATGTCAAAAGGGTTCCTACTAATATAATTTTAAATAAGGAAACAATTCAACTAGTCGAATCAACCGTATTCTTAGGTCTAATTTTAGATAGTAAGCTTCAGTGGGGCGCCCAAATATCCTGTCTCGCAGTCAAACTTAGTTCTGCAGCGTTTGCAGTTAGAAAAGTTAGGGTATTCACAGATATAGATACTGCTAGACTTGTTTACTTTAGTTATTTACATAGCGTAATGTCTTACGGTATAATGTTATGGGGTACGGCTGCTGATATACAGACTATTTTTGTCATTCAAAAGAGGGCCATACGTGCAATTTATAAGTTAGGTGCTAGAGCTTTTTTACGTGAGTTTTTAAAGAAGTAGATATATTGACAGTTGCATCGCAATATACAGGGTGATTTAAAAGTCGTGTAATTCCTTTGAACCACATGATCTGCTGGTGATATAGAATGACCCTAACCATATATTTTTTTTTTAAGAAGTTTTTTTTTTGGAAAACAAAATTTTTTTTTTTTTACTTTGCTTCGGTTTCATACAATAGTACGTTAACAGCCTGAAAGGGTTTTAATAAAAAAATGTAAAAAAAATAAACACTACGTCAACTAAAATGTCGAATTCTAAAAGGAGGTAACAACACCTCGCGTCGCGTGCCGTCAGCTGTCATCGAGACACGGTAAGGTCAAAACCGCGGCATTTAATGTCAGTGGCAGTAGATGGCGCTACTGCGAGTTTACTACTACGTACAAACCGCGCAAGAGGCGAAACTAGTCTCTCATGCCATCTTATTCTTTCAAATGATTGATATTTTATCATAAAACATAATTATTATTTACGATATTACTAAATCTTGGACCGACAATCTTGTTAAGATCGCGGGAAGCGGTTGGTATGCCCAGCAGTGGACGTCCTTTGGCTGAAATAATGATGATGATTACAGATTCTGACAATAATCTATCTATCTAAACCGTCTTAGCTATTTGGATCAGTCTCTGTCAAAATAACTACCTACCACACGACAGCAGCTGATTTTACTTTAAAAATAGTCGCCTGTTGACACATGTTTGATTACTTATTTGTTCCCTAGGTACTTTATCTTTAATACAGTACAGATGTTTCATTAAGGAATAACATTGGTGGACTTTTGTCTTTTAAGTACTTGTGGCACGGCGACGCCGCTGGAGTTATGAGAGTTATGATATGAGACACGGTAAGGTCAAACCCGCGGCGTTTAATGTCAGTGGCAGTAGATGGCGCAACTGCGAGTTTACTACTACGCCTACGTACAAACCCCGCAAGAGACGAAACTATTCACTCGTGCCAACTTATTCTTTAAAATGATTGATACTTTATCATAAAAAATAATGATTATTTACGATATTACTAAATCTTGGACTGACAATCTTGTTAAGATCGCGGGAAGCGGTTGGATGCGGGCGGCCTAAGATCGGGAGAGGCATAGCATGCCCAGCAGTGGACGTCCTTTGGCTGAAATGATGATGACTAAAGATTCTGAAAACGATCTATCAAAACCTTAGCCATCTGGATCAGTCTCTGCGGGAAGCGGTTGGATGTTGGCGGCCCAAGATCGGGAGAGGCATAGCATGCCCAGCAGTGGACGTCCTTTGGCTGAAATGATGATGACTAAAGATTCTGAAAACGATCTATCAAAACCTTAGCCATCTGGATCAGTCTCTGCGGGAAGCGGTTGGATGTTGGCGGCCCAAGATCGGGAGAGGCATAGCATGCCCAGCCGTGGACGTCCTTTGGCTGAAATGATGATGATTAAAGATTCTGAAAACGATCTATCAAAACCTTAGCCATCTGGGTCAGTCTCTGCGGGAAGCGGTTGGATGTTGGCGGCCCAAGATCGGGAGAGGCATAGCATGCCCAGCAGTGGACGTCCTTTGGCTGAAATGATGATGACTAAAGATTCTGAAAACGATCTATCAAAACCTTAGCCATCTGGATCAGTCTCTGTCAACATAACTACCTACCACACGACAACAGCTATTTTTACTTTAAAAATAGTCGCCTGTTGACACATGTTTAATTATTTGTTACCTACTTTATCTTTAGTACAGATTAGATGTTTCATTAAACAATAGCATTGTCTTGTCACTTAGTCGTACAAAAAATTAAGAGATTAATTATTTTTGATTAATCTAAACGTGTTCTGTTAAGAACATCGTTAGTTAAGAAGGCACTACGTTGTTATACTAAGTAATTGGCAGTCCAGTATTTTTATGATAATGAAGTCCTGGGCCAGAGGGGCCCGTGTCAAAGTGGCTACCGCTCGAACCTAGTAGGGCCTAGTACGAGTTAGCACTCGATCGTCACGGTGGACCATAGCCTAGTCGATGGGAACAATTTCCATACATTTTATAAAAGCGCCCCTAACGGAGAGTAGCGATCAATAGAGACCGGTAGGGGGCGCATTTAGAAAATGTATGGAAATTGTTCCCGTCGACTAGGCTATCGTCCACCACCGTGACTATCGAGTGCAAACTCGTACTAGACCTGCAAGGTTAAGCGCGTTCGGCACCGTCTAGTTTATGGGTGACCGGCTACAAAAAGACAAACCCCTCCGTGCCTCGGAGAGCACGTTAAGCCGTCTGTCCCGGCTATCATCAGAAGATTTTTGACAATCGTTAGAGGAATCAGTACCCTCATATCAAGTCTAAACCATTCAGGGTTTCATAACCCTCCGTCCGATCAATGAAGGGGTTGTGGGTAGTACCTACTTGTAGCCTTGTAGAGTAGCGTTAAATGATAAGGTATTTGTGTAAATTTAATTAATTTTAAATAATATCATATCAGATAGATAATAGCTAGGTATTTACCTAAAGTTCATAAAGATTTGACGGCTTTGAGTGCATAGGCCACCCGACCGCCTCCTTTGACAAAAGCCGCCGTCGCGAGTCATCGTCCTTTACACGTGCCAAGTATTATTTTAGGTACAACAGATTTTATGCAGTTGATGCAACAGCTGATCTCTTGGTTCGATGGTGTAGGTAAAACAAAACGCGGTATTTAGGTTGTCTGTTTGTTTCGTGCGAGTGCCTTGCCAACTCTGATGTCAGTGTTTTCAGACTGCCCAAAGGCCTACGAGATGGCCAACGATTCTTTGATTCGGCTTTACATGCCGTTGGAAACCCGGTAGCGCACTCATGTAATGTAACACGCGGTCACCCATCTAAGAGAAGGCTTTTGCAAGCGTTGCTAACTTTGCCGACCTATTACGATCGGCAAGCCAAGTCGCGCTATGGCACAGAATAAATAGTACTAACGTTGCTATGGCTATGACGCGACGGTGCACTAACCTATGTTTATAACAACTTTTTAATTGGTTTAATTCTTACGTAAGTAGGTGCCTACCTTAAATTGATAAAAATATCAACTTGCTGTAAGATGCTACGGCCATTCTCCGCATGTCCTCAGCTCACGTCCAGACACTTACGGCACCTTTGCACCATCGCTGAACACACACTACTTAACACTCCTGGGCTTAACACTGCTAGCACTTTGAAAAGCTGCAACGATGCGAACACCGAATTGAAGCCGTCGAAACGCGCGTTGCGACGGCACGGGTAGACCCCGTGGTCTAACATACCGTTCCTCGTACTCCCTACGAGCTCCTGCATAATAAATTCACTCCTACCTAAACACATCAACATGTTAAAATATTTAGGGTTTGAATACGACATACCTACAGAATTTACTATTTCACAGATCCGGAAGTCTAAACAAAAGAAATGCTCGCGAAAGACTGAGTGGTCAAGTAGGCAAATTGTTCGTAAATCAAATAAATAATTAGAGATGTAACCGATGATAATATTCACTGGAGTAATGTTTTTATCGATATTTTATACAATTGTTATTGTTTACCTGATACAATATCGGTAGGTAAACCCCTAAAATGTTAGCTTTGTGTAATTGCATGTTTTTATGTATTGTTATTAAATAAAACCATTCAATGGTTTAGACCAGTATCAGTTTATTTGAGGGTACTGACTCCCCGTAACGACTGTCAAGAATTTTCATGACTGTTTATCCGACGTCCTCTTCCGAGACACGTGGCAAGCGTTTATTAACAATTTATTACGCACGTAACTTCGAAAAGTCTTATTAACTAATTATGTATTATTATTGATGCGCACCGTGGATTCGAACCAGATACCCTCTGCATGGCAGTCCGTTGGTATCGCCATTAAGCTATCGTTACCAGTCTGTTACATGTCATGTTAAAATTAAATAAATCGATGTTATCTGTTGATTGTAAACATCACTAGAGCGGTCCCTTTGAGTACGGCGGCTCGCTTGACGGTAAAATTGCATTACTTTAAAAAGGCGACATACCCTTTGACACGGAAAGTGGCGAAAGCCGACGATATTTTAATAGAATTAATAGGTAATAGAATCCTGAAGGATACCACTGTTGAGGGGAGTGTTTGTCGTTACGGGGAGTCAGTACCCTCAAATAAACTGGTAAGTACTGGTCTTTAGACTTACTTGGTTTACCATGGAATATAATTATCCATACCTTCGGGTTGCGGCAGTCAGACGGCAGTCGCTCTGTGGAAAAGCTAATACTCAGTCAAATCTGGTTAGACTAGAAAGCGGACACTGGACTCCAAGACGAAAGTCCTGGATGTAACCGGGATAACGCTAGGACGATGATGATGACGATGAAGCCCTGAAGATCTGAATTTGCATATAAACAAATTGAAAGATAATGTAGGTAGTATGACACCAAAATCAAATTTTGGTTACTTTATTTTTAAAAGGACAATTCTTTTCAAAAACAATTCCCGCTCAAGGAATAAATCCTGTATCCCGGGACTTTAGAATATCACAGGTCTACTTACGTCCTTACTCACGGTAAGAACGTAAGTAGACCCGTGATATTGACATCGTCATGAGGGTCAATCGAGGAACACGCTCCTTCGACCGTCTAGGGGGAGTGCCGTGCCACATACGCCCTCCACCTTCCCCAAGCTCAATAAAAAGTAGCGGAAGGGGATCCATGATGGGTTCTATCGCGATTAAAGAACGCAAAGAACAGACTCCATACAATAATTTATACTTAGGTGGATCATACCTACATCTCGTGTAGGTATCGAACCCACAACACTCGGTGTATTTAATGATTAGAACTTCATAATAATAAACTTACCATTAAGTAGGTAGGTACCTACTAGTTTAAACAAAGATATGCAGTCAGTTTAATAAAATAACACCAACACATAAATAGTAGGTACGTACCTACAAAATCCGGAGAAAAATAACAATTTAAGATGCGCTATCTTTGTAGGGAGACGGACTGCAACGTAGATGTTTCGAGTTGACGTCCACGACTCCCACGGCACTCACTGACGCCTATTTGAAGATAACATTACACTACACATTCATTTGTAAGGTAGGTAAATAATATCAACTAATAAACATTGCACTAAGCTAGTATTTAGCAGTTAATTGTTAGCAAATAAACAGTGAAGTAACCGTAATTTATTAGGAACGTAAACCAGTCCAATCCAGTTACATAAACTATTACAATCAGGGTGACACGAAGTGTGCTCAGAAATCAGACTCAGAAGCGTCCGAGTAGTCTTCACGCCTCTAGCGAGACCTGACTGACCCCACCGGCAGGTTTCCCTGTAAAAGTCCGGTGAGCCATGTGTAAGCCAGCGGCGGGTTTTCAGTGTGAACTGTGGCGGCGGCGTTGTTGGCGTAGGCGGGGCAGCGGTGTCGTCGCTGCGTCGCCGTCATCGCCATCTTCGCGGGCGCTATGATGCGTTGGCGCCAGGCGCCGGCGCCGCGGCGGCCTCGCGAGCTGGCGATGACGGTCGGCTTGTCATCCGTGGGGGCAATTGTTGATTTTCCAGATTTTTTCTGCATCCGTGCAGTAGATGGCAATGTAGTGCCTCGGCGCGTCAACCACCTAACCACGACGCTGTGGCTACGTTCTCGGAGAACGGAAACAGCGCGGTTGTACAAAAGGTGGCCGCGATGTGGGACTATCGTGTGAGTCGTTACTTTCCGGCCTCTTCGGCACACAAAAACCGTCGTTTCTCAGAGGTCTGTGGAGGCACTGGTGCTCGATGAGCGGGGTGTTGACTCGAGCGCGTCAGCGCGCTGAGAAACGTCATCTTTCCGCGCGTGACAGTCGGCGAGTAGACACTGAGCCACTAAGAGTCTTTTACCTTTGTACTTTATAAACTTAAACCTATGCCTATTACCATAGTTAAAAAGAATAGTACTCTTGCGTCCTTAGACGGGCGGCGCAATCTGTACTGAGGCCGCGCCGGGCTGCGCTCGTCTATGAGATTGTGTGCGTGCGTACACGGCATCACGGCACCAGCGACTCACGCGCATTCAAACCGACGGTGGCCAATTTGTATGAAGCTATCCTACTATTCTTTTTGTACTTACTATGCTATTTCTACCTAACGAATTCAAAGATATCTACTAAAGAGCTAATTTAGACTTTGTATCAGTAACATAAGGTTTAATTCCAATGGTGACGTCCGTCGGTATCGGCTGTATCATGTTCCTCAAAGGTACCGACGCCGCGGCGACGCGGCTCTCTTGAAACAAATTTGGGCTTTATTTCTTCAAAGATTGAATCTAATTTTGTTAAACGATCCGTGCTGCAGTTGGGGTCCTCTTGATATTATTATTGTACCAAATAAATGTAGTAGGTACATGGTCATTTACACGTGTAAAGCAAAACCACGCTAAAATAGCAAACGGTCTCATACCATGACGTACAGAATCAGACAAAAGCGACCGAATTGACCTGGGATTGGTACTTGAGATATTAAGTTCAAATCTCAGTTCAATTAGTGTTAGAGGTAAATTCAAAGCATTGCATAAAAGGTAGGTGCCTACTAATAAAATAAATACCTAGTACTTAACGGATAAAATGTAAGTACTTTTAGGTGATCGATAATTCAGTGAATGTGAGTTATCAGATAAATACCTAATGAGTGTTTGAATTATGACCTATGTGATTTACCCATCGATCGTTAGCATGCAAATCAACTACCTCAAAAACATTTTGGAATATGAAAATTCCAAGTACCTAAAATGCCAAAGTAGGTACTTCCTACGTTATTACCGCATAGGAATTCCAGTCAGGGCCGCGCCGCGGGCCGCAGAAAAATTCAGTAGATCCTACGATTGTGGATTTGGAGGATTCAAATTATTGAGCTTCTACAAGATGCTCGTCGTTGTGCAGTTTCAGCAGGCTGAAGTGGTGAACTTGTGTGCTTGAAATATCGAGCTTACGTAGGCCGAGTTTTTGGGCTTCTGAAGGGTTGAGCTAAATGGGAGATACAAGTCGTGGCGAGAAAGGTTCCAAGGTGGCCTCTTCCAAGTCTAAGGCCATTTCTTTTTATGAGCCCGTGTGGCTCAAAAAATGACGAGTGGGGTCCGAATCGTAGAGACAACCTTCAAGGGGCTGAATTGCGGTGCTTGACGGTCAATAAAACCCGGGCACATACAGCGCCGTGACCGTTAGTCAAAAGAATAAAAGAAACAATCGTGAGAGGGTATCTGGATACGTGGCTTATGGCGTCGATTCACGAATGCTACTAGAAAGTCCTGAGGTGGGCGAGAAACCGATGCTTGACGCGAGACACGACGATGAGATGTGGCGGTCCGCGCCCTCCTGGGTCCTAGTGGTCATATGGGTAAGACCCATCTTGAGGAAGGGGCTAGAAGACGTCAGAGCGTTCTCAGCTTCCGATTGATCTACGGTCATAACTCACTACGATTTGGCCGGTTAACAACACTTACTCTTCGGACATTATTAGAAGCCATGATCTGATGCGATCGACTACACACCATCTTCTCCTTCTGCGTGAATGAGATGGCAACTGAGGAAATATACGGAGGAGCAGGATTCGATGCGTCAGCGTCTGTGGAACCTCAGGTCTGCATGCTACTAGAGAGTGAGTGACGTTCTACAATAAATCATTGAAATTGATCTCCAGCCACTGTGGGGTGCTGCCAGCGGCCTAATTATCGGGCCTATGAGGCAGCACGCGATCCGACCAGACGGGCCCGTTAGGAGGCTTACGTGTTTGTGTCCGCCTCTCGATGTATTAATTGTTTCGTATTGTGTCGCAATATTAAATTGTATCAGCAATTTGACGGTTACATCTAGCCTAACCTAACTCGTACAGTTAGGAGGGGCTCGTCGAGTGGTAGACTAACTCAGGCGGGGTAACGCATGTTATGCTAAAGCAGTCTACGCAGCCCCGCCATTTTCATAGGTAGTAAAGTGAACACCGCGGAGATTTTGGAGAGTCTCACACACATCTCCAGCTCCAAACTCAAGCTAGTGGGAAAAGCCCGTGACCGGTTTTCACCACGAGTCTGCTAAATAATATTGTCAAAACGCATCACACAGTCATGTCTTTGAACCTAACCAAGGCCGTGATATACCTTTATATCACGCCTGGGGATCTTTAACCACAGAACCAGAGACAATAAGTAAAGGCTCTTGAATCCTCGGTACAGTTTCGGCACTGCAATACAATGTGATTTAAATACACACTCAAAAAACAGGCATGAAAGAAATGGGATTTGCTCGTCTCGCTGAATGCAACTTGAGCGGACGCCCTTTCTTTGAATGTAAGCAATTTAAAATGGTTGACATATTTTCCTACACATTATCTACTCCATGCTATTCGGTGGACCGGCCCACGGGTCACACGAAATGGCTTACCGGGCCGCATGCGGCCTGCGGGCCGCTGGTTGAGTACCGCTGATTTAAAGCATGCCGCATCCGCTGCATCCGCAGACAAATAGCACACTTAGTACGTCTCAATAAAGTTAAAATTTGCAAACATTTCAGTGATGGCGGCTCTAGTCATAGGTGAGGCGGCTACGTCAAATAGTTTAATAGACCTTTATGATAAAGCCGACACCAAATAATTTCAATTAAAACTAAACTTAATGCAGATGCAAATAAAAACTAAATTTGTTTATTAATGCAAATAAGACCGCGAATTTAACTTTTTCTAAAATTAATGCTTATTAAATCAGTGCATAATTTTATTGTCACTGAGCGCACGTGTTTTCCGTTTTACTTGAAAATGGACTCGCTTACTACCCGAGAACTCGCCCAAATCGTTTGGCATTATGCAAGTTCGAGAGACCTTAATGAAACCAGAGAATGGTTTCGGAGGCGAAGCCCAAACTCGCCTGTACCTTCATCACGGCGGATACTTCGGGCAGCGCAGAACTTCTTAGACTACGGACAGTTAGCTGTTCCCGAACATGCACAAGCTCGAGGGCGTCCTACCATGTATCCGGAGCAGTTGGATCGTAGCATAAGAAGGTATTTTGAGCAGAACCCGCAAAGCTCCACCCGGCCGGTAGCGCGAAGATTTGGCGTCAGCCAAAGCTACGTGTGGAGGCTTCTAAATGCGGCAGGGAAGCATCCATTCCATTTCCAGCCGGTACACGACATGGCCGAAACCGACCAACCTGCCAGGGTTACATTTTGTAGGTGGCTGTTGGAAACGGACCGCAACATTTTGTGGACAGATGAGGCCACATTCACCCGCTTAGGGTTATTTAATGTTCACAATGAACATTGGTGGGCCGAACAAAATCCCCACGTAACGCGGCGCGATGCGTTCCAGACGCGCTTTTCTGTGAATGTGTGGGCTGGAATTATCAACAATAATATCCTTGGTCCTTATTTTATCGAAGGACGTTTAGGTGGACAGGATTACCTGCAGTTGTTAAGGTATGTGGTGACGGAGTCTTTAGAAGACGTCCCTCTAAATAGCCTTCGGGATTTATACTATCAACATGACGGAGCACCTGCCCACCACAGATTTAACAAACAAGAACCAGATGTAGCGCATTCGTCCACTAAGTGAGGCACGTTGACAGCTATGTGTGCGTGACATTTGGCGACTGGCACTGTACGGACACGCGCGTCTATGTGTGTGTAAAGTTGCCAGATTATGAATAATCTCCCACTATTTTACATATAGTTTTTGCAAACGAATATAAAAATATTACATTGGTAATATTTTATATTCGCTTGCGGTTTTGAAGAATTTACCATGGATTTAATTAATGCTTTTAATATGTAATGCTGTTGTGATGAAATAAAAGATACCATTAAAGTATGCTTTTATAAATACATTTCTTAAATGAAGGTACCGAGTTAAGTTTTAACTAATTTTATTCGTAAATTGAGAAATAAATAGATTATGTTTTGTGATTCATAGCCTCGATCCAGAAGAAATACTTATATAATACCAACTACATATATTTACGAATACCAATCATGAGGTTCAGATCTTAGTTCGGCGAATATGTTGTTTATTTTTTGCTTAGAAATTCTCAGTATAGTATCTGGAAATGTTTGGTTAATTGCAATAGGCTTGCTTCCTAAATATTAATTAGCTAAAAACATTTTGTCATGCACACAACAAATTATGAATATTATAATTCATAAATCATAACCAAAAAAAATGCAACTAAAAATAAATAATGGCTACAATCAATAATTTCTGTTTCTGTACGTAATGTACACACGGCGCCAAGTCAAGCTAACAGTTGCAGTACGATTTTGATACTTATTCCCTACGCCATAAGAACGGTACAAAGATTTATTCTGTGACAAAGGTCAAAGTGTATAGTATATGTGGATCGAACTCAAAACAATGTATATACTAATGGAAATTCTATTACTATATTTATAAGAAAAAAGATAATCTACAATATACTTTTACAATACGTTAATGTATTTTTCATTAACATGACAATAATTATTACCTACATAATCAATTGACAAGTGCATTTTCCCTAATTCAGGGAAAACGGTGTCGACGTAAACTGGCAACACTTACATATTTTCTGCAGAAATACGAATTTTATCGAAATAATATTATAAAACAGTCAAATAATCCATAGTTATCTGTAAAAATATATTCCATCTTCCCGTTTTTGCTTTTGGAAGCAACTTTTACAATGTTTAAAAACGCAAGACGGCATTTTATAAATTTTAAAGCTGGATTGATCGTGGCGTGTGAACTGTGCGATGCTTCGCAGCGCACTGAGCCGAGTTTGTATTCGCTTTTCAATTTTGTATTTGCTTTAGTGGCCTCACACAAGTGTTCCGCGCGCTCTGTCTGCCTTTTGTTCTGTAGTCTTAGCTGCCCACTATCATAACGTTGTGCGGCAATTTATGAATGACCAATTTGGTGAGAGGTGGATTGGTCGCGGAGGTCCAATAGCCTGGCCCCCTCGCTCGCCTGATCTCACCCCGCTAGATTTTTATCTGTGGGGAGAAATAAAACGCAGGGTGTACGAGGTTGAGTCGGATTCACGCGATATCCTTAAGGCCCGCATAATAAATGCCTTCGATGAAGTCCGCAGAGAAGATATTGTCACAGGCGTCACTAGACGATTAAGAAATAATTTGAGACGTAGGGCGCAACTGTGCTTAGACATGCAGGGCGGCCACTTTGAACAGTTAGTATATTTGGCATAAAGTGCGTGTAAACAAGTGAATTAAGTGCGTGTAAATAAGTGTAAATATTCAAGTGTAGGTAAATATCTAACTCCATCGTGCAGTGACGGTGAGTTTTTGTAAATAAGACAATAATTGTACATAATTTGATTTCAACTTTTTAAATACGCCCTAATTGTGATGAAATCTCTTTCTGAATGTGTGTATTTTCATAGACATCTAGCTTTCACTCTACCTGCCTTAATGATTTATAATTTTGTCATAATTATGTTCGTCCTAAGCCGGAAAAAAGTATGAAGGGAAAGTTGACATCAGCATGTTTATTTGAGTAGGTACCTACCTAAGTGGAAAAGTAAAATTTTAGTATCTAAAATAATCTAGGTAAAAGTTTCAGTTTTACTTAGATGTTTACCATTTGAAACTCTATCTCTAAACTAAAGTACCTATGCCTCTAAAAACTAGTACTGTGCGAAGAGTGTACTGGGTACACAGACACACGGCGCTACGGTTTACAAAGTAGGTAGGTACCTAACTTTTATTTAATCTGTGCTACTGTTTACTTACGTAGGCAACTCCAGCGGCGTCGCCGTGCCACAAGTACTTAAAAGACAAAAGTCCACCAATGTTATTCCTTAATGAAACATCTGTACTGTACTAAAGATAAAGTACCTAGGGAACAAATAAGTAATCAAACATGTGTCAACAGGCGACTATTTTTAAAGTAAAATCAGCTGCTGTCGTGTGGTAGGTAGTTATTTTGACAGAGACTGATCCAAATAGCTAAGACGGTTTAGATAGATAGATTATTGTCAGAATCTGTAATCATCATCATTATTTCAGCCAAAGGACGTCCACTGCTGGGCATACCAACCGCTTCCCGCGATCTTAACAAGATTGTCGGTCCAAGATTTAGTAATATCGTAAATAATAATTATGTTTTATGATAAAATATCAATCATTTGAAAGAATAAGATGGCATGAGAGACTAGTTTCGCCTCTTGCGCGGTTTGTACGTAGTAGTAAACTCGCAGTAGCGCCATCTACTGCCACTGACATTAAACGCCGCGGGTTTGACCTTACCGTGTCTCGATGACAGCTGACGGCACGCGACGCGAGGTGTTGTTACCTACTTTTAGAATTCGACATTTTAGTTGACGTAGTGTTTATTTCTTTTTTTTTTTTTATTAAAACCCTTTCAGGCTGTTAACGTACTATTGTATGAAACAGAAGCAAAGTAAAAAAAAAAAAATTCTTATTTCTCAAAAAAAAAATTCAAAAAAAAAATATATGGTTAGGGTCATTCTATATCACCAGCAGATCATGTGGTTCAAAGGAATTACACGACTTTTAAATCACCCTGTATATATGCTAACTTAATGTACCTTAAGAAAATCTTTATTCTATACCGCAGAAATAGTGATTTGCACAAAGTGAACACAAGGAATAAGCATAAACTAGTGGGAACTAACTACCGTTTACATAAAGTTCAGAATTCATTTGCGGAGATTGGTATACGATTTTTCAACAAATTGCCTCTTGGTATAATGAATTTACCCATGCACAAATACAAACGGACAATTAGGAACTTTCTTTTACAAAGGGGTTATTACACTATTAAGGAATTTTTAAATGATAAGTCACCATGGGGACAGGCTTAGGCTACATCAGAATTTATATAGATACCTTGCTTTTCAGTTCTTTTTTTTATATAATATCTCTAGTTCTTTTAAATAACTATTCATGTATTATTAGGTCATTCAACTTACTACATTTACATTTGCATTGTTGTTCCTCTAATTTTATTTAAAAAAAATTGCTGCTGTGTTAGATGAAGGTAACTCGTGATCATGGGCTGTACACTAACGTTTTTGTAAATTTTGTGTGTTTATATACCTACCGTCACTTTCTGTAGCATACATTTCCATCATAGTTCTGAACATGATCGCGAGTTGCCTACATTATAAGACGTAAGTGGATGCTCCTGTTACACAAAATTCACACTGCAAGGCTACTACAGCACTTAAATTGGTAACTGCATTAATTATTTAAGTATTATGTATGTTCCTAATTACTATTTACAAGTAATTAATTACAATGTGAAACAGTTGCAGCTCCTTACAAAAACAAAATACGAGTATGTAACATAACACTGGCGATTAAAAAGAGTGGCCACGAGTTTTATTGGCCGTTCTTTCTCGTGGTTCTAGCTATTGCTTTGCGAATGGGCAGTAAATGTAAATGTAGACGCATTATGTAATGTACTTTAAAATTTGACGTTCATAAGCGTCACATTGTGACCTAGATGAATAAATGATTTTGACTTTTGTAATAACTTATATGACACCCAAAACCAATTAACGCGTTTTCGGCACCTCAAACGAGTGTGCGATAAGTCATCTAGTTATTCATTAGAAAATAAACAGTGTAAAGAACAATTTCTAAATAATACATCACGACTAGCTGATGAGCGTTTACGCGTTAGGATTCCTATAAAGGAATCATTTGAGAATTTAGATGATTCAGTTACTTGTATATAAGTGGGTGTGTAATACACCTTTGCCTACCCCTTCGGGGATAAAAGGCGTGAAGTTATGTTATGTGATGTTACTTGTATAAAGCCTTGTTTTCATAAACAAAGAAACAAGAAACACGTTTATTATCACCATGATCAGTCGTGTATTGAATTTCACAAGCAAGATAAACGTTTCTAGGTTTAACTTGTCAAACTAATTCAAGTGAACTTCACTATCCGATGAATATTCCCTTAACAAAAGAAAATATAAAACGTAGTAAGTATGCTCGCAGTTATCATGCGGATCTTTGATTCTCTAGGTTTATGTGTTATTATTTATTATATATAATTTTCAGTTATGTATCATTTATGTTGCGAAATGAAACAATCATTTATTGACTACAGATGTCAGCTCAACGTGGTTAAGTATATTAAATACGTTAATGGTTACATAAATGTTTCTCGTCGTATCATTTGTGATTATTACTCGTATAAACATTTTTAAATGCAAGTATTTACTGACATGACGCCTCGGTGGCTCGGTGCGAGCCTACGGTGCTTGTATATAGCAACGCAGTATTGATAACAATACTACGTTAAACCTTTAACAATATCACGGATTGAACCTTGTGCCGCGGTGCTTGGTGTGCGCTTGTTCCTTCCTTTTTGCACAGATACATGGCCTTGCCTTTCAGGCAACGTAGACACGATATTGCCTGAAATGAAAGTAAACTTAACCATTCATGCTGGCAATCAATATAGTATATTTATAGCGAATTAATTGATATAGGGTGCATAGGGTTCCCACCAAGAATCCCAAGCCAACCTCACCTGCAAGTGGTGCACCTGCCGATCAACGGACGAGGCTCTGGCAAACAAAATATCCCAATAAGCGGCAATAGGCTCGCCACCTATTACGTGGGATCAAAACACTGGCGAAAAGTGGGCGTATAATATGCCTCTGCCTACTCCTTCGGGGAAACAGGCGTGAGTCTATGTATGTATGTATGTAATTGATATAAAGCGATATTCAACATTTCAAGATTACATTATACCTTTTGCAATTTGTTTCATCTTATTGAAAAATGTAGACAGCAAACGTTGATCACTGTTCTGATACAGAATTGCTAAGAGCTATAAACTTCACAATTGTTTAGTCACAAAGGGAATATTTCCCCTGGTATCAATTATTGCTACAAAATAAGAAATTACATTAAAAAAATAGACTGTCAATGTTTAGAATTTACTAAAATTAAGTTAAAATTATGTGGATAGGAGGTAGACTGTATCATTTAGAATACAGTTTAAAGAAAACGTATCCCATAATAGTACAATGCACTCACTTTATTAAGCTTTATTTCGTCATGGTTGTGGATGTAGACTGGTGAAAGTCTATATCGTTATTTTTGTTTGCTTCATGACCATATCCATGAATTAAACACTAGTGGGTCATTTGACTAGCGCAAATTATTTGCAGGCGTTATAGAAATGTATGTCTAGGCGAGGAAAGCCTCTTAATATTTATTATAATAGAGGAACCGCATTAGTAGGTGTCTACAACTAATTATCAGCCTTTTTGAAACGTAATTGCGGCTCCATCACCGTAAGGGTGGCTCGTGACGGCATAGATTTCCATTACTTAATACTATTGATTATCACTTTATCTTTTTATGCTCCTCATTTTGGTGGTCTTTGGGAAGCCGGTGTCACGTCGACCAAACCTTTTAGTCATGAGTGTTGGGCAATTGTTATATAATTTAAGAGGAATGAATTCGATAACTGTTCAAATCACGCACTCACTCCCAGTTTTTAAACCCAGAAGACTGGCTACACACTCCAGGTCACTTTTTGATAAGAAGATCGCTCACATCACTTCCTTTTGAGGACGACCACGACTGGTGCAACACCAACATGATAAATTGGAGGGCATTCAACGCCGAGGCTCAACACTGCCATTGATATGGATATTAAGTCCCATACTAGCTCTTCACCCTGGCAAAGACGGATTGGTACGAGTTGCCGATGACAACAAGACTTCCAGTGGTATCTTATAAAGGCATTTAGCCAGTTATGTATGCAGGAAGATAATTCGTGTTGAAGGCAAGCCTTCAACGGCCGGTGGCATGTTCGAGCTCCTGCGTCTCGATAGTTTTAGTTAGTTTATAGTATTGCAAATGTTTGCTATTAAATAGTGTAAGGCGCTTTGCCTATCTTATGTAATAAAATTGCAAATTATTCTCACTCGACATTAAACCTGTGTACCGAACAGTTGATCTTTTAATCGCTCACCCAAGAAGTTCTAAGTTCAAGCATCTGTCGAAATTGACCAGCAAAAAAATCTACAGTCCATTACAACTATTTTTACCTAACTTTAGCACCGCGTGCCTAAAAATTGGCCCACGATCCAAGCGAACAAGTATGTGTACCACCACCTAACACTACATTATTCTATACATTTCGTTTCTGAGAAAATAAGTACGTTCTGGCGGCGCTGAGATCTTGGACTATAGAGAGAGTACTTCATGTACATTACTAGAGGATGCCCGACGCACGCCCTTTTTTTTACTTTCTGGCCGATCCCTTGGGCATTTCGCAAAATTTCTTCTTAGTGCACCGCTACGATCTACAAGGAACATGCAAAAAAGAAGCGAATTCTGAAAAATGAGAGATGTGCGAATTATATTGTAAGAAATCTTCTGCTTTTGTTAGGAAATCGGCTCGTATTTTTTTCACTGTTATAAAAGTGGACTATATTGTTGTCATTATCGAAAGGTAGTGAACCTTAGTGTTTTTAATTAATTTGTACGTCAAGTGTATTATATTTTTTTTTTGATAAATTCATTTTAATTTTCAGAAAATCATCCAAAAAGTAAAGTTTCGTCACTATTCAATTTGAAATATTTAATATTTCTAAAATATTAAATATTTTAATTTTGTTTATATTTGTGGAAGCGTCAGGAGGGCTCTCGGAGCAGTCTCCGTAGGTGTTCTCCGTCGTGGGCCCAATGGCGGCAAGAGATTCAAAATAAAAGGACCACTTTACATGTACACGCTGTATTGCTCGAATTTATAACAATTTGGCACGAAATACAATAAAATATGGAGGATGAAACACGATTATGAATTTGTGAGCCAATAGTTTAGTACGTGCCCGCCCGGTGCAACAGCTGTCAGAGTAATGGACGACTGTCACCGCGTTTGGCGCCACCTACTACTCTATTCGGGGTTACCCGATCTTAATTTTATTTTACTACTAATCGAGTAATCGATTACAACAATCGGTAAATTTAGTAACAATTTCTAAAGGCAACTTTTATGGTTAAATTAAACATAAAAATCATTCTTAAATAATCAGCGCGCCGTCACGGCCGGCCTGCGTTTTCACACATCCTCGTGTGTAACGTTCTCGCCTGTGAACAACAGATACAGTGATTTACTCCACACTCGTCTTGGCCTTCCTGACCAATTAATCAATAAACCAATTAATCAAACTATTCGTTTCACACGGAATACATTTTACATGTTAAATTTAAATTCGTTGAATGTATCATCAAACAATACACACACACTGAAGAGACAAAATCACCTAAATCATTTACGTCGGTTAACACCTACCACCCAGGCGATGTCACACAGACTTGTAAGTGCCACACAGGCCGGTCAATGCCACACAGGCCGGTCAATGCCACACAGGCCGGTCATTGCCACACAGGCCGGTCTTGCCACACAGGCCGGTCAATGCCACAAAGACCGGTCAATGCCACACAGGCCGGTCATTGCCACACAGGCCGGTTAATGCCACACAGGCCGGTCAATGCCACACAGGCCGGTCAATGCCACACAGGCCGGTCAATGACACATAGGCCGGTCAATGCCACACAGGCCGGTCAATGCCACACAGGCCGGTCAATGCCACACAGGCCGGTCATTGCCACACAGGCCAGTCATTGCCACACAGGCCAGTCCTTGCCACACAGGCCAGTCCTTGCCACACAGGCTAGTCATTGCCACACAGGCCAGTCATTCCACACAGGCCAGTCATTGCCACACAGGCCAGTCATTGCCACACAGGCCAGTCATTGCCACACAGGCCAGTCATTGCCACACAGGCTTGTCGGTACCACACAGGCTCGTCGGTGCTCGTAGGTCAAGTCACGTCAATTGTTAGCTGCTTATTGTTTGCACTTACACAAAATAGAAATCAAATTACTCACGTGCGCCGTCATCGGCACATTCTACTTCTGGTTCTAGTGCGCCAATTAACTCTAATGGAACGTAACATTCGGGCATATTATGAACACGATCATGTGCATACTTATAAGTTCTATTAGAGTTAAGAACCTTAAGCAGGTACCTATCACCATCCAACAGCTCAACTATCTTATAGGGGTCCTTAACAAAGTAATCTTAAACCAGGTTTGTCTAATAGAGAGGAATATATACGTTAGGTCGAACCTTAATACTTGTGCTTTGAAAACTGTGTGCGTAAATGATGGAGTGTTCAGTTTTTATTATACATCCTTGATCGATGCTAATAATTCCGGAACGTGATACTGTCTGTGCCGCAGCTTGGTCTTCGCACAGGATATGTGGTGTACAGTAGTCGCAACAAAAATACAAGTATTGGTTTACCTGGCGAATATTGAGCCATTGATCGTGACAGGGTTCGCTAACGAGGAGGCATGAGCTTGAGGTCTTATCAAGTTTACATAAGTCCTTATAATTATTCATACGATTAACAGGCTTTTCTAACCGACACAGGAAATAGTCTGCGTCTGTAAAGCAGCTGTTAATTTCGTTCTCGCTAATCGTGACGTAAGAGTCCTTTTTCAAACGTATGGCAGCGTATTCTGATTTGGGAATAATAGACAGCATGTTTTGTCCTGATTGTTTAGGAATAGGTATGAGTTTGAAAATCTCGTATCCGTCACGACTGATAAGGGGCAGCTTGATCTCAAAGATGCAGTATGTTTGCGTTATTCTGGATCGAACAGTCAACAACTTATAAATTTTTTGTAGGTCTGTTTGTATGTCAATAGGGAGAGCTAAATCAATCGATAATTGACTTGCAATTTTACTGAGTACGTTTCTCAGTTGTTCCGGAGCAAGCAGATGGGTGTTAAATCTGCCATGGTAAATATCCGTTACGGCGTCAATTATGGTATTTTGGATGTCTTTCAAGTTCTGGAGTATGTTGTTGGCGGCTATTACTCCGAGGCTGAAGTCGATGGATTCGAATTGCGACCGAATGGCTTGCTCCATGTTGTTAGAAGCGTGCTCCAAACTCACTATATGATCATTTATAATCGTATGTTGCTTGTCTATAGACTGTTCGGCTCGTTTTAATAAGTTGTACTCTGCTTCGATTATGGATGTTTGATTTTTCCATAACGAAGCCATAAATTGTTGGTCTAATTTAATTCGCGTAATATCTTGTTGATATTGTTCAGCGAACCTTTCGTCGAGAACGCCGAACAAGCTGTTTGCTAGATACCCGACACCGTTTGTAAGGCCACGGCGCCGCCTTGACTGGGCACGACCTTGCTGACTCAGGAGCAGGAGGTTGTAGTACTCGAGTTCCGAGAATCCGTGTTGTAGTTGCGATACGATTATATCACAATGAGTTTGGACACGTATGCGTGAGCACATCTTCTCTAAATGTTCATTGTATTTTTTAAAGGCTGTGACTCCCTCCCAAAATGGGTACATATCGTAATATGTAACGATCTTCCATTCATCTCGGACCAAGTTCATCTTTGAAATCCGATCGAAGATCAAAGTATCAGTTTCCAGTTTTGTGATGTTAAATGATCCGTTTACACAGGCTATTAAAAACGTAAAGAATAATAAAGCCATTGTTATGTAACTGATACTTTGTTTATGTTTAGTACGTGTTGGAGTCATATTACATGTAGTGACATTGACTTGATTTGTAGTACGCGACTCTTGTTCGTCGTGTATAGGCAGAATTGATAGTTTTACTATAGGCCTCTTGATATAGCCGTTTTTTGTTTTCAATGTCACGACTCTTACAAGGTTGTCCTTTCCGGGGTGGAGTTCCATTACTCTACCCATGGCCCATTTTCCGGCTGGGACATTGTCATCCTGAATGAGTACGACGTCGTTGATTTTGATGTTTTGACGAGGCTGTTTCCACTTGCTTCTAGTTGTAAGCTGAGTCAGATATTCACTACGCCATCTATTCCAGATATCTTGAAATATCTTTTGTGTTAAATACCATCTTGTTCTGAGGTCTGTTTCAGTTCCTAAGACTGTCAATCCAGCCCCACCGGTTAATCAAATGACCAGGTGTTAAATAGTCGAGACTGTCGGGATCTTCGGATAGGGTACAAAGTGGTCTGGAGTTTAAACAGGCCTCTAACTGCGTTAGTATCGTGGAATATTCTTCGTATGTCAGTTTTTGTTCACCGACTACGCGCTTGAGATGGTATTTCAAGCTCTTGACAGCAGCTTCACATAAGCCGTTGCCTGATGGCCATGAAGGGGCATTAAAATGCCATTCAATTTTCATCTCCGATATTTCGGACATGAATTCCTTACCAAAAGCTAGTTGCCATTCGTCGTACTCTTTCTGGAGGATGTTGCTAGCGCCTACGAAGTTGGTACCATTGTCACTAAACATGTGACGGGGAGTGCCGCGACGTGCCGCCATTCTACGTAATGCCGCAAGGAATGCTGATGTTGACAAATCTGTGACGAGTTCGAGGTGTATTGCTTTCGTTGCCATGCAGACAAATACCGCGATATACCCTTTCATGGTCTTGATACCACGACCCTTGTTGGCCTTATTCGTCACAAATCCGGTGAAGTCGACGCCAGTGTTATAAAATGCTCGTGGAGAGATGTTGCTCCTTGATCGAGGTAGATCTCCCAGAAGTTGATGCTGTTTACTGGAATCGAACCTGCGACATACGACACATCGGCGTAGACGTTTTTTGATGTACCGGTTACCGCCAAGTATCCAGTATTTCCTCCTTACAAACGCTGTTGTTAATCGTGCACCTCCATGGTATGTGATTTTGTGGGCGTAATCGACTATCAACTCGGACAATCTGGAATCGTTTGCTATGATAGCAGGGTGTTTCGTTTCCTCGCTAAGTTGAACATGTCTCAACCTTCCCCCTACCCGCAGAACTCCCGTGGCATCTAAGAAGGGGTTGAGGTTCAGTAACCTGCTTTTTGAGCTGATAGCCTTACCTGAATGTAGTTTTGATATTTCTTCAGAAAATGTGTCCGCTTGATGGTGTTTGATAATGTTCAATGTAGAATATTTTAATTCGCTGATTGTTAAGTACGGACACGTTTTTCTGTCTTGCTGTTTTGTTATAAACCTTCGGACCCACGCTAGTATCCGAATAGCCTTCGAAAAGTCATATTTACTCGTAATTTGGGTTATGATGCTTTCTTCGGGTACTTGCTTGATGACAGTGTGGGCTTGGACTTGTTTGGCTGGTTTTTGTTCCTCGTCGGTCTTGAAGGTAACGCGATTTTCCTCTTGTTTGGAAAACGTTGGTAACCATGAGGGCCCGTGCCACCAAAGTGAATGGCTTGCCAATTGCGATGGAAAAATACCTCTGCTGGCGCAATCAGCCGGGTTGTCACCTGACTTCACGTATCTCCAAGAGTCCGCGGGTATGCTCTTCTTGATCTCCTTCACCCGATTTGACACGAAAGTCTTCCAACGGTCCTCGTCTCCCTGTATCCATGCTAATACAACTTGCGAATCCGTCCATCCGAAGACTTCTGGGCTGTAGTCTGATAGACAATCCTTCACCTTGTACATTAATTTTGACAATAATTGGGCTCCTGCTAGCTCCAATCTAGGTAAAGTCATATGTTTGCTTGTAGGAACACACCTAGACTTAGCGGCGACTAAAGAAACAGTATTGTTTATTTTACAATAAATAACTGCTGAATAAGCTTTGACGCTCGAGTCGCTAAAACCGTGTAATTGTATTATTTGTTTCTCTAATGTGTTAATCCACCTGGGTTTTTCAATTTTGTTCAAATGAGTTATCTCTGATTTGACTTTAACCCATTCGGAATGAATTTCTTCCGGGACTTTGGTGTCCCAGTCAATATTAGAAGCCCAGGTAGACTGAAAGATAAGCTTTAGTTTGACTGTTACGGGTGACAGCCAACCTAATGGGTCAAATAGTTTGGAGATCTCTGAAAGTAATACTCTCTTCGTTTGTACAATCGAATCCGAACTTAGCTGTAAATCAAAGGTGAAGGTGTCTTGTTGACTATTCCAACGAAGCCCCAACGTTTTTCTAGATTCCGCTTGTTTGAAATCATACTTTATTGGGTCTGTGTCGTCCTTGTTGACATCACTAACTAAGTCGGGTGAGTTGGAGGCCCATTTACGCAAGTTGAATCCTCCCGATTTCAACAAATCGATAAGGTCCCTTTGTAAGCGTTTAGCTCCAATTAAATTATGCTCGCCGTGCAATAAATCGTCAGTATAGAACGAATTTTGCAATGTTTCTATAACCTTGTTGTCATAAGAATTTTGCGAGTCATGTGCCAGTTGTTGTAATGTCATCATGGCGAGATAACCTGCCGGTTTTGTGCCGTAACTGACCGTCATGAGCTGATATTCTTGTAACTGTTTAGTTGGGGAGTCGCGCCAGATGATTTTTTGGTATCGCTGATCATCTATGTAAACCCAAATCTGTCTGAACATCTTCTCAATATCTGCCGTGAAAGCGTATTTGACTTGCCTCCACTTTAGAATTAGAGTTTGTAGATCCTTTTGCAGATTTGGACCCCGATACATTAAATCATTTAATGTCTTCCCATTAGACATTTTCGCCGATGCGTTAAAAACGGTGCGCTGTGACGTAGTCGATGATTCAGCACGTGTTACGCAGTGGTGCGGCAGAAAACAATCAGGTTTCGTGTTGCCGATAGCAGGTTGCATGTGATGTAACGATATGTCCTCATTCATAAACAATATGTATTTAGCCGACATTTCTGGATTTTTGGCAAACTTTCGCTCTAATTGACGAAATTGGGCTATCGCTATATGTTTCGATTCGCCTATCTCGTCTTCGAAGTGCGGTTTGAAGGGGATACGGACTTCGTATCGGCCGTCCGGCCTTCTGGTGGTAGTATTCCTGTAAAAGTCTATGCAGTACTGATCCTCCGCTGACACCGACGTTTCATTTGATGTGTCTTCGACCTCCCAGAATTGTTGTATATCGTCTAAGCTGTTGAGAGTGACGTTGCATTGTAGGGTCTTGGCGCCCCCACACAATATCCAGCCTAGACGCGTTTGCTGGGCGATAGGCATGTTGTGTTCGCCTCTACATATCCCTTCTAAAATTATGTTTGAGTACACATCGGCTCCCAGAAGTATTTGTACTGGGCGACTAATGTTATAATCGCGATCTGCCAATTCTAAGCCTTCCAAATGAGCCCATGTCGGCTTCGGGAACGACTGGCTAGGCAAGTTTTTAACTAACGTATTCATAATGGCCGCATCGGTATTGAAAGTTACGTTGTTGTTCATAGACGTAAAGGATATGTTTGTCATTCCTTTACAACTACCTTCTTTCGTTCCTATTCCCGACACGATACCTGTGCAATGTTTCCTGTTTAATTTTAATAACTGTGCTGCCTGTTCAGTAATGAGGGAAAGTTGCGAACCCTGATCTATAAGAGCCCGCATATCTATGTAGGTACCATCTCTTGCTTGGACCTGGATCATAGCTGTTGCTAAGAGAATTTCCGGAGTGTTTAGTCGCTGCGACACGTGTGTGCTAGATTTTTGTTCGACATTTAATCTCGCTGATGCAGAATCCGCGAACGCCTCGTGTAAGATAGAATTGTGAAATTCTCCGCAATTCCGACATCGTTTATCCGATGTACAAGGTTTTCCGTTATGGCTGAACAAGCAGTTTTTACAAATGTTGTAACTTTCCAATGCTCTTATTTTATTGGTGTCAGACATGTTTGAAAACTTTTGGCAGTGATATAATCCATGATTTTCTTCACAAATGACGCATTTGATCCTAGGATTATTGGGTTTGTTTTTTGCCTGTGGCGCGACTCTGTTTGCTGGGAATGACTGTTTATGGTATGCTAGTTTACCTTGTTGTTGCTTAGACCCCGATGTTGTAGGTAAGTTTTGGTTCATGGTTTTCTGCGGGTCGTCTTGTTTCCTCCGTGGCATAGCAGATTCCATGGTTGTAAACTTACTTTCCAGGAAGGACAGGAGTTCCTGTAGCGTTGGAATTTCTCTCGGTTGTTTAAGAGACTCCAAGTAGTCGCTGTGCGTTTCGGGATCTAGTTTTTGGGATAATATGTAGACCAGGAGTGGATCCCAAGTACTTACATCGATTCCTAAATTCTTTATTGCGTTTAGGCATTCGCGTGTTGTATCGTGAATACGCTTGATAATATTCACCGATGCTGCTTGCATTACAGGCAGAGACATAAAAATATTTATGTGTGAAGTGAATATTAATCTTTTGTTGTTATATCTGTGGTTTAAAATTTCCCAACAGATACTGTAATTTTCTGACGTTATCGGTAAATGCTGAATAAGGCGCTCTGCTTCGCCTCTCACCTTGCTCTTGAGGAACTGCATTTTCTGGGCCTGGGAGAGGGACGGATTGCCGTGGATTGTTTCAGTGAACAAATCTTTGAAAGACATCCATTGATAATAATTACCATGGAACATTGGAATTTCCAATTGCGGTGTTGACTTTTCCCTATGAGATACGGACCATAATTTACTGTTAATGGACTTTTTAACGAGATTGTATTTTCGTTCGTGACGTGTAAAATACTGCTCATACTGTTGATATTCCTCTGTGCCGTTAATCATGCTATCAAGTTCCCAATGTAAGGAATCGATAACAGACCACCTTGACTCTAACTGACGCAACAGATCTTGGTATTCCCACCTCTCCGTAACTGTTTCCAGGTCGATATTAGTAACCGTTCTAGAAAAGGCTCTAAAATTACTTTCCTGTTTTTTCAACAAGTCAGTCGTCTTGCTGTCGACTCCTTGTGATATGGTGCTCGGCCCGGCGATGGATACAATTGGCCGATCCGAGGCTGGAGACCCAGGCTGCGGAGTGCCAGGGTGCTGTTGATCAGTTTCCATTCGCGGCGATGGTCTCGGCGTTTTAGCTAGATACTGCTTGAAGTACGTTTTTACCTTGTTGTAAACTTCTTCGGCACTTTTGTAGTAGTTATCTTTGAAATAAGGATACTCATCTGAGTCGAACTTACGTAACCGCTCGTGATTATTTTGGAAATCATTCCAATAGTCCTCCAAAGCGTCCAGCTTTCGCTTGATTAAGTCCGCTGTCCGCTTTTCTAGCCCAGTTTTCTTGAATGACGTCAGGAGACGTTCCATCTCCTCGACGAGTTGCTCTTGTTCAGCAACGTCAGCTTTCATTTCCGCCATCGTGATATGCTAGATAAATTGGAAAGATCTTACTTGATACAACTGCAAACTCTTGCTCGTTCGAAGTTCTGCTCACGGAGCTCTGTTGTCCGCCAAGGAAGTCTCTCCGGATCTATTCACTCGCGAGAATAATCCCTAGCTCACACTTTGTAGCAAAAATTGTTTGATGTTGTTACTGATCACTTTCGACACGCGGAGGTCCTGCTTGAACCACGCGATAGGTTAAAGCTCGAGGGACCACTTTGATGTACGGCCAAATGGTTGAATGGTCGATACACCAAGGATGTTGAAATGATAGAGATAAGTTAACTGGGTATAGTTTTTATTATCTCTATCAAAGGTAATGTTAAATTATGCTATTATGTAATACTACGTTAATGCTAATGAAATGATATGTAGAACGGTCAATGACACGCTTGCTAGGTCAACCGATCGAGTACGATGCTTGTTAGGTACTAAATGATTTATTATAATTATGTATAAAGAAAACAAATGGCAGAAGTCGGCGTAATGCTGACACTGCGATGTACGGTGATTTGCCCGTACACCTTTAATAAACTACCTTCACTTTCATAGCCAGTTTCGGCCAGATAGGCTTTAGCTATACCAATTTCCAGGCTCCTAAAAGCCACATACAGGCCTCACACAGACTCCACGCCACACACGGGCCGCGCGCCATACACGGGCCGCGCGCAACACACGGGCCGCGCGCCACACACGGGCCGCGCGCCGGCCTCCAGGCCGCGCCGTCCATCAGGCCGCGCCGGCCACCGTGCCGCGCCAGCCACCATGCCTCGCCAGCCACCATGCCGCGCCGGTCTCCAGGCCACACCGGCCACTAGGCCACGCCGGCCACCAGGCCGCGCCAGCTACCAGGCCGCGCCGGCCATCAGGCCGCGCTAGCCACCAGGATTACCCAAAAAGGAAATAAATCTACCATTAGTATTTCAAAGATTCGCCTCATTGTATACCCACTAAATAGAGTATCCGTTCTTTCAGACTAATTCAACGTCCGCACTTCGTAAATTTTAAGCGATTATCAAATTCATTTACAACTTCACAACTGCACAGAACGTAACTCCCGTCCATACTCTCAATGAGCTTTGTCAAAACTGGATTTGACCACTGGCAAAAACTAAAACCTAATGCGAACATGGCGAGAACTGATAAGCTACTTTCGGACAAACTAGTCTATGAGTACCTTCAGATTCTCGCAACACGCTCTTGTCATACGACACAGAAACCAGAAGTATCTAACAATTTTAGTGAACGTATAGCAAAGTAGAGCTACTTGAGTAGCAGGGTATCCATGATTGCGATCAGCAACCACACTTTAATGTACTTCGCTCTAGGAATAAAAGAAAATCATCGCACAGCACTCATTCTAGTCGTTCGGCTATTCCTGACACAAGTCGGTGGGGAATAAAGGTACTCTGATCAAAATCATTACAGGTTTTAATGAAAATCACAACTAACTCTTTCTCTCGAAGCTGACATGTTGAACAACACGCATACTCGTTAAAATAATAAGAAACTCATTAAAATATTGCATTGCTAATACTCTGGCATCCATCGGATCTTTAACATCACGCTATGCAACCCCCCATCCGGCTACACAACACCACCCGGATAATCATTTCGAGCGTTTAACAAAGTAATCTTAATCTAGGTTTGTTCAACATGTTGCTTTGTTTTACTTATCACACAGCAGACTATAAAAAAATTTTACTAGGCTGACACTCTAGAAGTTAAGTTTACTACCAAGTATCCAACGTCTTTTCAGTTTTATAATTTTGTCATGGATAGTCTAAATACGAAGCTTATCCTAACCTAATCATTAGCGATACAGCAACGCACCTTTCGCGTTCAAGACGGTGGACAAAGTTTGTGATACTATGACAAATGCACTAACGGCAGTCTTGTTTTCACGCCAACGGAGACTATGACTAACACAAAAGCTCCAGCGTAAACTAGGCTAACCAGAAAGGCACTTTACCGGTCCAACCAATGGCAACGCATGGCTAAACATGCAGCCGCACATACGGCTTATCCAGTTTATGCAAATCTACACTGACGGTAACGTGGGTACCACAAAATTATCACAACAACGACTAACAAAGTACCCATTTAATGAGAATAAGGTTAACATAATAAGGTTAATACAATCGTCACTAACGATCACTAACCTAGTTCTACCTACAATGAAAATTAAAATCTCTGAAAATGATTATCGCAACGCACTACGATGATAACTCAATCATTTTCTTCCACGTCTGATAATCGAGTTTAACAGCTTCTACTAGAAACACTATCACTCCTAAACGTCCTAAGCATAACTTGGAATTGGCCATAGAACTCGGGACACTTGATAAAAATGCCCAGCGTATCACATGAATTTTAAAAACACACACTGGGTAATTTTCACACGTAAAATCTTAAAATTGAATTTAATTTTACTAGTGGTGCCATGTAATAATCAAAGTAAGAAACATTTTAATGTGCCATGTTAAAAGTTTATGCACAGAAGCAGGTGTAATTGCAATACCGAGATCGTCTGTACAACTCGGAATTACAACGAGTAACAGTGCCACTTTTTACTTAGGCTCTAATCACGTTTAATCGAAAACAGTTAGGTATTATCAACACCACGATTCGATAAAACAATAGCGCTAGTAATATCTTTCGATTATGGCTAGGTTACACTAACCAACCAACTGCACTTGTTTGGAATAATGCAAGTCGGCCTCTACGCTCACTCTCGTTACTGATACAGTCCATAAAGTAAGACCGAGACAAGATAATCTATTTGCAAGCAAGCATAATATGATCACAAGGTTCGTGAGTGCGAGCCAGCCTCGCATGCAGAAATAAAAATAATCGCTTTCTTTTTAAGCGGCGTATCATACTGTTACGCCATCTATCGGTGAATGGGTGTACTAGAAGAGATTGAATGTATCGGTGGTTTAAAGGTAATTCAGCTACTCTGTACTAGATGGCGATTGCTGTATCGAGCATCGGACTGTTCGCGATTATTCGACAGTTTTGTGGAAGTATCTAGAATGCGCTGGTGATGTTATCCGGCCAGTATAAATAGAGCGGGAGCGAACGGACCGGGACAGTAACAATTGAATACGGAAAGCGATCAACATCAAGCGAAGGGAAATAAGTCGGAAGTGTTTAGTGTTGTTCTAGTGGTGTGAATAGTGTGTTCTTATTAGTGTTGAAAATTAACTGTGTATAGTGTTTGTGTATAAATAAAGTTCAGTTTAAGTGGCATAGTGAGTTATAATTTATCGTCGAACCCCAGCTCGTAACAAATTGGTGTCAGAAGAAAGGGATAAATTATGCCGATTATGCCGAAGGAAGAAACTGACGGAGTGCGTACCAGAAATCAGCGCCAGCAAGACCTGGACCAGAGACGCTTCGGAGACGTTCCTTCTCCATCGTCTGGTGGACCAGGCGACTCCGCGGCTGCAGTGGAGCCTGCAAGCGCACACTCCGTGACGGTGCCCGACATCGCGGCTCTGATGGCGTTCATGCAGGAGCAGGTCCGCCGTCAGGAGGAGCAGGCTCGCCGTCAAGAGGAGCACGTGCGCCGCATGGAGGAACAGCTACAGCGCAACAAGGAGGAGCGGGCTCGCCGTCAAGAGGAGCACGCGCGCCGCCTGGAAGAACAGCTACAGCGCAACAAGGAGGAGCGGGCTCGCCGTCAAGAGGAGCAGGCCCGCCGTCAGGAGGAGCAGGCTCGCCGCCTGGAGGAACAGCTACAGCGCGACAAGGAGGAGCAGGATCGCCGTCAACAGGAGCAGGCTCGCCGTCAAGAGGAGCACGCGCGCCGCCTAGAGGAGCAGCTGCCGCGCGACAAGGAGGAGCACGCCCACCGTCGGAGTGTGGAGGAACAGCTGGTGCTCTTGAAGGACCTCAGCGCCGCAGTGGGGAAGGACTTGAAGGCGGTCAAGGAGGAACTTCAGCAGCACGAGGCCCGTATCAGCGACCTAGAGATGCTCGTGCACGACAAGCTTGCGACCCGCGTCGCCTCTATTGAGAAGCGTGTACATGATCACCTCGAGACCCGTATTGACGAAGTGGAGAAGAAATTGTGTAGGCTCGGGTCCTAAGACGTTGCACCTGCAGCTGTGGCGCCCTCGCCTCGTTGGTTTAAGGTTCCACCATTTGATGGCTCATCATCGTGGTCTGCATACAAGGTCCAGTTTGAGGCCGTTATGCGATCGAATGGGTGGAACAAAGAACAGGCCTTCACCGCCCTAACCTTGGGCCTTCGTGATCAAGCCTTGACGTTGTTGGAGGTGCTTGGGCAAGAAGTCTCCTATGAAAAGCTAATGGAGGCGCTGGAGGCAAGATACGGTGACGCACACCTAGAACATGTGTATCGTGCTCAGCTGAAGGACAGGGCACAACGCACCGGAGAAACTCTGCAGCAGTGGGCTCTAGAGGTGGAAAGGCTGGTCAGGAAGGCATACCAGTCGTCGCCTGCGCTTATTGACGAGAACCTCGTACAAGCGTTTACGGATGGGGTCCGGGACCTGGAAGTTAGAGCAGCGGTAAGACTTGGGCACTTCAAGTCCCTGAAGGAAGCCTTAGCCTACGCTCTGGAGGTGGAAGCAGCGCGTCACGAGGATCGAACTTACCGTATCAGGGAAGTTGTTTCTTCACCACGGTGCTACAACTGCGGGGAAAGAGGCCATATCCGCTTGAGCTGCCCAAAGCGTAAGCGGCACTTTGGTACCCTGTCTCCACCAAAAGGGTCACCTGACGTACCTGTCTGGCGGCGAGAGCCACGTAGCGCAGATGCTCTGACGCGTAGGCCTTACCCCGACCAATGCAAACACTGTCCAAGACAGGAAGCGAAGCCGGCAGCGCTAGTGAGAATGTTGAAGACGGATCTGAGCGACGGATGGAAAGAAGCTTTGCAGAATGCTCAGCAAGAAGACAAGGACGTACAGGAGATTCTCGAATGGAAGAAATCAGGCGCTCCTAGGCCCAAATGGAGTGATATCGCAGCAAGGAGCCCTGTCACCAAAGGTTATTGGGCACAGTGGGAAAGCTTGGTTGTCCAGGACGGAGTTCTGTGCCGCAAATGGGAAAACGCTCGAGGTAACCAATGCCATCTGCAAATGGTAGTGCCCAAGACTAAGGTGCCGGAAGTACTGCGGTTCTATCACAATGGTGCTTCGGGAAGTCACATGGGTGTTAAGAAGACGCTTACTAAGGTCCGAGAGCGGTTTTATTGGCTCCACTGTCGGAATGACGTCGAGGATTGGTGCCACAAATGCACAAATTGTGCGGCTGTCAAGAGGATACACACTCATAGCAGAGGTTCATTGAAGATGTACAATGTAGGAGCTCCAGGGGAGTAAGGACAACAGATGTCTGAGAAGATGAAGACTCGCTACGACTGGAAGGCAAACAACAAAGGCTTCGATGAGGGATCATTGGTGTGGCTTCATAACCCAGTACGAAGCAAAGGTAAATCGCCTAAGTTACAAGCCAGGTGAGACGGGCCATATCGCATAATTACCAGGATGAACGACGTCACCTATCGAATCCAGAAGGGGTCACGAGGTGCACCGAAGATAGTTCATGTGGACCGGTTGGCTTGTTACTATGGGTCCAACGATGTTCGAGACGAACACGTTTAAGAGGGGGGCAGTGTTACGCCATCTATCGGTGAATGGGTGTACTAGAAGAGATTGAATGTATCGGTGGTTTAAAGGTAATTCAGCTACTCTGTACTAGATGGCGATTGCTGTATCGAGCATCGGACTGTTCGCGATTATTCTACAGTTTTGTGGAAGTATCTAGAATGCGCTGGTGATGTTATCCGGCCAGTATAAATAGAGCGGGAGCGAACGGAGCGGGACAGTAACAATTGAATACGGAAAGCGATCAACATCAAGCGAAGGGAAATAAGTCGGAAGTGTTAAGTGTTGTTCTAGTGGTGTGAATAGTGTGTTCTTATTAGTGTTGAAAATTAAGTGTGTATAGTGTTTGTGTATAAATAAAGTTCAGTTTAAGTGGCATAGTGAGTTATAATTTATCGTCGAACCCCAGCTCGTAACAATACTCAAAACCTCCGTTCGATATCTACCCTATAAATAGGTCACTGTGCTAGTCAGACAACCATACGCTAGCATAAAATACGGCAAAGGTCAAATGGTTCCACATTTCAGTGTCTCGTGTAGGAATCGAACCTACAACACTCGGTACGATGTGATGGCGATATCACCACAACGATTACGACATTTCCAAGATTAAACGCGAAATGTTTCACAACTAACATCACTAAATAAAATTGGCAGTACCAATAAAAAAAGAATCAGACAAATACGCTCATCACGGTTGCAGCTGCAGGTTCAGTCGATTCACCAACATAGCAGCGTTAGCAGTCGCCTTCGCTCGCGCCTTTGTGCACACTGCATTGCACAATATTATCCCAGAAAACGATACGCATTAGTGCGACCACAAGCGGGGCACAATGCGGGTCTTGATCTTCAATTACATGTCTGCAGTCGTCACCCAAGCACGTGGATCCATATCTTGTTGCTCAGGATCGAAATCCGGTAAACAAAGGCCATGCGACGATGTAGTAGGTATTTTCATGGCTTGCATCAGCGTCAGAAAATTGCGAATTTGTAGTTCCAACAGGCCCAGCAATTTTTCGTTACCAGCGTCATCATTTTGAACACGTGGGTCGTTGTGGTCCCATCCCAATTCTGATGTGGAAGCGTCAGGAGGGCTCTCGGAGCAGTCTTCGTAGGTGTTCTCCATCGTGGGCGCAATGGCGGCAAGAGATTCAAAATAAAAGCACCACTTTACTTGTACACGCTGTATTGCTCGAATTTATAACAATTTGGCACGAAATACAATAAAATATGGAGGATGAAACACGATTATGAATTTGTGAGCCAATAGTTTAGTACGTGCCCGCCCTGTGCAACAGCTGTCAGAGGAATGGACGATTGTCACCGCGTTTGGCGCCACCTACAACTCTATTCGGGGTTACCCGCTCTTAATTTTGTTTTACTACTAATCGAGTAATCGATTACAACAATCGGTAAATTTAGTAACAATTTCTAAAGGCAACTTTTATGGTTAAATTAAACATTAAAATCATTCTATGTATGTATGTATTTACAATAAAAAAAAGTATATATGTATGTTTATCCATTATCTAGTGCCCATAGTACATGCTTCTGCTTAGTTTTGGACTAGATGGTGTTGTGTGAATGTGGTGGAATATTATTATATTATTCTTAACCCTAGAATACTAATCTGAGTCATTTTGACTCGCACCGCACGCATTTCTTGATATTTCTCTCTAACGAACGCGCGGATTGTCACGATACTTTACGTTAAGTCAGTCGCCGGTCAGAAGTTCACGGGAGTAACAGCGTTGTGTAGGTAAGTGGTGCCATTTTGTGAATACGACGTACCTCAGAGTCGAAATGACTCATGATTACTCTTTGTGTAACTTTTTGATATTATATACATAGCGATGTGTTGAGTTATTGCCTGACGCCTGTGTTTATTTACTTGTTTATTCGTTTTTAGATTAAAAATGTCTTCTTCACGTCCAAGCGGTGTTCGAAACATCACGGATGAGAATTAGGCCAGATATTGAAACGATGACGGTGTTTTCAGTGGTAGCGATGGAGAACTTGAGGCTAGTGAATCTGAGGACTATTCAAGTCGAGGAGACAGAACAAAACTGATGAAGATTGGAATTGTAAGTGAACAAACAAAGAAGCCAAAAATGGTTGAGTTTTATAATCAGATGAAAGGTGATATCGACAATTCGGACCAAATGTGTTCAAATATGAGCTTTAGTCGACAGACTAATAGATGGCCTATGTGTTAATTTTATGGAATGCTTAACATTGCCTTCGTAAACAGTTACCTAATATACTGTGAAAACAAGCTCAATGCCAAAAAAAACCGCTAATTGGAAGGAAATTTATGCGTGACTTGCACATGCAACTTGTCATTCCTTACCTGGACAAACGACTCTCAATTCCAGCCCTACCTAAAAGACTTAGGGTTAATATCCAAGATTTAATACCAACTAATACCGGAGAGGGCACCAGCCAACGAGAAGAAGAACCTGATCCAAAAAGAAGAAAAAGATGTTCACTTTGCTCATACAAGAAGACCAAAGTTCGATGTCTGAAGTGCCAAAAAACATATGCGGCGAACAGAAGGTAGCAATGTGTCTTAATTGTGCTAAATGAGAAAATTTCTCTTTTTTATTGTTGATTAGTCCTTATACTATTACAATTAAGTTTAAGAGCACAAGATTTATTCAGTTTATGTTTATTTTTTATGTTCTATGTCAGACTGATGATTGTGATCTCATAAAAAAGTGATAAAAGAGTAAAACTTTATTTTTGTAATAAATATTTATCATGTATAATCTTTGTTTAATTTAATATCGTTATAAACATGTCTTAGACCCTTTCATAAGAAAAATATAAACATAAAATAACTTTTCATGTACAATTGATGTACTTTAGTCATGTGTAGTCTAAAAGACTCTCTCGATAATTAGTATATTCGTTTGTAAAATATGGTTAGTATTCTAGGGTTAAATAATCAGCGCGCCGTCATATTTAAATTGCTATTTAACAAGCTTTTCAAAAAGTAACAATTTAGAGCCAATAAGTGAATAGTTTTTTTGATTATTTTGATGACAAGGTGGCAAATTTCAAAAAAACCTTAAAGCGCGATATTTCCGTTAATTTTGGACCGCTAGTTGACGAGGGTAAATTTGTAGCAAATGACTTTTAATATTATATTTGAGGTCATTTCCTTTCTTTTCTTTTTTCCTCCTTCAAGGAAAAGGTCGAATTACCAAACACTCTGTACATAAAATTCTTGCGTTACTTACTGACAGACAATGCACAGCCAAAACCATTAGGCTCAAGAAAAAATTTGGCATGTATGTTCCTTCGGTAGCTCAGGGGAGCAATAAGAAAGGATTTCACATAATTCCCTCGTGATCGACACGAAGGCCTACGATATCGTCTAGCGGTTCTTGTCTTGAGACAAGACGACTTGAAGTCCTACGATAAATTATTTTTAATCGCGCCGTAAGGGCCGCTTTAAACTTGTTAAGTTGGTGTTCTTATCCATCGGGGTCAACATGTCGTTCACTCATCTCAATCTTTATATTTAATACTACAGAATCCCCGCAGCCAAATGCCCACGCTTTATTTTTTACCAATGGGTGTAATGTAACGAAAATGTAACGGAATCCTATAGACCCTAGGCTGATTAAAATTTTAGTTTTCTTACTAACTGGGTTTAAAATATCAAATTCAGCCTGCCAAGCAATTTTTTGCCAGGGTTGCGGCGCCCCTCCCCGCGCAGGTACTATGGAATTCGTCTCTTACTTTATATTCCTCTACTGACAGCATTTACCAAATGTAAACGCTTATAATTGAATGAAAAGTGGACATCAAAATACTATAGGCAACGATACATTAGTATTGGTTTGTCATCGCAAAATCACTCTCCACATATTCATGCTTCGCATATTGGTACTTGAGTAGAAGGCAGCGTATCTCAGAGACGGCAGCTTTAGGGAGACGAAGAACATGGTCCAGGTATATTAGTCATATAGTATTATCGGCGCCGAGTATTCCAGGGATATCCAGTGTATAGTATTGAACATACAGTAACAGTCTCAGAACTGATATCACAAAACGCCTCCTTGCCGCAATAAGTCACTACATTGAAGCCCACACAAACATAGTCAATTAAAACGTATTAAGCCATCGCGCAGAGATTGCAGGGAAGCTCTCGTTACAATCGCCACCTGGTTAGCCGCAGGACTTACGGGACACCGCGTGATCGACAGGTGGCTCTTCTTTCGCTCTTTAAAACCTTGTCAACTGCTCTGTGCTGGCCTGTACGCAGGTTTAGACAGCGATTGTGAAAGTCCTGCATTCTACCACCTGATCGCGAATTAGTGGGCTACCAATATACGAAGATGGCAATATAGTTAAACGTCCGATGTCATTAACATTAACATCACTCGTTATTGCATCTTGCAAATGAATGTATACTTCGGATCTTAATTTTGCTTGGTCGAAACGAATAAAATTAAGACGTTCCGTTTCTATTTGGCATACATATCAACGATGTACTGATGATATAGTTTACTACATCTCAAGATATAATTTTGTTCTTATGGACGAACCATCAATCGATACGAATAAAAATTCATGGCACTAACTTTTTTCTGTACATGTTGACCTTTAAATAAGTACAAAATGTGACTTTAGAAAATTATTATTATACAAATGAAATATCAACACACTGAAAATAGGTAAATTATTTACCTGTTCGTGGATCGATCATTGGAATATAGCTGTAATGCTCGGGCCACACTACCGGGATATGCCAATAATTATTGCCATAATTTCAACAACGCCTAGGTGTAACCGCGATTTATGGCCATAATTTTACAATGCCAATCAATATGGCATATCAATAGGCAATAGCTCCGGCGGCGGTCTTTTTTCGCACATCAAAGAAGATTACCACAGTAATTAATGCATTTGTGGCCACACTACCGTTTGTTCAGTGTGCAACACGAGTTCGACGACGACGCACGTATCTAACGATATGGAGTGGTCAAATGTAAAAGCGCTCGAATTTTTGGAGTTATTGCAATCCGAACCGTCTCTCTGGGATACCCGACAGAAAGCTAAAAATTTAAAAGATTCATGTTAAAATAATTGGCATTCATAAAATACCAAACAGCTGCAGCTTCATCCGCCATCTTGAAAAATGATATTTTTACCGCCTAGTTTATTGGCATATCTCGGTAAGCTCTAGTGTAACCACACGACTTCACGCAGTAATTTAACGGTAATTTATTGCCATAATTATGGCGGTAACAGCCCGGTAGACGGTAAGGTAGTGTGGCCCGAGCATAACACACGCTCGAATTTGGTCCGGCCGACCATATCTGTTGGTCCGGCGGACCAACAGATATGGTCTGGGTCAAGCGGTTCTCGCTACAGACGACCGGATCGGACAGTTGCTTCACGTAAGCCTTCAGGTGAATCCATATCCGTTGTGCAAACTAGCGGACCGAGGCGGACTCAATTAATAATAATTATGTTCGCAGGACTACTCTACAGAC
The DNA here is from genome assembly GCA_944739405.2 of Euclidia mi. NCBI lineage: Eukaryota > Metazoa > Arthropoda > Insecta > Lepidoptera > Erebidae > Euclidia > Euclidia mi. Next base: position 51,211,137 of record OX123195.2, read on the forward strand.
GGGCAGATTTGGTCCGGATGCGAACTACTCTTCTAATTATTCCAAAATCGTGTTTTGAATGACAAAAGTAAACTTTCCTCCAAATAAACATTCGGACGGAGTCGACCAGCTGATCTACCAAGTTCGTTGCCTTCGCACGTCCACGTGATCATTTACTTACTGCCGATCGTTCGGTAGCACGCTCGCATACCTACTAAAAATGAGTTAGAACAATTAACTGGAAAGCTATCTTTTTATCGTTATTATATAACATGTAAGTAATATTGTTATCTTTTTTGCCTAATTTATAAGAAGAAGTAGGAAGCAATGTTTTTAATGAATTGTTTATCTAATAAAATTGTTCTACTCAAAGATTCGCCATTTTTAAAAAAAATATTAATTTACATCCAAATTATCATGTGTCGAACTGTTTGAGCAATAAGTGGTCCCACCATATTCTAGACGTTGTTTTGAAGATGAGTTGTTATGCTTATTAAACCGCTAACCGGCTTGAATTAATTTGGTATCGAAGAAAAACATTGCCTATTCTCGCTGCGTAGGCGCTTAGACACATTGCGCCATGTTAGTGAATTAATGATCTAATACTGAGTAAGTTTTCATAATATTCCGTAATTTGTTACGATCACAGCTACTCTCACTCATTTTCTTATTCAAACTCTTCATTTTTAAGTCATGATAGTAAATAAACGAAACTTTACTCTTCAAACTTTCGTCTTCAATAATGGTAGCAAAATGTTTCTACATTTTGCTAGAATTATTTTTACAGGATGCAAAATTTGATTCAAATTCCAAGGAGCAAAATGCACATTTCTACAACTTATTAATTAGTCCTAGCCCAGTAACTAACTAGCAAGACTTTGCTAATAGCAATTTTCTGACCCACAACGAATGCATACTGATTTACTAACGATAAATTCACATTATGCAGGCAGATACATGATAGGTACCTACCTAAATACTTAACATGCTTTGCGTACATTAATTGATCGATGCCATTCTTTGGTAGTGACATGTTATAATAATCTTAATATATAAAATCCTTGCGTTACTGACTGACTGACAGACACGCTACAGCCGAAACTATTGGGCGCAGGAAGCTGAAATTTGGCATGTATGTTCCTTGGGGACCGTAGGGGTGCACTAAGAAGGGATTTCCCGAAATTCCCACGGGATCGGCCAAAACGGGTAAATTTAAAAAAATGCAGGCGTAGCTGCTGGCGTCCTCTAGTAATATATAAAATCCTTGCGTTACTGACTGACTGACAGATACGCTACAGTCGAAACTATTGGGCGCAGGCGGCTGAAATTTGGCATATAAGTTCCTTGGGGACCGTAGGGGTGCACTAAGAAGGGATTTCCCGAAATACCCACGGGATCGGTCAAAGCAGATAAATAAAAAAAATGTGCAGGCGTAGCTGCTGGCGTCCTCTAGTATCTGATAAAAGTTAAAATGAATGCTTTTACTGTGTTAATACGTAGATGTGTTTCAAAACTAATTATTCATTTGGAGTAAGTAGGTAGTTAGAATAAAAGTATCTTATTTTACAAGCTAATTGTAAATGATAACTTGAAAAAACGATTGATTATTATTTTATCTAGTTAAGGTTGAAGGCGAATCATGTTCAAATAAAATGTATGTATTATATCAGTGTTGTTATTAGTTTCACATTAAAAATGTATGTAGATAATAAAAAAGTTCGTCAACGACTTACCTACGTGAATCGCGGCCGCTTTCCGCTCGCCGGTGACGGCGGTTACATCAATCAAAGGGATTCTTGAACTTCATGAAGTCGAAATTTTGTATTTTAAAAATTCATTTCGATTTCTTTCGTCATCGAATGCGCATTAACAATTATTATTCTCTTTCGGTTTTCTCTTTGTTGTCTTGTGCCTTGACTGTGTGTGTTTTTGTGTGTGATTGAATAAGGATGCCTTGGCATAAATTTACTGCCCGTGAGTACGTTAACATGGTGGTATGGAGGTATAGTAAGTATTATATTATCTGTGACATGGTGTACCGTTACGGGATGGCGCGAGGTAATGCCTCTGAGGCCCTGAGGCTGTATGGTATTGAGCATCCAGAAGCACACCAAACCCGTGATCCACGAGTCCTGACGAGAGCTGTACATCGCTTGTTTGATTATCAACAGATCGTTCTTCTTTCCGAAGGAGGCGGTCTTGCCGCTATTTGTCGACTTCGTTGGATAGAAGGTAAGTTTTGAACTGTGTATCTAGTTGACGTAAAAAGCCTGATTAACTTATTTGAATGATAAATTTATCAACATGGTTGTTTACAGCAGTAGGTGTAAATTGGGGTTTCTGGATCAGAGGAGATCCAGAAACACCCAATTTACCTTATCATTCATTGTATTTAGAAATAGGTACTATTTGCTCTAATATTCAACCATTCATAAATTAGTTCAGTAACAGGTATAGTTGTTACAGAACTGATAACAGTACAGATATAGGTATCAGTTCAATAACTGTGGTTTCAAAAGTTGTTTAAAATAACTGTGAGTAATTTATAGGCATTCTTGTCAACAACAGATTATCGTTGGTCGAGTGATGTTATGCAGACATTAATTAAACCCATATTAACTACAAAATCTCTTCCTTTCACGGCGTTTAAATAAAAACATTGAGGATAAAGTATAGCATGTTGTATCCAAGGATCGTCATAAATCTCCCAATCTTCTATAACATGAGAAACATGCTGCTTTATCATTTATCCGATTTCGATAGTAAAAGAATCCTACGTCAGCCATTTCCATCACTAATCGTTTCTTCGAATTAATCGTCCCCCAGTAATAATTAAATGATCATTCATGCATTTTATACGTGTTATACAGGTCATATCGAGGTTTGTATTCATTTTGTAACATGTTGGACAGGCTCACTTTCTAGTTCATTCACTTTCTAGTTCATTCACTTTCTAGTTCACTCACTTGCTAGTTCTATATACAGACAATTATAAACGTATAATGCGATCGCCCATCTGATGTCTACGACTAATATAATTATACGGCAGGATAACAATTAGGAGGGGATAGAAAACTAGATTACAGAAATTAAACAACTTAATACTCATTTTAAAATTTTATTATCTAAGCACCATTCATTTAAACACAATACATTATTTAAAGCACATACAGAGTCATCTTCTTAATATATAAAATCCTTGCGTTACTGACTGACTGACAGACACGCTACAGCCGAAACTACTGGTTGCAAGAAGATGAAATTTAGCATGTATGTTCCTTGAGGAGTATAGGGTAGCACTAAGAGAGGATTTTTGGAAATTGCTCCCCTAAGGGGGTAAAGCAAGGGATCAAAGTTTGTATGTAAGTTTTTATTCCCTTAATGGATTGACATCAAACTTTGTATATTGGTTCCTTAAATGACAATAGTGAACACTAAGAATTCTTTTTCTAGAAATTCCACACCTTAGGGGTGAGATAGGGGGGGGGGGTCCAAAGTGTGTATGAAACTTATAATTCCTTCAGTAGATTGACTTCAAACTTTATACATATATTGGTTCTTCAAACGATAATAGTGAACACTAAGAATTTGTTTTTTGGAAATTCCTCCCTAAGGAGGTAAGATATGGGTCAGTGTGTATGAAACTTATTATTCCTTCAGTGGATTGGCTTCAAACTTTGTATATTGGTTCCTTAAAGGATGATAGTGAACACTCAGAAATTGTTTTTCTGGGAATTTCTCACCATAGGGCGTAAAATAGGGGGTCAAAGTGTGTATGTAACTTATTATTTCTTCGGTGGATTGACTTCAAAGTTTGAATATTGGTTCCTCAAACCGTAATAGTGAACACTAACAATTTGTTTTTTGGAAATTCCACCCCAAAGAGGGTAAGATTGGGGGTCAAAGTTTGGATGAAACTTATTGTTTTTTCAGTGGATTAACTTCAAACTTTGTACTTATATTAGTTTCTCTAATGAGGTTTGTAAACATTAAGAAAATATTTTGGGAAATTCTAAACCTAATGGGGTAAAAAGTGTAGTCTGAATTTGTATGAAACTTTTTTATTCCTTCATTGGATTAACTTCAAACTTTGCTTAAAGGTTCCTCAAATGACGTTAGTGAAGACGAGTTATCGAAGTCACTCTCTTAAGAAAGGGTGCCCCATTTTGTATATATAAAAACTTCAACAGATTCACTTGAAACTTTGTATATCGGTTCCTCAAGTGACGTTAGCGAATTCACTCTTAAAACGGGGAGTTCAAAAAGGGGTCCCAATATGTATGAAACTTTTGATTCCTTCACTTGATTTTTCAGCGTCCCTGTTGTGCATTTAATTTAAAGAACAATGGTCACTTTGGCCTTTAGCACGTCTGATAATGAGTCCTATACCAAAAAAAAGTATTTTTTTTTACTATTTTAATCAGAGCAAATACATATTTTTAGGACTTGGGAGAAAGAAATAATGTACTTACAGTTCATTTTTTAAACTGTACCCCTAAACAAAAATAAAATGTTATGAACTCCTCAAGACAGAGGGCGCCAGTCGTCACGTAAACAATCAGCTCCGTGATAAAAATCGTAGAAAAATAGAAACAGTTATATAAAAGTGTTAAATTGTAACTTAAAACGGACATAAGTATACAAGTGACCAGTGACAATGTTTTTTCTAAGAAATACTCATTTTTGACTAAGATACAATAAAGTGAATGTGCAGTTATATAAATGCTTTAAATGACTTAAAACTTTTCTCAGAAGCAGTTGTGGACAAATTCTATAGTGTAAATATGAATATATCATCAAAACCAACACTACTATAATTTTAAAAAACCTTGTGACGAGTGGACTGTGAAATTTTCGTAAATGTTACAAAGACTACGACCGTTTTTTTTATTCAAAGTTGTGCTAAAACTCACTTCTGAATATATTATAACACAGCGCCATCTATGAACCACGTTGAATAACACTAAGCCTGCAGGCATACCTAAGGTGTACTTTCGCAAGCATCAATAATAATTAATTTCATCACATCATAGCAACGACATCTATTATAAATTCATAAAACAAACCAAAACTTTGAAGACGAATAAGCCCACCAAATTGAAGATTTTATCTAATGTGTTCGTGGTACGGTGCATTAAGTGGTTACCTGTTCTCTCTTTAGAGGACGGTTCAAATCCCAACAAAATCCTGCACTTTTTGGAAGTTAGAAAAGTATTTATTTAAATTTGTAGTAAACATGGATGAATTTGACAACATAAACACACAGAGGCGATTGAACAAACAATTTCTAGACTATAACGATAGTGAATTTGACATGGACATATCATGCCAAAGTCAACCAAATACAAGTTTAAATAATGAAGAATTTACAGCACTGTCAGAAAAGGTAAACAAATTGAGCATAGAGTTACAAATAGCAAATGCAGAGATTGATAATTTAAGCATTGAAAACTCGAATTTAAAGAAAGAGATAAGTGATTACCAAAATAAATTAAAAATTTTGAAATCAGTTGGAATAGGCGAGGCGAAAACCAGTAAGAATTGTACTCCAATAAAATTCTACTCTCCTCAGTACCGAAACCGGCTTAAGTTTACAAATATGAAGAATACTTTACCGAGAACATCGTCAAGAGAATTGCCGTTATGTGTGGTAGGAGAACCTGAATATAATTTGCAGCAAAATACAAAATCTACACCCAGCCCAAACTTAAAAAATAATACAATTTTGGACAACACATTTATATCACCTCAAAGTACACAGAAACAAAACAATAACATGACAGATCATTTGGCCGTGAAAGAAAAACTGAAAGGTTGCCCAAATATATTTCACAGAGAGGGAGAGAAGGAACAAGACAAAAACGTTTCATACAAACTTCTGACGACCCCATCGCCTAACAAGGAGATATCAAAAATCATAGATAAATCGGAAAATCCCGAAAAGAATATACAAAAAGTCGCCTCCCATAAATATGACAGCAAACCCTCCAATCAGAGAGTAATGATAGTTGCAGATGAAAATGGCCGAGGAATAGGTGTATTACTTCGGGAACTGCTGGGCGATGAATTCAAGGTGTCTTCACTTATTAAACCCCATGCATCCACCAAACATATATTGGAAGGGTGTATCAGGAGCTGTGAAGACTTCACCAAACAAGACTTCATAATTATACTGACTGGTTCCAACGACAAAAATCCACTAGAGTTACAGTCTGTACTTTACTACAACATGAGCAAACTCATACACACAAACGTGCTGCTGGGTACGGTTTATAGGAACAGGTATTTAAATGTACAAAGTGTTAATAAAATGTTGCGTATGGTGAGCACTCTTTTTAAGAACTCGAAAGTGCTTGATTTAGACATGCATACATACAATAGAAGAAATTTGTACTTTCATGATAAATTATTTGTAAGTAGATTTATACTAAAAGATATCTTGCAAATGTGCTATGGGAATCGATACTATGATCATTATGTTAAGGGATCGCAAAATGTAAATAGCAAAGTGATTTCTGTGAATGTGAGCACTCAGACCGTGACTCAATGTGCCGAGTCGCTCAGAAATTCGGGGAAAACGGCCTGTGTGAGCACACAAACTGAAAGTATTTTTTCGAGCCAAGACGAAACATTTTTTCGTCAATAAGGAATCCACACCTGGTGATAGCCGAGTATCTTTACTCGGCTATCATAGTGTAGCGTCCTCATGTCATCTAAATTTATTTTACCAAAATTTATGTGGAATATCGAATAAGAAAGATGATTTAAAAATTTATTTAAGTGACTTGGATTATGAAATTGGCTATATTTGTATTTGTGAGCATTTTCTTAATAAGCAGAGCATTTCTGTTTTTAATTTAGATAATTATACTATTGCTTCTTACAACACCAGGGTTAAAAAAAAAAGGGGGGGTTCCTTAATCTTGTCGCAAACAAATCATAATATCGAAGAATTAAAAATATGTAAAAAAATGTATAAATTAGATCATTTTGAAATCTGTGGAGTTAAGGATACCAAATGTAATCTGAATATTTGTTGCTTATATAGAATTCCGGAAGACAAAAATTTTGGTGATTTTATGACCAGACTGGAAACTTTGTTGGAGCACTTTTTCAACAAGAGCTGTGTGATATTGGGAGATTTTAATGTCAATGTTCTAAAACAAAGTAAACATCAAAGTGATTTCCTGTCTCTTCTAAAATGCTATAATTTCAAAATTTTAGTTAACTCAGCAACCTTTTCACGTAACAATTTGGAGTCATGCATCGACAACATCCTGACTAATTTGCCTGAAGAAAACATAGATAGCATAAAAGTAGACCATAACGGTCTTGGAGATGGTCATGCGGGTATTTTTTGCAGTTTAATTTTTAAAACCAATATTTCTAAAAAGGACACTGAATTGTATATGTCGAAACGCAGAATCTTCTCGGAGAGGAACAAGTCTTCTTTCAGGCAAAGATTACAAGAGGGAATTCTATCGAATTGCTATGTAAATGGTTTTATAAACGAATTTCATAAACAATTTAAATCCTCTTTTAAAAAGAAAAATATTAAAGTTAAAACGAGCACCCTTAATAAAATTAGCTGGATTTCAAAGGGAATCAGGACGTCTAGTAAAATGAAAAGATTTCTTAACTCAATGGACAAAACTTCGAGTCATGAATCAATAGTTGCATACCGAAACACATACATAAAACTGTACAAAAAAGTTATCGTAATATTGAAAAAAAATGCCGTTAAAAAGGAATTAGAGAAAGCAAAAAACAGGACAAAACAGATTTGGAATACTGTTAATAGACATAGGAATAAGAGTAATGTTAGGAATAAAGATAACTATTTACTTAAAATTAATGATAAAATTATTAGTGACAACCAGGAAATAGCTGACATTTTTGCGAAACATTTCGATTATAGTACGTTTGACATTAATTTAAATACAAATAAATCCTTAGCAATGACATTCCTGACTGAACACTCAAATAGAGTTGAAACTGACATGGAAATGAGACATACAAACATAAATGAAATTAAATTTATTATAAATAGGATGGAGACAAAAAAATCTTATGGTTACGATGGAATTCCAATCACAGTAATAAAAGAAAATATTGATCTTCTTGCTAAACCACTCACAGACTTTTTTAATAACTGTATCAGTGAGGGTATCTTTCCAGACCAATTAAAGATTGCTAGAGTTATCCCTATCTACAAAAAAGGTAAGAGGACTGATCATAAAAACTACAGGCCCATTTCGTTGTTGCCTATTCTATCTAAAATATACGAAAAACTATTAAAGGATAGGATAGTGTCACATCTAAACTTAAACAAGATTCTGAACGAACGTCAATTCGGTTATCAAAGGTGTCGGGGTACTGTGGATGCAGTTGATCAATTAGTACATGAGGTCTTAGGTGATTTAAACCGAAAAATGAAAGTAGCGGGTCTATTCTTAGACCTATCGTCTGCATTTGACACAATTGATCATGACATCCTACTTGCTAAATTAGAATATTATGGAGTTAGAGGTAATGTTTTGAGCCTAATTAAGTCGTATTTAGGCAATAGAAAGCAATTTGTAGAAATTAAGAATATTGTTGACGGGCAAGAAGTTGTGACTAAATCTAAGTTGTTCAATATAACACGTGGAGTTCCGCAGGGCTCCATATTAGGACCAATTTTTTTTATAATTTTTTTAAATGATCTCATTAATTTTATCACTAATACAATTCCAGACATTAAATTAATTATTTATGCAGACGATACAAACGCAATAATACCAGCTACTTGTTCGCAGGAACTTCAAATAAAAATTAATAATGCACTCTTGGCCTTTAATGAATGGTTCCATGCCAACAATTTAAAATTAAATATCAGCAAGACTAACGCTGTATTATTTCGAACGACTGCACGCAAAAAAGAGAGTATTGACATTCGAAGTAACGGACTGAAGGTAGAAATAGTTGATAGTGTAGTATTTCTGGGAGTACATATTGATCAGTTCCTAAACTGGAAATTTTAACTAGAATCAATTGAGAGTTCGATCAGTTCAGCCTGCTATGCCCTAAGAAGCTTAAGAGATGAGGTGAATCTTGAACAACTTAAAACTGTGTATTACGCGTTGGTTGAGTCAAAATTAAGATATAGTATCAAATTTTGGGGCAACAGTTACGATTATAATATTAATAGAGCATTTGTAATCCAAAAACGTGCCATTCGAACTGTACGGTTTGCACACCAGGTTAACTGATAGTATGTATGAAAGAAACACTGTTTAACTGATAACACAACTGATTTATTGAACTGAAACCTGCTTATAATTAAAATGAATGATGTGAGCCGCACGCGACGGTAATGCCGACTGACTGTATAAAGGTTTACATAGAATATGGAAATAATGAATGCTGAGTGCGCACAACGTGAGCGCTAGTATGTGCGGTGTTGACACCGTACATGCTCCGGGGCGCGGCAATGAGAGATGGAAGATGCTGATGATCTGATGAGTAACAAGGTGATTCCATTTTTGCTTAGGACTAAATGATTTTACAAATGATCCCGACAGTTATTCGTGATCAATTTTACGAAAACTGCACTGAGTAAATATAGGCGAGCTCGCTGTGCTCGTCACGTTTATTTTCACATCTTTATTCACTCCACTTGAACACTGCACTACACTATGCTCTGCTTTTACACCTTTACGTCGTTCACTGATATCACTATTATCACTGAGTTGCTGTTCAATCCCGCTTGCTGTCGGTGCTGGCAGCGCTGCGGAGCTGCGGCGCGCGCGCCTCCACACGAGCGCGAACAGCGCCAGGCCTACTGCTGACACCACGTAGATTGCTGCGTAATGATGAATATCGTGAAACGACAACCCATCGTCTCCGCCCTCAAATCGTTTCTGGGTTGTCTTCATCTGCTCAATCTGCTCATCTATATTCTTGAACGTACCCGAAAAGTTGTTGTTCTCATTAAATTCGCTTGTCGTCATTGGAATTGATACATTAATGAGATAGTTGACGGGTGAGATTTGTACTGCTATCACATCTGGCTTTATGTTTATTTGATTTGATTGCGTTTTATGCGACGTGACCGTGAATCCGTCGCCCTTGATGACGCAATCGCTCCCTAGAGCTATAATGCTGACTCCGTTCAACTGTTCGCTCGCAACCTGATGCTCGCATATTATTCTTAAAGTGCATTGACCGCAGCAAGTAAACATAAAGGTATTTACTGGGAATAGATTTGTCCATGTGTTTTGGCACAGGCTGGTGATAGTTTCACACTTCGAGTGCGCATCTTTAACGCAAAAGTCAAGGTCAGACTCTCTCTGCAACACTGGTTTTTGTAACTCACACAACTTTGTATATGAGTCCAGTTGAAAACAGTTCTGCAATTCACTCTCCGAGATAGCTATGAAAGTGTCTTTCAAAATATTCATAGCCAAATACCTATCTACAGGTATAACGTTGACCATATCCTTGCCGTTGTACCGTGGAATAGTGATTGTTTTGTATATATCGTAACTGTCTCTATTAATTAGCGGAATTTGTAGTTCGAAAATAAAGTAATCTGTGGTCATACGTGCTTTCACTCTCAATATCTTGTACATTTGTGTAAAATCTGTCTGAATGTTGTGAATGGGCAGCGATAACTCTTTTGACAGCTGACTTGAGATAACGCCGAATTCTTGCTTTAATTGAGAGGGTGTTAGAAGATGTACGTTAAAATGTTGGACGCTCGTAATGGTATCCAGGAGGGTATCTTGAATGTTTACTAGATTCATGAGCATGCTGTTCGCCATAATGCTAGTTGCCATAAATTCGCTGATCTTCTCTGTTATACTAATTTCCTTCTGTATTTGAGATGTGGCTTGGTCTATACGGATCAAGTGTTGATTGAAGATCTTGTGTTGCTTCTCCATGGTGCTCTCAACTCTCTTCAAAACATTGTTTTCTGCTTCTATAACTGACGTCTGATTTTTCCAATATTGAGCTATGTGTTTCTGATTATTTCTGATCATAGTTATATCCTTCTGATACTGCTCGGCGAAGCGTTCATCCAATACGCCGAACAAACTGTTTGCAATATAGCCCACGCCGTCTATAAGGCCCCGCCGCCGGCGCACGCGTGCGCTCTTATCAAAGTGCTGACTCTGTAGCAGGGCGTTATAGTACTCGAGCTCTACGATGCCGTGATGTAATTGTATCAGGATGACGTCACAATGTGATTGTTCACGTATTGTCGTACATAGCTCTGATAAATAATTGTAGTAACTGTTCAGTACCTTGGTTCCTTGCCAGTATGGTGACATATTGTAATAAACGACTATTTTCCATTTGTCTTGAATTAGGTGCATGTCTGATAACTTGTCAAAATAGATACTGTTGTTATTCTGTAACGCTGTTATGTTATAAGCACCATGTACCGTTGGCGAGGCAATTAACATAAACAACATAAATATCATGCTTATGAAATTTATGCAAGACGTCTTGAACGTGGTTTTGTTTTTCTGTCTTTTGATATCTGCTTCAGATTCCTGTTGCTGCGGATTGTTTTGATTTGGCGGCTCATTGACAGGTAGAACTGATAATTTGATAATAGGCCGTTTGATTATGCCGCCCTTTGTCTTGAGGCTAACGACGCGCACAAGTCCGTCCTTCCCTGGATGTGCTTCAACGACACGGCCCAATGCCCACTTACCGGGCGGTAAGTTGGCGTCCTGAATAATAACAATGTCGTTTATCTGAATATTGGGGTTCGATCCTCGCCATTTACTTCTTGCTGATAAACCTGCTAGATACTCTGTACGCCAACGGACCCATATGTCATTGAATATTTTTTGTGTTAACTGCCATCTCGTTCTTTGATCTCTCTCTGTTTCTGTTATTGTTAGGATGGGTCCACTGGCTAGGAAGTGCGATGGCGTAAGGTAATCTGTGTCGTTTGGATCTTCGGTTATTGCACAAAGGGGTCGCGTATTGAGGCATGCTTCGAGCTGAGACAGCAGGGTAGCGTACTCCTCGTACGTGAGTTTTTGATCTCCGACTACTCTGCGCAAATGATGTTTGAGGCTCTTGACTGCTGATTCCCATAATCCTCCGGCGCTCGGCCAAGAGGGAGCATTAAAATGCCACGTGATTTGCATCTCACTGATTTCAGTTAGGAACTCTTCTGTTATGACTGATTTCAAATTTATATATTCTTGTTCTAAAATCCTGCTAGCTCCAATGAAATTAGTTCCATTATCGCTGAATATGTGCCTGGGAGTACCTCTTCTTGCTGCTAACCTTCTTAGGGCCGCTAAAAATGCTGCTGATGATAAATCTGATACTAATTCGAGGTGCACGGCCTTGGTCACCATGCACACGAATACTGCCACATAGCCTTTTGAGGTTTTTGTACCGCGACCTTTACTGGATTTAACTTGAACGAAGCCTGTAAAATCTACACCGACGTTGTAAAATGGTCTGGTGGGATTTGTTCTGGACTCCGGTAAATCTCCCATCAGTTGCTGCTGTTTCACTGGATTGTGTCGCTTACACAAAACACATCTGTGTAAACGTTTTTTCACTGCTCGGTTTCCTCCCAATATCCAATACTGTTGTCTAAGCCATGATAAAGTAAGACGTGCACCGCCGTGAAACGTCTGTTTATGAGCATAATCTATTAATAAATCTGTTAAGTGACTGCTATGCGGAATAATGAGAGGATGTTTCATGTCTTTGCTGATGTTAGCGTTTTTAGACGCCCTCCGACTCTGAGGTAGCCGTCCTTGTCCAAAAACGGGTTCAAACTGTATATTTTGCTTTTTGGTTTAACTTGCTTATGCTGCTCGAGATATTCAATCTCTTCTGAAAACTCTAATTGCTGTACTGATTTGATAATTTTTAATTTTGCTGATTGAAGTTCTTCTGTTGTTAAGAACGCTTGTTTATGTCGATTACGTGTAACTGCGCGTAGTATCCAGGCTAAGACACGTGACGCTCGCGTAAAACTGCTGTGTTTATTTAGTAATTCTTGTATTACGTTTGGTAAATCTGTTTGAATTGTATTTGATATTTTAATTTCTTTTGCTTCTAATTGAGTGTCAAATACTGTCTGTTTGCTAGTTTCTTCATGATTGTATGTCGATAACCAAGTGGGTCCTTGCCACCAGAGTGAATGCTGCTGCAATTGCGATACAGTTAAACCACGACTTGCACAGTCAGCAGGGTTTTCGCTGGATTTAACGTAGTGCCAACAGTCTGGTGACATAATTTCTGTAATTTTTCTAACTCGGTTAGAAACAAAAGGCTTCCACCGGTTGGGGTCCCCATGGATCCAGCCTAATACTGCTTTGGAGTCACACCACCCGTATATCTGAACCGTGTGGGTACTCAAACTTTGTTTGACCTTGACCATTAGCCTTGTCAGTAACAATGCTCCACAAAGCTCTAATCGTGGCAAGGATGTTTCGCTGGCTGTTTTGCTTATAGGTACTACTCTTGTCTTTGCTGCTAGAAGAATGACTGATGCTGTGTCTTGTTTCTGAATTCTTGCGTATACAGCACACGCGTAGGCTTTTACTGAAGCGTCACTGAAGCCGTGAAGCTGAATTGTGCTTTTACCATCACTGCCGATCCACCTTGGTATCTCCAATTTGTTGATGTTATCTATGTCTGATCGTAATTTCAACCATTCTTCAAATATGCTATCCGGTACCTTATCATCCCATTTTAGGTCTGCAATCCAAGCATTTTGAAAAAGAAGCTTCAGTTTTATAGTTACAGGCGCCAACCACCCCAAAGGGTCAAATATTTTTGATATATCTGCTAGTAACATCCTTTTTGTTGGCTTTGATTCTGATTTTGCTGACATTTTACACTGAAATGTGAAGACATCTTGTTTTGCATTCCACAAAAGACCCAATGCCTTTGTGGACTCTAAATGTTTAAAATCAAAATTTTCTTGATTACTTGTGGTCTGACTGATATTTTCTAACAATGCGGGGGAATTAGAGATCCATTTACGAAGATTAAATCCTCCCAATTTGAGTAATTCTAAAAGGTCTGCTTGTAACTGCTTCGCGGAAGAAATACAATGATTTCCGCTCAATACATCGTCTGCGTAGAACTGATCTTCCAAGACCTTGGCTGCTGCTGGATAGCGGTGTCGCTCATCGCTTGCTAACTGCTTCAAGGTCATCATGGCGAGGAAAGGGGCTGCCTTTGTGCCATATGTGACTGTCGCTAACTGATATTCTGAAAGGGGCAATTCTGCTGATTCGCGCCAAATTATTTTTTGATATTTCTGATCATCTGGATGAGCCAAAATTTGCCTGAACATTTTTTCTATGTCGGCTGTGAAGGCATATCTATACTGTCGCCAACTGATAACTAAAGATAATAAATCCTTCTGTAAATTCGGACCCCTAAACATAAGGTCGTTCAAACTAAGGCCAGATGACGTAGGCTGTGACGCGTTAAATACGACCCGAAGTGACGTTGTAGTCGAGTCCGCGCGATGCACACAATGGTGCGGCATGTAATAACTCGGTGTCTCGTTACTGTTTATTAAGTGCATATGACCTAATGTTACATATTCTTGTATGAAGGATTTATAACTGTTTGCGACACTTTCTTGTCTTTTAAATTTACGCTCTAATTGAAGGAATTGAGCAACTGCTGTATGCCTCGACTGTCCTAATTTTTTGCTTGCGTCTAAATGCATGGGGAGGCGGACTACGTATCTGCCATCTGCCCGCCGCTCGGTAGTAGATTTGTATAACTGTAAACATTGTTGATCCTCGGACGTCAAGTCGCTATCGTCGTTGATATCTTCAATTGACCAAAATCTCTGGAACTCGTCATCGTTGAATAAAGTTACACTGCAGTTTAATGACTTCATATTAGCTGCGTTCCCGCATAGGATCCATCCGAAGCGCGTTTGCTGAGCTATCGGTAGGACTTCGCTTGTTTTGATAATACCTCCCATGAGTATTATGGCGTAGATATCGGCACCTAATAAGAGGTCAACTGGGCGACTGATGTAGTATTCAGGATCTGCTAATTCGATATGCTGTATATGCTCCCATGCAGGTTTTTCAAATGACCGATTAGGTAAATTGTTGATAACGCTTTTCATGATAATCACGTCTGTGTTGATAGAATATTCGCTGTGAATTGATGATATGTTGATGGTCAACATTCCCTTACACGTGTTGCCCTTGGATCCTACTCCATATACTACGCCCTTACAACGCTGACGTTGCAAGCCTAATAACTGAGCTGCGTTTTCTGTCACGAGCGAGGCTTGCGAACCTTGATCGATTAAGGCCCTTAAAACTTTGTACGATCCGTTTGCTGCTCGGACCTTCACCTGGGCAGTTGCTAAAAGTATTTCACCTATTTCGCCCTGTGTCGCATAGGCACCCTTCTCCTGCTGATTTGTCCCTTGCCTGTTTCCCTTAACGGTATCATTTGATTTTACATTTGGTGATTTATAATTATAACTATCGTGTAAAATTGTGTTATGGTCACCGAGGCATGTGCGGCACCTTTTGCTGGATAAGCATTCGTTACCTTTGTGGTTGTGTAGGCAATTTTTGCATAGCGACAATTTTTCCACTGTTTCTAATTTAATGTTCGCCGGAAATTCCAAGAACGTGTTGCAATGGAATATTCCATGATTTTTATTGCAGACTGGGCACATAGGTAAATTGGAACGGAAATTAGTTTTATTATGTGTTAATGATTTCTTCATTGTTTCATTACTGTTATTTGTATTACTTGTAAATGCCTTAAATTGAGGTTTTCTGATATTCTGATAGAATGTCTCCTGCTGATGACTGGGCCTTCCTGTATCCTGCTTGCGTTTTGATGATTCTAAAGATGTAAATTTACTCTCCAGAAAGTCCAGTAATTCTTGAAGTGATGGTAGTTCCCTGGGGCTCCTTAACGACTCAATGTAGTCATTATGCGTGTCCGCATCGAGCTTGTTAGAAATGATATATACCACTAATGGATCCCACGTGCTTATGTCTACGCCTAAGGTCTTAATTGCATTCAGACACTCGTTGGCAGTGTCATGAATCTTCTTGATAGCCGCTGCTGATTGGTGCTGTATGGTTGGGAAACTCATAAGAATATGGATATGAGAATTAAAAATAAGCTTAGCGTTATTATAACGATGTGTTAAAATATCCCAACACACCTGATAATTGTCAGAACTGATTGGCAAATGCTGGATCAATCTTTCAGGTTCTCCTTTAAGTTTGCCCTTCAAAAATTGCATTTTTTGAGCATTTGGCATTGATTTATTGTTGTGAATGGTTTCAACAAATAAATCTTTGAAGGACACCCATTGATGGTAATTTCCTGTAAATGTCGGTACGTCCATCTTTGGCGTAGATTTCTCCCTATAGCTAGTCGACCACATTCTACGGCTGACTTCTTTCTTGATATCTTGAAACTGCTGCTCATGCTTGTTAAAAGTCTGTTCATACTCTATGTTCTCCTCATAGAGCTCGCTGTCAATTTTCCAATGCAGCGTGTCAATAACAGACCAACGGTTCTGAATTGTCTGCAAAATATCCTCGAATTCCCATTTTTCAGAGACACTTTCAAGGTCAATGCTGTTCACTGTCCTAACAAAGGCTTTGAAATTGCTTTTCTGATTTCTGAACATCTCTTCTAGTTTGCTGCTTACACCCTGCTCGCGAGAACCTGTTTGCTGTTGTGTGGGCGTCTCCGGGCGCGTTGACGCTTGCGGTGTAACCGCTATACCACTGGGGGACTGCTGCTGTATTCCCAAGGGCGTTGCTGGACGAAGAAGAGACTTGTCTGCTGCTTTTGAAGCCGACGGGAACTGATTCATGATGTATGAACGTGTATTCATGTAGTATTCTTCTGTCTGTTTATACACGTCATTTGTAAAATAATCATAGTTCCTTTCATCGAACTTGCATAACTTGAAGTGATTGTTCTGAAACTCCTGCCAATATGACTCTAGAGAGCTCAGACGATTCTTGATATAGGTAGACGTTTTGCGTTCAGCACCGTCTTTCTTGAAATTCGTAAGGAGTTTTTCAATTCCTTCTACAATTTGTTGCTGGGTTGCTAGGAGATCCTCCATGGCGATAAATTAGCTGCTTGAAATAATATAAGGATCACTCACCGATAGCTGCTGCGTCACTTACGTGGCCGGGTGGTATCCACAGGAGGTTCTGAACACCGTACACGAACTATGGTACGAATACCTCCTTGGGAATCGTGTAGAGATCACTTTCAGAGCCTAAAAATTTTAACTGTTCCTAGCCTTTACATTTTAGTTGTTCTTATGGACGTTATTCGGCATCCCTTCAAGTATGAGACGCCAGAACAGAGAACGCTAAGATTGAACACAAGAAGGAAAGATATGGAGACCCAACTATGTCCAAAATTAAATATCACGATGCACGACTCTCGGTATCAAGCAGTTAAATTATATAACTCCCTACCGGCTGAACTGAAAATTATTGATAGTCCGAATATTTTCCAAAGAAGACTAAAAAAGCTTTTGCTGGAAGGGTGCTTCTATTCTGTAGACCAATTTAAGACGAAACAATAGATTACCTGATCTTGCAATGTGTAATTATGTGTATGTTTTAAATTATAATTTTTATGACATTTCTAATGATTTTCCACAATGAATTTTATTTAATATTTTATGAAGTTTCTTTGTTTGCTTCTCATTTTGATTGATTTTTTTTTATTGTTATTTTTATTATTACTAGTTAATTATGTTATATGTACCTATATAATATTCAAATACGATTGTAAAATTGTTCATGAATAAATAAATATGAAATATGAAATATATATATATATATGAACGCAGTCATAACCTTATTGTCAAAATATGCGTTTCATTATACGATATGATAAATAAGAATTATTTATGTTATTAATATAATAATTATAATTTTTTTAATGAAAAATCTAAGATTTGACGTGAATGACGATGACGTGAAATGGAACGAATACGCCATTTCTGTATCTGTCACTGTTATACCCGGTACATCAACGTCATTCGTTCCTCGCTTGCTGTGAATTGAGTGTTTAAGTTTGTTTGTTAGAAGAACATGTTTTTCTACACACATATATTAGGTACCAGAAATGTTTAATTTACACATTTTTACGAATAAACTAAATAAAAACACAATTTAGTTCATAACCTCAAACATACTTTATAAAGAATAAAAAGATATTCCCAAGTTTTTAAAATGCATATCTATACTAAAGTTAAATAAAGTAACATAAAAATATTGATAAATAACTCCACAGCAATAGACGTGAAAAAAAAAATCTGGTCCACCTTTGTATGGGAACCGACCATTGTTCTTTGTGTTTATGTGGATGGCTCTCATTTAAGCGCTCTTCATCTTCACTTACTAAAATGTATGATGGTTCTTTATATAACCAATAGAAGCCAAAATACTTAGAACCGTTGTTTTCCTATTTTTATTTATTTTTACGCAGTTAACCACTTTTTTAGTTATCTGCCAACGGCTGACCAAAGCTTACCTCATTTTTTTACCTAAAACTACTAGAAAAGGGTTTTTGAACTTGCATAATATATTTTGTTTTTTTACAATGTCGCTGAGATACAAATGTATACTGCTGCGGCATCCTTCACAAGTGAGTCCGACTGGCTTTTGACTAATTTAATATTAGCTAGCTTTTGCACGCAGCTACGCCTAAATGAAATTTTCATCGTTTGTTCGAGAGTTTCTATGACACATTTGTAAAATACACACCTAAATCGATTCAGCTATATATATTGGTTACTCAAATGACGTTGGCGAACACTAAGAAAGTCATTTTGGATTTTTTTTGCCTAAGTGGATAAAAAGGGGAGTCATAATTTGTATGCAACCTTTTCATGCCTTCAAGAGACTATTTATTTTACTTATTTATTTATCATTCACACGTACAAAACCGTGTCATCGGTTTGACTGTGGGATCCAGTCTCCGTACAGTAATTAGAACGTTTACATAAATAAAATTACAATAACTACTTATAGCTAACTTAATTCTTAAGTTCTAGCACTTATCTAAGTAATATTGCTTAAGTCTCCTTTTAAATATAATTTTATTATTTTCGTGCCTTATGTCCTATGGGAGATTATTTAGCAGATACAGCAAACGTTTTTTTAGAGTTCTATCACCATAATAATTAAACACTCTTGGTACAATATATTTGCCCGAGGCCATCGATCGGGTGTTATGATTATCTGTAACATGTTCCAAGTTATTAACTTCATACTTTGTTTATTGGGTCCGCAAATAACGTTAGCGAACACAAAGACATTTATTTTGGAAATTCTTACACTAGGAGGGTAGAAAAGGGAGTCATAGTTTGTGTAAAACCTTTAATTTTTCAATGGAATCACTTCAATCAGTGTATATAAAATCCTTGCGTTACTGACTGACTGACAGTCACATTACAGCTGAAATTACTGGGCACAAGTAGGTGAAATTTGGCATGTATGTTCCTTGAGGAGTGTAGAGGAGTTTGTACAAAACATTTTATCTAAGCGAAATTTACGCGTGCGAAGCATCGGGCAAAAGCTAGTGATAAATACAGCAATACAAACCTCGAGAATATTTATATTGATAATACAAACTTATCAAACTAGAACAACCTTTATCTTCTAAATTAAATACATTATTATTACGATTTTCTAAAATATGCTTTAACCACAAAACTTTTTGTAAACCTTTAACGTAGACATACTTATCTCTTAAAATATCTATAACCAAAGTCTGATAGTTAGAATAGGGCACAAATCCTTCACTCCAGTATATCTTTCTGTTACGTTCAATCCAACCAACTTGTTTCTTTTCTGGTTACGTTAATATTTTTTAAATTTTGACTTAATCAAAAACACTTGTGATTTTTTGTTATACAATATAGCTATTTCTTTTATTATAAATTCATTTCTTTCTGTTTTAAAGCCTTGAATATCAACAACAGCAATCATGAAAACCTGCGCACAATGTTGCTTAGAGGTTTTGTATTCCACAAGTCGGTCGTTTATAATCTAACAATACGCAGTTGTCTTATCTGGTATTGGCGTAGAACATTCAACTTCCAGCCGTATGACTACTGGACCTGTTTTTAGACGATCGTTTTGTCTTGAGCAATCAATGATCAACAATGGGGCCTTTTCTTTAAAATATTTTATATCTAGCAACGGGTCTATAGGACTGTTGTTATACGACTGACGAAATTTCACATACATTTCATATATTATACTGTACTTGTTGTCAGAAAACTTTAAATTCAAAGGTTCATAGGGATAATATTGCGAATTCAAAAAGAGCGTTACGTTGGTCACGTTACAATGATCGAATAGTGTACTGTCCTTAGTTTTATTATTTCTCCTATCAGTTTGCAAGCAAAAAATAACATATCTGTGCTTTTCCAATTGCGAAGCAGTCTTAACTGACCAAGAATGCTTTGTGGTTTTAAGGAGTAAAGGATACTCATATAAATCCCAATTTCTGAAAGCCATCTGAATAGGTTTATCTCTTGCTAAATGCTTTAAAATTGTTAGTCGTTCTCGATCTAACGTTTTTATGTGTGGCACCCTCCATTGAACTCTTTCTATATCTATTTGAAAATGAACAACATCATCAGTAAGCGTAACACTGTTTAAGTTAGAGTTTTTAAGTTAGAGTTACTTCTACTCAAAATAAGTTCGTGTTTACAATTTATCACAATTTTATTGTAATCTTCTGCAAATCCTAATACCTTATTTAATGGTATTACAGCACTTAAATGTCCATCACTTTGGAAACCTGCTATGTTCCAAACCCATAAGGCCGCAACTTTATCTTCTGCTTCATTTAATGAAATTTATGATTTTATTGTTGACGTGATTCCAGAATTTTTTATACGATCTATTTCAATACCATTTATTTCGTATCTGATGTCTTGAAACAAAGACATAAGAGGGTTGTTAGTAACCGTAACCATTTTCTTGATCGGATTCCTATCTTTGCCGAAGAGCTTGGCTTGACCTTCGATGTAAATGGAATCCCCATACATCAGCAAGACATATGTCTTGCTGATGTATGGGGATTCTGATTTCATCGTTTTCTCTAAAGCTGTTGTTGTATGGATTATATGAATGGACTTCATGACTTTTGATCGTTGAAGTGAGGCAATTCAGTAATTTGTAGTATACTCATACTTTAAACCCTAGGGCTTTAAGAAAATCTTTATTCAATTAAGTCAATTTCTTTATTTTTTTCACTGGGGTGTCTTTATAGACCAGGGTAGATAATTTTTGAAACGATAGAAAATTATAGTGATTCTATAACTTTCTCAAAATATTGTACATGTCTTAGTCAGATGTCTTATTAAATATTAACTTATTTGGTTGCTAATTTTGGTTGTATATATCGATTTTTAAGTTCCTATTTATCAATATAGCATGGAATCTTACGTTTTTCGAGTATTTAAAGTGTTAATTTTAATAAATATCTCAAAATAGTACATTATGATTAAAAAAATCGGTGTCGAGGTTGTTTCATTTCTTTGCATTTTTTGAGAACGTTTACCTTAGTAATTTATATTTTATTCACACCATCAGAAAGTAGAGATTTCAAGGAACAAAACGACGAACAATTAAAAAAAAAGCTGATATATTGACGTGAGAATTTTCAATTGAAAATTAGGATTTTATTTCAATATTAAGTCAAAATAAGGCGTGTAAAATAAAAATTTCAAATAAAAAACATTAACAGTGTGTTTGGAACATAAAAAGGCAATTTATCACCGAATTTCGTGTAAAAGAAAAAAATATTATAAAAGTTAAAAATAAAAAACCAAAAACTTGGTTATTTGAATTTTTCACATAAATTATGACGTTGTGTGAATAAAGTGTAAATACAAAAGTTGTAGATCTTTTTATTACGTACAACTTAGCGATTGACGTTTTTCCCGTAGGACTTGTAGTTTTGCTGGAAATCGAGATAAACCCTTTTTTACCCTTAAAATCGCAACCCCATCCACTTCCCGACCTCAGATCGCCCGTAATTTATTTTTTCCTTTAATGATCGCTATATTCTCTTCCTTCTCCAATGGGTTTCATCCTACTGTAATTTTATTTTACTTTTTACCGTTTTGTAACGTATCTGCACTGGTCTATTATAGTATACTAACATTTTGTTTTTCTTAAATGAATACGTAGTTCAATATGTTTTTCTCCAAAGTTAATACAGTGACCAAATTGATCAACAATCTTAACAAATATGGATGAAAAAATATTTTTGTTCACTGGAAAGTAAATAACGTTTTGTGGTATTTCTATGCAACGATGACCTGGAGCAGTATCAGATACAAATTCATGAATAAAATGTGTTGGTAATCCGTTGCAGTATGAACCGTACACAAGATCACATTCGATTTTAATCACAGATAGATTGCTAGTTTTAATAGTAAGGTCTGGTCTTGAATTCAATACTGAAAAGTATAGTAAGCCGCACTCATATTGATCAGATAAATTAAGTGGTGGTTGAAAGTATGAAATTAATTCTGATTTATTTCCAGAGATGGTAACCGTAGTAGACATGCTTATATACTGGACTGTTATGAAAGATCACGTTTGTTTTATTATTTTACTACGCCAAAAATTGTTTAAGAATTTTAAACAAAGATGTCCGCACTTAAAGGGATGGTCATATTGTATATTTTCATAAATGTAGTTAACTTTAGAACCCATATATATGATGAATTCTTTTGGCGGTTTAAGATTTCCGTAACTATCAAAATACCCAATATAATTATTATATTTTGCATAGGCTACCCAATGAGATCCAGGGTTTTTAGAGCTATCTAAATTAATAACTCCACATTAATTTTCGAATGGGTATTTTGCTAGCTCATCTCTCGTAAAGACACCTCTAAAATATGGAATACTACTTCCATAGTTTAAAATGTCCAAATTAGTTAAAGCTCGACTGGGTAGCCGATATCTTAGTTTTTTCTTTTGATATTAAAATTCCAAGCCCATTTTTTATGTGGCTTAAGGTGTAGTCCTTTTCCTATGCAAAGAGCTTCCATTTTTCATTATGCCTCTTCGACTCAGCTAACAGCTTTTTAGCCATCTTGAATTCATTTATGGTTTTAGCAATACCAGCTGCACCACCTGCACCACCTGCTAGCGCTCCAGCTGCCGATAATCCCGCAAAAATAGGAATCAAAGGTAGCACTCCACCAGTTCTCGGTATAGGAATAATACGAGGTAGTTGAATGGGTGAATTATTGGCTAATTCTCTAGCAGCAGTCATAGCTAATTCTATAGCTACTTTCTTGCATTTTGGTTTTAATTTTTTATTTGTTTTTTCGTTTTGGTAATAACACTTTTAAATTTATTTTTTAAACCTTTTCCAGATGCATACTCGAGAACACTTGTTGCTACATTTCTTTAGGCCAGAACTAGTTTTAATTTTTGTTGACATAGCGTTGTGTACTAAACGTGCTGCGAGTTTTTCACCTAGACTGGCATCCGGGGCAACTACTCGCTCTTTCGCCATATTTAACAAAACTAAATCTGCCTTATGGCGATCCTCTAACTTCGAAGACTTGTGATAAGCGATGTCATGCTCTTTGCAATATTCGTACATACATACACACATATATAGACTCACGCCTGTTTCCCCGAAGGGGTAGGCAGAGGCATATTAAACGCCTACTTTTCGCCAGTGCTTTGATCCCACGTAATAGGTGGCGAGCCTATTGCCGCTTATCGGGATATTTTGTTTGCCAGAGCCTCGTCCATTGATCGGCAGGTGCACCACTTGCAGGTGAGGTTGGCTAGGGACCCTAAGTACTTGGTGGGAACCCTATGCACCCTTAATATTCGTCTAATTTATTAATACCTTTATCACCCCGTCTAAGCCGTTTAATTAATTTTGTGCCAGGTCCACAATAATTGTAGCCTGGTAAATGTAACTCAAATGGTAAATTATTTATTAACCAATTGAGAAGACTGCTATCTCCAATATACATCCTAAGACTGACGAGTAATAGATTGAACGCATAATAAATAGTATTGTAAAGTTAAGTAACTTTTATTAATTTATTACAATTTATTCGATTTATCAATCCAGCTATTCTCAGAAGAAGGCAAACCCAACCATTTTTAAAACTAAAAACTAAAACTTTATTTCCTTTACGTCTTAGAACTTTTCTACTAGATATACATCGGGATGTTTCGTTTTTTGAAGCTCTTGTGCATAAAATGCACCTAAGATAGGTCTACCTCTAGTTGTATCTTCAATTAAATACGTGATAGGAGCTGTATTTTGTACTTTTTTTAATTTTAAATATTTCTGTTGACCAGTTCCGTGTATATCCTTTTTCAAAAGTGCCCTTATACTTACTAATACGCACATAATCATCTACTTTAAACTTACTTTTTATATTAACCTGTTTTACCAAACTTGCATATCTTTCCATAATGCGTTTTTTATTTTTATTATCAACATTTGCAGGAATTTCATCAATTGTTCGATGTTGAGTGTGATTATATTTATAGACAACATTATCAAGAGTATTATCTATCCATTTATAGTTTATTTTTAAACTAAATTCTTTATACCATTTAGATTTCAGGATTCGGATAAATCTCTCAACTATTGAAGCCTTTTTTGTTGAAAATGATTAATATTGTAAGATTTCATAAGTTTTTGAAATGTATTGTTATAAAATTCAGTCCCATTATCGATTTGCAGATTTTTAGGCACACGTCCTTTATTTAACAACATCTTGAAAGTGTTACTTATTACATCTTTGGTCTTACATTTAAAAGGAAAGGCCCATGCATATTGCGAAAATGTATCAATAACAGCAAGAATAAAACGAAATATTTTGTTTTATTTAAGAAAATATTGCATGTCAATTAAATCCGCTTGCCATCGATCATCTATATCTTTCATAATAACGTGTCTCTGAGAAAAGTTCACTCTTGCATTTTTATGAATTTCGTTGACCACATCTGCTTTGCTCATGTCTCTTTTTTGTCTTAATTTAATTATGTCTCTTGCCAAGTTCTATGTGATAACGGCACATTAATATCACTATTTATTCCTTAATAATTTCAGCTTCTTTTAATTCTTCAATTATTGATAAAATTTCATTATGATGATTTGTGTTGCCAGCATTCCTTGACGCAACTAATAATTTCAATCTCTCAACCAATTCATTTAGGTCATCCCAATATACTAAATCAGTGTTCTTTTTGTATTCCTTAAGCTTTGGTAAGTTTCCTCCACATTTAGTGGGGGCTATTTCATTTAATATTTCGGAAAACAGTGGTCTGATCATTACACGGTATTTTGTTCCTTTATCGCCTCTTATTTGACCACAAGGATTAAAATTTTAACCAAAATTGTATTATCTTTATTCAAGTTTTCTATTTTAGAAAAGGTTACTTCTGAATTGCCCATCCATAATTTTTGATTTTAGCTTCTTATCCCGAACGGAACATTTAAGACATCATAAATATCATGGATATCATAGCTCTCTAATGATATTTCTAGTTCATCAGGTATTTCCGTTTTAGGTGAGTTTTCATGGAGTTATATGGCAGAGGTGTATGGGCAAGCCGGTTGCGGCAGACCTCGTAAGACGTTCGTCGACCAAATTGGGGACGTCTTGAAAAACGGAAATGTTCGAAGCACCCGCAACCGGCGAGCATGTATGAAAAGAGTAGTGAATGAAGAGGAAGCGCGTGAGGTTTGCAAGCATAGAAGCAAGTGGCGATCTGTTGTCTCTGCCTACCCCGACGGAAAAAAGGCGTAAGCATATGTATGTATATGTATGTATGTATGTGAGTTTTCAACTAATTGTTCAGAATCGTGTTTAATATTGTAACAATCTTCAAACTTTGCAAATGATTCTATGCTGTCAGTATTATTGAAAGTAAAAAGTAATATATATATATTTATAAGCCATACTCGAATTTAAAAAATTCATCAAAATTCTATCTATCCGTCAGTCCGTGTATCGTCCATTACTTAATGTTGAATCTTTGTTAGTAAGTAGAAAATTGTAAGGTTTACTCCATACAGTTTGGCAAATGTCTTTAAACTGCTTCCATTGTAAATCAGAACTAACATGCTCTTCATACATATGCTTTAAATTAACATCGTCTAATTTAAATATTATAATCAAGTTAACATTGTCACGTAGCAATTGTTTCGGAATTTTAGAATACGTTTGAGATAAATAGAAACAATCAATTTGTTTATGCCGACCTATACAGAAATAATTGCGGATATTTACTTGATTTTCACATGCAACATCATCAAATATAAATACAGAATTTGTCAAAGCTTCACTCGTAGGAAAGATATCCTTAGTATCATTAATTTCGTAGAAATTAACCTGTGGTACTGTTTTCAGCACTTCGGTCAAAAAACGGTATTTAGGTTAAAATGAAGTTTTAGAGTAAAGGTAGAGATTTCTAAATTTAAGGCCATTTTCTTGCAGCAGTAAACTAATCATAACATTTGTTTTACCACAGTTCGATGGACCACATATTATACAGCGAATGGTATTCGGCAATAAAATGCTATGTCTGATGTGGGAAGCAGATTAATCTTATATTATTAATATTTAGAGATATGGGTTGCTTGATCAACTTCATCTTACCGATTAATTCAAATGCTATTTAACATTCACATATATACATAATATGCAAAATATTTGGGTGAATTCAAATATAAATTTAATTCAAGTCTGCCTGTGCAAGAAATTATTCTTATCACAGATTAATATATTATCTTTTAAATTTATTTTTTTAAGGTAACATAAAAAACAGGTTTATAGGTTAAAAGTATTTTATTTAAGAATGATAAAACATGTTATATGCCAAATATAAACTTATATCTATGTTTAAACTATAACCATATTTATACAATTCAATTACAATATAGTATTAGTATGACCCCAGGGTAGAGTATTTATTTGATTCGTTTGAACTTGCACTTTATCATCAATTCTTTTCAATATCACTTTATTAACTTGCTGTGAATACAAAACATGTCTAATTGATTTGATCATATTCATTTTACGCTTAAGTTCAATATTCTTAAATAACATCATCATCAGCCTTTAACAGTCCACTGCTGGACTAGGCCTCTCCTTTGAAAGGAGGAATTGGCCTACTATACCACGCTGGCCAAACGGGTTGGTATAGGTTTTGTATCAAGTTTTCCTTCTCTTACAGTGCTGTTCTCTGCATAATATGCTCCCTCTGTCGGTTCTTACGACACCCACGGGATGATATGTGGTGGTGACAATTCGTATTCTTAATCCGTCACACTTTTTTATAATTAGATGGGCTCAAATTTTTTGTGATTGGTTTTGATACTCTTTTAGCTTTTTTAATTTGTGTTTTAAGTGATTCAATACAGTACTGTTTCGCTCTCAATCCCACGAATTTTGTGATCACATCACCTCCTGATTCATCTTTAAACAAACCAGGTACCTACCTTAGCGTTCATCAGGGGAATATTATAAGGATTATTGACATCAGAATTACTAGTATCGAAAACTTGTATATTATATATATGTCGGAGAAGGATTACATTCATCGACATCGCCATTATTGGTTACGGACTTAGTGGGCGTCATTGGGGTAAAATGCGGGAACAAAACACAATCAGCTAAGTTTGACAATATTTTAACTAGGGTTGAACACTATTTATCAGTTTACAATCTTGCTAAATACTAATAAAACTATCAGACAAGACCGAGCAGCGGGTTCAGGGCAACTATCTTAATTTACTTTCTCTATACTCAATAATCCAACTCGATCTGCCGATTGCTCTCAAAAGACAATGTCACCAGAAGCTGTCAGTTCTCCTTTTAAATTAGATGGCGCCTGGACCCCGCTCGAGACACGCGTCCTGCTCTGATTGGTCATTATCTGAACTATTACATTCACAACTTTTTAAATTACTAAGATAAATAAGGTTTTAAGCTATAGAAATATTTCACAGATCAAATAAGGTTAAATTATAATTTTAAAAGTATCAAAATGTAAACAGCATAACATTGTTTATTATTATTCATAAAATCAACAATCGTAGCTTCCTCCGACACGGCCGTCCTGACATATCACACGTCCTCGTGTGAAGTTGAAGGCCGCGCATCATTGCTCCGACACGGCCGTCCTGATATATCACACGTCCTCGTGTGAAGTTGAAGGCCGTGCATCATTGCTCCGACACGGCCGTCCTGATATATCACACGTCCTCGTGTGAAGTTGAAGGCCGTGCATCATTGCTCCGACACGGCCGTCCTGATATATCACACGTCTTCGTGTGAAGTTGAAGGCCGCGCATCATAGGTATCTGCAGAAAAGAAAGATAATGGTGTAGTTCGGCCAATCCTGACCAAGAAGATCGTGTACATTTTATCTTCTGCGAAACAACTTCGTTAAGGATATAATCTGAATTCTAATTTACTCCAAACTACGTACTAAATTAAGACTATACAACAAACAAACAACAGCCTCCTCGCTGTTTATCAAATGGCCTCCACGCTTCTTTGATAATCTAAATGGCCTCCTCGCCCCTACTTGTCTAAATGGCCTCCTCGCCCCTACTTGTCTAAATGGCCTCCTCGCCCCTACTTGTCTAAATGGCCTCCTCGCCTCTACTTGTCTAAATGGCCTCCTTGCCTCTTATCTAGATGCCCTCCTCGCCACTCACTAGTTGACATGGCCTACTCGCCTCGCACTAGTCAACATGGCCTACTCACCTCTTACTAGTCTACTCTACAGTCTACACTCTTACTGATTACATCCTTAAATGGCCACCTCGCCATCTCTTTCTGACAGTTTCATTTTCAATGGCCTCTACCGCAATCAAAACAAAATGGGAACTGCTCACTAAATTGCGTAATTATTCCGGTGACAGGTTTCATAGCACACGTGTCCACTCGTTTCACGGCGGGTGCGGGGGCCCGCTGTGCACTGCTGCTCCCTACTGCCAATGTTTTGTTGAGCACCGTGATGCCACGTGACCCTCAACACCTCACTTGTAGCAAGTCACAGGAACCCGCGTAGCAACGGCTGTGTTGGGGCGTTCAGGGGTCAGAGTTGTTTGCTGCTTGTCACTCGATCGACTGAAACATTCAAAAGATTTATAGCCAAGCTTTCCACAAGCAAAACAATTTGTTGAAATAGAAACTAGGACGTTTACTATCTTGCGCAGTGCTTGCTACGGTCTTTCTTATTTCTTGGTAACTCTGCTTGCGATAAGAAAAAGGCATTAGAAAAATATAATATAATAATATAATATTCTACCACATTCACAAAACACCATCTAGTCCCAAACTAAGCAGAAGCTTGTACTATGGGTACTAGATAATGGATTAACATACATATATACTTCTTTTTTGTAAACACATACATATTATACATAGAAACACCCAGACCAAGACAAACATCCATGTTCATGCACACAAATGTTTGACTTGAGCGGGAATCGAACCCGCGACCTTCGGCGCAGCTGTCGCATACACTCCCGCGGCGTCAACCGGTCGTCAAAGTCGCGTTGTAACCTTGGCTCGATTTGTCCCAAATGCGCAAGTATTAAGGATACTACCATTTTTTCCTTGTCTAATTTGTTTCACTGTCACATCAGTAAAGTATATACATATATATATACAGACGGCTTGCTTATGCAGCAATACATTCACCTTCTTGCGGTTTACCAGTAAGTAACTTCAATATCGTTGCTGCACATAATTCTAACGTGTCGAAAGGAGAAAAAAACATTGAGAAAACCACGTTGCGGTGGAGCTTTTCATGGCCTTACTAAGTATGAGAATCAATTTACTTCCCTGCAAACCTCGATCCGATAAGCAAATGTCAGCCGTCGCCAGCCAAGCCCGAGCTTCAGTATCTGCATCTTCCGGTTGAAATTTAGGCAGCCTGATGCTCTTATCTTCGGTGTTCGGTGGGTTTGTTAGCGCCTCCACGAGAAGCCTCATACTGGTTTGTTGCGCTTCGAATAACGCTCGCCAATCATCATTTGCCATTGCCTGTTCGCCGCTCACGTTTTGTGCCTGCACCATGGCCACTTCTGATGTCGGAGAAGGATTACTTTCATCGACATCGTCATTAGTGGTTGCAGACTTAGTGGGCGTGATTTGGGTAAAATGCGGGCACAAAACACAATCAGCTAAGTTTGAGAATATTTTCATTAGGGTTGAACAATATTTATCAGTTTACAATCTTGCTAAATACTAATAAAACTATCAGACAAGACCGAGCAGCGGGTTCAGGGCAACTATCTTAATTTACTTTCTCTATACTCAATAATCCAACTCGATCTGCCGATTGCTCTCAAAAGACAATGTCACCAGAAGCTGTCAGTTCTCCTTTTAAATTAGATGGCGCCTGGACCCCGCTCGAGACACGCGTCCTGCTCTGATTGGTCATTATCTGAACTAGTACATTCACAACTTTTTAAATTACCAAGATAAATAAGGTTTTAAGCTATAGAAATATTTCACAAATCAAATAAGGTTAAATTATAATTTTAAAAGTATCAAAATGTAAACAGCATAACATTGTTAATTATAATTCATAAAATCAACAATCATAGCTTCCTCCAACATATATATATATATACACATGTCTTTGTAAAAATCTTGTGTTTGTATTAAGTACATTAAACTATCAGTGTCGGTGTAGCATAGTTTGACATAACTACCATGTTTATTCTTAATAAAATTATAACGGAAGTTGTACAGATGTTGTTTTGAGAATTCCAGCACTGTAAATCCCACGTTTATCGGTCTATCTAAGATAAGCTTCTCATGATTCAGTTGAACAGCAATAAAATTTTCATTGATAATAGAAATACTCTTTAAATTGGGTTTCGTAATCAATTTTTCTGCTCCTACTGACTTATTTATTTTATTCCATTCATTATTCCATTTAGTTACTAATTTAACATTTACCTGTTTGCGTTTGTTTTCGATTGTTTTACCAAATATGGAATTATTCAAAAGCTTAAACAAATCTTTTTCAAATGATGTTGCAGCTGCTTGACGTAATTTAGTTTTTAAGTCTATATATTTCTTTAAAAAGCTTTCTTGTCTAAATTGAAGTATTCTATGAATTTATTTTTAATACAAGACCATTTTTAAGACATTTCTTCATGTGAACATAGTTTATTATGCAATTATATTTTTCATACAAATTAGCGATTAATTTAGGTGTCTTGCGTCCAATACATCGATATATAATACTACCAGATATCGTGTCCGCGCCAAAAAACCGTCTCGGCAAATAACGCCTCGCTTGACAGCGCGATCGTATATTGTGTTTAGTTGGTTTGAAACACAGCCAACGTCAATACGTTTCACAATGCCGCAGTGCCTGATAAAAAGTTGCAAAAATAATGCCCGAAAATGCAATTTAACTTACTTTCAGTAAGTAAATAAAAAATAAGTTATATTTTAAGCTTAGAATTAACAAATTATATCATATTTTGAACAAAATTATTTTTTTAATCGCCATAAAAAAAAATAGACGCACTTCAAAAAATCTTGACAAGCCACAGATAACAGTGATAACACATACACAAACCAGAACAGTAGATGCATGAAGTCGATATTTTTTGTAATATTTTTTTAATAATTTGTTACCAGAACATTAAAATTGTTTGTTTAAAATTGGTTAAGGCTATTTGATTTGATTTACTTGTATTTTTTTCAACCACTTACGACACCATCTAGTCCCAAACTAAGCATAAGCTGGTACTGTGAATACTAGACATTCGATAGACATAGGTATATAGCTACTTCTTTTTTTAAATATCTGCATATTATGCATAGAGACACCCAGACCAAGACAAACATTCATGTTCAAGCACACAAATATTTTCGACTGTACTTTTTTGGGTTTGTTATCTCAGAACTTTCGACTGGTTGAACGGATTTTCATTATTATATTTTTAATTTGAAAGCTTAGTGCTTTCCGTTTGGTATCATTTTAATTTTGTCCAATTTGAAGGTGGTTAAGTTTTTGTTAAAAATAATTATGTTTATATAATTTACTATAATGTGTGTTGTGTTTACCTATTAAAGGTGTGCATTCAGCACCTACGTAATTGTAATAGGCGTAATGTGCTTATTAAATGTTAAATGTCTGTTGGTAACCTAAATAAATAAATATATATATTTTTTTTTTTAAAGACACCTCCCGCACTAGGAATAAATCCTGTGTCGCGGGGGACTTTACAAACATACAACTAACGGACACAATGAACACCCAGACTCGAAAGAACAATTTATGAATTACACAAAGTGTTGTCTCGTGTGGGAATCGAACCCACAGCACTCGCGCAGTGTCAAGCGGCGAGGCGGCCGCTTAAACCACTACGCCAACCGTGCAGTCATTGTACCATGAAGATTGAAGATGATTATAAAGATATGGAATAAAGGTGTATTTTAATTTGTCACATCCTGCGATATCTAGATTGGTGAGCCGTCGACAATTAATAACACTTGAAAACTTGGCGTACTTATATTTTTGTGTACAGTGCATAAAAAGTTAATAAACATTATACACAAAAAGTAAGGCTAATCTATAACTGATATTATATAACGATGCCGCGGGGACCAGATAGTTTAATTATAAGTAATGAAACATAGATGGCCGAAACTTACAAGTAAAGAACTAGTAAACTTTTAAGTTCATTCATATTATAAATTATTTTAGTGTTCTGCGCGATTCCATATATGTCATAGTCCATACCATGTAGTAAAATTCAAATTTGAAATTCGAAAAATTAAGAAAATAAACAAAAATGACGTTTTTTGTCACGACTGGTCGTAAGTATTAGATAACATTTTTATGATTTGTGACTTTATTACTCTGTCTCATGGTTGTAATTTGGTTGAACTTAAAACTGTTTTAAAACATTTGTCTCTGTTTGGTAGGAATCAAATGACGCGGACAGATTTTAGCTAAGATTTTGTACGTGACCCGTCATCTTGTCCAAGTAGTATTATATATCGATGGTCCAATAGGTATACATTTTTCTGAGGGCTAAGGGCAAATCATGTAAATGATCCGGGTACATCATATCAACTTCTAAAATATAACCGTGACTAGCATCGTCGGAAATATCAAATACATTAAAGTTGACAATATCCTCATGTGCCATAAATTTAAAATCTGATATAGGTAACTTCCTTGTCATAGTATAACCGTAAAGATTATTACAGTCAAGATATATCAAATATGTTGAAGGTTTGGAATCTTCGAAATTAGTTAAGAATATGATATAAATTTATTCCTTTACAATTATCCAATAATTATTTAAATGATTAACAATATTATTAAATTAAGTCTTAAAATAATTAAAAAACTAATTAATGTATACAAGGGAAAATTCAAAAAATTAAAAATTAAAATTTAGAAAGCGTCATGAAACTCATCCGCATGGCAGTCAATTGGAAGCGTGCCCAGAAGACTGGCAGCATTGCCTCGTTGGATGGCTATACTTATTTTTTGAGCCAAATACGTGCCAGCCCTCTGGTCACGCGAGGCGTCTATAAGTCTCTTTCCGAGATCTCTAAAAAGTGATCGCGCACTTGGACCCCATGGCCCCAATGTTTCGACCCCAAACGGCTCAAATACATAATCTCCTATTAGATTTACATATTTGCGCCGTTTGAGTGTCTCCGCTGTAGCAGCAGCAGCGCCCGCACAACCTGCTGTGCTGGGAAGATGAGATGGCGCAAGGGTATCGACACATGTTGCGTCCCATACCAAAAGTCTACCCAGCTTCCACGGCAGTAACGACATCCCGTCTGGTCTTTTGCCATCGTCGCGTGCCAAGCCTTGAGGTTCAAGTTGGGCTGGAACGCCAGCGGTGGCAAGAGCACGGCTCAGTATGTCATTGAGGTTGGCGTGTCGAGAAATACGACCCGCGCTCCTGCTGCATGACAGGCCATGGTGACCAAGGCTATCGACAGCCTCTCCACAGTAACACCTAAACGGAGGCAAGTAGCGAAGCAGAAGGTCGTATCGTCCAACATGGTACCTATATGAGACGATGGCAGTGCCTGAAGCCAGAGGCCCGATTCCCATTCTCCCACAGCCAGCAGGCGAGCACGCTCCGCAGCGTTGGACGATGTATTGTGAAGGTTTTCTCGTACCACGCTGCAAAGCGGCCCATCCCATTGCCTCTGGGAGGATAAGTTTCGGGGTAACTCAGTTCCTGGACAAGCATTTCTCCAAGCGTTCAAGGCATCGGTCTTACACGGCACTTCAGAATCAACCAGTGTGGGAGCTAAAATTTTCCTAGTCAATTCTGCAGTGCTGTGGACCGATGACAAGAACGCTGGCAGACTTACGTCGGTAATTTTGCGAACGCCGAGGCCGCCCAAGCGCACAGGTAAGGACGCCTGTAGCCACACCCGGTCGTTCAGGGCCACATTTAAAATTTTACTCAATTTCACTCTGTATAATTTTGTCAATTTGAATGTGTGGAGTTGGATTTTTCCAAAAAGGTGAACACCGTAATGCGTGCGTTAATTTAGGGACAAAAAGACAATATCGAATAATAGTGAAAGCCAAATGTATATTAATTTTGAGTAGCCTGTCAGAAATTTCATTAAAATTTTGAATTTTTTCCTGTATAAAATAATCAAAACCGTCGTCTAAAATTGAGGACCCCAGGAGGCGAAGAGAACTTTTTTCAACTTGAGTGATATTGGGAGCCAAATATTGAAATTTTGAAAGAATAGATGATTTATCTAGATTGTCATTAATAAAAATTTCGCATTTGTTTGTATTCAGTTCTAAGCCTATGGATAAAAATTTTGATTTCAGAAGTGCTAGATCTTGATACACAGACTCTACGTCACCGCCCAGGGTTCCATCATCTAGGTATCAGATGTTTAATTTAGAATTTAGTTGGGTTATAACTGAATGGATGGCCAAACTAAAAATTAGTGGTCCAAGAGGGTCACCTTGTTGACGACCGACGGCAGATTCTAAAAGATGTTCTTTTAATTAGTTAAGTAAATATTATTAGCTTCGGTGTAGCGGTGACTGCACTGTGCTAGCCCTCCACGTATACCTTTTTCAATCATTTCATAAATATCTAAATCATTAATTAGTTCTAATTGGACACCTGTGTAGAAAAGCATAGCGTCCCAACTAAGACTAGGTGAAGTGACATAGTATGCGGGATCAAGACTGTAATTCTTTAAGCAGATTTTTCTAATTTTTTCGAATATATTGCACAGTAAAAGTACGTCACTTTTTAAATATAAATCTGTGTATGCACCAATAGAACCAATATTAAACATTTCCAAACAGTTTGAGCATGTTTATACTCATCATCAGTAATATTTTTCATTTTTTTGCTATTATAAAAACAATCTTTTGGTGGCAGGTCGGTTTCATTATATTTCTGCCATGAATTGACATATTCAAATGGATATATACCTTTTGTTCTTATTAAATTGAATTGATTCTTATCAGGATAATGGGACGACAAATGTGTAAAGTCTTCGTATGATAAACTTTTACTCAATGTATCAATGCTTGAACTAAGAAACTGAAAAGAATCTATAAATTTAATTTGTACAGGCATTCTCTTATTATCTGTTTTAATATTTGATTCTCTTTTGTTTTAGGAATGATTTTATTTCACCATCGTATTTAGATAATTCTGTTATTAATAAGTGCGCATCATAACCAGATAAGTTATGAAACACAACAGGAATGAATGAACATACTTTAAAAGATAAATTACAATGTGAATGAGCTGCGCCTCTATATTCCGCTGTAATATGATCATGGTCACACACTTTATCATCGAATAATAAATGTTAACAAATGTGACGTATAGTTGAATTACGGTAATCATCGATTTGTTCTTTGGTCATTGGTTACATGGGCATTTTTGAAATTAATAACTTATGAATGAACTGTCCTTAATTATTTTTTTACAAATACTTCAACACAATCTGGTCCTCTGTACGTTACAAACTTATTCAAACTTTTGTCATGACAACAACATATATAGTAAGCAAAACACGATGGTTGGTGGCATCTGTTTCTTATTGTATTTTTTGTCAGTATTCGGTTCAGTAAAATCAGTTAATAAACATTCAAAATCTGCATATATGACAAAGTTAATTCTTTGTTGTCTCTCATAATGACTGAATTTTAAGAAACTATTTTTTTCTGGCATTAAAGTTATAATTTTAGAACAATTATGTGAAGCGTATTTGATTTTACCAGTATAAAACTGTAGGCACATCTAAATTTATCTAAATCTATCTAAAGACACAGATAAATTTCACCTTTATGATTTGAGACTTGTCGTCTAACTAGACGCAAAAGATCTTTTATCAAGCAGTAGTGAGCCTTGTTATTTTTTTTTCGAAATATAGCAAGTTAATGTGTTTCATTTTCTTACAACTGGAGACATATAAAGGACCAGTAACATTATAATGCTTGTCTAATCCATAAATATTGACACTTATTTCACGATTTTTTTTCAAATATCGCAATATCTCTACATGATGCGGGTGGAAATGACATCCCCTGTATATTAAATATTGACGTTAAATTTGGGTACGACTTTGGTCTGCAAACGTTATTTTTAGCTGGATATAATGCTGCAGCTATGCTCCACAAAAAACAATAATTATCTTTATTCTGTATGTTCAGACAACTCTTGGTATTCTTAATTTTAGCTGGCAGCTCCATGTAAGAGCCGCCTCGCATGGGTGAGTACTTATTTATATTCATTTCTAGGTAACTTACAGTCACAAATGTTCATCCAGATTGACAGTGCTCAAACTCAGATAATTTCATGTTAAAAATCTCTTTTACATGTGAATATAATTCATATTTTGATATACGGTCTGATATTTAGTGTTAAATGACTTCAGTTGCTGTTCACCTGATACAGGTAACATGAAGTGAGCGAACAACTCGAAGTTCACTTTGATAGAGGCATGTTTTAATAACGTTAATTCAATGATTTTAAAAATATCATCTAGCTTCCCATCTAAGAACGCCTCTATAACTTAAGGTAC
Organism: Euclidia mi; assembly: GCA_944739405.2. Lineage (NCBI taxonomy): Eukaryota > Metazoa > Arthropoda > Insecta > Lepidoptera > Erebidae > Euclidia > Euclidia mi. The sequence goes on from OX123195.2 coordinate 51,248,242, forward strand.
TCGCATTTTTTGGATGAGCATAAGTGATTAGTCATAATTCGGTTTTTGAATGCCATGGCAACAATATCAATATTTTCAAACTCTGATTTTAGCCGTGTGGTTGATAGCCGTGTGGTTGACGGCAGAGAATACAAGTGTCACCACCCCCTATCTTCCCGTGGGTGTCGTAAGAGGCGACTAAGGGATAACACGATGCAAATACCATCTTTGCGTAGAGACGGAAAACTCGACATCAAACCCTATACGACTGCCTCGTTGGTCTCGCGGCATAAATGTGCGCGTGGGATCGGGAGGTCCCGGGTTCGATTCCTGGGTCGGGCAGTGTTATTGGGTTTTTCTGTCACGAAATTCTCAGTAGCAGCACGGAGTCTGGAAATGTGCCCGGTACTGCAATAGGCTCGCCCCTTATTACGTGGGAATAAAGTATATCTGGCGAAAAGTGAGTGTAGAAATACACCTCTGCCTACCTCATCGGGGTTATAGGCGTGAGACTATGTATGTGTATGTATAATTTTTTATCAAATAAAGATATTAGACAATTTGATTTGTGAATATTAGTTCTCAAATGATATCGGTATTCATGTTCAAGGATCTCAATTTTACATTTATCACAAGTAATATAATTACTTGAATTAGAAATAGTAGGTGAGTCGACTGAAAATAAAAACAAACAAATATTGTTAAATATTTATTTTGTAAGATTTAATAAGGAAATACAATTTTAAATATTACAAAAGCTATGTCCTATCCAACGATATAATATGTCTTATGGCTATTTGAGTATGGTCCCAGGAGCCATATATTTTTGTCCATTATATATTATTATTCGATTATATAATTATGACATAATAAATAAAATTGTTTAACATAGTAGATATGTAAGTGAATATGCAAATTATTTTTACTGGTATGAACTTATGAATGTAGGCGGATAGTCTTTAAATTCTTTTCGGACACTTTTTATGTACGAATTTAACTGCTTCCAGGACTCTGACTCGGTTTCACATTTAGTTTTTACAGTCATGATTGAGTACCGCCATCTATTTACCGGTGGCATTCACTCGATATCATTACAGTTATATATTTCCAATTCCACGTAATAACTGCCTGGTTTGTGTTCAGCCATTTGTCTCGAAAAGCCGTTGGCTAGCCTACGGGTGACGTATGAGTAGATTGGTTGACATTTTTAACCGGTTGCCTCCAACTCTTCGTCGCCAGAATCGCTGCCAAACAAATCGCTGACTGTTGGTCTGCATTGGGGCTTCTGTTTTTTGCTGTGGCGATGCCTGGGACTCAGTGGACGCAGGTGACTTGCGCTTCTTTTTCTCAACTTTAGTTTTCACCACGGTCTCCGGCGCTGACTCATCGGCTGAAGGGAAAAGCTGATCAGCCATTTGCTTGGACCTGAAAAATAAGGACAACTGTATGAGTAACTAGTAAAAGTATCAATAGACGAATACTTGAAGTATAGCTTTGTTACGCACCAATAACAATAATATAACTACTAAATAACAATAATTATTATAATTATGAAATCAAGAATCATTGAATAGTTAGGTAATAATTTAAATAATTGAGTAGCTTAATGATTGAATGTAAGTACTGATGTATGTATATATGTGATAGTAATATGATGAATAATTGGAAAATAGAATCAATGAATAGGGGAATGATTGAAAAGTAAGATGAAGGTATTGAATTAACGTATAAGTTTTTATACTACATAGAAATAAAAGCATCAATTAAATTCACTTACATTTTGTAGATAGAAGATCTGGTAAACTTGTACTTAAGGTTGTAGTTGATGATGATGATGCCAGCTCTCGGATCAGTGTTTTGTGGTGAATCTTCAAGAGGCACCCTCTTAAATAGCGATGAATCCACGTCATAATATCCCGAATATGGAATAGGGCACGTGTTGGTAAAATGCTGTGTCAGATCATTGCAACCAAATTGGATTTACTATTAAACGATATTAGAACGGCTACTCCTGTTACATATCACTTCCATTAAGTTCGATACTCACCGTAGCAATCTGGGTGTAACAGTTCAGATGCGAAAATTATACCTTAATATGTTCGGTCGGAGTCTAAAGCTATAGGTAATGTTTGAAATTGTAATACTCTAATGTAACAATAAATCAATTTTATAATTGAATCCTACTTCCTACGAAAATTTGTGAGTGTGTGGTATATAATATGTGTGAATGTTTGTTCCTTCTTAATGCTTAAATGGCTAAGCCGATTTAAATTAATTTGGCACGAAAATAGATTTAACCTTGGAATAACACATAGGCAACTTTTTATCCCCATATTCCCACAGGACGGTAACCCGTGAGGCATGGAGCTACTAGCACCTATAAATTCATTGTAAATGTAATTTATGGATTTATAACGTTAAATTGTTAAATGTACGTTAAACTGGCGCACTATAAGTACAGATACTCGTACCTACATAGCAACGACTTCAGTCGCTGCTCACAGTGAGTATTTCATATTTTAACCAACTGCTATAAAGAAAGGAAAGTTATGTGTGGTATTTATTAGTGTAATTATATAATTTATGTTCTTCTTATTTTAAGCCTTTTACGTATTTTTTTCAAATATTTGTTAGGTTATACGACAAATTATTTTATTTACAAGTTATGTTAAAATATGTATAAATAGAATACAGTTAATTTATAATTGAGTGATAATACACATTAAGTTCAATGCTTGCCAACATAGCACTTGCTTAATAAATAAAGAAAATACATTATTATTATTGACTACATCGTTGGTCTCGCTGCATAAATATGCGCGTGGGATCGGGGTGGGATGGGATCCCGGGTTCGATTCCCGGGGCGGGCAAAGTAATTGGGTTTTTCTATTAGGAAATTCTCAGTAGCGGCACGGAGTCTGGTAATGTACCCAGTACGGCAATAGGCTCGCCCCCCGTTATGTGGGACTAAATAAAATCTGGCGAAAGTTGTTGTAGCAATACACCTCTGCCTTCCTTTCATAGAAATATAGGCGTTAGACTATGTATGTATTATTATTATTATTTACCCTCCATAGACGTAACTGTATGACACTATACCGTACGTACCTACCTAACCCTTAAATTACGAGAAGCGTGTTATTATGTTACTTACCCGACTGCGGAAGAAGGGTTATGTTTTATTATTAATAAATTATAATTATAAAAGCAGGGGAAACCATATGCATTTAGTAGTAGATATGCGAAATTTATAATGGTTTGATAAACAATGCGACATCAGCGATTCTTAAATCGCTGATGTCGCCACAGAACAATTAAAGGGGGTTAGAACGGAAATAGTTACTGATTTGTATTAGAACGCGTGTCGCCGATTGTCTCCCACTCTCTATCTCCACTACAAGCAATACACTAATACGTACGCGCATTACGCACACAAATCAACTGCACTTACTTTGATCGCGAGTTTGCCATTGGTTGTCACACTAGCGCAAACACTTCGCTTGACATGGAACTATCGCGCTTGACGATCACTCACACACTCTCATTAATGTTACGGTGTCCAAAAGGTCGATTATTTATATCGATAAAATACTGTTGTTTTGTTACTTTAAGTTTTGCAATTGTTTGATTTTTAATCGACATTGTTCACAACTTGGTAGGTACAACACTATCGGACCCACCACCATAGATTTAGCAGTGAACGAAATACATTGCGCAATTCGCCTCCGTAGTACTAGATGGTACCCACGTATTGCCAGCAATGTATATTTTTTTATTTGCTTGCGATAGTATCGTTTTGTCTACAAATTACATAATACTATTGTAATAATTACAAATATCATTTTTATTTTAAGGTTTTTGGACTTACCGGTGAAAAGAAATCCCTTCTCGAGCCACAGTACATAACTGGCTTCTTTTTCGACACGTTATTATAGCGCAAGACGGCATAATTCTTTTATTTTCGCGGAGCTTCGTACGCTGTCGCAATATGAGCACGATTGTTGACAGCGTCAATCAAATTTTTCGGCATATGAGCGTTTGCTCACAAGTACGGCGAGCCTGCCACGCCCACAAGGCCGTTCTAACCTCTCTTAACTGTTCTGTGGATGTCGCAATATTATGATTGATGATATACTACTAACATGCTATGACTTGTTATTCAATGAATTGTATGAGGAAAATCCAATGAACAATCGCTCAGTAATATACATATATTAAATTCATACATATTATAAATAACTAGCCTTTTCCCGAGGTTTCACCCGCGTCCTGAGGGAACTATTTCGCGTACCCGAAAAACCCAAATATCTTACGGACCCCTATTTTTTCTAATATAAAATATAGCCTATGTTACTTGCAGATAATGTAGCTTTCTAATGGTGAAAGAATTTATAAAATCGGTTTAGTAGTTTTTGAGTTTATCCATTACAAACAAAAATACAAATTATTATTATATTGTAGATAAACAATGAAGTGTTCGGTGACATGATATCACGCGGTTTTAATTTCATGCACCATTTATGGTGGAAATATCAATATGAGTTAAAAACGTTCTATTTTAAATCCTATTACATACAAACTAATGAAATAATTCTAATTTAAGTAGAGAAATTATATTTTAAAATCTAGTCGATTATTTGCCTTGAGAGTGGTAACCCAGCACAGCACAATGTCGGTAAGTAATAAGAATTAATTATATATTCAATATTTATACTATTAACTATTCAGTATTAATATATTACTTATTCTAATCTGAATATTCATTCTTTTTACGCAACTTCCTTCCTACTACCACGAAAATTGCGCTTGCTCAATCTCTGCTTCTGCCTATAATTGACTATGCTGACGTGAGCTATCTTGACCCCACTGAAGAGCAGCTGGATAAACTTGAGCGTCTCCAAAATTTTTGCATACGATTTATATTTGGACTGCGCAAATATGATCACGTCTCTGATTTTCGCAACAAACTCAAGTGGCTGCCAATTCGTCTTCGCAGGAATACTCACATTCTTACATTGTTATATAATGTTCTATTTAATCCCAGTACTCCTTTTTATCTCAAAGAACGATTTAAGTCCCTTCATGACTCACATATAAAGTCCTTGAGGTCGTCTGAGGATCTGACTCTGGAGATGCCGAAGCATTCAACTAATTACTACGACAAATCTTTCACTGTCCAAGCTGTGCGCTTATGGAATGCTTCACCACTAAAGATACGAAGAGCAAACACTATGAATACATTCAAAGGTATGTTAAAAAACCATTATTTAAATCCATAAGATTTTAGAGACATGAATTTACTTCACTAGTTATTATAACAGTATCTGTATTGTCTAGTATGTATAAGGATATTTATTGCATGTGCATACATTATTTATGTATCGTATATATGTAGGTATATTTATTTGGTTTTGTATGTATATATGTATTGTGTTTTAAAATTGAATTCTTCATTTAATATAATACTACACCATCACCATAAAATTGCTTACAACATTCCTGTCCATGCAAAGGTTGCCTGGAAGAGCTCGCCCTTGGTGATAAGGTCGCCGTTTGTACATAAATCGTAGTTTTAAGTCACTTTAATAATGTACCTGCTATATTTTGGTGTGCAATAAAGTATATATCTATCAATCTATTCATCATTTATTTGAATAACTTATTTTAAATCTATTGTTATGTTGCTCTGTGACACTATATCTCATATACACATAATTTTAAAAGAATTGTGTTGGAACCCTTTAAGATCCAAATGTTGGTTAATAATGTAAATAATTACGCTACATTTTATTACGTTTCTGATTTTTCAGGACACTGAAGACCTCTTCAATTTCATTCTGCAGAATCAACCGGCTGTTGAAAAACCTGCGCAGAAAACCCTGGGCCTTGCTCGTAAGAGAGCAAATATGGATAAAAAAATTACACAATTTGTAAAGAAACCGGTCACCCGAGCAAGAAAAATCATCAAAATAGGAAACGACGCGGACAGTTTCCCAAAATCAGAACAACTGTTATGTGATTGTGATGCTGAAGTATGTGCTCAGCATGTTGTTAATACTACATTATTTGATGATATTTATACGAGTACAAGAGAATTAATAACTAAAATATATGATGATACTGAATCAAGGCCATAATTGTTATTTACACATTATTCACTATATTGTAATATACCATAATTGTTACTGTTCTGTTTTATATTAATACCTATTACAATAACCTATTAAATAAACTAGTTAATATTATTTGTCGTTTTATTTGAATGCACAGGTATAACACAAACACATAACACAGGTACCTGAATAAGGTAACATCATGACATCCGAGCGCATTCCATTCCAGATAGCTCACCGTGTCGAATGGACTAAACATTTTATCACCTATATTATGAATTGAACTGAATTGAATGAACATACTATTTAAGTGAAAATTTGAATGAATATAAATGAGGATATAATACTTATGGAATAAAATTAACGAGCATATCTTTTGAAAAATTAGACTAAAATGACTGAAAGAATGGTTTAATTGAGAACTTTTGATGTTTGAATACTAGAATAACTGAATTATTGAAGGGATGATTGAAATATGTATATATAAAATCCTTGGTAAGAATAACCAGTTAGTATTTTACATGGCTTGCGTTACTGACTGACTGACAGACAAGCTACAGCCGAATCTACTCGGCGCAAGAAGCTAAAATTTAGCATGTATGTTCCTTGGGGACCGTAGGGGGCACTAAGACGGGATTTGCCGAAATTCCCACGGGATCGGGCAGCAACAGTTAAGTAAGAATTATGTGCAGGTGTAGCTGTGGGCATCCTCTAGTATTAGAATAATAAATGACTGAATGATTGAATATTTCTGAATGCAATGAATGATAGGGTAAATTAAGTGTTTCTGGGTCTCCTCTGATGATTGAAATATTAGAATAAATAAATGACTGATTGATGAATTGAAATAAAACTACAGTTTACGGATTTTATCGCGTTGTATTGGTTTCACTAAGTTATTACATTTGAAACTAAAGATCTAGAAACTATATTTTTAATTTATTACTAGCCGACGTTTCGAATTCTTTACAGAATTCATGTTCACGGCAGACTGAGGTGATATTTGTCTTTTTCTTGAATGTATAAGTTATCTCAAAGTACCCGAACATTTTTCCAACTACTGGTGTTACTATTTACGCAGAATGAGCTCACAGTGTCCTTAGGTCTTCTGGTGACTTTGTCCTTCTTGGGTTTCATTAGCCTTATGACAGGGTCCCAAGCTGGAGGAACATTCCAACCATCTTCCCTATTGAAATTAGGGTGTTTTTTAATTTCAATAGCCTCTCGTATCATCCTTGGAAGAAAACGATGTTTTTTTGCGAGTATCTGTGGTTCATCAAATCGCAGGTAGTGGTTGGGTCCTTGTTCCACATGTTCACACACAGCAGACTTTGTTGAGCGTTTATGTTTTATGTCAGCTATATGTTCTTTGAGTCGAATGCCTATGCTTCTCTTGGTTTGTCCAATGTATGAGAGCCCACATTCACAGTCAATTTTGTAGACACCGGCCTCTTGCAAGGGTAACTGACACTTGTCAGATGGTAATAATTGACTGATCTTCGTTGGCGGCTTGTAGTAAGTTTTGATAGAAGCTCGCTTCAAGATGTAGCCAATTTTGTCGGTCACGCCCTTGATGTATGGGAGGACAGCAGGTTGTCTTTCTACTGTGGCTGGTTTTTCTTTCTTCTGGGATCTGTGACAGTGGCGCGGCGGTCGGAGCTTGTTGTCTTGCAGGACTTGCCTGACATGTTGAAGCTCAGCATCCAGGTGTTTCTTGTCACAGATCCCGCGGGCTCTCTGAAACAGAGACATTCCTACAGTAGCTAACTGTTTAGGATGGTGGTGAGATTCACCGTTTAAGTACCTATTTGTATGGGTCTTTTTCCTATACACAGTATGGCTTAAGGAGTTGTTTTTATTCCTGATGACAAGTACATCTAAGAAAGCTAAAGACTTGTTTGCCTCTAATTTCATTGTGAATTGTATTTGTGTTGAGTGGAATTAGAGGCAAACAAGTCTTTAGCTTTCTTAGATGTACTTGTCATCAGGAATAAAAACAACTCCTTAAGCCATACTGTGTATAGGAAAAAGACCCATACAAATAGGTACTTAAACGGTGAATCTCACCACCATCCTAAACAGTTAGCTACTGTAGGAATGTCTCTGTTTCAGAGAAACACATAGCTGACATAAAACATAAACGCTCAACAAAGTCTGCTGTGTGTGAACATGTGGAACAAGGACCCAACCACTACCTGCGATTTGATGAACCACAGATACTCGCAAAAGAACATCGTTTTCTTCCAAGGATGATACGAGAGGCTATTGAAATTAAAAAATACCCTAATTTCAATAGGGAAGATGGTTGGAATGTTCTTCCAGCTTGGGACCCTGTCATAAGGCTAATGAAACCCAAGAAGGACAAAGTCACCAGAAGACCTAAGGACACTGTGAGCTCATTCTGCGTAAATAGTAACACCAGTAGTTGGAAAAATGTTCGGGTACTTTGAGATAACTTATACATTCAAGAAAAAGACAAATATCACCTCAGTCTGCCGTGAACATGAATTCTGTAAAGAATTCGAAACGTCGGCTAGTAATAAATTAAAAATATAGTTTCTAGATCTTTAGTTTCAAATGTAATAACTTAGTGAAACCAATACAACGCGATAAAATCCGTAAACTGTAGTTTAATTTCAATGTGTAACCTTCGCGTAAACCCAAGAAGATACTATGATTGATGAATGATTGAATATTAGAGCAAATAGTACCTTTTTTTGAAAACAACGAATGATAGGGTAAATTGGGTGTTTCTGGATCTCCGCTGATCCAGAAACCCCAATTTACACCTACTTACAGCGTAGGTAGGTACGGCCCAGTACAGTAATGCATTTCTCGCGCCATATTGTTCTGCACACAGCTATGGATAGGTAGCTATATCGGCCATGCGCACGCGCGCACCCTATACTTTGCGGCTAATAAAATGTGTTTATTTTTTTAAGCTTCAAAAATTATTTCATTTCCCAGGTATTATTTTCGCGATGTATGACTTGGCATAATGTGAAAAACGAGTAGACTTCGGCTTGGTGATGGGTCTTGAGACACCCTGTATGTATGTATACAGTATACCTATAAATAAAATTAAAGTGTCTGTCTGTGATTTCAAAATACCTAAGTAAGTTTTTGGAAGTGCATATGCCTAGTTAGTTAAATCACGCTAAAGTACCTTCTTAACCTTTACCGAATTTTAACTGTGTATGGTCGGAACGCCCGTTATACCTAGAAGCGTCGGGTTCAGTACGCATTTAGTACAGAGTGTGTACCGAAACGCCTTGAGTTTTGGCAGTGTTACGACACTGTACCTCTATTTAGTTTGTGTACTCCTCTATTTCTTCCAAATATATGTAAAATCTTGATCAATAAGCTGCTGCCCTCCAAAGTTCAAACAATGTCGAGCTAACTTTCAAAAATCTCGGCTAATTTCGTCTCGCTCCTGGTCTACAGGTCGCGGCGGCGAGCGCGTGTGCCCGTGGCGTGTCTTTCGCGTCGTCGCGCGAATTGTCGCGTCGCCGGTCCCCGTGGCCAAGCCGTACACGTGCGCTACATTACGCGCTTCAAAAAACCGAACTCGCGTAAACGGGCATATTTCGGAATGTTCGCTCGAAATGGTAGTGACATCGTGTCAGTGTCAACACCTGACGGCTCAAGCTTATACGAGCTTAGAAGCGCGTCAACGCTCGTACGAGTTGCGCGTGTGCCAAAAAGGCGCGCCTATACACGCCTACATGCGCTTCCAAAAACGAGTTTATACGCGCGTATAAAACTGTAATCTGAAACCGCCTTAACGGCGGCAGTTTATGATCACGTGGTCGCGCGTCCGAGGGTAATGCCCTCCAGCTGATTGATAGTAGCGGATACACTGCGTAAAGGGAACTTTAAAGGCGTTTACAAGGCGTTTGGAAGAAAGTTTACATTTACCATTCAAAACAAAATTTTGGAATAATTAGAAAAAAAATGTCGTGAATTTGGGCCTCAATATGTCCTGAACCCAGTAATTTCCCAGGTATGGTGCCGAAATATAAAATGTTCGTAATGATTAGTAAAATATGGGGTTTCAGTTTTCGTTAAGGATCTTTTTACACCCTGTATATCGTCTCCGATGGGTTCGAATGGACATTACTAATTTTGTTATGTCCGTGGGGACTTTCCCGATTTTGTTATAAAACGTTTTGTTTATGCGTAGACATATATTGGATTAGGCCAGATTTGTTTGTATCTTTCAACGCGAACTGGTAAAACTCTCTTGCTTTAAAAATTAGCAGCATAGGGGCCACTCATTTACCAGTTTGGAAGCTTATCTTTCAAACGATTGACTTTGAGAAACAATGGTTTTACGAACATCAATGTTATTTTTAAAGATCCATCTACATATCACCCCGCAAGTATATAACTGATAGTTAACACGCGGGAGGCGATTATTATCTCATAAGTTCGATGAGCATTCGCCGTGCGTTGCTTCTTTTAGAATCTGTACCAACGACTCGTGAAGAAGAAGAAGCGCACGGTGTACGAGCATCTTTGTGACAGCTGTAAAACTCGTCTTAAATTGCTAAAATACTTCAGCAAAGAGCTTAAATTGTTTTATCATAATTTCGCTAATGTTGTTTTTTTAATCGATAAATAATCGGATTTAAGGTAAGTAAGTATTATTTTATTCATAATACTTTATTGTTTATGGTTCCAAATTCAAATGTTTGTTTTTTTAGACTGGCACAACTGTTTTACATTTTGGCGCGGAGTTTAAGTTGCATCTGTTATTTATATTAAATATAGTGCTGTTTTTAGTTATAACATATCTAGTGTGTATTGCAAATTTCATAATGGACAAAAACATTGAACAAAGAGTTTGTCTTAAATTTTAAATCGCCAATGGAATTTCTTGTTCGGATTCAATGAAAATGTTACAAAGGGTTACGGTAAATCGGTTTTATCATAAACTCGTGCTTGTGAGTGGTACAAAGCGTTCAAAAGCGTTCGAGATGTGAAGGAAGATTTACCTGGCTCGGGTAGGCCATCAACGTCTGCAACTGAAGTTAACATCGCAAACAGTGACTGAAAATCCTCATTCAAATTTGAGAGAGGTAGCCACCGAACTTTCTGTATCTCACGATTCGATCCGTACCATTTTAACTAATCATTTGGGTATGAAACATATTGCCGCTCGGCTAGTCCCAAAAGACCTGAATTTTCTCTAAAAACTCAATCGCACGAGAGTCGCTGAGGACATACGCAGAGCGAGTAAATACCAACACAACATTCATGAAACGCATTGTTATTAGACAAGACGTGTGTGTTTGACATGCAAACTAGTCATCAAGCTTCGGAGTGGCGCCTTCTAATTGAACCGAAACCGAAATAACTACGCCAAACTCGTTCAAAAGTAAAGTCATGTTGAGTGATTTCTTTGACTATCGCGGTGTGGTGCACTTGGAATTCTTGTCGGAAGGTCAAACGGTAAATAAGGAATATTATTTGAGCATTATGTGGCGTCTTCTTCTTCTTTCTCTTAGCGTTATCCCAGTTTCAGTCTGGGGTCCGCTTTCTAGTCTAACCGGATTTGGCTGAATATTAGCTTTTCCACGGAGCGACTGCCTGTCTGACTTCCGCAACCCGAAGGGATAGCGATATTCCATGGTTTAGACTAGTGTCAGTTTATTTAGAAGGTACTGACGCCCTGTAACGACTGTCAAAGATCTTCATGACAACCGGGACCGACGGCTTAACGTGCTCTCCGAGGCACGGGACAAGCGATAATTAACAATTCAATACGCAGATAACTCCGAAAAGTCATTGGTGCGCGCCGTGGATTCGAACCTGATACCCTCTGCATGGCAGTCTGTTGGTATATCCACTCGGCTATCGCCGCCTATGTGTATATGTGGCGTCTAAGAGAGCAAATTCGACAAAAAGAAAATTCTTGGAAAACCTAAGAATTATCTTTCGACAAATCTGCACCACGATAATGCGCCTTTGCACAAGGCCATCATTGTGAACTTGGCCAAACACTCACTGCTAAACTCAAATAACAACTTCGTGGCACCCTTTTTGAATCGGTAGAAGACATAAAGGAGAATTTGCGGCGAGAACTGAACTTAATTCCGGAAACAGCGTTTAAAAATGTTTTGATGATTGCGTTGGCTCGTTTCTGAAGGAGCATACTTTGAAGGTGATAAAGTTAATTTAGATGAATAACAAACAGTTTGTGTACTGTTGATCTTTTCCCGGTACTTTCTTGACGGATTCGTATATATTTAGTTAATTTGGTATGTTATACACCTTTAAGTACAGTCGCTCCTATGACTGCAATAGCCATATTTCTTTGCGAAGACCCACAAACATTTTAGGCATGTGAGCACAACGTTACTGTAATTATTTGTGATTAAAAGTGTTCCTTTACAGAAATTACAAAGTTATAGGACGATATCAAAAAGTGATTGAACCCTATAAAACAAATCGTAATAATCGTTAAAAGTGCATAAAACAACATAGTAGTTTCATCAAAACACTAATAGTGAGTTATTTTAAACAAAATAGTGACAATAAATCAAGTATTGCCATCATAATTTGCAAGTATGAAACAAAACTTTTTAACTTAAAACAGTATCAGTAATTAAAATAAGTACCTGACAAAATTATAATATAATATTCGTAATCACAAGAACTGAACTTTGGACTTAATAATTACTTCATGATGCTTTGCCTCTCGTCTTAAATAGGAATTACAATTTCATTCTAAGTTCTAAGTGATCGGTAGTCGAGTGGCATAACGTCGCGGGAATGAACGCGTGCGCTCACACTGGCGCAGGATCAAACCCTAGTGAACTCACAGAAGCTCTTTTTGAGATATAATAATAATAATAATAACCTAGCAACAAGTCAACAAGACGACATACAAATTTTCTCGAATATTTATATCTGTATAATTTAACATAGTTTTGGATTCAGATATATATTTTATTACTACAAGAAGGACTTTTTTACCGCATAAACATTTAATTATATCAAGAAACCATTAAATTAATTATGAAAAGTAAATACAAAAACATTATTCAAGATGACGTCTTATGTCAATGACAAATCCCCTACGAGAATGTAAATAAACAAAGATAAACATACAAATACAACGAGAAAATGATAGCATAATGAGATGTTGACAAGAGCTAGGGCAGCTGCTGCACGAATAACACCCCCGGACTCGTCGCTCAGCTCCGCCTCGCAGCCGCCGGCACCTACAACAGAGTTGTCGGCAATTGCAGAGGCGTCGAGCTCGTCGAGCGACGAGTACTTCTCGCCACCGACGTCGCCACCACCTGTACGTCGGCGAGGGAGAGGCCGGCCACCGACACGCTTGGGACCCCGAGACCCACCGGTCTCGAACAGGGCCCCCGCTACCGGTGGTGATGTGCACCGCATGAGATGGACGAGTTCGATGAATGAAAACGTCATGCGGGCATATTTTGTGGCCACAGAGGGAGGAACTAACCTCAGTGCGTACCGTGTTCGAATGCTGCCTTTGTTTCAGGCGCTTGAGCCAGCTGTCAACGTGTCAACACAACGGCTATCGGATCAAGTGCGGGCCATCCAACGGTGTCGCCTGTTGGATGATTCCGTACTTGAGAGACTTCGCTCTGACGTGCAGAGAAGTCTCCCCATCACTTTTGCAACGCAGCCTGGCACAGTGGTTGCCCAACAGCAACTGGTAAATCCAGTTGATGAAGAGGTAGATGACGAGACTTCTCATGTAAGTACCCAGTGCAACGATCAGTTAAGGAGTGCTTTGGAATGTGCTATTGCGGAATACCGATCCATGGACCCAAATATTCGGCCTCGTTTGCCTCGTTTGCCCATGCATAAAAGAAACGTAGCGCTGGTGAGTGCCCTAGACACATTACTGTCAACTCACTTTGATATTAGTGAAAATCTCAGCGATACACATTCAATCCTGTATTGTGCGGCGGTTGCGGCGTGTCGAGTAGCAGGGGTTAAATTGCCTGTAAATAATACCGCTACTCGACAGACCGCTACTGTGCCAGCTTGGCAACGCAGGATTGAGTGTCGTATTGCTGAGACTAGGGCACTCATTGGCAAGCTCTCCTCTTTCAAGATGGGCAATACCCGACCAAGAGTGATGCGCTTTGTAACTCGAGCCTTTGCGGGAACTGGTATCAGTTCCCAAGATTATTTATCTCGGGTTACAGAGCGCATCGACACCCTAAAACAAAAGCTTTATGCATGGGCAAACCGTATTAGGCGATACAAAAAAAGAGTGGATCGGTATTGCCTGAATCGCACATTCCAGAGAGACGAGAGGTGGGTGTACAGAAGATGGGAGCGACCCGAGTCCACGGCCGGTGACGTTGATGGGGGTCGACCGGATGATGATGCTACTAATACATTCTGGCGCAGCATCTGGTCGACGCCTGTCAACCACACGGAGAGTGACTGGATTGAGACTGTTGAGCGAGTATGCGAACAAATACCAACAATGGAGCCAATATCAATTACAAACGATGATATAGCCAGTGCAGTCCGTTCGTTACCGAACTGGAAATCAGCGGGACCGGACGGGCTGCACAATTTTTGGCTCAAATGGCTCCGTAGTTCGCATACTTGCTTAGCATCTCAATTCCAGTCATCACTGGAATCGGGGTCGCTACCAGATTTTTTAACATCCGGTGTCACTCACCTACTCCATAAGTCTGGTAGTGCCACGGACCCCAAAAATTACAGGCCGATAACCTGTTTGCCAACAATATATAAACTCCTTACATCCATTTTGAGAACGAAATTAACAAAACATATATTTGATAATTCTATTTTATCTGTTTCTCAAAATGGATGTAGGAGTGGGGCCCGTGGTACTAAAGAACTCCTTCTGATAGACATGGCCATTAGCCAACAGGTGCGCCGTAACCGAAAGAATCTATCGACATGCTGGATAGATTACAAGAAGGCTTACGACTCCGTGCCACATACATGGCTTTTGAGGGTGCTGGAGTTGTATAAAGTAGATGCAACTCTATGCACCTTTTTAAGGTCATGTATGGGGCAGTGGAGGACCGTATTGCGCTATCCAGGATGTCGATCGAGTTTGGGTTGCGGTGCTCCAATAAGGATTGAGCGAGGTATTTTCCAGGGCGATAGTCTGAGTCCTTTGTGGTTTTGTCTGGCCCTGAACCCTCTAAGTACCTTGTTAGAGGCTTCAGGGCTAGGCTATCGGTGGAGGAGAGGAGGTCATGTTACATCTCACCTCCTTTTCATGGATGACCTTAAATTATTTGCCCCCAACAAATTCCAACTGACAGAATTACTTAAGGTAACCGAAACCTTTAGTAATTCTATCAGGATGGAATTTGGTGTGGATAAATGTGCGGTCATGCATGTAAAGAGAGGCAGGATTATGGAATCTGCAGGGATTCAACTCTCAGATTCCATACAACTTAGATCCCTCTCCCCAACTGAGACCTACAAATACCTGGGTATGTCGCAGTCTTTGAATATTTCAGAGACTGACATGAAACAGACGTTGCAGGCTCGGTTCTTTGGCCGCCTGAGAAAAGTACTTAACAGTCTTTTATCAGGTGGCAACAAGGTGCGAGCCTGCAACGGGTGGGCCATGCCAGTCCTAATGTATTCCTTTGGCATACTCAGGTGGACCCAGACTGAACTAGATGCCCTGGATAGAAAAGTCCGTTCAATGCTGACTTCATATCGAATGCATCATCCACGCTCATCGGTAATGAGGCTGTACATCCCGCGGAAATGTGGGGGTCGAGGCTTTTTATGTGCTAAGACCCTCCACAACCGCGAGGTGTGCAACCTCAGAGATTATTTTCTGCAGATGAGCGTGGATGTGCATCGCGATGTAGTCATAATTGATACCGGACTTACCCCGCTCGCTCTGGCTAAAGAGAACTGGCACAAACCTGCAGTACTTAGTACGGAGGACCGACGGGAAGTATGGAGGGGCAAGGAGCTGCATGGACGATTCTACCGGGCCTTACATGGGCCCGATGTAAATTTTACAGCTTCTATATCCTGGCTGCGATTCGGCGATCTCTTTGGAGAAACCGAAGGTTTTGTCTTTGCAATTATGGACGAAGTTGTCATGACGAACAACTACCGGAAATATATTCTGAGGGATGGGACAATTGACATATGTCGGGCATGTCACCAACCCGGGGAATCTCTCAGGCATATAGTGTCCGGTTGTTCGAGTCTTGCCAACGGTCAGTATTTGCACAGACACAACCAAGTGGCCAGGATAATCCATCAGCAACTAGCCCTTAAATATAATCTCGTTGGTTCAGAGGTACCGTACTACAGATATGTGCCCGACCCAGTTCTCGAGAATGGTCGTGCATTGTTGTACTGGGATCGGTCTATCATTACAGACAGGACTATTGTAGCCAATAAGCCTGATATTGTAGTGATAGACCGAGCAGAGCGACTCGCAATGATAATCGATATCACCATACCGCATGACGGCAATCTCGTGAAGGCAGAAAAAGAGAAGGAGATTAAATATTTGGACCTAGCTCACGAGATTGTTGACATGTGGGATGTGGATTCGGCGATCATTGTGCCGATAGTCGTGTCGGTAAATGGGCTAATCGCCAAGAGCCTCGATCAACACCTAAAGAGGCTCGCACTAGGCAGCTGGATCAAGTCTTTGATTCAGAAGGCAGTTCTTCTCGACACGGCACGCATCGTGAGGAAGTTCCTGTCTCTGAGGCCCTAACCACCGGTGGCTTGGTCCCTGTACCCGACACCGGTGGGTCTCCGTGGTCCCTTTTATATTTTTAAACGTTTTTTTATTTTTTAAATGTAGTTTATTAATATAAAATGAACTATGAGAAATAAGATAAATAAAGAGAATAATAATAATATATAAATATAATATAATAATAACAATATAGAAATAGCTATAAGAACCATTCTCACTAAACATAATAACAATATAGAAATAGCTACAAGAACCATTCTCACTAAACATAATTGTCTACACCCAAAATCTGCTATTGAAAGGATGACGATCAAAAGACATCAAGGAGGACGAGGGCTTATTAATTTACAAGCATTATGGCACACACAGATATTAAAACTCAAAACTTTATTTCACAGTAAAGCCAGTAATAGCCAAATCCATAGGGCGATTGTTAACAATGACTTCAACCTCACACCATTAAACGTAGCCGAAGTAACTGAAGTAGATAATATTGAAAGTAACCTAGAAGATTTAAAAATAGCAGTGGAAAAAGAAAGTGCTACATGGGCGACACCCTCACGACCTTGAACAACCACACATAGACAAAACAGCATCGAATAAATGGCTCACTATTGGCGATCTTTTCCCAGAAACGGAAGGTTTTATGATAGCAATCCAGGACCAAATTATCAACACAAAAAATTATAGGAGATATATTATTAAAGACCCTACATTAACAGACGACAAGTGCCGAAAATGCCATAGTCAATCAGAAACAATACAGCATATTACTAGCGCTTGCCCTAACCTTACGCAAACAGACTACACTCATAGACATAATCAAATTGCTAACATTATACACCAAAAACTAGCTATAAAACATCAACTTATTCCGGACACACACACACCATACTATCAATATAGCCCTAAACCAGTTCTAGAAAACAGCACACATAAAATGTATTATGACCGTGCAATTTTAACAGATAGAACCATTCATTACAATCGACCCGATATAACCCTACAAGACAAAACAAATAAAATTACTTATCTGATTGATATAGCCGTACCAAATACCCACAATATCCAAAAAACTATTTCTGAGAAAGTACATAAATATACAGACCTTAAGGAGGAACTTTTAAGAATCTGGAAACAGGAAAAAGTTTACATTATACCTATAGTTTTGTCGGCCACTGGCGTTATCCCGAATCACATACATAATAGCCTGAAACTTATTGATCTGAAAGCCAATACCTACATACAACTCCAAAAAGCTGCAATATTAAACACCTGTAGACTCGTCAGGAAATTTTTACAGATAGACGAACAAGATATTAACACCGCACAGACATAATACACTCTAAAACCGTGCCATTTACTTGACGGTAGTCCGTAAATGCCACGTAAATTTTACCAGCTCATGCTGAGAAAATTAAATAAACAAATACATAATAATAATAAATACCTAGCAACACGTCAACAAGACGACATACATTTTTTCCTTGAATATTTATATTTGTTTTATATCAAAGTTTGGGATTCATATATATATATATATATATATTTACTACAAACAGGACTTCTATACATGATAAACATATTACTAAATCAAGAAACCATTTAATTAATTAAGAAAAGTATCTACAAAACATTCAAGATGACAACTAACGTCAATGACATATCAACGAAGAAAATTGTAAATAAACACAATAATATAAATACAACGAGGAAATGAGATGTTGACGAGAGCTAGAGCTGCTGCTGCACGTAATACACCCCCGGACTCGTCGCTCAGCTCCGCCTCGCAGCCGCCGGCACCTACAACAGAGTTGTCGGCAATCACAGAGGCGTCGAGCTCGTCGAGCGACGAGTATTTCTCCCCGCCGACGTCGCCTACACCCGTACGCCGCTGTGGGAGAGGCCGGCCACCGCTACGCTAGGGACCCCGAGACCCACCGGTTTCGAACAGGGCCCCCGCTGCCGGTGGTAATGTGCACCGCATGAAATGGACTAAATCCATGAACGAAAACGTCATGTGGGCATATTTTGTGGCTACAGAGGGAGGTACCAACCTTACGGCGTATCGTGACCGCATGCTGCCTCTGTTTCAGAGCTTGGAACCGGCTGTCAACGTTTCGGCACAGCGACTATCGGATCAAGTGCGGGCTATCCAGCGATGCCGCCTGCTGGATAACGACGCACTTGAGAGGCTACGCTCTGGCTTACAACGTAGCCCTCCTATCACTTCTTCTACGTGTAGCGATACACAAGTTTCAAATATTGTCACAACGCAAAGGACTGTTGAAGAGGTGCATAGTAGGGATACACAAGTAAGTACCCAGTACATAGATGAATTAAGGAGTACTTTGGAAAGTAGTGCTTTCCAAAGTACTCCTACTCTACTCCTACTACTACTTCGGGAGTATCGTTTTGTGAATAGAGCAGATAGGCCCCGCTTACCACGTTTGCCCACGCACAAGAAAAATATAGCGCTGGTGTGTGCCCTGGATTCACTATTGTCCACGTATTTAGACAATAGTGAAGATCTTAGCGATACCCACTCGATTCTGTACTGTGCGGCTGTTACAGCGTGTCGAGTGGCAGGTATTAAAATACCAAATGGTAGTAATTCTGCTCCTCGAACCAATGCTGTACTGGCCTGGCAGTGCAGGATTGAGCGTCGTATCGCTGAGACCAGGGCGCTCATCGGAAAGCTAATTTGCTTCAGGTCGGGCAATACAAGACCGAGAGTGATGCGTTTTGTGACTCGGGCCTTCTCTGGCACGGGCCTTAGTCGCCAAGAATACGAGTCACGAGTCACAGAACGCATTGACTACCTGAAGTTTGTGCGTGGGCAAACCGTATAAGACGGTACAAAAAGCGGGTGGACCGATACGCCCAGAATAGGGCATTCCAAAAAGATGAAAGGTGGGTATATAGAAGTTGGGAGCGAACCAATTCAGGTGTGGATGATGGGCGTCTGCCAGATGTCGAGGCAACGAACGCTTTCTGGCGCAGCATTTGGTCGATGCCCATTAGCCACACTGAAGATGATTGGTTTGGGGATGTTAAGCGAGCATGTGAGGTAATACCCCAAATGCAGCGCGTAGCCATAGAAACAACAGATGTAGCTTGTGCAGTCCGTTCGTTATCTAACTGGAAATCAGCGGGACCGGACGGATTGCACAACTTCTGGTTGAAGTGGCTACGTAGTGCCCATGCTCGGTTGGCATCCCAATTCCAGGCATCTTTGGAATCGGGCTCGATCCCAACTTTTATGACAACTGGTCTCACTCACCTGCTCTTTAAGTCAGGTTGTACCACGGACCCCAAAAATTATAGACCAATTACGTGTCTACCGACTGTATATAAACTTCTTACATCCATTTTGAGGACTAAGATGTTATCACATATTAGAAATAATAACATCATGTCAGTGGCTCAAAATGGATGTAAGAATGGGGCCCGAGGTACAAAAGAGCTACTCCTCTTTGACATGGCCATTAGCCAGCAGGTGCGCCGCAACCGAAAGGATCTGGCGACATGCTGGATAGATTACAAGAAGGCCTTCGACTCCGTGCCACATACATGGCTCTTGAGGGTGCTGGAGTTATATAAAGTCAATATAACTCTATGCGCCTTCTTGAAGGCATGTATGGGACAGTGGAGTACGGTCCTACGCTATCCAGGATGTCGGCAGATTCGCGATTGCGGTGCTCCTCTAAAGATCAAACGGGGTATATTCCAGGGTGACAGTTTGAGTCCCTTGTGGTTTTGTCTAGCTCTGAATCCTCTCAGCACTTTGCTAGAGGGGTCTGGTTTAGACTATCGGCTGCAGCGTAGGGGTCAAGTTATCTCCCACCTCTTTTATATGGATGACCTGAAGTTATTTGCCCCCTCCACTTTCCAATTGACAGCGTTTCTAAAAGTAACTGAAACTTTTAGTAATTCTATCAAGATGGAAGTTGGTGTGGATAAATGTGCGGTCATGCATGTAAAACGAGGTGGGATTGTGGAATCTGAAGGTATAGAGCTTTCAGATTCCACACAACTTAGATCTCTATCTGCGGCCGAGACTTACAAGTATCTGAGTATGTCGCAGGCCTTAGGTATTGCTGAGACTGCCATGAAACAATCATTGCGGGAGTGCTTCTTGGGCCGCCTGAAGAAAATACTGAAAAGTTTTTTATCAGGCGGCAACAGGGTGCGTGCCTATAATGGTTGGGCCATGCCAGTCTTAGCATACTCCTTCGGCATACTCAGATGGACTCAATCAGAACTGGAAGCCCTGGACAGAAAGGTCCGTTGTCTATTGACTGAATATCGTGTGATGTTGGAACCTTAGGGTCTAATAATAGAAACAACTGTTTACGGTATCGTGTCGTTTATTAGACTAACTCATAATGAATTAAAATATAATACTAATAAAATAATGCTTACATAGCTAAGTGCGGGTACAGTCGCATACATACTTTCTAACATTATAATTATTACACACTTCACCTCACGGGGGCGAAGAAAAAAAAATGTAACATTGAAACATTTTTTTTTAACATAACATTAGACTATCAGCTGATATAATAATAAAAAAAAACTTACTTAAACTCCTATATGACTAATAAACAATTTTAAACGCCAATTTAATATATAAAACAAAAAGATACTTATACAATACAAAACAGAAATAATATGTGTCAAATATTATTCATAAAAAGGTTTGGTCCTATTTTTATGAACTATTTCTTCCTTATTCGAATTATTCTTAATTCTAACGTTACATCCTAAGTATTTTACAACTATATACGGTCCTTTATAAAGGGGATCTAGTTTTCGACCTGTTTCTATCTTAATTAATATTAAATCTCCTACATTATATTTAACAGGATTCATCGACATGTCATACTTAGATTTTCGCTTATGTTTATTAGTTATTAAGGTATGTTTAGCTTCAGTTTGAGCTAACTGTAGTCTATATTTGAATTGCAATGGATAACTATCGACATTATATAATGGTTCTACTTGATCAGCTAAATTAGAAGGTATATTACATACTTTACCAAATACTAATTCGTGTGGCGTGTAATTTGTTTCCGAATGAACAGTATTATTAAAACCGAAACACCAGAAAGATAACCAATGACTCCAAGTTTCCGGGTGATTGCTACATTGAATTCTTAGGAAGGAACCTAACACTTTATGGGTGTTTTCTAACGCGCCTATTGACTCGTGGTGGTAAGCAGTCGATGATATTTTTTTTATATTCAAGATCTTACAAACCTGTTCCATTGTCGACGAAATAAACTCCGTCCCTCGATCTGTGGCTATTACCTTAGGAATGCCAAATATTAGAATAAAATTACGTACGAATGCATCAGCAATGGACGTAGTTTCTTTATATACTAAAGGAATTGCTTGTACGAATTTTGACAATTCGCATTGTATAGATAAAATATAAGAATTATTATCTATGTCCTTATCTAAGGGTCCAACTACATCTAGGTATACTTTTTCAAAGGCCGAAGATGCCGTAGTGGTAATCTCCATCGGCTCTTTAATATAACGACTATGTTTCATTTTCTGACACATTTACATGGGCATTTACGTACAAATTCTTGTACATCTTTTTCAATACTAGGCCAAAAATATCTTTTCTTAATAGTGTTTATCATTCTGCGCATACCAGCATGTCCGCTAGATGGCAGCAAATGAAAATCATTCATAATAAGAGTTTTTTCCTTATCATCCATTATTCTTTTAACACCTCGCAATATACATAAACGGGGACCGGTCCAATTATTCAATGACTTAATTTCATTACAAATGTTTTTAATAAATTCTATATTTTGTTCATCTTTAACGATACAAACTTCTTCAACGCCTATCTTTCTACAAAATAAACTTAATTTCTGCACAAATTCGACTCGCGAGAAGTGCGCCTTGAAATTAAGATTAATGTATAAATGTCTCATACTTGATCTAAAAGCAAAACACTCCATTTCGGTAGTAATCATATTTTTCGCTCTCAGTTTATCTAATATTTTCCCATCCATAAACATCATCTCAACTGTATAACGCGGTTTTCTTAATATATCCACGACTCTTGATCACGACGTTGATCAGGCCAATTGTCTTTAGATTTATTAAGATCCACGTTCCCTTTTAAAACTTCTCTTTCATTCATTTCATCCATCCTCTTCTTGTGTGCTCTAGTCATCACATTCATTACTTGTTTATGCATCTGCTTTAACTCATCTGAGGTCATACTAACTCTCGATAAAGCATGTGCTACTGCATTCTCTTTGCCCTTAATGTAAACAATTTTGTTTTTATATTCCTCTAAAGCAAGTTTAAATTTAAGTAGTCTATTAGAAGGATCTTTAATACCAAAAAGATACACTAAAGGCTTGTGGTCTGTCATTCATGTAAAATTTCTGCCGTAAATATAAGGCCTAAAGTACTTCACAGCCCAAACAATAGCCAAAAGTTCCTTTTGGATCGTTGGGTAGTTTCTTTCGGCTTTATTTAATGGCCTACTAGCATAGGCTACGGATCTCAAATCTCTGTTACATAAGACTGCACCGATAGCGACACCTGATGCACCTGTTTGTACTACGAATTCATTGTTTGTTGAAAAATCAGGATATTGCAATATTGGCGGTGATATCAAAGACTTTTTAAAATATCGAACGCTTTTTGACATTAATTTTGTCCATATAAATGGTTCGTTTTTCCTGGATAATATTATTAAAGGCATAGTAATATCAGCAAAAGATTTTATACATTTACGATAATAATTGCAGAACGCTACGAGTACAAACCGCTTGGCATCGTCTGAATTTTTAGGTATAGGATAATTTTGAAGAATTTTGATCTTATTTGGGTCAGGAGAAACGCCTTTGTCAGAAACAACGTGCCCTAAATACAAAAGTTCCTTTTTCAAAAATTCACATTTATGGGGATTTAATTTTAAATTTACTTTTCTAAGTCTTTCCATCACGCTTATTAAATTTTGATTATGCGAGCTTAAATTACGTTCAAATATTATAAGATCATCTAAATAAATGAAACATTTCTCTAATGCAAGGCCTGACATAGCAACAGACATCATTCGACTGAACGAACTGGGACTAACCTTAAGACCCTTAGGTAATCTTTTCATTTGGTACTGTCCTGAGCTAGTTGTAAATGCCGTATACTTACGACTCTCAGGAGTCAAGGTCACTTGGAAGTAACCTTGGTGAAGGTCAAGGTGACTAAAATAAATTGCTCCAGAAAGCGAGTCTAAGATCTCATTTATGTTCGGTAACGGGAATGTATCATCTGTAACAAGATCGTTTAATTTCCTGTAATCAACTACTAGCCTCCATTTATTATTTTGACCTTCAACACTTTTCTTTGGAACTAACAGTATTGGACTGGACCATTCACTATTAAATTCCTCTATGATGTCATTTGCTTTCAAATTTTTTATTTGGTTTTCGATTTCAGGCTTTAAGGCTTGTGGTAAACGGTATGGTTTTACATATACTGGAGAAATATTTGGTTTAACAGCAATGGATTGTTGATAAATATTTGTGGTCGTTAACTTATCACCTTCTATATGAAACACATCTGCATACTTTGCACAAATGGCCTCAATGCTTTTCTGTTCTTCATTGTGCAAATGAGATAAATTTAGGTCGTGCAGTAACTTTTGAACTCTATCAACATTAATATTGATTTTATTAAATATACATATATTATAGTTATCTAAAGATTGTAATTCTGGTGTAAAAGAAGCTAACTCTACGTCTTGTTCAGTAACATTTAATATCTTAATAGGAATCCTATTATTTTTTACTCTAGTGATTTCATTAGCTAAAAATACATCTTTGCTTAACTCTTTTCTACAAACAACAACTTCACCACGTATACATTCATTCACATAAATAAAGTGTATTGATTCTGATTGAGCAGGAATAAGTAAGACTTCTTTATTTTTATCAACATCGTTAATCAATTACAAGGAATAAGTAAAGTTGTCTATATATAAAGTAACCAAATATGTGTGCAAATTAATGTTGGCTTCATATTTTTACAGAAAATCTAACCCTAAAATACCATCAGCCTTTAACGGTAACGACTCAAAAACTGAAAATTTATAGTTAAACTGTACATTGTTACTGGTTTTTAAAGTTAAATTTACCAATCCTTTAGCTGTGGTCTGCCCACCAATGCCATGTATTAACGTATTATCTCTGTGTACTGGCGTGTTAAAAGGAATTGCTTCACTTTTTATGACAGACAGTGAGGCACCAGTATCAATAAGCAAATAATACTTTATGTTATTTATGTACAACGCCACGCCACGTACTTTGTGTTTTCATTGCATGATAAGATGGTGTTCTTAAGATCGAAAAAACTGAATCGGATTATTATTTGATTGTTCACTACTTTGAGGCTCCTCTGCATTGTACTCAACTGCATATAAATTTCGATTTTGAGAGTTATTTCTACTTGGTGTGAAAATCCTACCTCTGCTACTATAAGAAGGTCTACGATTGGCATGATTTACTCTCAAGTTATTATTAAAATGATTTCCTCTATAGTTATTATAACTAGCGCGCCCCGTTCCACGCTGATATCCGTAATTAATATTACGCTGACCACGAAACAGGTTTGAGTTTTGGCCATAATTGTGACTACCACGGTGACCGCGATTAACACTAAAGTGCCTATTGTTATAGAAAGTACGTCCTTGCTTTGATACATGCATGAGGTTACCTTATGGTGGAGCTGGCCTGTCCTCGTCTTTGGCAGCCTGTATTGCTTCTTTCAAACTGCTATAATTTCGCGACGTGATGATTGTAGATACTCGCCAGCTGCGCAGTCCGTCTGAAAATGTTTTTATCGCAGATTTTTCATTTATGGGCTTAAGTACAGAATAAGCACTCGAGTTCCCATCAGCTTGCGAAATCGTCATGTCAGTAAACAACTGCTCTATTTCCTTACCATATTCTTCAATGCTCTTTTGACCTTGTCTCATAGACTGTAACCGGAACTGAATAGCCGTATACGACTTTTTTGTTATTAAATTATTACGTATATCTCTAATTAAGTCGTCAACCTTCTCACCTTTGTTAGAAATACGTAATTTTGCGTTTTCTGAAAGTCTATTCTTTAAGACGAAAACTATCAGTAAGGACTTACCTTCGTCGTCGAGCATATCCGCGTACATTTCTATAGAGTCAATCATTCTCTTAGTGGTGTTCTCAGTATCATCCATTACTGAAATTAAATTACATGCCACTTTTAAATCAAACTCCATTTTGTTAGTTTTAATTGAGATTGGGAAAACACATAATTTTTTTATCTCGTCATACAATAGTTGACACCTCTTAAAAATGTCTTTGCTTAATTGAGCTACTTCTGTATCGCTACTCCTCTCTAAAACTAATAATAATGATTGGCATTTCTCAAAAATAACATTTGTTTCGTTCAATTTAGTTTCAATAGTACGACATTTATACCTAGTTTGACCTCTTTTTACTAAATATTTTCGTATTTCACATAACAAATCATAACATTCTTTTAAACTTTCTATCATTATGTATCTATAATTTTAAAATATTGTACCTATAATAATTCATAACTACGTAAAACTTAATTCTATTTCGTAAAATACAGACATGAAATGTAACGCGTAAGCAGTTTTTGCCGCACGGTATCATGTTTGCGGCGTATCCGTGCGCCGTTTAGTCAATTATAATTATTAGCGTAATGAAATTTGATCACTGTCTTTACACATTTTACTTAAAATTGTCATTAGAAAACCAAATTAACTGCTGAAATATATTCTAAATTGTTTAAATACCACTCACACTTTCAAATATTGTCATAGTTTATTAAAAATGACAGCACTTTATCATACTAAATGCACGTAATATTCTAAAACACTCACTTATTTAGGTACGCCGTATTGCTTACGTGGTGGTCTCCTCGACGCTGCGGCCCCTGGCCCGTAATGATGGCCTGATGCGGGCTACAGTTTGCATACCCAATTCTTCTTGAATTAGGCGTCAATGGCACTCCTTGTACAGCTTACATCCAAAAAATATAACAACAACCAAAACCAGGGCCAAAACAATATACGTTACAATGCTCATGCTTCTTAAGTGGTTGCCAAAATTTTCCAATTGAGCCGAATTGTCGCCAGCGGCATTTTGGTTCAGGAACACCTCTTCCTTTTCTACTTTCGACTGGCACATCTTTAATTTGTTTCAATCATCTGTACCTAAAAGCTGAAACAGAAAGAAGAGGTTCCTTGGCAGAGCCCTAGCAGGGTCGCCATGTGATGTTGGAACCTTAGGGTCTAATAAGAGAAACAACTGTTTACGGTATCGTGTCGTTTATTAGACTAACTCATAATGAATTAAAATATAATACTAATAAAATAATGCTTACATAGCTAAGTGCGGGTACAGTCGCATACATACTTTCTAACATTATAATTATTACACACTTCTGAAGAATTACTAAAAGTAACTGAAACTTTTAGTAATTCTATCAAGATGGAAGTTGGTGTGGATAAATGTGCGGTCATGCATGTAAAACGAGGTGGGATTGTGGAATCTGAAGGTATAGAGGTTTCAGATTCCACACAACTTAGATCTCTATCTGCGGCCGAGACTTACAAGTATCTGGGTATGTCGCAGGCCTTAAGTATTGCTGAGACTGCCATGAAACAATCATTGCGGGAGCGCTTCTTGGGCCGCCTGAAGAAAATACTGAAAAGTTTTTTATCAGGCGGCAACAGGGTGCGTGCCTATAATGGTTGGGCCATGCCAGTTTTAGCATACTCCTTCGGCATACTCAGATGGACTCAATCAGAGCTGGAAGCCCTGGACAGAAAGGTCTGTTGTCTATTGACTGCATATCGGATGCATCACCCGCGGTCATCAGTAATGAGGTTGTACATCCCGCGGAAATGTGGTGGTCGTGGTTTCTTAAGTGCTAAGGACCTCCACAACCGCGAGGTGTACAATCTTAGAGAATATTTTCTTAAGGCTGATACGGGTGTGCATCGTGATATTGTTGCTGTAGACAACGGACTTACCCCGTTGGGTCTGGCAAAAGAGAGCTGGCGCAAACCTGTTGTACTTAGTACTGAAGAGCGCAGGGAAGTATGGAAAGGCAAAGAGTTGCATGGACGTTTTTATCGGGCCTTGCATAGGCCCGATGTAGACCTCATGTCATCAGTAGCCTGGCTATGGTTTGGTGATTTATTTGCAGAGACCGAAGGTTTGTTTGTGCAATTATGGACGAAGTTGTCATGACGAACAACTACCGTAAGTATATTTTGAAGGATGAGACTGTTGACATATGTCGGGCGTGTCACCAGCCCGGCGAATCCCTCAGACATATAGTTTCCGGTTGTTCTCGTCTTGCCAATGGCGAATACTTGCACAGGCCTAATCAAGTAGCCAGGATCGTCCATCAGCAGCTTGCCTTAAAATATGACATTGTACCCTTTGAAGTACCGTACTACAGGTATGTTCCCGATCCAGTTCTCGAAAATGGTCGTGCCACTATGTACTGGGATCGATCTATCATCACCGATAGGACTATCGTGCCTAACAAGCCTGATATTGTCTTGATAGATCGATCAGAACGCCTTGCAATGATCGTTGATGTTACTATTCCCCATGACGAGAATCTCGTGAAAGCCGAAAAAGATAAGGAAATCAAGTATTTGGACCTAGCTCACGAGATTGTCGACATGTGGGATGTGGACTCGGCGATCATTGTACCGATAGTCGTGTCAGTTAATGGTCTCATTGCCAAGAGCCTCGACAACCATCTCAAGAGGCTCTCGTTAGACGGCTGGATCAAGTCCTCTATACAGAAGGCAATATTGTTGGACACGACGCGCATAGTTCGGAGGTTCTTCTATCTGGAGCCCTAACCACCGGTAGCTTGGTCCCTGTACCCGATACCGGTGGGTCTCCGTGGTCCTTTTTTATATGGTTAAATTTTTTTTATTTTTTTATTTAAGTGTATAAAATTCTACCATGAGAAAAGATGAAATAAAGAGGAATAATAATAATAATTCTTTATTTAGACAACAATGGCCCATTCGAAAGTGTTAGTTACATAGGTACTTACAAACTAATGTTAGTATTCTTAAAAACTAAAATATACAGAAGATAGACTGGCATGTCAGTCTCTCCCCACATGAATCCGGGAGCAATGATTCATGTAGAGAGAATCAAGCCTATCAGCTATCATAGCCAAGACGCGGTTGGGGCTGGCCCGCACTCTGCAGAGCAAGGATGCGCATCTTTTACGGATGGTCGTGTAAAAGCAATCCACTCTGTTTTCAAAGAACATGCCTGATGCGCTGCAGAAACGAGGCAGCCCCAACAATGCCCGGGACGCATTATTAAATTGTACTCGTAGAGCATTGTATGATCTTTGCGTGTATCTGGCCCACAGGCTACTTGTGTAAAGCGACGTGCAGTAAGCTCTGAATAGAGTAATTTTCACTTGACGTGAACATCTAGCAAACCTGCGGGCCAGCATATTCGCTCTATATATAATCTCATCATAAATTAATTATTACCAGATTTACTATCCACTTAGGGCCATTTTCAATATTCGAACTATAGATAGATCTGTAGATTTTAGATTCGTGTTTGACATCATTTGTATGAAGCTTATGTCAAAAACTGTCAAAAACGTATCTAAAATCTACAGATCTATCTATAATTCGAATATTGAATTCCGTAGTTAGACGAAAACAACTACTAAAAATGAACAAAAGGTAATGCATTTCTTCGAAAATATCACGCTCCGTAAAACACGGAATCGATCGTTAACAGAAACGACACCGCATGAACAATATACCAATAACTGCAGTACAACGGATAGCGTTTCGAAGAGTTTATTAGACTTATCGGACGATATAAGCGATGATGAAATATAAAACTAACTATAACTAAGTGGCTATTTACACATAAATTAAAACAATAATTTCTATACTTAAATAACTAACAAATAAAAGGCAATACATAAAAAAGTAAAAGCAAAATTTAAAGGGCGTCATGGAAATCCTCCACATCGCCACCAATTGGAAGCGTGCCCAGAATGCTGGCAGCATTGCCACGTTGTATGGCAATGCTGATCTTTTGTGCCATATAAAGGTCAGCCTTCTGGTCATGCGAGGCGTCAACAAGTCTCTTTGAAAGATCTCTAAAAAGAGATCTCGCACTTAGACCCCATGGTCCCAACGTTTCTCTAAACGGCTCAAATACATAATCCCCTACTAGATGTATTTGCGCCTTTTGAGAGTCTCTGCTAAAGCAGCAGCAGCGCCCGCACAACCCGCTGTGCTAGGAAGATGAGATGGCGCATGTTGCGTCCCACACCAAAGGCCTACCCAGCTTCCATGGCAGTAAAGACATACCGTCTGGTCTCTTACCATCGACGCGTGCCAAGCCCTGAGGTTCAAGTTGGGCTGGAACGCCAGCGGTGACAAGAGCCCGGCGAAGTATGTCATTGAGGTTGGCGTGTCTTGAAATACGACCTGCGCTCCTGCTGCATGACAGACCGTGGTGACCAAGGCTGTCGACAGCCTCTCCACAGTGACAGCGATGTTGAGAAACACATGGCGCACCTAAATAAATATGAAATATTAAGTTTAAGGCAAAAAAATGATAATTTGAAGCAACAGTTATCGTCTGCGCATGAAGAAATAGATAATCTATCTCTTGAGAACAGCGAACTTAAACATACTACAGAAAACTTGAATAAGAGGCAAGATATGTTGATGAAAGCCATTAAAAAGTTATCATGTGAAATATTTTCTAGAAAGAATAAAACTCCACACAAGACACCACGAAAGATACATAAACAACGATTGGAACTGTCACAAATACCCAAGAAGTGCGATGAACAACAATCTAAAGGTTGTCACATCTGTGAGTTATCGTGTACAAAAACCCATCCCTGAACGGCAAGCAAAATTGTGCATAATAAGCAGTAATAAAGCAAACAAAGTACTGACTATAGCTCAAAATGTGTATCCTAATTATCATACATGTCATTACCTTTCGCCTAACTGTGGATTTATTAAGCTTATAGATAACTTAGAATGTAAATTGTTAATATTACACTATAAAAGACTATTGTGTAATATTCATAGGAGGCGATGACTTTGAAAAGGAAAAATACGCTAAAAATTATTAAAAATTAGGCACACGAATATAATATTGTGTTTGCCAACATTTAAATGCAAAGATTACAGTACTATATTTAACTGGCGAATTGAATTGTTTAATTATCTTCTGTATCATGACATAAATATAAATAACTACGCTATAGCATTTGACTCAAATTTAAACTTATCCTACGATCACAAAATGTTCCTAAAACGAAGTGGAATAATTAATAATAAGGGCATGTCTAATATTTTATACAATCTTAAATATATTATCGAGGAAAACACAATGACGCCCGATAATTAAAATGCAAATATGACTGTAAATAATAAAAATAGCTATAAGAAAATTGACAAATCTACTCAATGTGACGAGATCAGTGAATGTAACATGACACACATAACTAATGATACTCTTTTCGTAAGTAAATACATATTTACTTATGAAAAGATTATTTAGCCAGCAATATTTTTGTGCATTACATGTACATACATGTAATGCACAAAAATATTGCTGGCTTGATAATTAAAACAGAAGCTCTATCTGTATCATTGACTGATCT
The DNA here is from genome assembly GCA_944739405.2 of Euclidia mi. NCBI lineage: Eukaryota > Metazoa > Arthropoda > Insecta > Lepidoptera > Erebidae > Euclidia > Euclidia mi. Next base: position 51,279,805 of record OX123195.2, read on the forward strand.
AGCAGATAAACAACAGCATGCAGATATGATATGCATAACGGAACACTTTGTAATGTCGGGATATGTTCATGTACCTAATTACATATTAGCTGCTTATTTTAGTAGACCTGGTAGTAAAAGAGGTGGCACATGTATTCTTCTGAGAGTGAATGTAAAGAATTGCCTGAAATTGCTCAAATGTCCATAAATGGTGTTCTTGAATGCTGTGCAGTTGTATTAACTCATTATAAAATGATTATCATTTGTATTTATAGAGTACCAAAATTAGGTAACGTAAATGTGTTTTTTCAAAAACTGGAGCAGATCTTATTAAAAATTAGTAAACAAAAATATGACGGTATAATTGTGGCTGGTGATTATAATATTGATGTATCAAAAAGTAACAATTTCACATTAGAATGTAAATGTTTATTGAGTAATTTTAATTTATTTTTAGCTTTAGAGTGTCCAACGAGATTGGCAAGTGGGACGTGTATTGATAATTTCGCACACAACTTTAAAAAGGAATGGAAAGTTTCTGTTATAGACTTAGCTTTATCTGACCATACAGCCCAAATTCTTAAATATCCTGTAGAAAATACGTGTTTATTAAAATACTGGCATAAGAAACAAACGGATTTATGCATCAGAAAACATAGTAAAGTTAAAAAAATGCATCACAAATTTGTCATTTAGCGATATTTATAAGACTGATGATGCTAATGCCGCATTTAGTATATTTTTTTAACAATTCAGTCTATTCTACAAACTATGCTTTCCAAGTAGGTCGGTTACTATACAAACAAACAAGAAACCGAAATGGGTCTCGCATGGCATAAAGATCTGTAGTAGAAAAGAAGGAAACTTCTGTGGAGATCAAGGATGATACCAACCACACACAATAAGCAACAATACAAGAGATATGCAAAACTTTTCACGCAAATTATAAAACTGACAAAACGTGCATAAAATAATCACAAAATTAATACATCATACAATAATATATAGCCGTGTGGTTGACGGCATAGAGTACAAGTGTCACCACCCCCTATCTTCCCGTGGGTGTCGTAAGAGGCGACTAAGGGATAACACGATGCAAATACCATCTTTGCTTAGAGACGGAAAACTCGACATCAAACCCTATACGACTGCCTCGTCTCGCGGCATAAATGTGCGCGTGGGATCGGGATCCCGGGTTCGATTCCTGGGTCGGGCAGTGTTATTGGGTTTTCTGTCACGAAATTCTCAGTAGCAGCACGGAGTCTGGAAATGTGCCCGGTACGGCAATAGGCCCTTATTACGTGGGACTAAAGTATATCTGGCGAAAAGTGGGTGTACAAATACACCACTGCCTACCTCTTCGGGGTTATAGGCGTGAGACTATGTATGTATGTATGCATACAATAAAATAATAAAGAAATGGCAAACAATCAATGATAGTAAACTAAATGTACCAAAAGAAACAATAGAAAAACTAACAATAAATAATAAAACTGTAATTGATAGCTAATACGTTCAATGACTATTTTATAGACATTATCGCACCCATTCCCGGAATAGGAACAAACAGTACCCCATTAATAGCACGTCAAAAACATTCCATATTCATGGCTCCTAGTACTCCTGAAGATATATTAGTTATAATTAAAAACCTCAAAAATACAAATAGTGTGGGTTACGATGGCATTTCCACTAAAATACTGAAAGCGGTAGGTAGTTTTATTAGTGGTCACCTTAGTCACATACTGATACATATGTGTATATATCAGGATATATATGTGTATATATCAGGATATATATGTGTATATATCAGGGCATATTTTCAGAGCTTCTGAAAAAATCTATAGTAAAGCCAGTACACAAGAAAGGCTGTAAAGACGAAATGCTAAACTATAGACCAATAGCGCTTATACCCATATTCTCCAAAATTTTTGAAAGGTACATACATTCACAACTGTACAGATACCTATAATTTAATAAAATTATTTGTGCTGAACAGACAGGTTTTAGAGAAAAGATGTCAATAAATATGGCTATTTACGAATTTCTACACAGAACAATATTAAACATAGACAAGAGGAACCCAGCTTGCACAGTATACTGCGATATGACGCAGGCTTTTGACCACGTTGACCATAGTCTTTTGAAAAATAAACTCGAGTGCTATGGCATTCGAGGAAATGTGCTAGATCTGCTGGTTTCGTAAGTACATATCCAACAGAATACAGTGCACGGCCATAACAAGGATTGATTTCGCATCAAAAAATGAAACGACATCGTTTTCAAGTGAAAGTGTAGTTAAGTACGGTGTCCCTCAGGGAAGTGTTTTAGGCCCTTTACTGTTTAACATATATATTAATAATTTGCCTAAATCAACGGATCAACCAATAACACTATTTGCAGATGACAGCACCCTCACAGTAGCATGTAAAACTTAAGACTCTTACGAAAATTACATTAATAAATCTTTATCTGAAATTATTAATTGGATGTGTCATATTAATCTTAAAATTAATATTAGTAAAACGCAGGTTATGCACTTTAGCCAAGGTGCAACTTTGCAACATAACCTCCCTTGTAATAAGTATAGAGACATAAATATACATGAAGTTGATAATGCTCAGTTTCTTGGTCTTACTATAGATAGCCAACTGAATTGGAAAGCTCGCATCACACAGGTATCATTATCCTCTTAGCGTTATCCCAGTTTTAATCTGGGGTCCGCTTACTAGTCTAACCGGATTTGGCTGAATATTAGCTTTTCAACGGAGCGACTGCCTGTCTGACCTCCGCAACCCGAAGGGATAGCGATATTCCATGGTTTAGACTAGTGTCAGTTTATTTAGAAGGTACTGACGCCCTGTAACGATTGTCAAAGATCATCATGACAACCGGGACCGACGGCTTAACTTTTTTCCGAGGCACGGGACAAGCGATAATTAACACATCACACAGTTATCTAAGAAAATAAGCAGTCGAACTTACGCTCTGTATAAGTTAGCTCCGGTAGTTAATACAACTGCATTGCTCACAGCATGCCATGGCCGTGTCGAATCCCTACTTTGATATGGGATTATATTTTGGGGCAACTCGGTAGATAAGGATATAGCGCTCAAACTCCAAAAGCGGTGTATTAGAGCAATGTTTGGACTACAAGTGACAGACAGCTGCAAGCCATACTTTTTAAATAATTTTAACACTACCATCTCTATACATCTAGGAAACAGTAGTGTTTGTTAAAACAGATGAGAGATCTTTTTAGCAAACTATCAGATGTCACTATTCGTAGCCGCCGTGATAACCATAGGTTGTGTATGCACACCGCTAAGACTGCGGAGCATTTTCTACATGGCACTCAAAATATATAATAATACCAACATGGTACCCAATACATTTAAGAATCTTAATGTAAATTTATTTAAGCGTAATTTTAGGAATCTTTTATTGCATAAATGCTATTATGTCAATGATTGTTTCTGTGACAAATTTACTTAATTTTAATTTTCTTTATAAACGGCGCAAATACGGAACTAATTTACGGAATAAATTACCTATCTGGTAATTACGTTTTTGAGCCGTTTGGGGTCGAAGCGCTCGGGCCATGGGAGCCTAGTGCACGCGCTCTGTACAAAGAAATCGCCAAAAGACTGATCGACGCTTCCCGTGACCAGAGGGCTGTTTTATATTTTACAGAGAGAATAAGCATTGCCATACAAAGTGGCCTTCTAGGCACGCTACCAGCCGACAGCGATGCGGAGGAATTTTTTGACGCCGCGTAGTTTGGGTTTTTTGTTTTTCCTCGTCTATTTTGTTATTATTATTTATTTAGTTTTATTGGTTTAGTTTAGAATAGTTTTGTTGCATACGTAGTCTTATTCTGTTGTATATATGTTATTTGTTACATTAATAAATTGTATGGAACAATATCGTAACACAAAAAAAAAAACTTCATACTATTAAATAATTTAAATGACAAAGCAGGATCTAATTTAAATGACATTATTTTTATATTATTTGACATTTCTAATTAATTATATTTTATTTTACTGAATGGATTTAAATAAGTAGATTTAAATAGTAATAAACGCATTTTTAATTGAGATGGTCATAATTATATTAAACGAGAGCTCAATGTCACATTTTTCATGTGACGTTTCAGCACATCTTTGTTTCCGAGAAACTGATGTCATATTTACGTACTAGAGATCAGAGGCCCGAACACGAAATACTCTCGAGAAAGCATTCGTAAGGTAAATGTCAAAATTTGTATGACAATTATTGTACAGCGCCTCTATCGTGAGTAAGATGCAATTAATATTGGCAGCACAAATTACAGTCCGTTCACAGTTATTTTACCTCTGACAAATGTCACTGTTTGTTTTCTTTATGTTGGAATGGTACTCTGTGATGACAGGTATGTAAAATAGGGTTACCCGTGCATAACATTTTGCCCAATTTTAGTGGAAACTAGAATGTCCAACTGTAACCACCATCTGATACAGTTACGGGTTCAGGAGTATTGAGTACAATAAATGCTGGCAAATAGAAAATCAAATGGATGTCTCAAAAACGATTCCGTTGGTGCACGACGGACAATTGTTCATGCGGGTGGTGAAATAGGGTTTATACCAAACGCTTTATTAATATTTAAATCCCAGTCGAAATCGGGTGGGATTTAAATATTATGGTAGTCATACCATGAAGATATGAACAAAACAAATTTCATGAAATGGCTTCAGGAAAGACTAATTCCTCATTTGCCGTCTAATAGTGTAGTTGTTATGGATAATGCCCCTTATCACACAGTCAAGTTAAAAAAGGTACCAACATTAAGTTCCACTAAAGCTGACATGCAAAACTGGATCACAACTAAGGGGTTATCTTATCTGTCTACCATGGTGAAAGCTTAACTGTATGAAATTATACATACATACATAGACTCACTCCTGTTTCCCGGAGGGGTAAGTAGGCAGAGACTACGGAACGCCATTTGCAACGATTCTGACATACCTCCCTTGCTTCACTCACTCCCATCAAGTTTCTCATGCATGCTCTTCTGTTAAGGGTACTTCTGACTGAAACTGTATTATGAAATTATAAAAGACCATGAAGAAGCTCCAATATATGAAACTGATCAAATGCTTGAAGCTCATGGCTACAAAGTGGTTAGATTACCGCCATACCACTGCGAGCTAAACACAAATGAATTTATGTGGAGTCTCATTAAAAGGCGAGTCACAAGCAAAAATGTAGGACAAGAGGCAACCAACATTGTGAACTTAGCTGAAGAACTTTTCAATCTGTCACTGCAGAAGACTGGCAAAAAAAAAGCAAACATGTGCGCCACATTGAAGACAAGCTTCGTGAAACAGATGGGTCTACGGATGCTGAAATGGACAGGTTCATAATAGAATTAAATTATGAGTGATACAGAATCTGACAGCAGTTAGGAATCATCATTGGCAGTCCGAGAATCTGACAGCAGTTACGAATCATCATAACATTTGCAGTCCACATGGATCATTCTTATTCAAAATAAATATGAAAATAAATATGAAAATTAAATTTGCAGTTTTTGTATTTGATAATTAAAACCTCACATTGACGTAATTATGATGCATTTACCTTTGTATATTAAATAGACAATTTTTTTATTATAACTATTTATCTTCATAGGAAATTAGTTATTTCGTTAGAAAATAAATGTAAATGCGTATAGCCATGCCGATATCAAGAGATTTTGTTACAAACATTACTTCCAAATATTTAATACGATTATAAAAAATTAAGTACATTTTTAGCAATACTGTACATTTAAAATGGGAGTATTATATACTAAATATAGCAACACAACGCCCAGGTTGGCCAATCTAAGAGCTAGAGGTAAAATAACTGTGAACGGACTATACTTTCGACGACTATTCTGCGGTAAATGTCATGCAAATGTATCGAGCTTTCTAACAAATAAGCAAAAAACGGCAGCACGAACTCTGATTTGACATAAGCAAAGTAAAATTATTGTCAACCTAATGTCATTTTGTCGAAACAATTTTCACCTAGAATTTGTTGGTGAGAAAAGATTCGAAACATATAAATAATGTATCATATACGTTTTAAGCGTTTTTATGATGAATATTTATGTAGTTTCATATTTGATGTGTTCCTTTTGAATGTAGGCTATGATTATTGACACAATAAAGAAGTAAACATGTAAATTTCGCCACTTTAAATATGTAGTAAATAACATCATATTTTGGTTGCGAGCATGTAAAAATATAAGTGAAAATTATCTATATACGAAAAACAAAGTGCCAATCGACATCGACATCATAATATCAATTTTTCTAATATGAACATAGTATGTTCTTTAGAGACTCTTTTAACACTCCTGCGTACTTTACTCTACAATTAAGTAGGTACTCTACTCTACAAGTATAAAATAACTTATCCTGACTGACATAACACACTGCTGAAGATAGAAGCATACAATTTGGACCGCGGATTCATTTTGTAACACTTAGGAAGGCTTTTCATATTGTATCTTCAAGGGGGTAAAATACGGTGCATAGGGTTCCCACCAAGAACTTAGGGTCCCAAGCCAACATCACCTGCAAGTGGTGCACGTGCCGATCAACGGACGAGGCTCTGGCAAACAAAATATCCAGATAAGCGGCAATAGGCTCGCCACCTATTACGTGGGATCAAAACACTGGCGAACAGTGGGCGTTTAATATGCCTCTGCCTACCCCTTCGGGGAAACAGGCGTGAGTCTAGGTATGTATGTATGTATGTAAGGGGGTAAAATTGTGTTTGTAAGATTGTTTTAAAACCCTCTTATTTTGAAGTAGGTACCGTAATATACGGGCATAGCGAGCATAATAATAAAATTTAGGTGACGGAAGAGTATCTGCCGTAAATAATTTGTGAGTCTTATATCAGCGTCTTAACTAGCCCTCTCGGATATGACTGAATATCAATAAAAACGAACGCTTTAGTCAGAAGACATGTGATAAGATAGCTGTCTATTAATCTTATTAAGCTCTTGTAATAAATGAAAAACACCAATACAACAATAACCATTATTTTATTTTCAACCAAATATTCTTCTAAAAATAGGCTTTGAATGTCAGGTAATTAACCCTGGTTCACTTTATTAGCTTCTGTATAAAACTTCATGCTTCTTAGCTATACAAATAACCAAAATCTTCTTTAGACATCATACATTTAAGGTGTTCCAACAACAATGAAACTTGTTCATATTATTTTAATATATAAAATCCTTGCGTTACTGACTGGCTGACAGACACGCTACAGCCGAAACTATTGGGCGCAGGAAGCTGAAATTTGGCATATATATTCCTTGGGGACCGTAGCGGTGCACTAAGAAGGGATTTCCCGAAATACCCACGGGATCGGCCAAAACGGGTAAATTAAAAAAAAAATGCAGGCGTAGCTGCTGGCCTCCTCTAGTATTATTATAAACTTCTCGTTGAACACGTTATGACATCATAACGTGTTATCATATTACATATGTGGTGATGCATTATTTTATTTTGGTTAAAACTGCGTGAATACTACAAAGTATTCACGCAGTTTTAACCAAAATATTATAATGTATCACGAAAGCCTTCCATAATAGTAGGTATTTAATTCTTTATATAACAATGTGCCAATGATAATTTACTCGTATTTTGATTTACTAGATTTTTATTTAATGACACAAGTCCGTCATCTGACAATGACAAGAAAGGACATTCAGAAACCATAAAATATTTTTTTTGTTTTCTACAAAAGAGTTTTTACAATATAAATTTTATAAATATTAACCATTTCACCTAGTTTGGAACGTACCATTCATTCAATAAGGCGGTCATTTGGCTCACATGGCCACATCTCTATGTACATTACTAATGTAATGTCATCGAGTAAAAGATAGATGTCAAAATTGGTTGGTGCTGGCTGCTATAGTTCTGTCATCGAGGACTCGATACATTTATTTAACAAATTCGTAAATATTTCGTGCTTGAGCCTCAGTTGACTTACTAATCGCCAAATTATCGTACCCGACGGCATACATTATAAATAGTCTGTATATTAGACAAGTTATAATTCGGAAAAAAACCGGGGTCGAGTTATGTTATCAAATTATCGCTGAGTAGTACCTACTATTAGTGGTATTATTTTTTAGCTAATTAAAGTGCTTAAAATAGGTTGTTTACTACATTAAAGAATTTATCACGTTTCAGTACAATACACAATTATATAAATTACACCAGTACCAGTAAATGTTTATGTCAAAATATATTTTCCTAAAAAACACATTCCCGCCTTGTATATTCAGTCTCACATAGCTCTATATTACGCTATACTTGTATAAAAATCTTAGTGAACCTTCTGAATAGATTTATGATCCAAAAGGTTCACTAAGCTTTTAGGCCGCAAAATGTAACAACAACACGATTTAGCAATCTTGTTTATAGTTCAGTTAGTTTTGTCGTGGCAATACCTTTGCACATTGAACGCTACGTTAGCGCGATGCAGATCTCACACAATTCCCAGCGTGCTCACGTGCCCCATAGATAGACCAGGTACACAAGGCTACTCGCCAAGCTAGCCGCCAGCCATGCGGCAAACCGCAATCAAAAATTTAAAATTTTTACCAAAATGACCGGAGCGGTCGGCGGGCAGCCGCACCGCAGCGCGAATAGAAACTACTTTCTCATACAAATTGCGGTTAGCGACACGGCTGGCCGCATTCTGGCTAACCGCATAGTGCCTGGGAGCCCTTGCCTAAGCTTGACTTGGCGCCTTGTGCACACAGTACGCAGCGTCTACGTAGCGCATAGGTTCGCCGAAAGCCTACGCTCGACAAACGCTAGTGTGCAGGAGCTCTTAGTAACCAACAGCAAAATACGTTTGTATGTGTATGTGTGACGGTATCGTGCTCGTAAATTGCGCGAGAATCAATGTTTTGACACGCGACGCAAACAGATAATAAAATTGATCAGAATGCCAACGTTATCTAGACTTGAGAAAGGTACAAGTACGATTGAGCGCTAGTGTTGAAGCAACAGTTTCACAAACAGAGACGTCGAGTGTGGTCGCGTGTCGTGTGCGTCTCTCTGAACCTCACTATGTTACTGCTGATTGTCGCTGCCTTCCTCCTGTCTGCCACCGGTGAGTGACTTGTATTACTGCATGTCACGTCTCATCAACACTATGTTGAGTAACGTAGTTTTGAACCACAATCATGCTCAAATTTATTTCTAACTAGCGGACCGTCCTGGCTTCGCAAGAGTGAACATGTACTTTTAAATACTTGGGTATAGAGTTATAAAAAAATAAGTACATACATACATACATAGACTCACGCCTGTTTCTCGGAGGGGTACGCAGAGACTACAGAACGCCATTTGCAACGATCCTGACATACCTCTCTTGCTTCACTCACTCCCATCAAGTTTCTCATGCATGTTCTTCTGTTAAGGGTACTTCTGACTTGTCCTTTTTTCAGGATGTCTCCAATCTGGTCAGAGAAAGTCTGCCTAGGTCCTCCCCTTTGTTCTGTCCCATTCACACTTGCCTTATATATTTTCTTTTTCAGTCTATTGTCATCCATCCTCTCCACGTGCCCAAACCATCTTCACATGCCTTTCTCAATGCTTGTCACTACATCTTCTTTTACCCCACAACAATCTCTTATCACACAATTCTTCACTCTGTCGGTCAAAGATACACCACACATACTTCTCAGTGCTCTCATTTCTACAGCATTAATTCTACTTTCAAATCTCTTCCGCCATCCCAATTTTCACTACCGTACATAAGGGTAGGCAAATAAGTATTATTTTATATTTTCAAATTGATATTCGCAGTCCACCCAATCATGAGATAAATGTCGCTACCTCTTTTTATTCCGTAGTGTCCTAAGTTTTAATGCTTATACCATAGATAATATAATGGCTTATACTACCCCTTCAGATAAAGAATGGGATTGGAAATGGCGTACCATTTATATTCACTTTTCGCTCGCACAATATTTGCTATCTGCTATATATTTATGTTATAGCATGTATACAATAGCAGATTTGATTGAAATGATTTTGAAAAGATATTTGTAATAACGAAATTACTTTTTTCTATATGTTATTCTTTGTATGTTTGATTTATTATTGGATTTTAATAACAAAGATTGTTGTATCTCGTGCTGTTGAGTCCCTCACCACGCTCAGGATTCTAACTTTGATTCACTCGCTACGCTCGTGAATCAATCATAGAATCCTTCGCTTGCTCGGGACTCAAAATCAGCACTCGAAACAAAAAACAACTTTGCTCTCTTGTTGCACAAATAACTATTGTTTTGCGGATAACATGAAGATTTTTCTATCGATGTCATCGCACGATGATGTTCAATCACTTCAATCCGATTTATCGCGTATAGGTATAGGATTATTGGGTAAAAGATAAGTTAGATCTAAACCCATCAAAATGCTCTATTGCTACTTTCACTAGGAAAAATGCTGTTATTACCTCGGAATATACGTTAAAAGGACATAAATTGCTCAGTTGCCATACGGTTCGTGATCTTGGTGTATTGTATGATTCGAAGTTATTATTCGAGGAGCATGTGGACAGTAATGTAAAGAAAGCATTTCAAGTTCTTGGGTTTGTCATGCGAACATCGACTTGTTTTAAAGAGGCTAAAACTTTTAAGATACTATTCTGCACATTTGTTCGCAGTATACTGGAATACAGGTCACAGGTCTGAAACCCCAGATAAGACAAGTATATAATGAGATTAGAAAACATTAAAAAAAAAATTATTCGATATTTTGGTATGTTATCGGATCAAACACAGTTATAAAAGTGAAGATTATTTTAAATTATGTGCTAAATTTCACCTTCTTCCCCTAGTTAAAAGGGGAGAAATAGCAGATGTCATATATTTTATTTTATTTATAGACTCACGCCTGAATCCCCGAAGGGGTAGGCAGAGGTGTAATATTACACCCACATTTCGCCATGAATTTTTAGGTCCCACGTAATAGGGGCGAGCCTATTACCGTACCGGGCACATTACCAGACTCCGTGCTGCTACTGAGAATTTCCTAACGGAAAAAACCAATAACACTTTGCCCAACCCGGGAATCGAACCCAAGACCTCCCAATGCTATTTATATGCTGAAAATTATTTCTTAGTCTATTGATTGCCCTGAACTTCTTGGTAAAATTGGTTTTAATACCCCTGTTTAGCTATGCGACATTATACACCCATTAATTTACTCCTTGCGTCATCAAATTACCGACAAAATACTTTCCTTTGGCGAGCTAGCAGGACTTTAAATAATATTTGTAAATCTCACGTTATTGAAATTTTTTACGTTAATGTAACACCAGTGAGGCGGTTGCTAAGCCGAGATTTCTTTCTAGAATACCAGGTTTGATTCTTTTATAAATGAAATAATATTAGTAATTATACTGTGTATATTGTTCTTTTTATTCTGCCATCCACACGTATTTAGAGACTTTAATAGCGCTTAAAAGTGAAGACCTGTAATTGGCTAGTTGTTGTCTATTTATGTTACAAATTTCATTGTAAATGCTGTTTGTTTTCCATATAATAAATAAATAAACAAAAGAAACATCTTCACTATCAACTTGAAACCTCACACAGAATGTAATAGATCCCAAATCCTTTATCAATATCTTTCACATTGCCAATACTACATTCACTCTTGCCTTTGTCTCCACACATAGGTATGTAAAACTTCGTTCTTTTCTGTATCTGACAAGTTAAATGAATGTTTACAGAAGGGGCGCAGGGCACGTATCAACAGATAGCCAGCATCGGCGGCTCATTAAGGAGCTATAAGACTTTGGCGTCTTGGGACGAAGCTCGGGAGCGCTGCAGGAGGGAAGGTACTGCGCACGCTAACGCTACTATATGCTCTTATATCTTATGGCACAACGTTAAAATTCATCAGTAATAAGTTGTGGTTTCGGTTAGAAATATATTCTTTCTAAAGATTATGTCGGAGTAAATACGAATGCTTATTTTATTAAAGAGTCCAACGTTCGATGAGCACAACTGTTAGTAAGTAAATTTATTTTCCTAGAGATTATAATGTTCATACAGCCTTTCTTAGCTTAAGTCATCTTTGATTTAAATACCTAGTATATTTCATTCGTCAAAAGCGCTCAGTTAATAAATTATTGCAAATAGCAAGCAGATATTTACATCAGATTGTGTATTTTCTGACAGAAGGAAGAATTTTCGAAGCTGATTTAAATTTGTCATTTGCTTTTTTCCAGGAGCCGTTCTAGCATCTCCTATAACCAAAGAACTGCAAAAGGAATTGCAGACATTGTTCCAAGATGCTTCGCACTTCATAGGTGTTGACGCAAGGCTCCATGATAGTATGTTTGTATCTGTAGGTGGTTAGTATATATCTAAAGCATTTATTTGTCATGCTTATAATAGATCTCCAGACTGCAGTGCTCTGTAATAATTCTGAGTGCATTTCATTTTCAGGTGTGCTATTTGAAGACATGCCGGTGACTGACATGTACCAGCGGTTGGATCTAGATGCCGGAGAGTGCTTGAGTATGAACCGCCAAGAAATACGTGTTGAGCAGTGCACGTCGCGATTGCCGTATGCTTGTTATAAGAACGAGACGGAACCTATGAATGTAACTCGTACATGTAAAACATCCGGTGAGTATATGGTTTGTACATGGCTAAACAGGATAAAGCTAGATCTTAATACTACTTGTCGCATTTTTGCCACCATATACCATTCTCTGAGGGGGAAAATGGTACCTAAACAGAAAAAAAGTCTAGTAACGGTGTCTGTGTACGTAGTGTGACTTGACTTGGCTCTTGTAATAGATCGCCAAAGTTAAGCAAAGTTCACAAAGTCATCATATGGATGGGTTTGAATGACATTAATATCACAGCGCTACCATGCTTCGGAAGGCACATAAAGCCAGCACGGTTGTTACCTCAGGCACAGCCTCAGATTAGTTAGTCATCGTTATAGGTGATTAAAGCAGGCGTTACTAGACGGATCTACATTGTATACTAAAGGAAGGAAAGAGGAACCCACCACTAAACGAACAAACTAGTTTCAACGGGTCTCCGGGGTCATAATACCGCTCAGTGGTTGCCCATCGGTCCTGAGGATGTCTCGTGCAGAGGCGAAACACGTGTTGAAGCATAATCGGCGCATAGAGCGGGATACTGCGGTTCAGGTATTTTCCTGGAACCCATTACCGCATAATTCTACATAACAATAATATTCTACCACATATGTACTTATATTACTTACACACAACACCACCTTGTCCCAATCTAAGCAGAGCTTGTGCTATGGGTACTAGATATCATTATCTAGTACCCATATATTGTACAAAGAAACACCCAGACCAAGACAAGCAGCCATGTTCACGCACACAAATGTTTGGCTTGAGCGGGAATCGAACCCGCGAACTTCGGTGTAGCAGTCGTTTACAGTCTCGCCCCGCCAACTGGTCGTCTATATATCTTTTGGCATTAGAGGAGTTCGGTATTGTCAACCTTTTTCTTTTGCAATAGACGGGGTGGTCAATCCGAGGGCGCGTGGTGGGTTCCTCTTTCCTTCTATTATTATATATGTAGTAATCGTTAGTTTACGTCGCAGGCCTTCATCTGAAGCTGCGGTCGGCAGTCATTGTCAATTTAATATATTGGCGCTGATATACTTGAGCATTCACCTGTAATGAGCACTCGTGCGAATGTTACATAACAAAGAAACAAATGAGTGTATTTTAGCGAGCATTCTTACGAAAATTCTGGCGAGCCTTAGAACTTAGAAAATATGTAGAAACCGTACTACAATGGTGGTTAAAGTATATTACTATATAGTATTTTATTATATTACTAATAACTAGGCCTTATTAGTAATATAATAAATATCAAGTGCTTTATTCATCAAAAAGGTAGTAAATAAAATATATATTCGTAATTAAATTGGTGTTTAAGTTTGATTTATTCGCTTTATGTTACTTAATCTGTGAATTTATCAACATTCAATCGGTATTCATTCTTAGTAAACCAAATCTAAGGATTTTTTAAACACTAGAGGATGCCCGCTGTTACACCCGCGTAATTTAATTCTACTGCTCCGCTCCCTGTCCCTCATAGCGCGATGTTATATAGCCTATAGGCTTCCTCAATAAATGGGCTATCTAAAACTGAAACAATTTTTCAAATCGGACCAGTAGTTCCTGAGATTAGCGCGTTCAACCAAACAAACTCTTCAGCTTTATGTATATTTTAGTATATAAGATAATACATATTTTATAGATATTCGTTCCGAGTAAGCCCATCACTAGTCAAGTTAAAATTAGTGACAACCTACGATGAATCGAAACGTCATATTTTGTGTATTTATCTTTCTCTTACATTAGGTAAAAATCATAAGTCAAAGTGAAGTAAATATCTTGAGTAAGATTGCTGTGTAGTGCGGTTTCTATATTTTTTATATATTCTTAGGGATTTTTGAAATTGGTATGTTCGCTAGAAGTATCGTGAAAATGTTCGTAGCAATGTTCGGTTCGACAAAATAAAAAGCGGCGAGTGCTCGTCGTTCTGTTACAAGTGAATGCTCATGTGTATCAGCGCCATATGACTAAATAACCTATCAGAGTAGCTTTTCCCAAAGCAACCCACCTTAATTTAGATTTAAAGATATTGTTAATCGATACAGGTTACACTTACTACGAGAATACGAACAGCTGCTACAAGATATACAGGAAAATGCAAACATGGCTCCACGCGAAATCGACGTGCGAGGCTGAAGACGCACAATTGGTCGTTATTGACGATGCAAACGAGGCTCTCACTCTAAAGCAATTGGGCCTAATTGACGGTTATCCCCATACTTTTATTGGACTTCAACGAAACATTGTAACTGGCCGCTGGCAATATGTTAACGGTAGGTTACTTAATTATCTACAATAATCTACATCGTTGTATTTAAGTACCTACATAAGAGTGCCGGTTAATCTGAATGCAGACTGATGTGAGCACCTTGCGCCAGTAAAACGATAATTTCTTGCATCGCTTTTATACAGGACTAAAAGATGCCCGCGTATTTTTACCCGAATGCGCGACGCAAAGGAGGGTAATGTGTTTATCAGTCTATGTATGTATGTTTGTTTCTATGTGGCGTTCTAGAGACCAAATGCGTCGGCCGATTTTGATGATTCTTACGTCAATCGATTCGTCTTAACCTTGCGAGTGTTACTAAAGACATAACAGTAACCAAAAGACATAACAGTAACCAAAATTCACCACAGCGACAACCAGACGCCATATTGTCAAAATGAAAAAAAAAGAAGTCGATGAACTATGTCAAGTGGGGTGTCGTTGAATAGGTATTTTAAAATCATATTTAGGTTTTTTTTATGATTTTTCATTTTAAATTATAGTTTAGGATATATAATGATTTAAAGTTGTTTAACAAAAATAAAATTCTCGCTAATATTCTTACTTATTGATTTAAGTTTTTATTTCAAGTATAAACGATATACAAACACTTGATTGCGAAATTTACCATCTTATAATGAAGTCAATGAATCGAATAAAACTCTCGCTAATTTTCTTACTTATTGATTTAAGTTTTTATTTCAAGTATAAAGGATATACAAACACTTGATTGCGAAATTTACCATCTTATAACGAAGTCAATGAATCGTAACTAAAAAGTTTAAAATAAAAAAACAACAAGCAACAAGCCCAGTAGTTTAGAATTCTGTTAAGTAATATGCAGAACAGAACGACTCACAGTCGGGGCCCATTCAAATTTTACCAATCAAATCTTCCCAAGAGGCCCCGACTGTGAGTCGTTCTGTTCTGCGCATTACTTAACAGAATTCTAAACTACTGGGCTTGTTGCTTTCTTTTTAGTTTTTATTTCAGTTATTTTTTTCCCGGATTTTTTTAAATTAGTTTTTACGCAGTCGGGTTTTTTGTTTTTGTTTAATTTTTTTTTATCTTACTGAATACGTAAGAATATAGGCAAGCCCTCCTTACCCTTATAGTGCCCAAAGATTATGCCAAATTTCAGCCTCTAGCACCTAACAGTTTCAGCTGTGGGTTATCTGTACAGATTATACACAGTGTATCAAGACCCTTAACGAGTATTAATATCCCATATTGTACCAATAATTATGATTTTTTTACCAGTGCACCATACCTTGGATATTACTACTTCAGGGGATATTCAGGTTCAAAGTCAATATAATATTTTTTTATCTTCGATGCCTTTGTGGCGCCAATTTGTCCTAAACATGTCCTATGCACCCATGGGTAGGTAGGTAGCACGAGCATTGAACGCGCGCGCTTTACATTGCGGCTTATCAATATTTTAAGACCAAATTTTTTCGTTTCCTCGGTTGCTTCTCTCTCTTCTCGGGTCTTTTGACACCGTGTATATGCAGACTTTTTAAACTGTTATATTCTTATTTCAGGCATAGACGTGGGCGGTTTATACGACGATTGGCATAGCGGCGAACCAGACAGGGGGTACGATTGTGGTATTATTCGTATCTCAGGAAAGATTGATAACTACGGCTGTAATGAAAATCGAGAATTTATCTGCGAGCAGTGACTTTATTGTTATTTTGAATATCAACAATAATAGTAGATTGTTGCATCGAGCGCAAAGTGAGTCATTAATGCACGAGTGTTATGTTGGTGTTATGTATAACACGAGTGCATTAATTACTCACTTTAGCGAGGTGCGTAATCTACTTTTCTTTCAACTACCAATCATCCTACCATGATAAAATATACCTATTCATAATAAAAACTCAAGTTAATGAAAACAAAGTTTTATTATTAAACACTAACACTGAACAGTGTTTATACCGGTCATAATATTGTGTCAACGTCTAGATTATAGGTATACTTAAAACTTACCTTTATTGCTAAATATTGATTGTCAGATGCTTCATTCAAAAATATTTCTATATTTTTAAGCTGTGAGCACTTTGGACTTTTTACACATATAGCCATCTGATAGCCGTTTCAGAAGCGATGTTAATTTTAGTAGATATTCTTTAATATCGACGTTGTGCTTGGTATTAACTGTGCTTTTTAACATTGAATATATTGACCATAATGAAGATGGATTAAATTTTTTGGACATCTCCCTGAAAAACGTTAAAAACGCATTTTTGGACAATGATTTTACTCGACTTTCGTTTCTCCACTTAATAAAATTTTCATACGCTTTTAAATATTTTTCCCGCGACTTTTGCGGCTAAAGGTTATGAACAATTTCATTTGTAGCTGTTTTTGTACTCTCTGGAGTAGAATTCATATCGCTATCGCTATTTATAGCCCAGTGGTGTACGTAACGGACTGCCGAGACGATGGTCTCGGGTTCGATCCCCAGTTACCCCGGGCACACACCTATGACTTTTCGAAGTTATGTGTGTATTAAAATAAAAATATTAATTATCGCTCGCTTAAAAATGTGCCCGGTAGATGGCAATAGGCTCGCCTCCTATTACATTGGGACCGAAACATATCTGGCGAAGTGTGGGTGTGTAATGCACCTCTGCCTACCCCTTCGGGGATAAAAGGCGTGAAGATATGTTATGTTATGTTATGTTAACTTTTCTTGTTGAATACGGATTATCAAAGGATTACAATGGTAAAAGATGCGCGCAATTTATTTTGCTATTCGATGCGCGCGATTTTTATTTTCAGCTAGTATTTTTTTGATCTAATGCATACATTGTAAATTAAACTTTATAGGAAGAAACATTAAACCTCTCTAGTAAATTTGTATTTTTCAAATAAAGAATACAAAACAATGCAGTAATGTAAAACAGTTCAAAAATGAAATTTTTACCGAAACAGTGCCGAAAAGTTGTATCTTTTCGGCACTGTTTCGGTTCTAATTAAAAAATACGTTTTTTATGATCGGTTTTGTAGTGATTAATGTTAACATTACAACGTAGTTGAAAGAAAAATAAATATTATAATTCTGTTTTTTTGGAAATATTTTATGAGCCTCGTCTTTCGGCTGCGTTTACTAAAGCCGACGGACATTCACAATACCTACTAAGTTATAACGTACCATCGATATATAATACGGAGTGACAATAAATACAGTGCAATAATGCTGTGTATTATTATTACTTAATAGCTAGTAGATTCTATAGACAATATGCGTATAATATCAAACTCCATGTCCTACCCATCGAGTGGGAATCTCGCATCTCTCGACTTTTAACGACAGGATTTGATAAAGAAGGGGTCTTTAGTAACAAAATACTTCGCAGCTCTTGTTGTGCGTCAACAGCTCACGCAGACACTACAGCAACGAATTTAGACGTAAGAATAGAAACGCAGGCCTTGAGGATTTCGAGTGCGGATTCCAAGTGGAGTCTGCCCCGAGTTTAGTTCGTAGTTGGCGGCGTTAGCGTCGTTCTCCGTCTCTCTTGCTCTCGTAGCTAAGATACACTGGGGGAACGACTGCCACGCCGCCAGGCGACAATTTGGGTCGCAAAAAGTTTGTCTTCGGAGCGCCCATTAGAACTGTGCGTTTTCTCACATCTGAATTCGTTGACTTTAGGTAGTAAAACTTAGCTTACAGCAGCATGAATAGGCCGGCTCGACCTGCGAAATGCTACTCACAGAAAATCAAGGTAAATTAACAGTATCTACACTGTTGCGTTTCGTTCGGTGAGTGAAAGTGCTGGAGACTCCATCCCGTAGGAATTCCTTCTCCCTCATCCCAATTCTCCTCCTATTCCCTTTCCCAACTCAAAGGGCCGGCCACGCACTTGTGACTCCTGTGGTGTATATTGGGTCCATGGGCGACCGTAATCGCTTACCATCAGGTGATGCGTCTGCTCGTTTGTGGATTATTACATAAAAAAAGAAAGAACCGGAAACTCCTCGTGATAGGCAGACTACCTATATCTATTTCTTCATATCCATATAATCCATATTTAATATGCTATTGACCTAATAGAATATAAGCTCCATCTTGCTAAAAACCAAATTGGCTCATGGCTGAGTTAGGATCCTATTCTGAAATCCAAATTATATGTAATAAAAATATTTCATTTTACGTTGAATTATCTCATCAAATACGGCCATTTGAAAGGTACCCGTAACCCACGAGCATGCATGATGAGGTTAATGAATGTCGAGGAAGCGAAAGAGAGCGACGCTGCGTACCGAAACGCAATTGACCAAGTTTGATTGCTCGGGGTTACCACCGATATGCCAGCAGTGCATTAAGAAGATATTTCCCTAAATTCCCACGGTATCGGGAAGAAAATTGAAAAAATAAAGCGTGGGCATTTGGCTGCAGGGATACAGATTGAGATGAGTGAAAGACATGTTGACCTGGATAGATAAGGATGACAACAAAACAAGATTAACGTGGCCCTTACGCATTACGGCGCGATTAAAAATAATTTATCGTAGGACTTAAAGCCGTTGGTCCCAATTGTTAGGCCATGCAGGAAACCTTCGGGCGGTCTGACGAAAAAAATCGAGAATAAAAGATCGTAGAACGACTGTGGAGTATGTTTAGTGGTTCCATTCCATTGTATAGAGATTGTAGAATCTGGCGTCAGTGGCGTCACTGCAAAAATATTGTTCACGACAGTTACTCGTGTCATCCTGTTTATGAATATCTCCATTTAAATACGTAATCCACGCTGCTTCAATCGACACGAAAATCTTGCGTCACTACATCATTTCACACGTACCACAACAAAATTACAACCGATTCCTCCTGCCTAGCAAAAACCTCACGCAAGCCAAGCCATACTTCTCATTTACACACTTGTTTCTTGACACTTTCCGAGACTTACGAAGCGTGTAAGTTTTATAACATACGTATGACAAGGCAAATCTCTCTAATATATAAACGTTTTTTTATGTACCTACTACCTACTTCGCAGTCCAATTTCATCCATATACGTCCAGCGGTATTCAACATCTCATGATGAGTAACTTTTCGCTTTTATAATGACTATGACCCAATAAGTAAAAAGGCAGCGATAGCCTAGTGGAGATACCAACGGACTGCCACGCAGAGGGTATCTGGTTCGAATCCACGGCGCGCACCACTGACTTTTCGGAGTTATGTGCGTATTGAATTGTTAATTATCGCTTGTCTCGTGCCTCGGAGAGCACTAAGCCGTTGGTCCCGGCTGTAATGAAGATCTTTGACAGTCGTTTTAGGGCGTCAGTACCTCTAAAATAAACTGACACTAGTCTAAACCATGGAATATCGCTATCCCTTCGGGTTTCGGAAGTCAGACAGGCAGTCGCTCCGTGGAAAAGCTAATACTCCGCCAAATCCGGTTAGACTAGAAAGCGGACTCCAGGTTTAGACTGGGATAACGCTAGGAGGATGATGAATGACTATGACCCAATAAAGCTCACTTTGTTGACAGCGTGCCGCAGGACAGGTGGCACAAAATCATAGATATTGATCGGATTTGCGCAGGCCTTATTTACTTGGGTCATGATAATGTCGACGGGTAGCTCGATTTTGGCCGGTATAAACGATTCATAGTTCTATGTAGGCACAGCTGGGACTCTAAGAGTGCAATGAATACACACTTAGTATAATACCCTGAGTTTATTTTCAAAACGCAAAATTCACAAAACACAAAACGACACTTTACAAATATAATCTAAATAACACTTTCACTTAAGACGAGGATTTCCGAGCGCTCAAAGCTTTTAAGGCTCCCCGCTTCCCCAGTTCCCGAGTATAACTACGATCAATCGCGACGCGAGACGCGACGCCACTGCCGCCATGTAGGTATACGTAACACTTTCGCGCCATGCATAGTATAGACAATTGAAGCAGTATATCAACTTATACAAAAATATAAACTTACTTATCGAGTATAAATAATTTGCAACGTTTCTGTTTTGAATAAACCTTTATGAAATTCGAAAGTAGTTTTACAAAATTGCTTTTGTTTATAGTGACAATAATTAAGTAATCAGTAATATTATGAACATTATCTTTGTTGTTAATTATAAAAAAACTTATGATCGCTCGCAATGCGAAAGTATCGCTTGTTCGATATCAATCTTAGGGAAAATTCGTTGCTACTATCAGCAAAACAACGGCATAGAACCAATAATAAGAACGGGTAAGATACTCATGGCTACTTTTAATCAACAATGATTACATTTTGTTATATTTATTTTAACTGTGAAATCTCTAAGATACTAATCTGTCAAAAAGTACCTGAAAAATATCAATAATACACAAAATGTTTATTAGAGGGCAATAGTTATAGCAATATAGTCATGCAAACACACGTGCATGCATAATAAAGGAGATCACCCAGCTCCATACAAATTTAGGCTAATTCTAAAAGTGCCGGCCATATATATGTACTAAATATATGTCAATGGTGCCGGCCAACTAAAATAAACTTAAAATTATTATAGAATACTAGAGGAAGCCAGCAGCTACGCCTGCAATTTTTTTCAATTTACCCGTTTTGGCGAATCCCGTGGGAGTTTCGGGAAATCCCTTCTTAGTGCACCCTTACGGTCCCCAAGGAACATACATGCCAAATTTCAGCTTCCTGCGCCCAATAGTTTCGGCTGTAGCGTGTCTGTTAGTCAGTCAGTAACGCAAGGATTTTATATATTAAGATTACGAAATAAACACTTTTTATTCAAGTGCAGTCTGTGAGATCATATTCGAGCTCAAAGAATCTATTCTGTTCCTGAAATAAATCCTAAGTAATTATTGTTATTTTTTGCCTAAAATAATGTGCAAGTTGCAATTTAAATGGCGTCAGGTAATGGCAGGTAGTAAGCCAAGAGCGAAATATCTGATTGATAAGCATTACTGCCTCACAGAAAGAGACAGTGACGTTCCAAGCCATCACGCACCAGACCATGGGCAGAGCAGGTAGCGAGAGTACGACTGTAACAATTGCCGCGATCAGTTTACGGCCAATTCGAAACATGACCAGTGAAAACTCCAGCGGAATAACAATTGCAGTAGGATGTACCCGATTAGAACTCTTCAATAAATAGTATATTATACCTAGGGAGAGAAATAAAGATGGTCAAAGCAAACCAGGTGAACAGGATTGATATACGTATCCATTTGGGTTGGGCTGCTTTCGATAAACCGGCATTTGCTTTTACGAAGCAATAAAAAGCAAGAATATTCAACCAGTGCGTCCTGCCAGTGCTCACCTACGGAGCCGAAACTTGGGTTACTACAGAGGCAGCGCTACAGAAACTTGAAGTTGTTCACAGGGCAATGCAGAGAAAACTGGCAGGAGTGACACTCAGAGACAGTAAGACGAATAAATAGCTCCGAAAAGAAAGTCTAGTATCAGATGTTGCCAAAAGAGTAGCGGACGGACATGTAGCCAGAAATCCCGAAACATGGTGCAAGCAAATAATAAAATGGCAACCATGGGATTGTAAACGACTAACTGGAAGACTGCAAATGAGATGGAAAGAAGACATCATAAAGATAGCGGGCAGTAATTGGTTGAAGACTGCCCAAAACAGAACGGAAAGGAAGTTGTTGTAGAGGTCTACACCAATATGGTCTGTGATGTTCACGGCGCTGGGACGCATAAGCGGGGCATTCCGCCAACATTTGCAGCGCCGCTTCTTGGACAGGGTTGAGGCTGCTGTCACTATAGTGATATCCAGGCGTTTCCTCCTGGCCTTTTCTCTACAAGAACCGGCCGAAACAACGGAAAGTGAAAACGTCGCGACGCAACATCTCTTCAACCACATGTTGGGAACAGAAATTAGCGCCACTATGGTGCCATGCCTGTATACAAGACATCTGTACCTAGCCGGTCATAGACATTCCTACTAAAGGTTTAGAGGATATTTTTATATTTGGTCAGGAGTATTAAAAAAATGTTTTTTTAATTTTTAATGAGTCCACTGCATTTTAAGTCTCACGTATTTCACGTTAGGCTGAAAACGTATAGTTGACCACCTTTACACCTCTTTGATTTATCACTTTTGTCAAAACAAAACTGCTCTACGGTACTTTGAGACATACCTACATACACACTTCATACTTACTTCAAACCTAAATGTTGTCTCAGAGAATTGACTTAGAAGTTTGGTGTAATAGTGAAACATGTTTACCACAGTGTGTTCTATTAAAATAACACAATATTATTGATTGGCCGGCAAAAAAAAAATAGCCCAATTTGGGTGATCTCCTTTAGGCGCTGCCATCGGCAAGTAGTAGTGACAAAAAATTTAAAATTATACATACATACGTACGAAATCATACTCCTACACCCACAACGCTTATTTTCCGCCAACCAATAATAAACTAGTTTTCGATATTATTTGTCATTCAAATTGATATAGGTAGGTAAACCGAACATTTCTAAGCTGTGACACCAGTGCATTCTTCCTCGGCGTGATAAATAATACGATAATATTATTAGGTATCCATTGTTCCGTGTTCGGTAATAGTGTGGAAATCAATGATATAATTGGTGAAAATAGTCAATAGAATTATTGAATATACTTACCTATACGGAAATTCATATATCTACCTATCTTAGCGCGATCAAAAACAAAAAAACGTTTTGATATACGTTTTTTTTTGTTTTTGATCGCGCTAGTCTTAGGAACTAGCAGGCCAATTTCTAAAATTGTTTTGCCTCTCTAGCCCATTTGTTGAGTAAGGTTATATATACCAAATAACATCATGCTACTACCCACGAGGGTGGTGCAGTAACCATAAATACCACTATGCAGGTAACTGCGGATATTTGTATTTATTTAGGTAGGTAGATATAGGTAGATATATAGAACCTATAAAATTAGCTTGTATAGCTTTTAGGCACGTCTCACATTTGTATTTCCGAATATAGGTACACAGAATAAAAGTGTGTATTATTATATTAGGTAGGTACCCAATACAACAATAATGCTATAAATCATCCACAATACACAACAAATCAATAATTTTCTAAAGTACTGGTACGTAACTATGCTGTTATCAAGTCCGTTATCTTGTCCAACAATCAAAACGATATTTTCAAAACTAGGTATACTAATTACCTATATATACTCTTATTACTTACTAAAAATTTACAATACCTATTTACAAACTAAACCTTAATACAATATATTTATCAATAAGTGATGATGACATTCGTTACTGACGATAAAATAATTCGTAATCGCGGTGCGCTCTGAAAAGTAGCGATACGTCCTGTCTCCATTACATCCCGCTCGGGACTGAACGACGCCGGAGAGAGCGCGTCGGCAGTAGGAAATTACATATTTTCGGTATTATATTTTTGTATATATTAAAATTCATAATGTGATGGCCGAGAAACATCCGCTTTTACATCACTTTTCTTTTGGTATACTTTTGAAAATTCTAATCCCAATACAACTCAAATGAAACGTGAAAAATTGTTTAAGCAGACCTATATTCGCGATTATTTTC
The DNA here is from genome assembly GCA_944739405.2 of Euclidia mi. Classification (NCBI taxonomy): domain Eukaryota; kingdom Metazoa; phylum Arthropoda; class Insecta; order Lepidoptera; family Erebidae; genus Euclidia; species Euclidia mi. Next base: position 51,304,290 of record OX123195.2, read on the forward strand.
TATCGTATAAAATGTCAGTAATCGTGTTTCAAATGGCCGACAAATATAGATCTAACGCTGTTGAATAACATATAAATTTTTCCGAATTTAAATCTCTGTTATTTACAAATAAAACGCGTTTGAACACGCTAGATAACACTGTATTTTGGGAAATCCTCGCCTTAAAGTCTTGTAACGAACCGTAGACAGATTCACGAGGTACTTAAGACTAGACACTCCGAGCCTGAATGTTGTTCGCTCGCCAGACAAGTTCTCAGGAACACTTGTCAAGCCCCACCAACGCACCGCGATACGCCACTCAGCGGTCAGCAGGTGGAAGCACTTAGAGTCGTTTAGCAACGATACTAATGGCCGCATTCGACATGTAGATTAAAGTATTTGCTTTTGCTAATGTGTAATCAGTGCAACGCCGCTACTACTGTCAGCATAAAAAATACCTGCCCGGTTTAAAAGTAATGTTAATGACCAGTGTTGCGGCTATTGCCTCACAGGTCGTCAACTAATAGTAACAGTGTTTTGTCAGGCGTATGCGAACTCCGCGTCACAGTATTAATTGTCAATTCATTCCGCTACCGATACTCTTGTTGTACGCACGATTTATAATAAACCGTAAAATTTTGTAATTGGACTTTGATTAAGTCCCAGTGTGTAAGCAAAATATACATAATGGTGGCCCATGAGGGGAACTAAAAAGCCAGAAAACCAGAATAAGAAGAAATTAGCAAGAAAATCGGATGAGAAATCTGACCAACACGTCATCGGCAAAATTGATGAGCGTGCTTCTTTGGCGTGATTGTAGATTGAAGAAGGGGTTCAAGATCCAAGGTGCAGTCAGAATCATCTAAGAGTTCAGTCTGAAGCGGGCAGTAATTCAGCGAAAGAATCACATGGCGCATCGGACTTCTGTGAAATCAGATAAGTGCCCTTTCCTTCCTATTTTCCTAATCTTCGCATACATCCGATCCAAATTCCTTTAAATATTGTTTCTAGTTATTGAAAATTGAATTCATTTGTGCAAATCAAGGTTTTAAATAGGTTTATAAGTTTAAATAGCGTCAAAAATTATATCATCATTTTATATTTTTTCAACCTACCTACGAGTAAAAAATATATTCCTTGTTAAATAATTAGCTTAATTTTTTGCATGTCATTGATCTTAACGTTACTTTACGTTAATTAAGCGTAAGTTAATTTCAATTTTAACTATTACTTACATATTATTAAAAGGTAATTTAAGAACCAAAGTCGCTTACGTTTTCCTAGTTCGGTAATTATAAATACTTAAATATTAACGCCGATAATTTCTGATTGTTATCTGCGCCGAGCCGAGCGCGTTATCTTGCCATCCGCAATCAGCTGTGCGAGCGTAACCGGTTTCCGGCTGCCAGGTGACATCGAGTCGAGGAGCTTGATCCATTCTTTTGTTTAATTATTACTCACTTGTTTTGATAATTTATTGATCTTAATACATATTTTTGTTCGTATGTACTCACAATGCCTGCAGTCAGGAGGTGCTTCTGTCTGTTGATCTGTCCGACCATTAGACAGGGCTTCGGGTACGCGCTCCCGGCTCTCCGAGCTACTGTAGTCACTACCCTATGTCCGTCCAGTATGACGACCGGTTGGCGCCGCGGGAGTGTAAGCGCCGAAGGTCGCGGGTTCGATTCCCGCTCAAGTCAAACATTTGTGTGCATGAACATGAATATTTGTCTTGGTCTGGGTGTTTCTATGTATAATATGTATGTATTTACAAAAAAAAAGTATATATGTATGTTTATCCATTGTCTAGTACCCATAGTATAAGCTTCTGCTTAGTTTGGGACTAGATGGTGTTGTGTGAATGTGGTAGAATATTATATTATTAGTGATTACAGTACCCCCGCCTACAACCCCCTTATTCCTCGTCATTCCATCCTATCCATTTACCCCGTATCTCCTATCACCGTCCTCTATAACGATAACATTCCCAAGGAGGGTTGGCGTCAGGCAGGCGGCCGGCTGGTAAAATACATGCCAAAACCTTCTGCAGTATGGCCAAGTGTATACATGAGTGCGATAGGATAAGGGCGTTCCCCTCAGGCGACGCGCAGGGACAGCACCCGGCAACTGCGAGAAGTATGCAAGGGTTGTTGCACTACTGCGGGCTAGTGCAACGTAAGAAGCGAGCCTGTGACGCAAAGGTGAGGTATGCAAGTTGGCACGTAGGTACGATGACTGGAAGAGCTAGAGAGTTAGCTAGTGTTTTGAAAAGAAGACGAATAAATGTGGCATGTTTGCAGGAAACAAGATGGAAAGGTACTAAAGCTAGGGAGATCGGTGAAGGATACAAGTTTTATTACTGTGGAAGTGATGGCAAAAGATATGGTGTGGGAATTGTGTTAGACGAAAATCTGAAAGATAGCGTAACAAGTGTAAAAAGAGTTAATGACAGATTGATTGCTGTGAAAGTGATGTGGCAAGGTATTATTCTGAATGTGATAAGTGTGTATGCCTCTCAGGTAGACTGTGATGATTGTGAGAAAGAGAAGTTTTGGATGGATTTCGATAGCATGATGACAAATATACCGGAGAATGAATAGATTATTGTGGGAGGAGATATGAATGGACATGTGGGACGAACAAGTGAAAAGTATGAAAGAGTACATGGAGGTTGGGGACTCGATAGCCGAAATTGTGAGGGAGAAGCAATTTTTCAAGTTGCTGCCGCTTTTGACCTAGCAGTTGCAAATACTTGGTTTCAGAAAAAAGAGCAACATCTTATCACATATAACAGCGGCCACCACATGACCCAGATCGATTATTTCTTGCTAAGACGTAATCGACTCAACTGGGTCAAAGACTGTAAAGTGGTACCAGGAGAAGATTTAGTCTCGCAGCACAGGCTCCTGATGGTCGAACTTAAGATTCGAATAAACTCTCAAAAAACCAAGCAGCAACTGACTCCAAAAATAAGATGGCATATGTTAGAAAAGAATGAATGTGTAGAAAAATTCAGAGATAGAGTGGTAGATAAGATGTAGGTAGATATGATGATGGGCGATTTGAATGATATTAGTGTCAATGAGTGTTAGGAAGAGATGAGTAAATGTATTAAGTGTGTAGCAAAGGATGTGTTAGGAGAGTCGAAAGGGAAGCGTATGAAAGATAAGGACACATGGTGGTGGACAAAAGAGGTATAGAATGCACTTAAGGAAAAGAAAGCAAGGTTTAAATAATGGCAGCTGATGAAAGAAGGAAATGAATCTTTAGAAGAAAGTAAGAAGAAGGAATGTAATGAATGTAAAAAGAGAGTCAAAAAGGCCGTAGCCATTGCTAGATCCAAAGCCCTAGACCATTTGAACGGGTTACTTGAAAAACTCGATCGAGGGTCATAAATATTTATACAGCATGGCTAAAGCTAGAGAAAGAAAGGCGAAGGATGTATTCCATATTAAATGCATGAAAGACGAAACAGGAGCGATTCTTTTGGACGAAGACAGAATAAAAAAAAGATGGAGGACATACTTTGAAAAGTTATTGAATGAGGAGAACGATTGGAGCGGAAACCTTGAGAATGAGGTGATGAATATTGGTTTAGTGACTGGAAGTGAATTGGAAATAAATAAAGACGAGGTAAAAAAGGCTGTTAGTGGAATGAAGAATGGAAAAGCGTTTGGACCAGATGGAATACCAGTAGAAGCATGGAAAGCGTTAGGAGATGATGGATGGGCGTGGCTGACATTATTCTTCAATAAGCTGTTGCACGAGGAGACCATACCCGAGGAATGGTGCAACAGTTACCTGCTGCCCATTTTTTAAAATAAGGGTGATATCCAAGAGTGCAACAATTATCGGGGAATAAAGTTAATGCCTCATAGTATCAAAGTATGGGAGAGAGTAATTGAGCGACACCTGCGTGACGAGAGTGAGATTTCAAGAAACCACTTCGGTTTTACGCCTGGTCGAGGTACGGTAGATGCCATTTTTGCACTTCGCCAAATGTGCGAAAAATACAGGGAAGCGCATAAAAACTTGCACATGGTGTTCGTCGACCTTGAAAAGGCATATGACCGAGTGCCTCGTGAAGTCGTGTGGTGGGTCCTGAAGAAGAAAGGAGTGCCTGGGAAATACCTGACGTTGATTCAAGCCATGTACGCTGAATGCCGAACGTAAGTCCGATCCGCAGCTGGTATCACAGCCAGATTCGATGTGGCCGTAGGCTTGCACCAAGGGTCGGCCCTTAGCCCCTACCTCTTCCTGTTAATTATGGATGCTATATCATCGGACATACAGGAAGAGGCACATACATGTGGTGCATGCTGTTTGCCGACGACATCGTTCTGGTAGCAGAGAGTGGACAGAAGGTGCAGAGCAAGCTGGAGGAGTGGCGGCAGAGATTGGAGAATGTAAGCCTGAGAATAAGCAGAACCAAAACAGAATATATGTTCTGTGACTTTGGCGGTCTCTCCAGTCCTATACCGGTTACACTCGGCGGTACACTTCTACCAGTAAGCTCCGATTTCCGCTACCTAGGTTCACTCCTGCAAGATGACGGCGAAATTGATCGGGATGTTAGGCAAAGAATCAACGCAGGATGGATGAAATGGCGACAGGTCTCAGGCATAATATGCGACCACAAAATGCCTGTGAAATTAAAGGGCCGCATGTATAAGTCGGTTATAAGGTCTGTCGTACTGTATGGAGCTGAGTGTTGGGCTACAAAGAGATGGATGAGAAACGATTGCATGTGGCAGAGATGAGAATGTTACGATGGTATGTGGAGTGACAAGAATGGACAGAATTATGAATGATTACGTTAGAGGTACGTGTCCGTGTGGTGACGGATTAAGAATACGGATTGTCACCACCCCATATCATCCCATGGGTGTCGTAAGAGCCGACTGAGGGAGCATATTATGCAGAGAACAGCACTGCAAGAGAAGGAAAACTTGATACAAACCCTATACCAACCCGTTTGGCCAGCGTGGTATAGTAGGCCAATTCCTCCTTTCAAAGGAGAGGCCTAGTCCAGCAGTGGACTGTTAAAGGATGATGAAGAAGACGTTTGAGGTAGTATGAAAGTGGCGCCTTTTGATGAAAAAGTAAAAGGGAGTCGATTGGCCTGGTATGCACATATTATGCGGAGAGATGAGATGTATGTAGGTAAAAAAGTGATGACTATGCATGTAGAAGGACGAAAAGGGAGAGGACGGCCAAGGAAAAGATGGATGGACTGTGTGAGAATGGATATGAAAGAGAAAGGGGTAAATGATCGGATGACTGGTGACAGAGAAGTATGGAAGAGAAGGACATGCTGCGCCGACCCCAAATAAATTGAGACCAGGGCAAGACAATGATGATGTACTCACAATGCCTACCGAATCTGTAAATAAATGTCGTTAAAAGGATTTAATTGTGAAAAGGTCATCTATTAAATGACAGATAACAAAGAATTATTTAAGTAGCATTACGGAACTCACTGAACTGAACATCATACAAATTACTGAGTTAAAGTTAAAACTTGCAAAATTCGAGGCATTGTCGGTTCGAGCTGATGACTTGCAAAATGAAATCGAGGTCTTAAATTCAGGTCATTTGGCATCTAAAATTGATGAACGCGAAAGTATCGAGTGCGACATTATTGTTAATATTGCCACTGCGAAAAGTTTAGTGGATAAATTTTCAAAAATCGAATGTGGACAAAGACTACGTAAAATGACTTCGCCAAGTTTGACGGTTCTTATTTCCGATGTTTGGAATTCCGTGACACCTTTGAGAGTTTGATACACAATAATGCACATATAACATCAATTCAGAAGTTCCATTATCTTATATCCTATCTAGAAGGTGATGCCGCGAGAATTATATCGAACGTCGAGGTATCAGGCGCTTATTATTATACGGAGGCATGGAAAATCCTTTGTAATCGTTATAATTATAAAAGATTTCTAATCAATCATCACTTTAATTCATTAGTTAACATAAAACAACTCACACGTGAATCCGGTCTTTGAGATTTTTAGTTGACCATGTCACAAAAAACTTGCGTGCTTTGGCCAGTTTAGGACAACCCACGGACCAATGGGATGGTCTACGTATGTTACATTGTCTCAAAAAATAGGCAGTAATACTGCAGTCGAGTGGGAAGAATATATTAAGCATGTAGACGAAGATACCCCAACGTTAGAACAGTTCTATAAGTTTATGACTGACTGCGCAGATGTTTTAGAGTCATTAACGGCCATTTTCAATATTCGATCTAGACATGGATTTTGAGATTCCAGATTCGTGTTTGACATATTTTGTATGGAGCTTATGTCAAAAACGAATCTAAAATCTACAGATCTATCTATAGATCGAACATTGAATTCCGCAGTAAATCACAATAAGCAAGATAGCAGTCAGCCCGAGTGTAACATAGTTGGTGCGCGCAGCAGTTCTACTGCAGTAAATAATAATAATCAAAAACGTCCCGGTCAAAATACTTATACAAAATAATTTGCTGTTTCTAAATTAAATAAAGCTAAAAATGCTAATAATAATAGTTCCAACACCTGTTTATGTGTAATTTGTAATAATATCACAGAATTTTTGATCTATCTATCTATCTATCGTCACGCCTGTCTCCCATTGGGGTAGGCAGAGACTATGAAACGCCAAATGCTCCGGTTCAAACACACCTCTTTCGCTTCCTCAACATTCATTAACCTCATCATACAAGCTCGCTGGTTATGGGTACTTTTAATTTGGCCCTTTTTTAGTACGTCACCTATTTGGTCGGCGTACGTCCGTCTTGGGCGCCCCCTACCGACATCTCCATTCATTCTTACACGATATACTTCTTTCGTTTTTCTTCTTTCATCCATCCGTTCCAAATGTCCAAACCATCGCAACATTCCTTTTTCAAGCTTTATCACTACATCTTCTTTCAGACCACACTTCTCTCGTATCACACTGTTTTTCACTTTATCTATCAGCCTAACTCCGCACATACTCCTTAAAGCTCTCATCTCCACAGCATTGATTCTACTTTCAAGCTTCTTCTGCCATACCCATGATTCGCTACCATACATCAGCGTTGGCGCCAAAACTCCCTGCAGTACAGCAAGGCGAGCCTTACTTGGAATAATTTCGTTACTGATGATGGACTGTAAGGCGCCATTCACACTATTTCCTGCTTTCACTCTCCTTTCAACATCTCCTTCACATTTGCCATCTCTCGTAAACATAGACCCTAAATACACAAACTCATTCACTTGTTCCACTTTTTCATCTCCTATCATTATGTTACATTCAGTTATACTGTCTTCCCTCTCTATGACCATGACCTTAGTCTTGCTTACATTCACTTTCATGGCCTTCTTCTTATACGCCCCATTCATTACGGTGACCATCTGCTGTAAATCAGACGCCGACGGCGCAAAAAGAACCTGATCGTCAGCGTATAACAGGGTCTCAAACACAGATTCATTCATTCTTAATCCACATTCAGACTCTCTCAGATCGGTCAAATAACTGTCCATGAATAGATTGAACAGTCAAGGAGACGCTACACATCCCTGTCTAACACCACGATCAATGTAAAACCAGTCCGTGTAGGCCCCGTTTATTCTGACACAGGCACTTGAATCCCTGTATAAGGATTCAAGTGCCCGTATCAGACTGCTGTTCACTCCATACACAGAAAGTGTTGACCAAAGTTCATCCCTCACCACTCGATCGTAAGCCTTTTCCAGGTCAATAAAGGCGCAGAAAACCTTCTGGTGTTTACTTAAGATTTTCTCTGAAATGCACCTTAAGGAAAAGACTTGATCCGTACATCCCATTCCTTTTCTAAATCCCGCTTGCACATCCCAAATCTTACTGTTCGTTTCAGAGATCACTCTTTCAATCAGTATCTTTGCATACAATTTGCCAACAACACTCAGGAGGCTTATACCGCGATAATTTTTGCATTCCTGCTGTGACCCTTTTCCCTTGTACAGTGGCACAATAACGGCCTTGTTCCAGTCACCTGGTACACGACCGGACCGCCAACATTTATTGAAAAGTAGGTACAGCAGGCTTGCGGTGACGCCTTCGCCTACCTTGAGCATTTCAGCAGATATCCTGTCATACCCCGCAGCTTTACCCGTTTTCATACTTTTCATTTCTTTGCATACCGTATCTCTTCCATACTTATATTACTTTCACTATTATCTTCCTCATTCGCTACTATATTCCTAGTTTCACTTTCTCCTCGTTCAAACAAATTCTCAAAATACATCTTCCACTGATCCAAAACTTCCCCATGCCCTCTTATAATATTTCCATTTACATCCCTTATCACACCAACTTTCGAGTCTCCAGCTTTGCCTCGAGCTGTTCTAACCAAGTGCCAGAATAATTTGATATTGGCCCGAAAATGCTGAGAAAACTTTCTATCAACTTTATCCTTACATTCTTCTTTCTTTCTTCTCACTGTCTCTTTTACTTTATATTTCAACCTATCATACTTTTATTTTACTATCCTCTCATTGACAGTCACACTACCTTGTATCCTTTTGTTGGCTCTTATGGCCAGCAAGTCCATCCATGCTTTGCGCTTTTCTGCGACCACACTACTTACTTCCTGATCCCACCATTCATTACATATCTTCTTAACATGCTTCCTCTTGCTTACGCCACATACTTGTGTAGCTGTCTCTATTACTCCATTCTTAAACTTTTTCCAAAATTCGAATTTTTTTCTTTCCAGAATTTTTGATTGTCCCACTTTTAAAGCAAAGAGTGATAAAATGTCAGATGTTAATAAATATAAATTGTGTGTTAACTGCCTTAGACAAGGACATCATGTAGGAGCATGTCGCATGGGACCGTGCCGTAAGTTCAATAAAAGGCACCATAGTTTGCTGCACAGCCCTACGGCAAGCACTGATATTAATAATCTTGTAGCGGTAGACGATCCTAGTCGTAATAATGATGAAACGATTGCGAGTTTTTCAAGACGAAATTCGAGTCAAATACTTTTATGAACGGCTATGATTGAAGTCTCGAATTCATTGACCCAGCAAAAGGAGCAGGTTCGAGCGCTACTTGATTGCGGCAGCCAATCATCCTTTATTTCAAAGGCATTAAAGTATAGGCTTTTAGTAAAATCTATACCTATTGACTCGCTAAAGGTCGTAGGAATTGGAAACACAATTTCTTCTCACATCGCCGAAAGTTGCAATGTGCGAATCAAATCTCTAGATTATAAATACAACGCAAATTGTAATTGTCTTGTTTTAAAAGAATTAACCGGAAGGAGTAATACCAAAGTACCCGGTCAATATTAATACTGTGACGGCCGGGGTTATGTCAAACTGTCCGTCACGGAGTACGTGAGTCATACTGACGTCTACACAACAAGCTGGCTGGTTGTCAAACAGAAAAATTTGCAAAAACGTTTGAAGACTATTTCATTCCTTGGAAATAACAATTTTCAATTCGATGACGTAAACACTCTGTCAAATGTTCTCCAAATTCGCCACTAACTGACAACAAGGCGATGGCCGTGCGGATAACACATCCGCTTCACGTTCTGAGGGCGTGGGTTCAAATCCCAGTCGTAACAATTATGTGGATTTTGGTTTTTATGAACTTTGGAAAATATAAATTAAACTATAGTTTACGGATTTCATCGCATTATAGTGGTTTCACTTGTTATTATATTAAAACCGAATGATCTAGAAACTACATTTTTATTACTAGCCGACGTTTCGAATTCTTTACAGGATTCATGTTCTCGGCAGACTGAGGTGATTATTGTCTTTATTTCTTGAATGTATAAGTTATCTCAAAGTACCCGAACTTTTTTCAACTATTGGTGTTACTATTTACGCAGAATGAGCTCACAGTGTCCTTAGGTCATCTGGTGACTTTGTCCTTCTTGAGTTTCATTAGCCTTATGACAGGGTCCCAAGCTGGAGGAACATTCCAACCGTCTTCCCTATTGAAATTAGGGTGTTTTTTAATTTCAATAGCTAGTACATCCTTGGCAGAAAACGGTGTTCTTTTGCGAGTACTCTGTGGTTCATCATTGGACAAACCAAGAGAAGCATAGGCATCCGACTTAAAGAACATATAGCTGACATAAAACATAAACGCTCAACAAAGTCTGCTGTGTGCGAACATGTGGAACAAGGACCCAACCATTATCTGCGATTTGATATAAATCTGAATATAAATCTGAATATGCAGAATTTATTAAAGAATACGCCGAATTAGGTCATATGTCCTTAGCTAGAGAGAACCAAGGTCCGTCGTATTATTTATGTCATCATGCTGTATTAAAACAAGAGAGTGATTCGACTAAGTTACGAGTAATTTTTGACGGGTCCGCACCGTCCACGTCAGGTTATGCTCTTGACGATATTTAATGGTAGGTCCGACACTCCAAGATTCTCTCTTTGCTATATTAATCCGTGCTAGAAAATACAAGTAGCTCCTGACTGGAGATATTGAGAAATTTTTAGGCAAGTTTCAGTAGCTGAAAAGGACCGTTGTTTACAGCGTATTCTATGAAGGGAGAACGAATCGCAACTTATAAAGGCTTACGACTTAAATACACTCACTAATGGTACCGCAAGCGCTACCTACTTTAGCACACGTTGCCTATGACAACTGGGTGAAGAACAAGATGATGAAATTCTTAAATGCATCATCCAAATGGACTTTTTTGTGGATGATCTAATTACGGTCGCTGATAAGGCAGAATTTACGTTACATTCAAAAAAGTGTCTCAGAAGCTTAAAAAATGGCTGTCTTAATTTAAGGAGGTATAAAAGTAATAATCCGTCAATTTTTGAGAATCTTAAATTAAATCAAGGCAACTTAACCATTAGCGAATCATCAAGTACTCTTGGTCTCGGATGGACACCATCCAGTGACACGTTATTCTTTCCCATTATAGGCTTTACGCTTGATAATCAAGCAACTATCACAAAACGGTTTGTTATGTCAAATTCTTTTAAAATTTATGACCCTTTAGGAATCCTCAGGCCGGTTATTATTCAGTCTAAAATCATATTGCAAGGGATGTGGCAACAAAAATTATATTGAGACGAAACGGTAACCGAAGATTTAAGGGACGATTGGCTAAAGTTTACTGATAATCTAAAATATTTACATAGGTTTCAGATTCCTAGATTAATGTTATGTGACAAGCCTGAAATTATAGAATTGCCCTCATTTAGTGATGCGTCCCGATGTGCTTATGGTGCATGTATTTATTTAAAATCAGTAAATGGTATTGGTGACAGCACTATTAAGCTATTATGCTCTAAGTCAAATGTATCGCCTATAAAACCAACCACAATACCGCGCCTTGAGTTATGTGCTGCACTATTGTCTGCTAAACTTTGTAAATCTGTTATAGATTCACTCCGGCGCCGGCCGGGAAGGCTGGTACACTGGTGTGATTCCAGTGTCGTTCTGAGTTAGATAAACAGTGATTCAACAAAATAAAAAAAAATCGTAGCGAATCGTGTCTGTGATATAGTTGAACTAACTAAGGCGACTTCGTGGCGTTATGTGCCCACTGCAATGAACCCTGCAGGTTTAATATCTAGGGGAGAGGATGCAAAAAATTTGATGTCCATGGATTTATGGTGGTCAGGCCCTAGCTTTTTACGTCGAAATGAATCTAAATGGCCACTGTTAAAGGAATGTAAGGTGGATGACTTACTTGAATTAAAGGCATTCACGTCAATAGCTGTTAGTAATAATTTAATAAACTTTGATAATTTTACATCATTTGATAATCTTCGGAAACTGCGCATTGTTGGCGATTCATATATAACATGAAGCATCCGAATGACAAACGTGTAGGCATACTTACATCAGATGAGAGGCTGGAATCATTTCATTTATTATGCGTTATCGCCCAGCGCGAGTCCTTCCCTACAGAATACGATTTACTTGTCAGAGGTAAACAGTTGCTGGGCCGAAGTAAAATATTAGCATTGTCTCCGTTTTTAGATAAAGATAATTTAATTCGTGTCGGTGGACGTATAAATCATCTGCGTGTAATTTTGAAAAAAGGCATCCAATACTTTTGCACGCTGCCCATAAATTAACCAAAATGAATTTTACTAAAGAACATCTTGTAAAGCACGCAGGTCCCCAATTGTTGTTAGCAACAGTAAGGGCAATAGTTAGGCCTGTCAATGGTAAACAGCTGGTCAGGCGGACAGCTAACAACTGCGTGCGATGCAGGCGCCTTAGTGGCAAAACGCTGTGCCCGTAAATGGGTGACTTACCTTCACAGCGCGTGAACCCAGATTTTCCATTTTTATCCGTTGGTTTGGATTTTGCTGGACCTTTTTTAATTCTTAACCGTAAAGAGCGAGGAAGTCGCTTAGTAAAATGTTACATGTGTCTTTTTGATTGTTTACGTTACAAATGCATTCATTTGGAGGCAGTTAGTGATTTAAGTAAAGATGCATTTGCTAAAAAAGTTAATTGCACGTAGAGGAAAACCTTCGGAAATATTTAGCGATAACGGTCGTAATTTTGTCACTGCCGCGAAGAAGACAGGCGATTTTATTAAACAAAATACAGAACCTATATCTGATTTTGCAAGTCAGCAGGGTATTAAGTTCAATTTTATACCTTCTTACACTTCTCACTTCGGCGGCATTTGGGAAGCCGGTGTCAAATCGGCTAAATACCACATCAAAAGGGTTATTGGCAAAAGTAATTTAACATTTGAAGAAATCATAACTTTGTTTGCGCAAGTGGAGGCCATTCTCAATAAACGTCTCTTGTGTCCTTTATCATCCAGTCCTAATTACCTCTTCTCCTTATCCCCAGGGCACTTCATCATAGGTCGGCCGTTAACTGCGCTGCCCTTACCAGCCTTGGAAGAGAATGATGGCAACCAACGAGACAGATATAAACGCCTCGAAATAATACGGCAACATTTCTGGCAGAGGTGGCAGAAACAGTATTTGTCGGAGCTGCAGCAGCGAACGAAGTGGCGCAAAGGAAATGCTCAGCTCAACGTGGGCGATATGGTAAGTATCTTGGCAGAAGATAATACACTCAGCTCCACTAAGCTGGCGTCTTGGTCGAGTTCTGCGGCTGTTTCCTGGACCAGATGAAGTGGCACAAGTCTCTGAAATAAAAACTCCGCGAGGCTGCGTTCGTCGTCCGTTTACCCGCCTGTGTCCGCTGCCTACCACTGAGGAACTAAATGCTTGAAAGGAACCTTTCAAGGGCCGGGAATATGTTGCGGCTATTGCCTCACAGATCGTCAACTAGCTGCTAATAGTGTTTTGTCAGGCGTATGCGAACTCCGCGTCACAGTATTAATTGTCAATTCATTCCGCTACCGATACTCTCGTTGTACGCATGATTTATAATAAACCGTTAAATTTTGTAATTGGACTTTGATTAAGCCCCAGTGTGTAAGCAAAATATACAACCAGGAATATTTAAGTATTATGTTTATTTATTTTGCTGTTGACATCAAAGAGACCTATATAGGCGACTGCTCGCAGATGAATTCTCTAACTATAGTACAATCGTAGTTATCTATCTTCCCCGAATTACGAATCACTGCGCAGTAATTTGGGTCGTCAGTAGGCTGACCGCTTTGCCAAACATTATATAACTGATCTACACGTTTGCCTGAAATAAAAATAACATACATTATGTAAAAATCTGTTAAAGCGCCAAATAAGTGCAGTAAGGGTCGAGTTGTTATTCTCTCATTCGTTTCTAATTAAGTTATTGTTTAATGATCGGTTTAAATACTTAGTAATCAGTACAATTTTATACTATTTTGTTCAAATATTGTGAATGACTGCATAGTAAAGAAAAACTTAAGCATACGATTATTATATACTTATAGGTATTTGTCTGTAAACTGATAAGACAAAACATGATTGGAAGATACTCGCTGGATAATATGTTCATTTGAAAATCGTACAATTTGTAGATCATTTTAAAAATATGTTGAATAAATCTTCGCTATTCTTTCTGCAGTAACCACAAGCCCTTCAAGAAACCCATGTACGTGACATTATCATGAGACATTTTTGTCTACGACAATAATTACTTTAGTAGAAGACATCGTTGTAATTGTACCTGGGTCTCTTAATACTCACCATTCACACTTTTCCATTGACCGTTTGTCATGAAGTCTCGGAGTCCTATGAAAATATACGGATAGTCATGTAGATGCATTAGCTTGAGAGTTAGTGCCTCGTTTGCATCGTCAATAACGACCAAGTAAGCCTCTTCAGCCTCGCACGTCACTCTCGCGTCATCCCACGGTTTCCGTACACTGTGCTTCTTGTAGCAGCTGCCCGTAGTCTCGTAGTAAGTGTAACCTGTATATGTAAACTTAGGTAAGTTGGCAGATGCATAACATACATACTATATGCATACATATGTAGAACAAAGAACTCTACCTACTAAGTACCACATAGCTTGGTGTGCAAGTATTTATATTGATGCCTAATTCGTCTAAAGACTATGTCAAAGAAGCCCTGCTTCGCAGGGCTCCTATTTTCGGATGCAGGGTCACAAAAAGATCTAACATAACCTACACTGCACGGCTGGCGCATCGGACACGTGTTTAAGAGAACAGTTGGTGTTGCAAACCCGTGCGCGACTGGAGGATACATGCCATGAATTGAGCACGATTTTGTAAAGTCTGTTAAAGCGCGACAAACCCGTGCGTGTTTCAAGGCAGTACTGCCTCCTATTGAACACGGAAATGGAAATACGCAGAACGGCGTACCGAAAACTGATAACAGTTTATTTACATTAACATTATACAGATTCAGTACCATGATACTGAGGTCATTTGCGGTTGATAATTTCAAGAATTAAACAATTTTCCAAAAAAATAGCAATGTAGATATCAACACGCAAAATCGTCCTATCAGCTGTTTTGGCCCTGCAGCGGCAAGCGGCAGATGTATGTACACTACCGCTAAAAAGTATTTGCCAACTGCAATTTTTGGTTATTTATGTGTTTTTAGTTAATTAAAGATCTAGAAACTGTTTATATTAGATTTAACATCATACAACCGTGAATTGACATGATAAAATTAGTACGATACAATTGGAATTTAATAATAATAAAATTTTTTTTTCGATAATCCGAGCTTCCGTAATTAATTAGGACAGTTTATTGTTATGATAAAGGACCTAATATTCGCTGACATTATTATTATTATTATTTATTGAAAAAGGTCAGAATATAAAAGTAAAAAGGTTTAATATAGACAAAAGTTCTATATTAGCTTTGAGATTTTGGTATGTTGTTAAGGCCTCCCTCACATTGTTTTCACAAGCTTGTTTCAACTCGACTTAATACTTCAATTTAAGTATCTCTATACACAGCTAATAGAGTTACTAGCTTATCAGCTGCCTCTGATCCCAAGATGATATCTCAGCATTGTCGTGGCGTTAGCGCACACACACATATAGCACAAAAGCTTGTTTCAACTTAATATATAAATTTAAGTGTCTTTATACACAGCTAACAGAGTTACTAGCTTATCAGCTGTCTCTGATCCCAAGATGATATCTCAGCATTGTCGTAGGGTTAGCACGCATATACATATAGCATATAATCACACACTCGACATAAACACTAAAACACACACACACTCACACACACACACACACACACACACGCGCGCGCGCGCACACACACACAGGCGCATAAAATGTTTTTCTTATTTAAATTGTTTTATCTCACTCATTTATAAAAATATTACTTACCAATCAATGTAGTTATAGTTAAGCTCCGGCATGTCTAGTTAGGAGAGACTGGTAATCTGTCATACAGGTTCTCCTAGTTCAGATACCAGTCTCTCACACAGGCTCACCTACTTGATTATGTAACACTTAATATAAGACCTGATTGTTAACTATTCTGTGTGAGAGAGTAATTAATAAACCATTTTTATTATTTTTATTATTGTTCATGAGCGTTCTTCGAGCGTACGTCCGGCGGCGTCCATTCGGCGTGCGCCCGGCGTTCACTTTGTGCTACAGAATGAACGCTGAGCACGCGCGCCGGGCGTGCGCTCGAGGAACGCTGTCGCCCAGTGTGAAGTTGGCCTAACTTCCTTAACTTCCTCATATACTAAACGTCGCTTGGCGCTTATGTTATGCCAATATGTGGAAACTGTTACTGGATTGTGTATGGTTTAGTTGTAAGTAATTTTATCTGTATTGTATCTGTTTGTTTCCCGAATTAAAAAAAAAAATCCAACATGAGGGCTATTATTGGACCTTAGTAAGGCATTTGATTTTGTGGACCATTCAAGGCTGGCCCAGGCTGGTCAAGGCTGGTCAAGAGGCCCAGCATTACTTTGGTTTTAATCATACCTGAACAACAGAACACAATTTACTAGGGTTGCAAAATATGACAATATGAGTAATGTTGAAATTTTTGACTCGGCCTTTACTGTTTTTCATATATATCAATGATATCCCACAAGCCCTTTCGCATGATTGTGTTTTGTTTGCTGACGACACTACGATAATTATAAACTATATAGACAAGAGTGCCTTTGAGTTAGAAATTAGCAAAGCATTAACAGAGGTTTCTAAATGGCTTGATACAAATAAACTGCAGTTAAACATTGCCAAAATTAAAATAGTACACTTAAATAGTGAAAATTTTAACTAAACGTTAGTTACAATAATACACCAGTCCAACAGGTTCGAAATGCTAAGTTTTTGGGAATCACTTTAGACTCGCACTTTAAATGGAACAACCATATTGATAATATATGTACAAAAAAGTGAGCTGCGTGCAGAGATAGTGTTACTGCGGAACGCTATATTAGCAAGTAGGTCGCCTTCAAACGTCAACACTCGACGCGGGGCTTAAAATGCATCTATCGGCAGTTTTGAGTCAGCGAATTTGCTTGCGTCGCCTAATGCAAGCGTTACGGTGTGTGTTGTTGCTGACCTCGGGTCATCCACACCTATCAAGGTTGTGACGAGTGTGAATGTGTCTAAAACTAAACGCGCCTATGCCGATGTTACTGCCGTATGCAAAACGCAGCAAAATCGGCAGGAGAAAAAAGGGGGTAAACAAAAGCATTGCGAACCCTCCCAACACAAGGTCGAAGAACCGAGAGTCCCGGAAAAGGACGCGGGCGACAAGGACGGCTTCATGAAGGTGGTGAGGAAGAAGAGGAAGCCTAGTTGTTGGAACCATTGTGGTACTTACTGGGTTAGCAGGACCTAATATGCTGCTGCGTATATTTTATGTATGTTAGTCTTTAAGGTATATTATTATTATTTCCTTTATTACATTCTTTTTCTCACAGTCACGTCATTTTACATATTTAATAATTATTATTAAAAATAAATAGATTCGATTTTGCACTACGAAAAATAAAAAATATTACATCCACAGACTCTTCACTTATGGTCTACCATGCATACGTTTGTGCAGTTACACGTTATGGCATGGTTATATGGGAGAACTCATCTGATATAATGAGAGCTTTTATTGCGAAAAAAAGTGCATTCGTGCTATCTTTGGTATGAATTGGTTCGACTCATGCAAGCCAGTGTTCAAGGCAAATAAACTCTTAACTGTCTCCCATATGTCAATAAAAATGGCAATTCCTAGGCTGGAACTTTTGAGAAAGAGCTGTGTGTATATGACACCCTTAATCTTTAACTCCTTCCCAAAGTGGATGGTGGACTTGCCATATAATAAATTCTGTAGGACATTGCAGGAGTGGCTGATTCAGAAGAGTTTTATTCAGTTAAAGACTTCTTAGAC
This sequence comes from Euclidia mi, assembly GCA_944739405.2. NCBI lineage: Eukaryota > Metazoa > Arthropoda > Insecta > Lepidoptera > Erebidae > Euclidia > Euclidia mi. The sequence continues at coordinate 51,322,060 of OX123195.2, forward strand.
CATGGTTCTTGTCCACGGTTTTATATTATGTAGCACTTTTTTTAAATTTGTCATTGAATTTAATTTGAAATTACAATTTCAGCTATGTAATTTTTTTTTAATTTGACATTTAATATTTAATTTGACATTATAATTTCAATTGTATAACAAATTAAATTAAATGCCAAAGCATTTAATTTAATTTAACGTATTAATTTCCACTTTGTAATTTACATACCAATATTGTTTGTGAAATAGGTCCTGTACTTTTTAAATGTAACACCTTGTGTACCATATTTGAAGCAAATCATCACCATGTCAGCCTAAAGACGTCCACTGCTGTACATAGGCCTTCCCCAAGGTTCTCCACACAGACCGATTTTGACCCGCCAGAAAGCAAATGAAATATATTATTATTATTCATTTATTTCTCATTACTCAAATTTAAATTACATTTTTAAATATATCACTTACAAAAAATTAAATACATTTAAAAATGTAAAAAAACCAGTACAACAACAGCCCAGTACAAAGTGGCATGGCCATTTTCGAGAACTGGCTCTGCCATATACCTGTAGTACGGTACCTCGATGTCTATAAGTTTGTATTTCAGAGCAAGTTGCTGGTGAATGATTCTGGCTACTTGGTTATGTCTGTGCAAGTACTCGCCGTTAGCAAGACGTGAACAACCGGAAACAATATGCCCGAGGGATTTACCGGGCAGGTGACACGCACGGCAAATATCGGTAGTGCCATCCCTCAGGATATATTTCCGGTAGTTATTCGTCCTGATAACTTCGTCAGCAATTGCACAAACAAACCTTTCGGTTTCCACAAAGAGATCACCGAAGCGTAGCCAGTTCACCGACGCTAATAGGTCTACATCGGGTCTATACAGGGCCCGATGGAACCTGCCATGAAGCTCCTTGCTCTGCCATACACGCTTGCGATCATCAGTACTGAGTACAGGTATGTGCCAGTTCTCCTTAGTGAACTCCAACGTGAGCGGGGTGAGTCTATTGTCCACTGCGACAACATCTCGATGCATGTCCATGTTCGCCCGAAGAAAATATTCTCTGAGATTGCTCACCTCGCGGTTGTGTAGGGTCTTGAAATTCAGAAAGCCACGAACCCCACACATCCGCGGGATGTAATGAAAATGAAATGAAATGAAAATAGTTTATTTTGACATACACGTAAACACACTAATATTATAAAGAAACACAAAAAATACTAACAAATAAAAATGAAAAAAAAAGAGAATAAAACAAATCACAAAAAAAAATATAATTAAGAATAAGAACAAAAAAATAATTAACAAAAAGGAAAGAAAACAAACTAAAAAATAAACAGAGTAGTAAAAGAAGTAGGACGTGTAGTCAAAATGGGACCCAGTTCGGCATAATGCCAGACGAACGCCTGGCGCCGATTTTCAACCAGGCCCTCGTGACTCACGCATGTGATATCATGAAAATAATATAAGTACAGAATACAACAGAAATACAGAATTACACATATATACTTATATAACTATTTTATTATAAATGGTATAGGTACTTACATAAACACAGATAAAAATAAATATACACACAAAAAGGAGTAGGTACATAAACTAATAAATATTAAAAGTATAAGAAAGTGTAAACAGTAATACCAGTGTGTCATAAAAAAATAAAAAGGAATAATAATATTTATGCATATCGCAAAGTGCCGATGCCGACGAATAATTTTATTGTCATCGTTGCGTCACTAAAATTAAATGAGTCTGCCAGACTGCCAAAGAGATACGCAGCGCTTGTGCGGTGCGGGGCGCGGGTGCGCTGTTTGTAGGTATATGGCTGCAGCCAATAATTTACAAAATAATAACAGGCTACCAGCGCCCTTGCCCCGCCAGTAGCCGCGCGGCATCCGACGCATCCGCATGCAATTTTTGTGCATACGAAAACGAGCGCGAAGTCGTCTCAAACGCTCGACAGCTCGGCACGATGCAAATACAGTTATACTTACGTCACATACGTACATATATACAAACAACCAATATACAGTGAAATACCAATGAACATGACAACAACTATAGAGTAATAAAATAATCCTAAGTAAGTACAGTTTTATTACATATTTTGTGTCCTAGTATTCATATTGAAGCACATTCCTAGCACTTACACACGTATCTTGCACTTTCAGATTTTAAGAGATTGTTAATCGGGAGCAACTCAGATATGTGTTGCAGTTAACCCAAGTACGAGTGCCAGGCCTCAGAGGTAACGCAATGTATTTATAGAAATATAAATTTATGCGTCCATTCCGATTTATATGTATAAACAGTGAGCGAGATTAGCTAACGCTTGCTTATGTACAACCTCATCACGGATGAACGTGGATGATACATACGATATGCCGTCAACAATGTGCGGACTCTTCTGTCCAGGGCGTCCAATTCAGACTGAGTCCACTTGAGTATGCCAAAGGAGTATACAAGAAGTAGCATGACCCAACCGTTGCAAGCACGAACCTTGTTGCTACCTGATTAAAGGCTTTTAATACTTTTTTCAGGCGGCCAAAGAAACGCTCTTGCAACGATTGCTTCATGTCAGCTTCATTGATACTTAAAGCCTGTGACATACCCAAGTACCTATAGGTATCGGTTAAGAGAAGCGGTCTCAGGTTAATGGAATCTGAGAGTTGGAGCCCCTCAGATTCCACCATCCTGCCCTGCTTCACATGAATGACAGCACATATATCCACACCGAACTCCATATTAATAGACTTACTAAAGTTTTGGGTTACGTTTAGTAAATCTAGCAATTGGGCATCAGAGTGGGCAAATAACTTCAGGTCATCCATGAATAACAGTTGAGATATGACCTGACCGCCTCTCTGTAACCTGTAGCCTAACCTTGAACCCTCCAGTAATGTACTGAGAGGGTTTATGGCTAAGCAAAACCAAAGGGGACTCAGACTGTCGCCCTGAAAAATTCCCCGCTCAATTTTAATACGTTCGCCATCCTCCTGGATCCTTCGGATATCCAAGAATCTGGATAGCATAACATCCTGGATAGCTAAGAATCGTATTCCATTGCCCCATACATAACTTTAAGAAGGTGAAGAAATATTATTATTCCTAGTTACATATTATATATATACTATATACATATTCTTAGGCGTCAAAACAAGGCAAAATGACTCCAATGGGCACGTGAACACAAAAATTTGACAGAAGTACGATGAAAAATATGTTGTGGACTGATGAATGCACATTTGAAATTTTTGGTTCAAAAAGACTGGTGTTTGTGCTCAAGGTTCAAATTAACGGATGTTAGATGAGTGATTGGTGGCCACGATAAGATATGGAAGAGACTCTGTCATGGTTTGGGATGATTTAGGGGGAGTTACTTAAGAAGAGGGGTACAAAAAAATCTCGAAGATCATGTAAGATCGTCAGATCGTCGATTGATGGGTAGAAACCTCATATTTTAACAAGATAATGATCAAAAACATACTTTAAATTATGCAGGAAATATTTAGAATATTTATAAAAGAACAAAGTGCTGAAAATGATGACTGGCCAAGTAATAACTTTCAGCACTTTGTTATTTCCAAAATCGCAATACCCCGACCTTAATGGTTATAAAAACAAGGGGTGGTTATACTGATGATGCAAAAATTTGAGAAAAACCATAATACCATAATATTCTACCACATTCACACAACACCATCTAGTCCCAAACTAAGCAGAGCTTGTACTATGGGTACTAGATAATGGATAAACATACATAATTATTAACATTTTTTTTGTAAATACATACATATTTATTTATTTATTTATACACTAAACTGTGTACAGGTTGACTTAATGCCTTGGGCATTATCCGCCAGTCTACCTTTGAGCGGTGCTGAGAAACGTAGTAGGTGTATTAAATACTTACTATAATTATAATATAGGTATAATAATATAATATAATTCTTAAATAAATATACATGCATACACTATACATACATATATACATAAATATATACACATATAATTATACTACCTAAATACGATATACACCGTTATTTTTTAATTAGTACAAAAACTTTGAGGACATATTAGCGAAGACATTATTATCATATAAGTGACGTAAGAATTTCATAATATCTATAAATAGCAAAGTTATAATAATTTGTTGTTTGTAGAAAATCTCACCCAAATCATAGACATATTTTACAATCCATTCACTACTTCATTGATAGTACCTACTTACTTTCCGTCCTACTCTTACGCATTCTTTCCGTCGCACTTATAATGCAGGTAGCCGTAGACAATAAAAAGAAGCAAAATAATAAGTGTAGGTAGATATTTTTTATTTTTTTAAATTCTACCCACTCCTTCATACTTCACCGGCAAAATTTACTGTTTTACAAGTAATTAAATACGGAGGTAGGTATGTAATTAGAAAGCAAATACATATCAAAATAAAAGAAGGTATTCTGTAATAAAAGAAAAGAGTAATTTTGGCGTATTTATGAAGTTAGAATCGGCTGCTATTTACAATTACTATTTCATAATCATTATGTCAGCCTAGAGACGTCCACTGCTGGACATAGGCCTCCCTCAAGGTTCTCCACACAAACCGATTTTGAGCCGGCTGCATCAAATTATTATTTAGTTAAGTAGGTAATATTTACTTTACTTACAAGTATTTCAATTGTTCTTCGAAATATCCATCACTATTGTCAATACACAGCACGTTTTATTTAATTGTTTTTTAACGAGATAAGTAAGCTTCTCTGACTTTTCACTGCGTCAAAAGCGTCCAATATGCGCTGTTTAAATTGTTCAACACTCACACTCACAACGGCTCATTTTTGTACACAGTGGTGAGCATGGAGGCCAAGCTACGACCCGCCTCAACGGATCCACTGGCTTCCAAACACTTCCCTGTACAAACGCATAGCTGCACTCGCGTGATGTGAACTAATAAGCCATCCCGTTGGGCAAACGTAAACAAACAATATTTTTTTCCACGAAAAAACATCCGCTCGCAATCGCCTTCAGTTTAGTACTGTGGCGCGCACGCAGAGGGACAGGGGGTGACGAGCTTCGAGTTTATCAATCACAAATTTATCAATGGAGTAGTGGCGCGTAAAATTACTACGACAAATTAGTATTTAGTTATGCATTTACCAAACATTACGTATTTTTGTGGACAGTTTTGGGACAGTTTTGGAACTCAGTATTTTTATTTTTTACATACATATATGTGATTAGTTAAAGATGCCTAGAGCCCCATTAAATTTTTTGTACTAATTAAAAAATAGCGGTGTATATGCAATAAACAATATATACATATAAGAATTAAAGGAAGAATACGTAAAGCTATACTCAAATACAATACAGTAGGTACATACAATAGCAAAGTAGTAATGTGAATAGAAATGAAGATACAGATCCTATGACACATCCGCTGGTCTTGCCAACAAAAACTTTTTTACCTTCGCCTTAAAATTGTACTTCGTTTTGCACGTCCTGATTTCTAGAGGGAGGGCATTCCAGAGGAGAGTGGACTGAACGAGAAAGGAAGAGTGAATAAGAGATGTGTTATGAGAAGGGACAGTAAGAAGAAGATTATTAGACGATCGCAAATTGCGGTCATGGTTGGAACACAGATATTGAAAATGACAGGTTAAATAATTTGGGGAAGAAGGAGACATAAGAATAGAAAAGAGGGTAGTGAGAGCACGCAAACTGCGACGATTACGGATAGGAAGCCATTTCAATTGGGAACGGTAAGCAGACACATGGTCATACTTGCGAAGATTGAAAACGAATCGAATGCAGTTATTGAGAAGACGGTCGAGTTTGTTGAGAAGATCTGCATTCAGGTTATAGTAGCATACATCACCATAGTCGATTAAAGGGAAAATCAAAGTCTGCACAAGCATTGTCTTGGTCTGATGGCAGCAAGTTCTTGAGGCGGTAAAGAGTCCGTAGAGTGCCGGTGACCTTTTGACTCACCTGGGTCACTTGAGTTCGCCAATTAAGGGTGGCATCCATATGCAGCCCTAGATTTTTAACAACAGGGTACCAATCTATGGCCGTGCCGTTGTATGTAATGATTGGAAAATGGGTTGTGTCAAATTTTCTTAACAAGCCTTGGCTGCCCAAAATAATGGCCTGACTTTTATTCGGGTTTACAGTCAGCCCGAACCTTGTAGTCCAATCATGTATCTCAGCCAGATCCCTGTTAATCATATCGATTGCCGTAGACAGCGACTCTACATTTACCTGGGTATATATCTGCAAGTCGTCGGCATACAAATGGTGAGAACACTGAAGATTTTTAGTTATGAGATTTATAAAAATGGAAAATAACAAGGGAGAGAGAATACCTCCTTGAGGGACACCAGCTTCAATGTCAGCCCATCTTGAGTAAGACTCATCAAGGCGTACCGACTGCTGACGCCCCCGAAGATATGTTGAGAACCAATCCAGAGCCCTAGGTGAAACCTTAAGATAGGAGAGGACGGATAAAAGGAGGTCGTGACTGACGGTATTGAAGGCATTGGAGAAATCAATTAAAACCAAAATCGTAACTTTAGAGTTTTCAATGCCCTCTCGAATATCGCCAGACACTTTGAGGAGAGTGGAAGTAGTGCTATGGCCAGGTCTGAATCCAGTTTGATATGGACTCAACAGGTTATGACGGTGTATAAACCGACTCAACTGTTTATGGACACAGGCTTCTAGCACTTTAGAGAGGAAAGGAAGAATGGATATGGGTCGAAAATTGTTGGGAAGAGAAGGATTGGAGATTTTGGCAAGAGGGATAACGTGGGCTTTGCCCCACAAGGACGGAAAGGAACCAGACTCAAGGGAAAAATTAATGACGTGGGTGATCGCCGGCAGGAGTTGGTCCAAGATGGTAATGACCATACGGCGGCTGATGTTGTCATAACCCACGGCATTAGATTTTATGGAAAGGATTATCCTTTTGATATCACCTGAAGACTCTGGAGAAAATTGGAAAGATTCAATGTCAAGTTGGGGTAAATTATTTAAGTAGTTAACTATCAGACACTTGGTCTGGTGATACAAAGGAGTGGAAGTGGTGAAATATTGGTTAATATCATCCTAACCAAGTGTCAGGCGGAAGTCACACCGTTGCTGCCTGCCAATACCAAGAGTTCCAAGGAACTTCCAAATATTGGCAGGCGATGTAAAAGTAATGTTGTTAAGAATGTGTCGGCGTTTGGCATTTCGCACCATTTGATTACACCGATTCCTTGCAGATTTGAAGAGCACCCAGTTTTCCTCGCACCGGTCCCGTTTATATCTCCTAAACGCCCGATCCCTACGGCGCATTGCCATTCGAACACCCGCTGTAAGCCAGGGTGCTGGAGGATGCTTTAGTTTCACGCGCCTTACCGGTGCATGTACATCGTATAGATGACAAATAGTGCTGTTGAAAACATTTACTTTATCATCTACAGTGGAGGCAGAAAATATGTTGTCCTTATTCAGCTTAGAAGCATCCTGACGGAGTTTAGTTACATCCATACGACCAAAACAACGCATGTACCGGACTTTAGGAGGGGATTTAGGAGGTTTTAAGAGGTAAATAAGGTCATGGCTGGAAAAACCAGGAGCAGGATGTTGACCGTGAGATGTCAATAGGGAAGGATTAGACGTAAGGATCAAGTCAAGCCACGTGTCCACCCCATTGCTATTGTTATGAGTGGCCTGCAATGGCATAACGTGGAGGCTGGCTGACTCGATAATGTCAAGGAGTTTACTGGAACGACTAGAGGAAGGGGACAGGAGATCGGTGTTAAAATCGCCCATGATGACGTGATGTTCATACTGTGACCCTATAGATTCCAGAATCGGTTCGAGACTGGAGAAATAATCGACAGTAGGGGGACAATAGACGAAGCCAAGAACAGCTTTCGCTCCCCTGACGTGAACCTCAAGGAATAAGTACTGCGCAGGCGAAGAGGCAGGATTAGAAGATTCAAGGATTTTAAAAATACATAGAAACACCCAGACCACGACCAACATCCATGTTCATGCACATAAATGTTTGACTTGAGCGGGAATCGAACCCGCAACCTTCGGCGTAGCAGTCCCTTACACTCCCGCTACACCAACCGGTCGTCAAAGTCCCGTTACACCAAACGGTTGATATCATTACGTTTCTTGGTTTAACTTAGCTAAAAATATCATTTGCAATTAATTGATCTATAACGCTAACTTAATTTTCTATTATTTTCCTTCAATCATCCTCAAATCAATATGGGCAAATACTTTTGAGCGGTAGTGTATGTACATGGCGGCGGCGCGCCGCTGCCGATGTCGCTTCAGAGTAAACGTGCCATGTACATGTTTTATTACTATAATTTTACCTAAAATTAATGCGGTTCAATCATAGTTATTCTTTCATTATATATCTAGAGAACCCGTGCTGCTCCACAGCATATTTTAATATTATAAAAAAGCTACTTAGGGAACAGAGCAAGTTTCATCAAATTCGGTTGTATATTATGGTCTAATTTGTGTTAGTGTGACGGTGTTTCTTATTGATGCGAACTAACAGTCTAAGGGAAAACTTCTAAACTATGTTATATTTAGGTATTCCAGTCTATATAATTATAACTTACAATGAGGAAATAAAAAACAATTTAAAAAATTAAATCGACTTCAAAAAGAAATGAACTTAAAAACTTTTTTTTATAAGTAAGAAAATAGGTTTTATTTCTGTTATCCAGCTAAATATTTCTGTGAGAAGCACGATTTATTTTGTTTTGTGCATGAGTGTGATTAATCCATCATAATTTAGAAATGTAATGGTAACTTTGGTAGAAATGGTAATTTTGACAGAGATGGTAGTTTTGATAGAAATTGTAGTTTTGGTTGGTATGGTACCTTTGGTAGCAATCGTAAGTAATGATATATTATATATTTAATAATTGCTTCCAAAACTACCATATATGCCAAAAATACCATTTCTACCAAAACTTCTATTCCTAGCGAAAATACTATTCTTATCAAAACTACTATTTGTAGCAAAACTACTATTCGTACTAACACTATCATATCTAAAATTTTTTTCAAAACTACAATTTCTACCAAAACCGCTGGTGCTGTCAAAAGTACCTTTTCTCTGAAAACTACTATTCTTAACAAAGCTATAATTACTACCTTAACTACCACTTGTAATATAATTATCTGACAATAGTACTATGAACCGCTGTAATATGTTCCACATATAAAAATAATAAGATACCCGAAGAAAGTCTGTAATTTAAAACACAAAAATTTTCCTAACATAAAACGTAATTTACCCGTCTGTAGGGTTGATGTTCCCAACATTAGGCGGTTCACTACATTTGGGTTACATCTTGATTTTTTGATTTTGGATTTTTATTTTTGATTTTGAGTACAATTCCTCGGGTCGCGGGTATACTGACGTCGTTACCGCGACCCTGTCATGAGGGTCGATAGAGGAACACCGCGGTGTTTTAGTGGGTATGCCACCCGAACATCTAGGGAGGAGAGACGAGCCACACACCCCACCTCCACCTGCCCCAAACTCGGTACAGAGTTGGCGGAGGAGTCCCTTTGGGGGACAGACCGTTACTGGATTTCATCGCGATACATAAAAGGGAGAAAATTCCTCAACATCAGAGATCAGTTCACCCAACATTAAGGGTTAACTGGTAACATTCGGGGATTATTACCTGCCATCAGCGATAATTCACTACCTATAGTGATAATGTAAAATTATCAACATCGGGTATAATAAGGCAAGGTCACCTTAAGGAGGCATAACGGTTTTTCCTGGCAGTTACCGCAAGGAGTTTATTAGATGCCATAAAAATATTTTTGAATTTAGAACCGTCCATATAGAGAGAAAGCAATGGAATCTTAAGAAATTTATAGGAAAATATTGAAAAATAAGTTCAATGTCCACACCTATCTTCTTTCAAACTTACCCAATTTAAATGAGCATACCATCAAATGAAAGAGCTCTTTTCAGCGCGTGTTTTAGGCCTATAACAAAACGCCTACCTCAATAAGAACCAGATATATAGAAGCAGAAAGTCATTGACTACGGCTACGAAAACGTAAAAAATGTATGGGAGAAAACTGTTTTTGCATATAACTTGATGAATGTGCAAGTTAGGTAATTTCTCATGCTTGATGACAAATCTATGCAGCGAGAGCTTTCATTAAAAAAAAAAATCATGCGAATCGGTTGCGTAGAACGGGCTGGCCGACTCGTATTATAAAACACAAATTCTTTTAATATATAGAAAATATGGAAAAACATCGGAAATTTCATGATATTTTTTCCGGAAAATTCGTATGCTAAGGGCCTCAGTATCATGTAGTGAATGAAGTGAATCACTGGTATCAGTTTTAAGTATGCCGTCCCTTACATCGACTCTATTCTTACTTCCCCTTCTCCTCATACATACATCCATACATAGTCTCACGCCTATAACCCTGAAGAGGTAGGCAGAGGTGTATTTCTACACCCACTTTTTGCCAGATATACTTTAGTCCCACGTAATAAGGGGCGAGCCTATTGCCGTACCGGGCACATTTCCAGACTCCGTGCTGCTACTGAGAATTTCGTGACAGAAAAACTCAATAACACTGCCCGACCCAGGAATCGAACCCGGGACCTCCCAATCCCACGCGCACATTTATGCCGCGAGACCAACGAGGCAGTCGTATAGGGTTTGATGTCGAGTTTTCCGTCTCTACGCAAAGATGGTATTTACATCGTGTTATCCCTTAGTCGCCTCTTACGACACCCACGGAAAGATAGGGGGTGGTGACACTTGTATTCTATGCCGTCAACCACACGGCTATTCTCTTCTTATCTAACTACATACTTCCAATACTTATGTTCCACACTTGAGAGAAACGAAGTCATTATCTACTTCTTCACTGTCCCGCTCATACTTCAGGTTTTGTAAACTCTTCTTTTGTTGTCCAAGTTGTTCTGCTATGGAACAGGCTCACTCCTGAGGTCAGAATGGCCACGAACCGCTATGCATTTAAAACGAAAGTACGGAATCTTCTCTTTGCTAAGTTGAAGAAATCGGCTCATCACTCTCATCAGCTATAGCATAAATTATGTATTTATCTTATACTAATATATACAGCTGAAGAGTTTGTTTGTTTGTTTGGTTGAACGCGCTAATCTCAGGAACTACTGGTCCGATTTGAAAAATTCTTTCAGTGTTAGATAGCCCATTTATCGAGGAAGGCTATAGGCTATATAACATTACGCTATAAGCGACGGGAGCGGAGCAGTAGCCTTAAATAACGCGGGTGTAACGGCGGGCATCATAGATTATACAGATATACCGATATAGATGCGCAACTCTCTCTAAGGAAAAGTTCAATAGGCATCCTCTACTCTAGATGGCGTACAACCAATTTTATTTTTATTCCGATCGTATAGATGGCGTTAGTAGTGGATTCATTTTTTAAAATAAAATAAATGTTTAATTTCGGTGTTAAATAATAAGTAAATGACAACTATTATATTTTAAAATATGCAATTTAAAAGTAAAAAAATATAAAAATCACAAAAAGTAGTTCTAGATTAGCGTAGATTCGATCCACGGACATTTGAGTTATGAGCTTAGCACTCTTCGAACGAAAGACGAAATTACCGTTCAGTTATCGCTACAGATATTTCTAGGTATATATGTAATTTTTTTCTTGCAATCTTCGGTAGATGGCGCTGATCTATATGAAATTTACGCATGTATGCATTGATTTAAATACTAAAGATACGTGCGACCGAACATTTGACAGACGCAGTCACCTTACAAAAAAAATAACGCCATCTATTCAAACTAGTATGAACTACGATGTAAATCGGCATGGTCTGCTCCTAGACATAACCTTGTAAGAGCGGGGTGAGGTATTTTTCGAGGTACAAAAAATATATATTTTTCCATTTTGGATTCGTACCTAATGTTTTTTGACGTTGGTGTATCTTTAAATTTTAAGAATCAATTAATAATAATTTCGTTAGAACATTATTTAACCTTATAGTAATAATAATACATCTTTTCATTTCATCGGGTGCAACGCCCGCCGCTTCAAAGTTATGTCGCACTTTTACGCGGCTTCGCGCTGTTTTTACCAATATGAAAGAAAATTGCTTTAAATAATTTTAGAAGTTGATTTAATGACATATTTTTAAGTTACCGGTGACATGAAATGTTATCATATTTTTTATTATGTTTTTTGTCGTAGTTCACGCAACCTTTCATGGCACAATTGGCATTTTTGTTCGCAAAATTTACGACCGCTCCCAATGACAGCTCATCGCGTTCCAGTTCACTTTGTTAAAGAGAAGACCATTTTAGGACCAACTTCGAGGCGTCATTGTAACATGCGGTCCGCCCAGTCCTTACGCAGTAATATATATGTCAATGCATGTATGGAGCTGTCACGGCCCTGGCGGGCATCGTCTAGTATATGTATATATTTATGTATTATATTTATGTGTGTATCATATCTATGAATAATTATAAATATTTAAAGTATATTTATGGTTTATAATATGTACCTAAATTATTAATATGTATCTAATACATGTCATATCCTATTTTTCACCACATGGCTAATGCAGGTACCTCATCTATCTCTGCAACACCAAAAGGTTGATTGGCAGAAAATGCCACTAGGCATTAAGTCCACCTGTGTACTATTTTTGTGCATAAAGAATAAAATAAAAATAATCAAAGCTTAGATAGTTTAAGAAAAATCTTTAGAATATTTACATATTTGAAAAATAATTTAAAATCCTAGCACTTGAGTAGATTCAGAAACGAATGGCAATGTCAATAAGACATTGACAGAACACAGAACGTGTGAGTGTGGGTGTGAGAGTTTCCTGCCCTCGAAAAGCGTTGTCTCAGGACCCCGGGGTTTCCTTTTAATTTCGATACCCCATCCGTAACAGTAGGTATGAAAACATATCTTTGAATAAGCGCTTATGACCGCTGCCCAGATTTTTAAGTAAAATCCATTTTTTTTAATCACACAGAGGTTATTTGTATAAAAACCTAAACAATCAGGCAGCTAGATAATTAAATGTTATCCGTCTAAATATCATTTATGCCGCGAGATAAACGGCCATCGGCGCATCTAGGTTTATTTTTTGGGGTGGGCCTTCATAAAACAAGGCCTGGTGTGAAGTATCTTAGGTGTTCAATTTAGAGTTTCAAATCAGTAACTAACCTTATTGGGGTGGACACGGCCTACCCGGCCCGTGCTAAATACGCCTAAAGTGGATAGACTGTAACGTACTTGAACGGCTGATTAAGGTAATTGGCTGACTGCACAATTGCACATGCATATCCGCAGCCTAGCCTTATATCTACTCACCGGCTGTTTTACACGTATTAGCAACGATCGTGTCATCTGTCTCATTCTTATAACAAGCATACGGCAATCGCGACGTGCACTGCTCAACATTTATTTGGTTCCGGTTCATACTCAAGCACTCTCCGTCATCTAGATCCAACCGCTCGTACATGTCAGTCACTGGCATGTCATCAAATTGCACACCTGAAAATGAATTGCACTCAGAATTATTCAAGAGCAAGAGTACTCATGACGTTTGTGCTTTAGAGAAATACTAACCTTCTACAGATACAAACGTATTATCATGGAACCTTGCGTCAACACCTATGAAGTGCGACGTGTCTCGGAACAATCTTTGGAGTTCGTTTTGTAGTTGTGTATTAATAGGGGATGCTAGAACGGCTCCTGAAAAAGTTACCCAATACGGTCAATCATGTTCTAAAGCCGTCATCAGTTCAGGACCTAGATTATAAAACTATGTTCAGGAAACAAGCACGAAATGTCAAAGCAACAATTTTTATTCCGATTGTCAATTCTCAATTCTTTAAAGATGAGACTGAAGGCTGAGCAAAGCTAGGGGCGCACAAAATAAATTTAGTTAATCACATGATTAACTAGCAGCACAGTCTAATATACCTACCTCTTTATATTGTGATAGCAGGTACCTACATATTATAATTAATAATTGTGCAAGGGATCCGTTATTAATGTAAATATTTCAATAGGGTGCATAGGGTTCCCACCAAGAACTTAGGGTCCCAAGCCAACCTCACCTGCAAGTGGTGCACCTGTCAATCAACGGACGAGGCTCTGGCAAACAAAATATCCCGATAAGCGGCAATAGGCTCGCCACCTATTACGTGGGATCAAAACACTGACGAAAAGTGGGCGTTTAATATGCCTCTGCCTACCCCTTCGGGAATCAGGCGTGAGTCTATGTATGTATGTATATATTTCAATATAGTCTTCTTTATTAAGGATAGATACTTATCTAATTAAAGCCGCTAAGTTATTTAAGGCCGGATTCCCATTGGGCTTGCGAGTTCTTCCAGTGTAAGTTCGACGAAAAGTCGTGTCGGAACGCCGCGGCCGTGCGCTTAAACAACTTAATGATCGCCGGTCAGCTGGCATGCGGCGTTGCGCTGCACACGCGCTGTACGCTGATAATGCAACGCTAACGGTGACGTTCGAAGAACGTGCACGCCCAATGTGGGGTCAGCCTAAAGTGATTTCAACTTTGTGCCATTAGATATAAGAGCATATAATAGCGTGTAGCGTTAGCACAGTACCTTCCCTCCTGCAGCGCTCCCGAGCTTCGTCCCAAGACGCTAAAGTCTTATAGCTCCTTAATGAGCCGCCAATGCGGGCTATCTGTAGATACGAGCCCGGCGCGCCTTCTGTGAACAATCATTTAACTTGTCAGAGACAGGATGCAGTCAAGATGTAGGATTTGGGAGACAAATGAGTGGTGATTATTTCATTCATTGAAGTACATGGATGACTTAGTTAGGATTTACAGCAAGTAATTATGATGATGAAATAGGTAACGGAAAGTGTCTGCGCCACAACCAAATTAGCCTGTAATTAAATTTAATATATTTATTGGATAGAAAGCCATTTACTCAAACACGCACAAATAATAATAAATATTATTAATCTACCAACATTCATAATCACCTCACTCAATAATTTACTCAAATTCATTCTTTTTTAACACGCGAGAACCAATCAAATCCTTTCTCTCCTACTCATTCCTGTCCGCATATCCTCCCTACTTCAATTTAGTGCCCTATGAAAATCACTCGCGCTCGCGCCGCTCCGCTAAAACAGCTATTAAATCAAATAGTTGAAGTGTTTTGTGTGTGTGATCTGACTTTGTGGGTAGCTTACCAGCTTCTTAGACCTTGGAAGACAACACTGCTCCACTCAAGCTATCGAAGAAATCACCCTACGCACGCTACATTAATCCACTCCATCAGTAAGTACTATCCAAGCCTATCCTTCATATTAGCGCCCACAGAGAGGTTAACATAAAGGTGCTCCCTCAAAGTGCGCATGCGCTTATAATGAACCTAACGTTACAGATCAGACTCTGATCTGATCCAAAACCACAATTTATTGCTGGTTTGCTGAATTTCAACGTGGACGTGTCTAGCTCAGTGATGATCCCCGTCAAGGTCGTCCAAAAACTGTAGTCACCCAAGAAAACGTTAATGCTGTGCGTAAGCTGATTGAGGAAGCTCGTCATGTGACATACCGCGAAATTCAGGCAACTTTAGACATTGGCATGAGTCAAATACAAATAATCTTGCATGAATAATTAGGTGTAAAAAAGTTGTTTTCCCGATGGATACCGCATTCGCTCTGTGAAGAGCAAAAAGCGGCTCGCGTTACTTGGTGCGTCAGAACTCTCGAAAGATTCCACGCAGGATCCTCAAATGCTGTATAGAACACCGTATCAGGTGACGAATCCTGAATATACGCGTACGAACCCGAAACAAAAAACCAGTCACGAGTTTGGGTGTTCGAAAATGAGTTAAAGCCAACAAACATTTTTCGTTCACGGAGTGTTGCAAAAAAAATGGTGGCAACGTTTGTCTCCAAAACCGGCCATGTTACAACTATTCCTCTTGAGGGACAAAGAACGGTTAATGCAGAATGGTATGCTAGCATTTGTTTGCCACAGGTCGTTTCTGAACTCCGTAAAGAGAAATGCAACCGCCGCATCATCCTCCATCACGACAATGCGAGTTCTCATACCGCGCACAGAACAAAACAGTTTTTAGAGCAAGAAAACATAGAATTATTAGACCATCCGCCGTACAGCCCCGACCTAAGCCCTAATGATTTCTATACTTTCTCTAAAATAAAGAATAAATTGCGTGGACAGAGATTTTCATCACCTGAAGAAGCTGTGGACGCCTACAAAACGGCCATTTTGGAGACCCCAACTTCCGAATGGAATGGTTGCTTCAATGATTGGTTCAATCGTATGGAAAAATCCGTCAAATTTCGCGGAGAATACTTCGAAAAGCAATAAATACATTTTTTAATTGTAATGTTGTGTCACTTCCTTGATTCCCGAAATTTTCAGTGCCGCCCTCGTACTTACAAGGTAGGTTACCTATGATAATTATATTAAATAAATGTGAACATAACTGAAGACACTTAGTGTTGATGGTATCTCTCCAGCAGTAACAATACACTTACCGGTGGCAGACAGGAGGACGGCAGCGACAATCAGCAGTAACATAGTGAGGTTCAGAGAGACGCACACGACACGCGACCACACTCGATGGCTCTGTTTGTGGAACTGTTGCTTTAACACTAGCGCTCAATCGTTCTTAATATTATACTGTTCAAAAATCTTGATGAAGTTAATCAGTTGTTATTGTTATTTTTTGCATTTTATTATCTGTCTGTTTCGGAGGTCAAAACAGAAATTTTTACGCAATTTACGAGCATGATATTGTCATGTGAACGTGTTCTCTTTAGGGTTACTTAGCGAAAAATACTTTTACTTATATTTGAAGCATATTTTAGGTTTTTTATAGCATAGGAAGACAAACGAACAAGCGGGTCACCTGATGGTAAGTAATCACCGCCGCCCATAGACCTGCAATGTCCGAAGGATCACAAGTGCGTTGCCTACATGTTGAAAAGGAATATGCTCGCTTCTTGAAGATTCCAATGTCGAACTTGTTTGGAAATACCGCTGCAGGTAGCTGGTGCCACAGTTTGGTCGTACGAGGCAGGAAATGGCGTGTGAATCGTACGGTAGAAGAACGCCACTCATGAAAGTGGTGAGGTTGTAATTTTAATTTGTGACGAGTTGTACGGTGGTGAAATTCTGCGGGTATCAGACCAAACAACTCCTCTGAACACTCCCCATGATACAGACGATAGAGAACGTAGAGAGACGCAACATCTCTACGCAGGTCAAGATGGTCGAGCCGGTTTTAAGGACTGCGTCGTCGATAGCTCGAGCCGCTCGACGTTGGACGCGGTCAAATGGAAGCAGTTGGTATTGTGGGGCCTCGGCCCAAAGATGGCAGCAGTACTCCATGTGGGGCCTAACTTAAGCTTTGTAAAGCAAGAGGCTCTACGCCGACGTGAAGCATCTTCTTGCTTTATTGAGGACATCCAGTTTTTTGGAGGCTATTTTAGCCTTATCGTCCAGATGACTGCGAAATTTGACATCTCGCGTTAACTTGACGCCGAGAATCCCTATTACCGGCTTAATCAACGGAAATAATCTGAAATATTAGAGAATCGACAAAGGGGGTCTTTTTTGCGGTAAACGCGAAAACCTCTGTCTTTTTGGGGTTAAAAGTGACCAGATTACGATGACCCCAATCGCAGACCAGGTCGAGTGTGGTTTCCATCAAAGATACGAGTTTGTTCCGACACTCACTGACTTGTGCCTTGTAGGTAGTCATAGGTACAACCTAAGCGATTTGTCCAATTCACTTTGTGCAGTTTTATGTAATTATTGGAAAGTCTTATTTATAGTCGTAGTGAACATTTTGGTTGTAGGTACCTGCTGCAGATTTTCGATAGTAAAATTCATCATTCTTGGTCTTCAAAATTTTCAAGACTAAGTTTTGAAAATATCGAAAATCAAGTTTAATACTTGGTAGCTAATTTATCTAGTCAAGAATTTGTCAAACATTTGATTGTACTTATTATCAGTATGTTGCCGGCTTTTGTAGTCCATTGCTGAACAAGGACCTCTTCTTATCTGCGGCACAACAGCATTGTGAGTCTAGAGGAGGATTCGTCCGACTAAACCACGCTGGTCAGACGGGTTGGTCCATTTGGGTTAATGTCGAGCTGTCCTTCTCTTTGCAAAGTTTCTATTTGTTTCATGTCCTTAGTCGCCACTTACAATATTCCAGAAATGAAATGCGGTAGGTACTGGCACTTCGTATTCTCAATCCCTCACCATAAGGTGGCCAAAATGAATTAGTCTTTTTTTATAATATAAAATTAATCACGCGGAGGGAATGCAAATCTCGCGAGCAGTTTTGTATGTGTTTTCAAATATTGTGATTATTTAATCACATTATTTAAATAAATTAAGACAAAAGTGTGAGTTGTCCGTGTGGTGACGGATTAAGAATACGGAATGTCACCACCCCATATCATCCCATGGGTGTCGTAAGAGCCGACAGAGGGACCATACTATCCAGAGCACAGCACTGTAAGAGAAGGAAAACTTGATATAAACCCTATACCAACCCGTTTGGCCAGCGTGGTATAGTAGGCCAATTCCTCCTTTCAAAGGAGAGGCCTAGTCCAGCAGTGGACTGTTAAAGGCTGATGGTGATGATGAAGACAAAAGTAATAACCATTTTAAATTTTATAAGATAAATATTGATTTTCACGAATTTTTCAATAGACTTTTATGCATCAAACATTGTTTGACGTATATGTCTATATTTTTTTAATAAACTTTTAAGTAGTAAACTTTTACGGACGGATCGATCAAATTAATAACAAATAAAAGAAACAAACAGTCTTCGCTTCTAATATCAAACGAAAATCTTTTAGTAATAAAATATTTCTTTTATACCAAACCAAAACAACGAGAAGTTTAAAAAAAAAAAAACTTATTATCTACATTGAGTTGACTGTTAAACTGAGATATTATTATCAATTAAATAAAACTATCATATATATAAGATCCATCAGACATTACAGATTAAACAACAAAATATACCAATTAGTCAGACTTATAAATGACAGATTAATTAACAAAATATACCAATAAGATGAAAGATTTGTTCAGTTCAAATCACAAGCTATTATTACGAAATATTTTGAGAATAGCTCCTACAGAAGCACAAAATCTGTGTATGATATGTCACAAGCGTTTGATTATGTTGACCACAATATTATAATAAATAAGTTTGATGCCTACAGAATAAGGGGGGTTCTTAAATTAATAAAATACTATTTAAAAGAACGAAAACAGTTAGTCGCAATAAAAAACTAAACTTTAAAACTAAAAAAGAAGAAACATATTTGTCTAGTCAGCGTAAAATAGCATTCGGTGTTCCCCAAGGCAGTGTTTTAGGTCCGTTGTTGTTCATTGTGTATATAAATGACTTACCTAAAGCAGTGTAACATTCCGTAACATTATTCGCTGATGACAATACGGTTACCATAGCTTGAAACAAACCTGATCTCTATGAATTGGACATTAATGAGGCACTTAGTTCGATTATATTTTGACTAGAAAAAAATAATTTAAAGATAAAAAACAAGACTCAAATAATGCAATTGAGTCAAAGATAGTCCCATAGTCACAATATGAGAATTAATTACCAGAGTGAGTTTATACTCGTATGTTCTGCAAATAACAACAAATTTCTTGGTTTGACAATTGACAGCCAGTTAAATTGGAAAGACCATATAATTACATGTAAATATTTGAACGCCAACATTGGCAGGTCACAGAACTGCACTTCTGTGATTTCGTAACATTTTACCATAAACCTGTGTTTAAAAATTACATATAATTTTAATTTGAAAATGTCAAAAGAATCGTCTGCTAAACGGCTTCCCTTTTTGTTGGCCAGATAACCAGCCGCTGAGAAGGCCCTTTCGGATTCAACGCTAGTTGGAACCGTAGATCGGCAGACATCCACGAACTATAAAACTTTGCCTTCTGACACTCTAGACTCGTATAAATTCATTTCATTTTTGATTAATGCCGATACCGACAGATTGCAACTCCATCCGAGTCAGTCCGCGCTTCGAATAAGCTCATTTTTATGCTCGAGTGCAATCTCGTTAATCTCGCGAGATCTCACCCTTTTTTCGACCGAGATCAATCTCGCTAAGAAGGCCGAAATCACGCGAGATCTCATCGATCGATTGCATTCCCTAATCACGCGATATTCAAATCACAGAATCTGAAAATATTGGACGATTACCGGAATCTGATACATTGTTCATTTTGCTTTCACGGGATGGTTAAATAGACGACGCTCAAGGGTAGAATGGTGAGATCCGTCACTCTGTATAGCAATAGGTAGGTACAGCAGCCGTCTTTGAAATCGCAAGCTCATGTCTATGTTGAAGTCAGTGAAAAGGGCAGAAAATATAAATTTCGCTCGGAGCGGCTAAATAAGTCGATTGGGTCCCTCGTATACGATCCAGATACTTCTAAAAATCAGTGTTCCACGACTAACTGCGCACTTTAGAAGCCGCATTTTCACAATATATCTTGTCCAATCACGCATCCATCGCAGGTCTTATAATATCTGCAATTGCTGATCATAGCTGGAGTCGGAGGCGTTCCGAAAGGCACACACGACTAACGATCGTAGCCCTGAAAAGAACACTGATGACTGAAGCTAATAGATTAATGTATACTTTAAAATGCTGTCCCATGCCTATGTAAACAACACAACAAGATGGTACCCATCTGAGAGGTAGCCTGTACAAATAATACTCATCTTTACCTATATATTAGGTAAGGCGCTTACGCTATGAGCACTATAATGGTGCTAATAGGTACACTTGAGTATTCATCTTTAATGAGCATTCTTACGAGTGTAATGTAACAGAAAAACAAACATGAGTGGTTTTGCGAGCATTTTGCCGAACATTCTAGCGAGCATTCCAGCAAATGGACAGTTATGCTTCGAACTATCACTTCATTAGGGGGCTCGCTAGAGTGATCGTGAAAATGTTCGAAGCGATGTTTGATTCGGTTCTTTGTTCAGTTCGACAAATTGAGAAACGATGAATGCTCAAATGTATCAGTGGCATAATGTTATTTATATAGATAACAGTACCGTGGTTATATGTTTGAGTTTATTCGGCTTTACGTTATCCTTAGATACCTACACTGACTAACCTATTACTTTGTAATGAAAGTCCCTTAACTAAATACAGAGGAAGAAACTATATCTAGGTACATTCTTTAAAACATGTTTGGTATGTTCTGGAAATATCTGGGGTCGAGTTATGTTATCACTGACTGATATCTATATACTGGATGTGTTATTACTTGTGAGGAAATTAAATTACTTTGTTATGATATTTTTAATCTCATCACGCAATAGATTAAAAGGTTACAAAACATATTTAAAATCTTAAACTAATTATTATAATAATTATTCTGTTACCGCGTCATCAAATATGTGTCGAAGTTTAACTAAAATAATAACCTTTTAGCAGTCTGTACCTACACTGTTCGCGGTCAAAAAGTGAAGTAATCCGCGCGCTGCTCACGAGCGACACGCATTCGCATTTGCGGTGCGTTCGTCAAGTCTTGACAAGTCTTTTCGTTAAAGTAATATAATACCTGTGACTCTTGCGAGGAGATTTTGAGATTTCAGATATATGTTTGACGTATTTTGTATGGAGCTTACCTATGTCAAATATGTATCTCAAAATCCAAATCCATAGATCGATCGAATATTAATACCGGCCGGCGCGATCTGCGTTCCATCCGAACCCATGTAAATAAAGTTATCGGAATCACGTACCGAATTCTATAGAAATCGTATGACGGATGACGAATGTATTGTGTACTAATTACCGTTATACAGTTCTAAGACTACACCTAACCGTATTTTGGCGGGTTCGGATCTGACGTAGTGTGAAACCACTCTGACTCTCCCTCTATCCGTCTCGTAGAATGTCTCGAAGCATACGCTTTTACAGAAAGGCGAATGACCTATGTTACGGTGCTGATACACTTGAGCATCACTAGTAATGAACATTCTTGCGAATGTTACTGAATTATTATTACTGAAAACATCGGCAGCGTTTTGGCGAGCATTTTGTTCTAGCGAATGGACTTTAAATTGATTCGAGCTTTTTAATGTTTAGAGTTATGATCTATTAATCTAAGATGACATCCTGCTGCCATTGAAATGGAGATTGCGTCACATACCGACTCTTCACCTTGGCACAGACGGCGCGGTTAGTACAGTCTTCAAGTAACTTTATAGGCTATCCACAAACTCAGCCACAGCCTGTGTTCGCTTGGTGTTTGGACAGTACGGACCTATCAAGTGAGAATGGGTCGTTTCGACCCGTGCGCGACGTGATGTGTAAGTGTATTTTTTTATTACAAAAATAGTCATTAGATTTTATTTCTTTGATTTACAAAGAAATTATTATATATTTATGTCACGAAATCTTTTGAATGACCAAAAATGATAAGATATTTAAAAAAAATAATACATTGATAAAGAGATTTCGTCTGAAATTAAAAACTATTGCGAAATTGATAACCAGGATTCAGATTGTTTTCAGAGTAGCTAAGACGAAATTTCTGAGGACGGTGAAGTTCCTAAGACTGGAGATTGTCGTTCCATACTTCGAGCAATGTGGCAGACACATTGCTGGAAGTCCAGTTTCCTGCAAGGAAGACGCGACTTGAATCATCATGTGCCTCTGAGTAACGTCCGTCAAAGTTTCTGCCAGGGTAGGAATGGCGCTCGTGAAAAAATGTTTGCACTCATAGTCACTATCATAAGCCAAGTTCAGGTCTTCTATCACTACATTGCCCTGGCATATACGAAACAGAATGTGTCAAGTACATGGTGGTAAATAATATTATATTGGGGGAAAAGTCTTTTCGCATTATAGTATGTATGAACTTGTAATAAAATCTCTTTGGCTATACTATTTGTATCTGGCTGGTTTTGGTATCCAAATTAAAATTAGGAAAATGTGTGATTTTTATTTGTTTTTCGTACTATCAAGATACGTGAATCTAATTAAGAAATGCGATACATTTTAAAATTTTACTAAAAAAAGGTAAAAATACAACGCAAGCCGCGAAAAAAATTTGCGATATTTATGGACCTAGTGCAGTGTCTGTGAGTGTCATAGATGCAAGTCGCTATGGTCGCCCTATTACGGATAAAATGGATGCCATTTTTGAAAAAGTGGAGCAAGATCAGTAGTTACGACGTAGCTGAAGAACTGGGAATTGACCACAAAACAGTTTTGGCGCATTTGAAAAAAATGGGTACACAAAAAAAATCGATATTTGGGTACCTAACGAGCTCACTGAAAGAAACCAAATGAACCTTGTAGTCATTTGTGATTGTTTATTACGACGTAATGAAACCGAACCATTTTTGAAGAAGCTGATAACTGGTGATGAAAAGTGGATCACGTACGACAAGAACGTGCGAAGAAGGTCGTGGTCAAAGGCCGGTCAGGCTTCACAGACTGTGGCGAAACCCGGGTTAACTCGCAACAGGGTGATGCTGTGGTGGGATTGGAAGGCACTAGGCAGGACCATCGATTCTGAACTCTACTGCGAACAACTGATGAGATTAAAGCAAGAAGCTGAGAGAAAGCGGCCGGAATTAATCAACAGAAGGGGTGTGGTTGTTCATCATGATAACGCTAGACCTCACACATCTTTAGCCACTCAGCAAAAATTAAGAGAGTTTGGCTGGGAGGTGTTTATGCATCTGCCGTATAGTCCTGACCTTGCACCTCCAGATTTCTACCTGTTTCGGTCTCTTCAGAATTTTTAGGCAGTGTCAGGTTAACATCACGAGAGGACTGCCAAAACCACTTGTCGCGGTATTTTGATCAGAAGTCCCAAAATTTCTATAGCAATGGGATCATATCCCTACCTACAAGATGGCAAACAGTTATCGAACAAAATGGTACCTACATACTTTAGTTAAATGTAAATAAACTATGTTAAAAAATGTTTTGAATTTTCTTAAAAGATGCGAAGAAACTTTTCCCCAACCTTTTATATAGACAGACCGGCCTTGCCAGCGCCTAATGATTTGCTCGGGCGATGTTCGATCTGCCCAACCAAAGAGGACTGAAAAACCAAAACGATACCAATTTTGCTATAATTTTATTTTTAGAGATCATATTTCATTTATATGTATCAATTGCAATAAAATAACTAAGATAAGATAGTTGTAATATTGACAAACGAAAAAAGAACGCTTACTTAATAGAAAAAAAATTTGGAGCTTGATTATAAAAAATTGTTTCGTATAAAGCTTTATAAGACTTCCTTATTTATAAAAGGGTTGTATTTAACTGTTAGTCAAAAATACAAATTTTCCACCAAAAATACTAATTGCACCACTAAGCTAAGTTGACGGAGCCTGCTTCGCAGGGCTCCTATTTTTGGGAGCAGGGTCACAAAAGAACCTAACATAACCTATTAAGTTTTCTGAGTGGATAAGTTTCCCGAGCGGACGAAACTTTTCATATCAAATGATATTTTGTAAAAAGATCATCATATTTAGTGTACAAATAGTATTTTAGTGTGCAAGTCAGTATTTTAGTGAAATAATAAAGTTTTTTTGCGTAACTTACTTTAGTGTGTTACATAACATTTTTGATACGCTGTTAAAAATATCCCTTTATAAAATAGTCGATCATATTTGATAATGAAAAAGAATTTAAATGTTTTTGGATTTAATAAAAAAAATTAAAGTGATTTTCTCGTTCACATATGACAAAAAGTGAAAAAATATGGTGATAAATAAATCTAAAATAAATCAATCTAAATCACGTAATGTATGTTTCATTTTTGTCTAAATAATAAACATTTCGTATTTTTAAGTAGGCTAGAATTTTTAGGTAGGGTTTTTTATCCTCTTTCTAGTTTATTTACAAATAATTCCGAAATTACATTAAGTTATTAAAAACGATGCATTCCACATCTGGGTCCTTTCGACCCCTGCGCGACTGTTTGTGTCTCAAAATGAGACGCGAGTACCGGCGGGTGATTAGTTTTTAATACAGCAAATTGTTGCGTTGAATTTGTGTCAGGCACTTTGCCTACATCGTATGAAAATGCATGTCATCTGACAGTCAGCATTAAACCTCTGTACCGAATGGTTGATATTTTAATTGCTCACCCCGAAGTTCTAAATTCGAAACTTTGTCGTAAATTACCAGCGCAAACGTACAGTCCACTACATAATTAGAACCATAATTATGTATTCAATCAAGAGATGACGCAGCAGCGCGAAGTGGTTTCATTAGAACAAGCTAGCTGGAAAATATTATTTATTGAGGTATTTTGCTTCGTACGGCTTTAACTTAATGCGGCACTCTTAAAATTAAAACATAACACCCAAATAAAAAAAATATGGTCACATACCAACAAAAAATTACAAAAGCTATTTCCTATATTGACAGATAGCTGTAGAACATGTAGGGACACATTGTTTATTTTATGCATGACTTGCAACTTCACCGATGACGCGCGGTCGCGCCCGCCATGCATTTAGTCGCAAATAAACCACAACGCTAATAAGTCGTTTTTATTCCATTTCCCCAAAATACCTCCGAACACAAAATTAATAGTCTCACACACACACAGACTCATACAAAGACACGAAACCCCACACTGCTGACCCCGACAAAGGATATTTTGAGGAATAAAGACATTTGGATACGGAAAATGAACCCGCAGAACCCGGTGACACGGGCACAGGAAGTGAAGGCTGACGTGGCCGGCGAAACTAGCGAAAAAGCGCTCGCCAGTATTACTGTTTCGTCGCGGATACCCGAATTTTGGGCAGACCAAACGCGACTCTGGTTTGTCCAATTTGAGGCCGTCGTGGAGAATCTGAAGCTGAGCGATGCCGTGAAGCTGAACCTGGTGGTAACAAAGCTCACGAAGAGCGCTATAAAACAGATTAACGACTTACTCCTTGTTCCACCAGAGACGCGGAAATACTTGACGCTGAAGGAAAGATTGCTGGAAGTGTACGAAGAGGCAGAAACCCGAAAATTACAGAAACTGATAGGCGAAATGAAGCTGGATGATCAGCGTCCATCACAACTCTTGCGTAGGATGAGAGAATTAGCCCGAGAAAAGATGCCTGACGTTACGGTTGATGTGGCAATCACATCTGCCGACGGCGGTTCGTGCAGTTTTGTCGGTGACGGACTCGAAGAGCCTGGACGTTCTGGCTACCATCGCAGATAAAGTACTGGAGAGCACAGGAGGGACCACAGCGATAGAGGAGGTGAAGGAAGTTGAGCTACACGGCAAAGAGGTCAGGAAGGCGGAATCTGGACCATCAGAGGCTAGTGAAATCCTGGGTGAGCTGGCCAAAATCAACCTGAGACTGACAGAGTTGGAGCGCAGAAGAGATAGACAGCGTGATGGCAGTAGCAGAAGAGCAAGATCGGTTTCGAAGGATGGTAAAACGTTCGGCAAGAGGCGTAGTTCAAATTGGTTATGTTTCTACCATTACCGTTACAGGAACAACGCGGCTCGATGCGTGAAACCCTGCAACTGGGGCGGTGCCCAGGCCAAGCCGGGGAAAACCAGAATTAGTGCAGCATGAGGCGAGATGCTGTACAGTGCAAAACCGTCTTGTAGTTAACGATAGAAATACAGGTATGAAATTTTTAATTGATACCGGAGCAAATGTTCCCGTTATTCCAGTAAGTAAAAACTGAGTATCTACAAAAATGATAAATGTAATTTCAAATTATAAGCCGCAAACGGCACTACCATAAAAACTTATGGGATGCGATTGTTAACATTAAAAGGTTTAAGACGTCGTTTTACGTGGGATTTTATTAAAGCGGAAGTCAATCAGCTTATTATAGGAGCAGATTTTTGTTTCACAAATTACTTGTTCATTTAAGTGGTCGGCGTCTCATAGACCAAGTTACAAGTTTAAGTAGAGTAGGCTCAATTGTAATGTGGAAAGGACCATCATTAATTACGATTAATAATAATAACATTTATTCAAATTTACTTGCACATTTTCCGGACATTACTAAGCCTGTGTCTTTTAGGGAGGACCCACCGCATTCGATATTACATTACATAGAAACATCCGGTCTACCCGTGTTTGCGCGTGCTAGATCGCTCGCCCCAGAAAATATATAAAGGTAAAGAAGAATTCCAACGTTTGCAGCATTTAGGCATATGTAGGCCGTCTAGAAGCCCTTGGGCGAGTCCACTGCATGTGGTACCCAAAAAGGATGGAGAGATACGTCCTTGCGGCGACTACAGAGCTTTGAACGCTATCACAAAACCCGATAGGTACCCTATTCCGCGGATAATTGACTTTACGTATATTTTAGGTAAGAAACGATTTTTTTCGCGCTTAGAAATTAATACTGACTGACTTAGATATTGAGACTGCCTTGTTGGTCTCGCGGCATAAATGTGCGCGAGGGATTGCGAGGTCTCGGGTTCGATTCCCGGGTCGGGCAAAGTGTTATTGGGTTTTTCCGTTAGGAAATTCTCAGTAGCAGCACGGAGTCTGGTTATGTGCCCGGTACGGCAATAGGCTCGCCCCCTATTACGTGGGACTAAAATAAATCTGGCGAAAAGTGGGTGTAGCAACACACCTCTGCCTACTTCTTCGGGGATATAGGCGTGAGACTATGTATGTATGCATGTAGATATTAATAGGGCGTATCATAATATATTGATTGCACCTGAAGATATAGAAAAAACCGCTATAACTACACCTTTCGGTCTATACGAGTTCACACGTATGACTTTCGGTTTAAGAAATGCCGCTCAGACCTTTCAGAGATATATGAATAATTCTGTGTTACAAGGTTTAGATATACAGTTGAAGGGTGAAGGTCGATCAAGCGAGTTAGAGTCTAGTTTTTACTTCTGTTATTTTGATGATATTCTTATCGCAAGTGAGTCAGCAGAAATGCACGAAATACACTTAAAGGCTATTTTTGAACTATTGAATCAGTTCGGTATAACTATAAATATGTCAAAATGTAGTTTTGGTAAAGATAAACTTGAATTTTTACAGATCTAGTTTACCTAGGACCGCTGAATTTCAGTCAATATTAAATAAATATTTACAAAATGCCAAAAAGAAACATGAATCTATCATACTGTTTGAAATAGAATTATTGTCTATGATAAGTCAAATCGATCGAGTCTGTGAGGAAAGAGAATGGGCGTGACGAAAATTCGATCTAACAATTTTACAATTACCTTTAGTAATTTTTAACTTATGTAAGTACGATTGAAAACCCTTCTGTCTGTCTGAGTAACACAGGCTCAACAGATCAAGATTTTTAGTCGCACTATAATAAATTAACAATGTTAAAAACATGAGAAATACGGTAAGTACGTATTGTGGCGCCCTCAAATAAAAAGTCTGTTCTCTTTCCGCACAGACTATATATCGGTTTAGTAACTTTTTATTTTGTCTATTGTAATTTTTTGACTACGGTCACACTATGAAATGTCAAATCATTCTCTTTCTTGCTTCCGGAAAATTGTTTTGTGTGCACGTCTTTTTTTGCTTATCGCGTGATTTGTAGAATTGAAGTAAATTTGTCTTGTAAATTCTTGTAGCTTTACATTGCATCACAGGTAAAGATTTGTTTTGTAGTCGGAAGACATCCGTGCCTTTTAATAGTTAAAGACGAACTCTTATCGCACGTTGCAGAAAGAAACTCCTTCTCGAAATGCTTTTGGCACACAAAATGTTTACGAAGTTCCTGGAAACTCGCTTCGCAATCGTTCACAATTAATGGACTGCAACCACTTTTTGAGTCCTGTCTCACTTTTTGGAAATATGTGAAAACTGACGTCCTTTCGTCTACTAGCACATGTCGCAACACAGCACTTGTTGTATATGATGATATCACAGCTTCAGAAATTAAGAGGATAAGTTACGGAAATAAATAAACGCAAAACTTCACTGAAGTGTGTGTGTTCGAACAAGTGAATGTGAGCAAGACGAAAGTTATGGTTTTTGAAAAGGAGGAATGTGTTACGGCTTGTAATGTTATGATCGATGGACAAAGAGTGGAACAAGTGAATGATTTTGTGTATTTAGGTACGCTGTTTACTAGGAATGGTAAGAATGAAGAAGATATTGAAAGAAAAGCTAATGCAGGTAATAGGGTGAATGGAGCTTTGAAGGCTTTTATGAACAGTCATAATGTATCCAAAAAGGCACGTTTGGCTGTGCATAGAGGGATGTTGGTACCTACACTTATGTATGGTAGTGAAAGTTGGGTATGGCAGAAGAGTCATGAAAGTAGAATAGATGCTGTAGAAATGAGAGGACTGAGAAGTATGTGTGGTGTGTCTTTGACTGACAGAGTAAGAATTGTGTGATAAGAGAGTGTTGTGGGGTAAAAGAAGATGTTATCGGCAAGCATCGAGAAAGGTATGCTAAGATGGTTTGGGCACGAGGAGAGGATGGATAACGAAAGACTGACCAAGCAGATACATCTATAAGGCAAGTGTGGAAGGGACTGGACGAAGGGGAAGACCTAGGCGGACGTTCTCTGACCAGATTAGAGACATCCTAAAAACAGGGCAGGTTAGAAGTACCCTGAACAGAAGAGCATGCATGAGGAATCTGATGGGAGTGAATGAAGCAAGAGAGATATGTCAGGATCGTTGCAAATGGCGTTCCGTAGTCTCTGCCTACCCCTCCGGGAAACAGGAGTGAGTCTATGTATGTATGTATGTAAAACTTCACTTGATCAACTTTGTTGTATTGAAATTAATGTTGCTGTTGACAAAACTGTCATAATTGTCAAAAGTTTGACAAATTGACAGATTAGCAAACATGGCGATAGGTTCCAGGGGTTCGAGGCGGAAGGTAACTGTCAAATAAGATATGTGAGTTCCATAGACTAAGGTTGAAATATTTTGTATGAAGATTACCTGCCGTGGTTGCGATAAATATGTTTTTATATTTTCTTTAATTATTTTCTGATAACTGCCATTAGCCAAGAATGACAAGGTGCATAATAACTGTGAAACAATAAATTGATAAAAAAAATTAAAAACCTACTTAATCTAGATCTAGTAAAAAAATAGGGACCAATTTGGTTATTTTCATGCTTAATAGAATACCAATATTATAACTATACATGGTCCTTAGACTAACATGAAAACATATACAGCTAGCGGTGAAACCACCTAAAGGGAATACTCCTTATTATGCAGTGTTTTTCTTATTATGGTGTGCTTGGTTACAAATCTTTCAGCTATAAACTGAGTAACTTATAAAATTAACTTTATACTTAGTAAAATGAAGCACTTACTTTTACACGAGTTGCAAGTCCTTTTCCTCGTCGTTTTGTGGGCTTTATCAGAGGCAGTAACTCATACTGCAGTTGGTCAATTAGCTCCTTTGACAATCTATATACGCTCACATAGTCGTCATCTCGAGTTAATAAAGATAAACTTCGAATTTTGGTAGATTGGCGACGCTTTTCTTGTTTATACAAAGCATGAGCTTCTTCTAATAAAGACTTAAACAAAAACATTCTTGCCATTCACTTAAGAACTTTAAAAACTTTATTTAAACAAAATTTAACTAAGATTTCTTCTATTTTCACTCGTAAAATAGATGCTTTTAATTTGACACTTTGAATCTGGTTTGAGTGCGAAGTGAGCGTTGAACTGAGCGTAGGTGGTAATACAGCTCAGAATGTAATGTTATTATTAAGACGCTGACAACAGCCAAATTAGCCAAATTAGGCTTGTTTCAAACAATTTTTTTGCAAAATCTATAGTTTGTGACGGCGGAAAAAATATATGTTAATCTTGAATATATTTCTGAGAACCCTGTTGTATTCAAAACACGTTCTTGAAAAGTTTTCTCGATACAAAAAAATAGTAAACTAGCCTCTTAAAATGACCTTCCAACAAAAATATCTGTATTACTTATCAACGTACGTTGGTAAAATTTATAACCATAACGTATCATATTTAAATACAAAGGAGAAGTTGCAACTTCCATATAAAATTACCCCACGTCCGACAGCTGAGAAAAATATCTCAAATAATAGACAAAATTAAGTATTAATAAATTGCATACCTCTAATTGTCTTCCTTACTGGCTATCATACTTAGAAATTGCTCCAAATATTGTTTCAGGCGCAGTATTAAGTACTTATCTTAAAAATATTTTACTTTCAATCATGCAATACCTACTACTCTAACGACCATAAAAAAGTGGAATATTGATTAAACAAATGAACATATTTTTTATAGACTCTAGCCTGTATCCCCGAACACATTTTCTAAAAGCGCCCCTAATGGAGAGTAGAGATCGATAGAGTCCGCTAGAGGGCGCATTTAGAAAATGTATGGAAATTGTTCCCGACGACTAGGCTATCGTCCACCGTGATCTGATATCATAATTAATTCCTCATATGTCTCGGCAAATCATATTAACTTCTTCGCTAGTTGCTTCCAACCTCGCAAAGGGAACTCTGCTGGTTTAGATTATGTTCTTCGACATAATTTGCTAACAAGTTTGGTTTAAGCATATTTAGTCTTATTGTTTGACAAAACTCTACAGTATATGTGCTTTATTACTAACCTAGTATAATAACTATTATTAAACATGAGTTACTACAGTGTTTAATTGCTTTTTAATCCTATTCTAAAACTAAAATCAGAGGTTAGTATATTACAGGTTTTCTACTCCTGAATTAATATTTAGAGCAATATTTTTATGTGCTAGCCAGTAAAGATGATTACCGGAAGTATATAATTTTTTTATACTGATTTTTAGAGATTTTTTGAGATACTTATCTTTGCAGTCGGAAGTGGGGCATTTTTGCTACTTCTTCTTTGGTTGGTTTTTTTATTTTTCACAACTCTACTTATTTTTAAGTAATTAATTTATTTTATGGTTTGTATAAAGTTCCGAACGTCCCGTCATCGCGCTTCTCTTTCTTATGTATACAATCCGACAGTGATCGCATAGACGCGCAGCTAGACGGACGTATGTCGCATGTCGGTTTGCCTTTTTTTATGTACATGGGTACATAAAAAAAAAGCGTCGCAGAGTAGGGTTTCACCGAAGCATTCCTCGCTACCCCCAAACGGGTATTGGCCCGCCAGATGGTCAGGCGGGCCCCGAACGAAACCCCCTAGGCGGCGGATTAAGGTGTTGGGCTCCGCCGCCAAACACTCAGCGGCCGCAGAGGATAGGGAGGACGGCAACGCAACACCGCGTCTCCTCTTCCTCTGCGGCTCCACCGCGACGCAACAATGGTGCGCTCCCATTTGGTCGCGGGAGATAGGGCGCGCGGCAATGCAACACCGACACGCCTCTCCTCCCGCAACCGCACCCGACTGCGAGGGACAGACAGAACTGTCCCCCGCACCCGCACTTTGGACGCATCCTACGCAGGCCTCACCCAAGCCCACATGGAGCGTCCCTCCCGGGATCCCGCTTAGCTTCATCGTTGGTGTACCTCAAACCCACGGTTACTGAGCCCCCACCACGACAAGATGGAGATCCCACGGGGGGGATGTCGCTTTGCCCCGCTATCCGTTCATTTCATATTTTGACGTTTGATAACTTCAAACATACTAGTACACGAGGAACTAACTCGTACATAATATTTTATTTTGTTTCTAAGACTATCTTCACTAAATTGTAAAAAGATTGGCACGTAAAGACATTGGTATAGGATATAAGTTTAGACATCTGTATATATAAAATCCTTGCGTTACTGACTGACTGACAGACAAGCTACAGCCAAAACTATTAGGCGTAGGAAGCTGAAATTTGGCATGTAT
This sequence comes from Euclidia mi, assembly GCA_944739405.2. NCBI lineage: Eukaryota > Metazoa > Arthropoda > Insecta > Lepidoptera > Erebidae > Euclidia > Euclidia mi. The sequence goes on from OX123195.2 coordinate 51,354,954, forward strand.
GTTCTTTGGTGGCCGTAGGGGTGCACTAAGACGGGGTTTCCCGAAATTCCCACGGGAACAGGCAGAAACGATTAAATTTAAAAAATATGCGGGCGTAGCTGCGGGCGTCCTCTAGTACTTAAATAAAGTTCTAAGTTGTGAAAATATTTGCTGCGCAAAATCAAAATGGGAAATAAACAAAAATGCCGGAGACCAGCATAAAAGCGCTTCTATACTAGCAAACAAAAACATCTCATGGAAGCAGTAAAGCCACGACCAAACCAACGCGTTCAGCTTGCGTCCGCGGTGGCGTGCGCGGTGGCGATCAGATGTTGTGTACGAACTTATAGCGACGTGTTCACATCTACGCGTCCTCTGATTGGACGCGGCGTCCGATGCAGCGTCTGCACGCGGCGGTGGCGATCAGCGCGCTTGTTACGTTAGGACGCTGCACGCAGTTATTATTTGTTGAAGAAACTGTGTTTTTGCATTTTAAGTATGGTGGAAACGGAAGAAATTATAAATGAGGTCCACAAATACACATTGTTGTATGATACGCATACTTCTCATTCAAATAATCGCCACCTCGCACGCCACCGCGGACGCAAACTGAACGCGTTGGTTTGGTCGAGGCTTAAGGTAAGTACATTTTTAATCTTAATATATAAAATACTTGCGTTACTGACTGACTGACAGACACGCTACAGCCGAAACTATTGGGCGCAGGAAGCTGAAATTTGGCATGTATGTTCCTTGGAGACCGTAGGGGTGCACTAAGAAGGGGTTGCCCAAAATTCTCACGGGATCGGCCAAAACGGGTAGATTTAAAAAAAATACAGGCGTAGCTGCTGGCGTCTTCTAGTATTGTAATATTGACAAAACGGGTAGGTACGAACATAAATGAAATTATAAACAAATAGGTACTACGAAGGCTATTTTGTACCACCCATAGCGTAAATTCGTAAATATGTGTAACGCTCTTGACATAGGCAGCGATAACCGAGTGGAGAGACCGACAGACTGCTACGCAGAGGGTCTCGGGTTCGAATCCACGGCACGCACCAATGACTTTTCGAAGTTAAGTGCGTATTACTTTGTTAATTATCGCTTGCTTACCGGTGAAGGAAAACATCGTGAGGAAACCTGCATGTCTGAGGGTTCTTAATAATGTTCTCGAAAGACATGTGAAGTCTGCCAACCCGCACTTGGCCAGCGTGGTGGACTATGGCCTTACCTTTCTCATAGAGAGAAGAGGCCCGTGCCCAGCAGTGGGGCAGTATATATACAGGGCTGATGATGATGATGATGTACCGCTCGGTTGGTCTAGTGGTATTAGCATAGATTCCGAATGACGAGTTTCGAGTTCGAATCCTGATTTAATTTTCGGAAATTGAATTGGATTCTTTTTATTTACTTAGTTTAAGGAAATTTACATTGTTTATTTTTATTTATCTTAAACTAATATATAAAGCTGACGAGTTTGTTTGGTTAAAGACGCTAATCTCAAGAACTACTGCACCGATTTCAAAAAATCTTTAAATGTTCAATATAGCCCATTTATTGAGGAAGGCTATAAGGCTATATAACATCACGGTATGAGGCACGGGAGCGGAGCAGTAGCCTTAAATAACGCGGGTGTAACTGCAGGCTTTTCCTTTCCTTAAATTACTAACCAGTCAATTATTGTGCTGTAGCAGGTATGTTATCAATTGGCGGTGGACATTCAAACTTGGCAGAACTTTCTTCAGCGCTAAAGGAGAATGACCAAATTTGTATGGCAGATGGGCTAAGTTTGCTTCTCGATGATTTGACCAGTAAAATATAGTAAATATACTCCTAATTAAATTAGGAAAAAATTAATACGATATTCGGCGGCATTTCTTAGCTATAGGATATTAAAGATTTCAAATATTTTGAGGTTAAGTATTGTGATAGTTACATGATTTAGTCATATTAATAGTAGTAAATTAGTTAATTATCGCCCGTGCTTCGAAGAGTACTTATGTTAAGCCGTCGGTCCCAGTTATCATGAAGATCTTTCACTATCGCAGTCGTTACGGGGAGTCAGTACCCTCCAATAAACCGATACTTACTGGTCTAAGCCATACATTAGCCCTAACCCTTTGGGTTATGGCGGTCAGACTATGGAAAAGCTAATATTCTGTTATATCTGGTTAGACTAGTAAGCGAACCCAGGGCTCACAGGCGTTGAAGTCTTGGATGTAACCGACATAACGCTAGGACGATGATGATATGATTTAATCATATTATTACCGGCATTTATTAGAAGTCTCTATGTATGTATAGAAAATAGTTGTAAAAAGAAGTGGAGCTACGAAACAAACGCTTGTACATTAAATTAGTTTGCGGTTTTTTTCAGTCTGATATATTTCTTACTGAGAATTCTCAATACCATGTGGTACAATTAATGAGAATTTCAGTGAGGCTAGTTCGCAAAAGATAAGCTCATTCCATTGAACCTTATTACAAAGTTGGCATTAAAACTACACTGTTTTATTTGTTATTTTAAATCTTCTGCAAATAAATCACCTCAAAGTGAAGCAGGAGTTTGTATATCGTATACTATAATGTGGTGCAGGTATGACCTCAGAAGTTACAACAGCATCAATTTAATGTGTAGCATTCTAAACATAAGACTCTGTTCAATTCCTGAAACAAACAATTAAAGTCGTTTAAATATTCGGTGAGTAGAGCATGAGAGGATTGTAGGAATTGAGAAGAGAAGTAAACAACACTTCACAGACTGACTGACGTGTTGCTGCCGAAGTTCCGCAAAGGAAGAGTTGACATAACCGCAATCCTCACCACGGCTAGTTGTTCTACGTCCAGACGACATACTAATGTTGCCAATAACGACTGTCTCATACTTTAGTCAACCCACGAGTCTTGATAACACTAAATAAACTTGTTTGGTCCAAAAAGGATTGTCCAAGTGAATATAAACGACTGTAATTACTTATTTTCCAATAAAGAGATATTAGCATAGGTAAAAAGGCAATTTGTCTGTATTCATGTCAAAATAACTGACGTAAGACATTGTAGATGCCAGTATAATAAAAATAAGTTCCCATATTTTCGATAAGTACAAAACATTATTTCGAAGGTAATATTTTGCAAAAGGGATAAACATATTGTTTATAGAAAATATTTCACCACAATACATGCTTTAAAATATCATAAGATTTTGGTGTTATTTTGCTTATTAGAACTTTTGCTATGTCACACTGTTTGCACTGTGAATGTAATTTTTCCCTATTAAAAGGAGTTTGCAAGAAACTGTAAACATTTGCCGAAATATATTATGCTTAACTAGAGGATGCCCGCGGTTACACCCGTTTATTTAAGGCTACTGTTCTGCTCCCTTCGCTCATGGCGTGATGTTATATAGCCTATAGCCTTCCTCGATAAATGGGCTATCTAACACTGAAAGAATTTTTCAAATCGGACCAGTAGTTCCTGAGATTAGCGCGTTCAACCAAACAAACAAACAAACAAACTCTTCAGCTTTATATATTAGTATAAGATGAGTTTTGAATACGATATGGCGATGTCACGACCGGAACAACGCAGATACTTTTATTTTAGAACTAAAAATCCCCATTTTGCTTTAACCTAAAATTTAATATATAAAATTATAAAATAAAAGAAGATTTTCCAGATATTAATGGTTTAGAAGCAAACTTGCCACAAAATAGCCCTTGGTCATTCTCCTTTACCTATTATATCAAATAAAAAATACCAAAGCATACAAGATGATCTATCTAACAAGTGGGAACAGGTTGCACAAGAAACAATGGAAAAGCTGATGAAAAGGAAAGAAAATTTGCTTTTGCAGAGGGCAAAGTTAGTAATAATGCTATCCCAATTATTGACGTTATTGTAGACGGATGCTACTCCAAGAGATCGATGACGTGGACAGTAATCTTGTCGAGCGCTACCACAGCATAATAGCAAAATATGTTGGAGGAAAAAGAATACATTTTTCCTTGAAGTGATCATATGTTACGAGATGTACTGCGACAACCGTGTCATTCAACACAAATAAATCAATATCTCAACTGTATAAACATATCTTGGCAACAAGTCCACAAGGGAAACTAAAGCTGTTAGAAGAATGAAAAAGAAACTCTTAAACAGCAAGTACATGAAGAAAAAAGGACGTATCATGTTCACAAAAACAGATGAAAGTCATAGAGATCAGTGTAATAAACCAGATATGCCAGAAGATATCCTTAAAAAAATTAAAGACAATTTTATCCTATCGCTAAAAAAACTGATGAAGAACGAAGTTTGATAGAAAAGAAAAACGATTCTTCAAAAAGATAGTAGTGAGTGGATGGAACTTCGGAGGTTGCTGCTGACAGCCTCCAATTTCAGCCGTGTTATAAAGAAAAGACCAAAAACTGGAAACACCAATTTGGTAAAATACATTTTATATAAAAAAAATATGGATCACATTTCCTCAATCAAACATGGCCAGCAAAACGAAAAAATTGCCATACTGCAACTGTCGAAACAAGAGAGTCTTGAAATTGCGCCTTGTGTGTTGTTTATAGACGCAGAGTTGCTTTATCTTCGAGCAACACCTGATGGTATCTGTGGCGAAGATGCCATAATTGAAATTAAATGCCCAATCACTGCGTTCAAGTCAGGCCTGGATGAGGCTATATAGGCAAAAATAAAAGTAAATTTTTGGGTAAAAGACAAAGAAGGGTCCCTAAAAATAAACACCAATCACAAGTGGTATTATCAAATCCAGGGCCAGCTCCATATTACAAGACGAAAGAAATGCTTGTTTGCAGTATGGTCTGTCAAAAAAGTTAAATTAAAGATAGAAGTAATAGAAAAAGATGACCTATTTTGGGAACAGAAAATGAAACAAAAATTACAATCATTTGACCTGACTCACCTACTGCCTGAAGTAGTAGACCCGAGTTTCACACGGAACCTGCCTATAAGAGACAACAACAAGGTGCATGAAATAGTACGTTAGACACCAATCGATCAACCCACATGTTCCAGATACCTCAGTAATACTGACTTGTAAATATTTAATCAAATCATGCAATTGACAAACCTATGTCAATATAATGAAAGCCTAAATACATGTATTCTCTGTGGTTCCTTCGAAAAATATAATCCTGCCGAATTAAAATGGTTGTCTCTGCCGTAAACCCTGGTACCGTCTCTCCGATAATACCGTCTCTCCGATAATACCGTCTTGTACCCGTGGTCCTGCACTTGTTTTCACCTGTGATTTTACCGGTTTTCCCTACTGGTTCCCACCAGTAGGACAAATCCGAGGATCACGGGTGCCCAAATATTTTTAGTAGTTTATGTTTTTATTTTTCTTACATTGAATTCAGTATAAATTAAGTATCCTAAAATAAATAAACAAAATACATTCGTTTTTTTTATGACCTCATCTAATTTGTTTTTAGCTCTTCATACAGAACAATAAATATACAGAGTGTCACAAGACCCATCACCAAGCCGAAGTCTACTCGTTGTGGCCATCATGCCAAGTCATACTAACCAAAAATAATATCTGGGAAACGATTTTTTTTTTTGAGTTTTCACAATTTTTAAACCACAATTAAAAGCGCGCGCGTGCAATGCTCGAAATACCTACTTATCCATGGGGTTATAGGGCATCTAAAGAATTCTTACTTGGTAGTTCGCTGTATCGCCGCCCTTTAAGAATGGCGCTAGAATACCGTAGAAACAGTGGGCGTGGCTAAAAAATACCGAAACATCGCAGCTCAATAGCGGTTGTCAGCGTCTTAACGAAACTTGAAGGTACGGCCGCGATAATCATATCTATGATAAATGATGCTTTAAACTGGGACTGTATTATACCTTAAAGGCAGAGTGTGCCGATAATAGAATTAAATACCTTATTTTACTTTGGACTTAATATTTGAGTTAAAACAATTTCTTTTTTATTTAAAGTAAGTTAACAGATAAGCACGGTATATCTAGGCAGAAGTTAATCGATGAAATCATGGAACCTTATATAAACACCTTATACACCTTATATAAATACCTTGCGTAATAGCTTGCCGCACCATGATCAGGTCTGTGAGTAAGTGTTACTTAAACGAATGAGACCGTAGGTAAGGTATTGCAGCTAGAAACGGAAGGAAAGTTAGACAATATCAAACAAAACTCTTCAAGTTATTAGCCAGCACCGCGAGTAATTAACCAAGCCACGCCGCAATTCACTTAAACCAAAACAGGAACAATGAATCCTTTCAATATACAAAAACCTAATTCGATGCAAAATAGATTTAATAATAATCAACTAGAGGACCCATTCTGCTCCACAGCATATTTTACATGCATACATACATAGACTCACGCATGTTTCCCCGAAGGGGTAGGCAGAGGCATATTAAACGCCCACTTTTCGCCAGTGTTTTGATCCCACGTAATAGGTGGCGAGCCTATTGCCGCTTATCGGGATGTTTTGTTTGCCAGGCCTCGTCCGTTGATCGGCAGGTGCACCACTTGCAGGTGAGGTTGGCTTGGGACCCTAAGTTCTTGGTGGGAACCCTATGCACCAATTATATATAGTTAGCAAGTATTGCTCTCTGGTTTTGGCGTCCGGGTCCCTTTGAGGGACAGTCTATGACTGGATTTCATCGCGATACAAAAAAAAGGGGAAAATTCCTCAACATCAGAGATCAGATCACCCAACATTAAGAGTTAACTGGTAACATTCGGGGAATATTACCTGCCATCTGCCATCTGCACTGAGGGATAATTCACTATAGTGATAATTTTACCAACATCGGGTATAATTTTACACACCACCACACTCACACCCGTATAAACAAGGTACCCGTAACTAAGGCAAGGTCACCTTAAGGAGGCATAACGGTTTTTCCTGGCAGTTACTGCAAGGAACTTATTAGAAGCCTTAAAAATATTTTTGAATTTAAAACCGTCCATGTAGAGAGAAAGCAATGGAATCTTAAGAAATTTATAGAAAATATTGAAAAATAAGTTCAATGTCCACACCTATCTTCCTTCAAACTTACCCAATTTAAATAAGCATACCATCAAATGAAAGAGCTCTTTTCTGCGCGTGTTATAGGCCTAAAACCATAGAGATATTAAGAATAGAGTGGCAGAGTGAGGCCTATTCGTGTCCGCCGGTGGGAGAGAGAACGCAACAGTTGAGGCCCCCTGCATCTCTCTCTAACAATACATGCACAACATCAACATTACGCAGTGGCGTGCTACCTGTAACTATTATTTAAATCAGTTTATTAGTAATCAATAGTTTAAAAGTTGTTTTATTGACACACGAAGATAGTTTGAAGTGACAAAAAAGTTTATATCGACGGTTATAAGGCTAATTGGTCTAAGCGACATTTTTTGCGATATTGAGTTATATACATATTTGGAATCAGCGAATTTTTCTGCGTCTTTTAAATTAGGTTTTCAAATTTTTATGAGCATATTTTTGGCGCTTGCCCCCACCCCACACTAACTTTGCTCTCATTTTGGACGTCTATGGTCTAACCGCCACAAAATTTGAGCAATATTTTGTAGTTGGTAACTTAGACTAGACCCAGAATTTTTCATACGTCGGTTGATTCATTTTTCCTACAACTATTTTGAATGACCAATGCGCATTAAGACATTTGACCTTTTGCTCGACTACATGGTTTTGTCGCTTGAGACATTTTTGCATTACGTAATAAAAATAGGCTATGTCGCTTGAACCATTTTGCTTCCATTTTAATAATAGGCCTGGTCGGTTGAACCATTTCAACTTGGCCCAGTTTTATTTTGTAATGACGTTTGAACCATTTTTGCTTATATTGGTATTGATGTATAATGTAACAAAATCCTTCTGAGATACTTTCAAACTTTTATAGTTTCGGTAATTACACCATTTTACTTAAATTGGAATTGAAAAATATTACCTGTTAAGTCATCAGAAAATACTAAAAAAAATATTATATTTACGTCGTTTGAAACAAACAAAAAATTGTCGTACGATTATGAATTAAGGTACTTTACTGTGAAATTTCCCCTCGCGGGCGCATCAATCACCCGCTAGACGTAAGCAAGTGCAGTTGTGTTCGAGTGTGTTGTAGAATACAGAGCTGTGTTGACAAAAAACAATATTGAGACGATTCAGATGAATTATTTTCTGCCAGGACACACCGAAATGACCGTAGATAGCATTCATGCTACAATTGAAAACTCTGTTAGAAATACTATAATATGGGCACCTACGCAGTGGGTAACAGTTTTTCAGTTGGCTCGTAAGGATCCCCGCCCATATGAAGTAGTAGCTCTTAACCACAAAGACTTTAAGAATTTCGAGGAATTTTCTGATAAATATTTTAAAGGGAACTTATCTGGTAAGATAAGCAAAATACGGGTGGCGACATTCAAAAAGTCATCTCCAAATGTTATGACTGTTAAATACAGCATGATAGAGGATACTGAAGATGAAACAGTGGGAATTATTTCAAGGCCAAAGTAGCTTCACCAAAAATACAAATCAGTTTTGCCCATAACCACAACCAAGCACAATGATTTGAAAAAATGGTGTGATACCGGAGTTATACCAACACTATTTCATTCAGAATACGCAAGTTTTTCTCATCGAATCGGAAAAGATGTACTGGTTGACACAGATATTGAAGATGACGAGGAAACTTCGACTTTAATATCTGATTCTATTTAATAAAGAATAAGGTTTTTGATTTTTATAATGTAAAAAGCCATGACTGATTAATTAGGCATTATTGTTAATTGAAATATTTAGAGGCTGTATTTTGTTAATACCGTGATTAGATGTGGTGATATAGGGAATCCTGAGACTGAATTAACAAATACTCATAAGTACAACTAAGATTAAGTTGATACTTTTTTTAAAAGAAGATTGTTCAATTTTAAGTTTAACACTTTGCCTAATTTCGTTTATTGTTAATTTCCATTTATTTATTCTTAATAGTAAAAAAATAAAACTCGCACTATTCCGTACTCTATGCCCCATCATAAACCAGATTATGATGTAATGTATATTGCACTAGTGGTATTATTGCAATCTATTTATTTATTTATTTATTTAGGACAACCAGTAGTTGTTACATTGTCATAAATTATAAAAAAACAGAATTAATAAGATAAAATCTGGAATCTTAATACTTAATTATCTTGTTTTAAGCTTTTCAGCTAATTTTGTTAATTTCATTCATTTTTGTTAAAGGATTTGGATAGTCAAAATAAATATTTTTTTTCTATTTCAAACATTGGTTTTATTTTAAAATGAACTCTAATCATTACATTTTTACGTATTATGATCATTCTTAACAATGGTATAAGAGCCTACGTCTAATATTATGATAGCAAGAATTCACTTTACGTGATTCTGTTTGAACATTTGTTGTTGTTTGTATTAATTAACTTTACTCCAGTTCAAGTGCACATGTTACTTAAACTCTTTTGATATGCTAAATGCATAGGGACGCGTGTAGTTTATGTTATTTTTCCTGGTTCTGTTTCATATCCATATCCACATTTGAACTAATTTACTTTTAACTTGAATATAAATCACTGGCAGTTAGACCATTTTTCCTTGTTCTATTAAAAAAATAATACGATGCATTTTGAGTCAAGCGACATTTATTTCATTAAAAAAAGCCTATATATTCATGAAAACTATTTAAGAAGGTTCAATAATTGTATTTACGGAAATACTGTATTGATTAGATCAACATCCACGCAGAGTTTTTAAATGATTTTTTTCCGAAAAACGAAACTTTAAATCGCACTGCTGTAACTTAAAAAAAAATTCGCTTAGACCAATTAGCCTTTTAACCGTCGATATATTTTTAAACTATTGATTACTGATAAACTGATATAAATAATAGTTACAGGTAGCACGCCATTGCGCAATGTTTATGTTGTGCATGTACTGTTAGAGAGAGATGCAGAGGGCCTTTAACCTGTAGCGTTCTCTCTCGCACCGACGGACACGACACAGTATTGAGTTAGGTACTGTTCTGCCACTCTATCTTTTATATCTCTATGCCTAAAACGAAACGCCTACCTCAATGAGAACCAGATATATAGAAGCAGAAAGTCATTGACTACGGCTACGAAAAGGTAAAAAATGTATAGGAGAAAACTGTTTTTGCATATAACTTGATGAATGTGCAAGTTAGGTAATTTCTAAAGCTTGATGAGTGATGACAAATCTATGCAGCGAGAGCTTTCATTAAAAAACAAATAACATGCGAATCGGTTGGGTAGAACGGGCTGGCTGACTCGTATTATAAAACACAAATTCTTTTAATATATAGATTCTTTAATAAAACAAATAATATACCTTTTCATAGTAGATATCCTTAGACACCTAAACCGCAAAATAACGTGTTCTAAAGACCGCCGCATCCCTAATTCCAGCAATTAAATAATAATAAACCTCAACAGTCGCAACAAAATACCAGCTCAAAAATCGGAGGACGTAACCTAGGACGGCACCTCAAAATAAATCAAATAATATAAATGTTGGAAAATGATTCGTTGCTAAAGAATTATATCATCATTCTGGTATATAAATAAACTAGCTTTTGCCCGCTGCTTCGCAAGCGTAAATTACGACTAAATAAAATATTTTGTACAAACACCTCTATCCTCCTCAAGGAAACCTTCTTACGCCCAGTAATTTCGGCTGTAATGTGTCTATCAGTCAGTCAGTAACGCAAGGATTTTATATACACACAGATTGAAGTGATTCCATTGAAAAATAAAAGTTTTTACACAAACTATGAATCTCTTTTCCACCCTCTTAGGAGAAATTTTCCAAAATAAATCTCTTTGTGTTCGCTAACGTCATTTGCGGATCCAATTAACAAAGTATGAAGTAGAATAGACGCTTGAAGGCATAAAAGGTTCTATGCAAATTATGACTCCCCTTTTTATCCACTTAGGGTAAGAATTTCCAAAAAGTTTTCTTAGTGTTCGCTAACTTCATTTGAGGAACCATTATACAAAGTTTGAAGTTAATCCATTGAAGGAATTAAAGTGTCATTCAAACTCTGAAAACCTGTAGGTATAACCCGCTAAAGAGAGGTATTTCCATAAATCCTCTCTTAGTGCGCCCCTACACACCTCTAGGAACATACATGCCTACGCTGCGCTCATATCAGTTGTTTCGGCTGTAGCGTGTCTGTCAGTCAGTCAATAACGCAAGGATTTTATATACAGAGATTATACAATTGAATAATATTTGACTGCCTCCGTCGTCCAGTGGATAGCGTATACGTCTGCTAAACGGGAGGTTTCGGGTTCGATTCCCGGGTCGGGCAAAAGTGTAACTGATTTTTTCCGAATTCTCATTAGCAGCACGGAGTCTACCAATGTGCCCGGTAACGGCAATAGGCTCGCCCCCTATTAGGTGGGACCTAATATGCAACATGGCAAAATGTGAGCGTAATATTACACCTCTGTCTGCTTACCCCTTCGGGGATACAGGCGTGAGACTTTATAAAAAAAAAAACTGTCTGTAATCTCATAAATAACTGTATTGCATATTGTTGTTTACCCGTTTCCAGTACCCCAATAATTTATTTAGATTGTTTTTCAGTGTATCTATTTATTCAGGGTAATCTTAAAAATGGCTGAATCGATTTAGATGTTTATTTTACTAATGGTTCAAGAAAACTCTCGAACAAACGATGAAAATTCCATTTAGGCGTAGCTGCCAGCAAAAGCTAGTTAAAATTACATTAGTCAAGTATTACGTAGCAGTACACATTTTTAAATATCAGCAACATTGTAAAAAAAAAAAACAAATTATCCAAGTTCAAAAACCCTTTCTTAGTATTTTTAGGTTAAAGAAATGAGGGAAGCCTTGGTCAGCAGTTGGACAAAGCACATAACTGATAAAAAGTGCTTACCTGCTTAAAAATAAATAAAATAGCAAAATAACGATTCAAAGTATTTTGGCTTATATTGGTTATATAAAGAACCATCATACATTTTAGCAAGCAAAGATGAAGAGCGCTTAGATGAGAGCCAGCCGCATAAATTTAAATGAATGAAAATTAAATGCACATCAGGGACGATGAGAAAAATCAGGAGAAGGAATTAAAAGTTTCATACAAACTGGGACCCCTTTTTGAACTTCCCGTTTTAGTGGTGAATTCACTAACGTCACTTGAGGAACCGATATACAAAGTTTCAAGTAAATCCATTGAAGTTTTTCTTATATTACAAAATGGGACTCCTTTTCTTGGTGTTCACTCACGTTATTTGAGGAACCTATATACAAAGTTTGAAGTTAATCTAATGAAGGAATAAAAAGGTTTCAAACAAATTCCGACTCCCCTTTTTAACCCTTTAGAGTATGAAATTCCAAAAAGATTTTCTTAATGAGGTCATTAGAGAAACCAATATATAAAGTTTGAAGTCAATCCACTGAAGGAATTATAAGTTTCGTTTAAACTTTGAACCCCCTATCTTTTTTTAAAGATCTTTTTCAAAAAACAAATTCTTAGTTTTCACAATCGTCGGTTGAGGAACCAATGTACAAAGTTTGAAGTCAATCCATTAAAGGAATAAAATGTTACATACAAACTTTGAACCTCAATCTTACCCCCTAGGGGAGAAATTTCCAGAAAAATAAATCTTAGTGTTCACTGTCGTCGTTTGAGGAACTAATATACAAAATTTGGAGTCAATCCATTGAAAGAATAAAAAGTTTCATACAAACATTGACCCCCAGTTTTACCCCCTTAGGGGTTGAATTTCCAAAAATCCTCTCTTAGTGCTACCCTACACTTCTCAAGGAACATACATGCTAAATTTCATTTCCTTGTGACTAGTAGTTGTAGCGTGTAGTAGTAGCTGTAGCGTGTCTGTCAGTCAGTCAGTCAGTAACGCAAGGATTTTATATATTAAGATAAATTAATAGTTAATTAAAAATATGCAACCCCACCACATCCATAAGGATGACTATTTCCAATTTTCAGACGACAATAATTTTTATATGCCCGATTAAAACTATTTGGAATTTTCAGAGTAAACTTATGAAACGCCTGAAAATGATTACGAAACCGACCAGGATTTTCAGGATGGTCCGGAACAAACAAAGTATATACATATTTTGGAACGGAAAGCCTTAAATTAAAAATGTTGATAGATACTGGCAGTCAAAGATATTTTATCACACCTCAGGCACAGCAATTATATTTTCCAGGATTTTGGAAGCCAGAGAAAATCACTGTAAGGACTTCTCATGGTATTACCACACATAATACATGGAACGGAATGCGGCGAATACGGATCGTGCTCGTGAATTATTTTTATAATTAAGTTAATTCGGACTTTCAATACACAAAAATGTGTGTAAACGGAACAATATGTGTTTTTAAACATACGGTACATGGATTGCAGTGTTAAAATTGGGAATTAATAACTTTTCTGACAATTTTTGGATAATAAACAAGTGCAGTGACTTGAAATAAGTGGCGGAAAGTGTGCGGCGGCGTCTCGCGCATCACGCTCTTTTGCTCTTGCGGTGACCGGCTATCGCTATCTCGTTTGCACCGCATTGTCACGTAATTTTTATTTCATAATGAAGTGCTTTGTTTGTGGTAGAAAAACTGAGCCAGGAGAGATGATCAAATGTAATGGATGTAAATAAGGATACCACTTTAGGTGTGTAAATATTACTGCCGCTGCATTTAAAGATGAACATCTACGTCTAAAACGTACGTTTAGATGTGATGCCTGTTGTAACGTAACCCATAGCCTGCGAGTTACCGATGACACACCAGTACGTTGTGTCTGTGCCTCCAGCTTTGAGGAACCTAACCACTCTTTCGAGGAAAATGTTTCCCAGACTGTTAGAATATTAGTGTTATAAACTGGAATACATTTATATTTATTTTAGGCTGGTAACTTTTTTGTGTTGTCTCTTCCCTCTCCATGGCTTGCACACAAAAAATATATTAAGGTTAAGTTACTAATTAATTAAAAAGAAAGTAATGTCTAAAGAAGTGTTTCTGTGCACACGATCCATTATCAAAATATGTTAGCAGAAAGTGGTTAATAAAAAATGCAAAACATTGCTGAAATGGAATCCTGCCGTTTTGCCGAAAAGAGTTGGACAAAATTTCATGCTTTTCCCACGCTTTTCGGCTGCGCACTAATCTGTTTGTGGAACTCGGATAACTTAATCGATTGCGGTATGTTGCATATCAATAGACGCGTAATTAAATGAACTTTCCAATGATATAAATTAAAATCATATAATATGGTTGAAGCCCACGCAAGGGCAGTATAAAGTGAAAATAAGAATTTTTTCCCCGCCATTTTTGAGCGCGATTTTATATTTCTGACATATTCCTTTTCCTCGTAGTTTTTTATTATGGGAGGTATATAAGTATTATACACAGTTAGAAAGGTTTTTTAATTTACTTTTAGAGGAAATAAATATAATGAAAAGAAACATTTTAATATTAAACATAAAAAAATAAAACAAATATTTTTTTAATTGGCGCCAATTTTCATATTTTATTTTTTTAAATACATTTTTATGTTATATATCAGATTAAAACTTAGATAACTTTCTTTCCAACTAGATTTCCAAGTATAAAAACAAATTCTGATAAAAATCTGATAAGAATTATTTTCATTGGAACCTGCACAGTTGTTTACTTTTTCCCGCCAAAAAAACTGAAGTTCCCGCCAAAATTTTCGATAACTAATATCTCATAAATAATATGAGTATTATATATTTTATCAAAGGTTTATTTATATTCTCATAATAAAAAAATAATACAGCGCATAAATGTAACCTTATATACATATTGTATTTAAACTTTTTTACATAAAATGACGATTTTACGATATTTTTTGTCTATAATTAAAGTAATGCACATTATTTATTTATTTTTTGCTGTAACTTCATAATTAATTAGTTAATTTACAATAAAAACATAAAAGTATGATATATAATTACATAATTTGTTTACAATGATGTTTTTAATCCATAATTACGCCCCGCGCGTGGAATGCAAAGTCAGCGAAATATTTTATTTTTTCAAATGCTAACCTCTAAATAATTTTCTGCAAGTATTGCTATAACTTAATTTTATTACATAGATAATATCACCAGGTACATGAAAATACAACAGCAAACCAGATTCAGCTTATACTTTTATTATGATAAACAAAAGTGTCGAGTAAGTCGGTAAAGACTACATTGTTTACGTTACGGCCGCTCGCCTAAAGTAAACATTTCATTCAAACGTAATTTGTTTTGTACCATTAGAATGAGTCATTCATTAGTTGCAGAAAAATAAACACCACTCCTCTCAAGTTATTAACAATCGCACAAAAACTAATTAATTGAGCGCGCCCATCTTTAACTGGCGGCGCGCACTTGAAATTTGTCGATGCTGAGTAAGCACTTAAAAATGGTGAGCGGTCAAGCGGATAAATAATACAAATTTCAATATTTGGCACATGATTTTGTCTTAAATGAAGTGTTTCGTATAAGTAAATGAGACGCTTCAGTCTTTTAAGCCCCGTTGACGGACCCCTGCTTCGCAGGGCTCCTATTTTTGAGTACGGGGTCTCAAGAAAACCTAACATAACCTACCTACTAACATTATTAGTCGCCAAGTCATTATTTATAGCTCTTCGGCTATTATTTCAATTGACTTGTATAGTTTATTTGCTACCTAAACGCAGCTGCTAGTTTTAAGTTTTTATAACACCCTTAGTTTTGAATCTTATTTAATATAATAGTCGCGAAAATCTTTAATCACTAACAACTTATTTTATTAGTTGCAAACATTTAGTCATCTTTTAAGTTATTAGTCACTTGGAAAATAATAAGCTTAATTTCATTTGCCAAATTATTACTTAGCAAAAAATCTATTCACAAAAAATTGTAACGCAAACCTAATGTTTGTGAAATGAACGTTTAAACTATAACTTCTATACCAACTAGTACTTTTAACATTTTTTATTTAGTCAAATATTTCAGTTGGAATAACAGTTGTTCAATAGTTCAGTTACGGGTAACCTGCTAAAAACAATCTCTTTTTTCTATTAATGCAAGTCGTTTCTGGCAATCCCCGGCCGCTACCGCGGCACCGCTCGCTTCGCTCGCTCGGCTCGTGCGTAGGAGGTCACAGTTCTTTTTTTTTTTTTTTTGGTGTCGAGTTGGAAAATCCTCATGGAGTCACTCCGCCCTGGGGGGAAGGGAACTGTCAGACTCTTACTGACTAAAAACCAACCCGTGTTCCTCATGTACCCGTGTGTCGGAGGGTAGGGTATCGCATAAGCATTCTTCGCCACTCCCCGACGGGCATTGGCCCGCCAGATGGTCAGGCGGGCCCCGAACAAAACCATCTTGGCGGCGGATGAAGGTGTTGGGCTCCGTCGCCAAAACACCCAGCGGCCGCAGAGGATAGGGAGGACGGCAACGTAACACCGCATCTCCTCTTCCTCTGCGGCCCCACCGCGACGCAACGATGGTGCGCACCCATTTGGTTGCGGGAGATAGGGCGCGCGGCAACGCAACACCGACACGCCTCTCCTCCCGCGACCGCGCCCGACTGCGAGGGACAAAACAACTGTCCCTCGCACCCGCCCCTTTGGACGCATCCTGCGCAGGCCTCCGTCAAGCCCACGCGAAGCGTCCCCTCCTGGATCCCTCTTAGCTTCACCGAGGGTGACCAATCCACGGTTACTGAGCCCCCCCACCACGACAAGATGGAGATCCCACGGGGGGGAGGAGGTCACAGTTCTTTTTTTTTTGGTGTCGGGTTGGAAAATCCTCATGGAGTCCTTCCGCCCTGGGGGAAGGACGAAGGGGACTGTCAGACTCTTACTGACTAAAAACCAACCCGTGTTCCTCACGTACCCGTGTGTCGGAGGGTCGGGTATCGCTGAAGCATTCCTCGCTACCCCCCGACAGGTATTGGCCCGCCAGATGGTCAGGCGGGCCCCGAACAAAACCCCCTTGGCGGCGGATGAAGGAGTTGGGCTCCGCCGCCAAAACACTCAGCGGCCGCAGAGGATAGGGAGGACGGTAACGCAACACCGCATCTCCTCTTCCTCTGCGGCCCCACCGCGACTCAACGATGGTGCCACTCCATTTGGTCGCGGGAGATAGGGCGCGCGGCAACGCAACACCGACACGCCTCTCCTCCCGCGACCACACCCGACTGCAAGGGATAGAAGAACTGTCCCGCGCACCCGCCACTTTGGACGCATCCTGCGCAGGCCTCCGTCAAGCCCACGCGGAGCGTCCCCTCCTGGATCCCTCTGAGCTTCACCGCGTGAGGAGGTCACAGTTCTTTTTTTTTTTTCGGTGTCGGGTTGGAAAATTCTCATGGAGTCCCTTCGCTCTGGGGGGAAGGACGAAGGGGACTGTCAGACTCTTACTGACTAAAAACCAACCCATGCTCCTCATGTACCCATGTGTCGGAGGGTAGGATTTCACCTAAGCATTCCTCGCTACCTCCCGACGGGTATTGGCCCGCCAGATGATCAGGCGGGCCCCGAACGAAACCCTCTTGGCAGCGGATGAAGGTGTTGGGCTCCGCCGCCAAAACACCCAGCGGCCGAAGAGGATAGGGAGGACGGCAACGTAACACCGCATCTCCTCTTCCTCCGCGGCCCCACCGCGACGCAACGATGGTGCGCCCCCATTTGGTCGCGGGAGATAGGGCGCGCGGCAACGCAACACCGACACGCCTCTCGTCCCGCGACCGCACCCGACTGCGAGGGATAGGCAGAACTGTCCCCCGCACCCGCACCTATGGACGCATCCTACGCAGGCCTCACGCAAGCCCACGTGGAACGTCCCCTCCCGGGATCCCGCTTAGCTTCACCGTGGGAGAAAATCAAATCCACGGTTACTAAGCCCCCCACCACAAAAAGGTGGAGATCCCACGGGGGGGAGGAGGTCACAGTTCTAACCTAACCCAACCTAACCATTTTTATAATAATTAACCTACTCTAACTACTTCCATAATAAACTAATATCACCAATCGTTTATTGTCTGAAAATTAATTGCTGTAATAAATCATTTGATTAAAGACCAAATGCCATAATGACATTATACTTGGTAATATTTTGCCAAGTAAAAATTTGACCAAATAAAAATATGCGTACTAAAATCATTCGAAATATTGCAATGGTATAAAAAAGGTTGCTAAAATTTGTTTGGGTAATTAAATTTTGTCAAAATCTTTTCGGCAAAACGGCAGGATCTCGAATGAACAAAATTTTTTCGAAACTTCAGTTATTCAAAATAATATGACATCAAATGTGAGTGAAAATAAGTCAAATATGAATCAAATTACATGGTTGTTAGACAGTGGATCACTGACCACAAAATAAACAGCGATGATTACTGTGAAAAGTCAGTTATATTGGAAAAAAAAACAGTACAAGTGAAAGTTGGAGATGGCCGGATGTTGGAGGCCACAAAGGTTGGTGATATTAAATTACATTTTCTTGTCTATGGCTCCAGATCATACATAACAGTGAAAAATGTTTTCTATGTAAAAGAAATGAAAGCAAACTTATTGAGTTATGCAAGGATCACAGATAATAACAACACAGTAATATCAAAAGGACAATGGGCAAAAATGTATGACTCAAATAGAAAAGTAATAGCTATAGCACAAAAGGAAGAGAGTTTATACAAAGTGATAAGCTGCATAGATATACATAGTAAAATACAAGCAAATATAAGTGAAATTAAATTGACAGTGAAGGAAAAACTACATCGTACACTTGGCCATGTAAATTTCAAATATTTAGAAATCTTATGTAAGGAACAGTTACTGGAAGGAATACTTAAAGAAATTGAATCAGAATATATGAAATGTGCTATATGTATAGGGAACAAAATGCATAACTTACCCTTTAAAACAATAGAAGAAGAGCTTAAGATTTATAAGAGATTGTGCATACAGGTGTAAATGGACCACATAATGCAGTAGGTTATGGTGGTGAAAAATACTTCGTGACATTCATAGATGACTACAACAAATTGGCAAAAGTTTATTGCATCAAGTCCAAAGATCAAGTTGCAGATTGCTTTATAGAATATGTAAATAATATATCAACAGTAAGATTTATAGTTTTGCAAAAAAAAAAGAAATAATGATAAAGGCATTAACTTATGCACATGAGCTAAACGGAACTGCAGAAAGATATAACAGGACTATAATGGATATGGCTAGATGTCTATTAGCAGAAGCAAGAGTAAATAAATGCTATTGGCCGGAAGTAATTAAGGCAGCAGCTTATTTGAAAAACAGAAGTTTGATAAATACTATAGTAAGGAAAACACCCTATGAAATATTCTTCAATAAGAAACGAGTTTATGAGAGAATTCCAGAAGAAAAAATGAAATTAAAATGGGATAAAAAGGCAGAATTAAGAATATTACTTGGATATGTCAAAGTTGGCTATAAAGTTCTGATAAATAATAGAATAATAGTTGCCAGACATGTTGATATTATAGAAGAAGATGTCAAGTGTATGAACAAATATGAAGAAACAGATTCAGAGGAAGAAAAGCAAGAAGAAGAAAAGGAAATAATAGAAAATAACTTACCGAAAGAGACTCATTTAATAGAACCAAGTTTTGATGACAACTCGATGAATGATGATCCTAATGATGATAAAGAACAAGGAAGAGCAAAGAGACCAATCAGACGTCCAATCAGATTTGATGAAGAATTTGGACATTACTGCATTTGCAAATTTTGTGATGCTATGATTCCAGGTACATTTCAGGAGGCAATGCAATGTGATGAGGCCAATAAATGGAAAGATGCAATGGACCGTGAGATGAACAGCCTTGTTAAAAACAATACATGGACTCGTGTTAATAGACCAGAGGGTAAAGAGATTCTAGATGTGAAGTGGGTATACAAGAAGAAATCATAATCATTATCATTAATTCGTTTGCTGAACAAAGGTAAGGTACATAGATGTTACAAACTCGGTTGAAATTTTAGTTCACTTTGCTCGGCCATACAGGCATGCAAAACACACATAATATAAAATCAATTCATTAAAGTTAAATATCAAACATGTAAAGAAATAATCACAGAAAATGTCAATATTAATTGAAATGAACAGCCTTGTTAAAAACAATACTTGGACTCGTGATAATAGACCACAGGGTAAAGAGATTCTAGATGTGAAGTGGGTATACAAGAAGAAATCATAATCATAATCATTTATTCGTTTGCTGAACAAAGGTAAGGTACATAGATGTTACAAACTCTTTTGAAATTCTAGTTCACTTTGCTCGGCCATACAGGCATGCAAAACACACATAATATAAAATCAATTCATTAAAGTTAAATATCAAACATGTAAAGAAATAATCACAGAAAATGTCAATATTAATGTATCACTGCAATAAATAAAAATAAAAAACATTAGGCAATAATTAATAAGAAAAAATTATAGTGTCAATGATTCATGAATATAATAGTTAAATAATGTTCAATATGTCAATAATTATTAAGGAAATTTATAATTATGTAGTTACAGTCATTTGTCAGCCAAAAAATCACTAATTGTATAATATCATTTGTTAACTAAAAAATCATTTAGAGTATTTAGACGTTTCTTAAAAATATTTATGCTTAAACTTTGAATTTCATTAGGCAATTTATTATAGACAACAGGTACCATAAAGAATATGCTTTGGTGCATTAAAGCTGTGCTTGCCTTACGTATGCGAAGTCTTTCATTCATATTCTACCTCCTATTACGCGTAACTTTGTCTGATAGTTTCTCAAAAAGATCAGGGTTTGACTTTACAAAGTTTGCTGTTTCATATGTACATATATAAACATGGTAAGGTTAAGATTTAATATTTTCTAAAATATGACTCACAATTGTCTGTAATTTTTAAGTTAAACATCGCTCTTATGCATCTTTTTTGAGCTTTAAAGACCATTTCTTAGTTTGTTCAGTTGCCCCAGAAAATTATTCCATAACGCAGTTTAGAGGCAGTTGATCCGTGGTAAGCCATGAGTAATGCTTCATGGCTTACAGAAGGTCTTAGCTTATATAGTGCGTACGCTGTAGAGCTAATTTTCTTGCATAAATCTTCAGTATGCACTTTCCAATTTAATTTACTGTCAATAGTTAAACCTAGCAATTTTGTCATGTCAATATCTTTAATCTTAGTATTCATATAATTATTGTCCAAATTTGTTATTTTATGTCGTTGTGAAAATTGTATTAAATTGGTTTTACCGATATTAATTTTAAAAATTTTAGTATCCATCCATTTTATAATTTCTAATAATGTAGTATTTATGTCATTTTCATACGAGTTATTATGTTTATAGTCAATTACAACTGTACTGTCGTCTGCAAATAAGGTAATTGGGTGAGAGGTCACTTTTGGCAAATCATTTATGTACAGGATAAATGATAATGGTCCTATCACACTACCCTGACCCACGCCATAACTGACTGTACGCATATGAGAAACATATTGTTTGAAATAGAATTAGTTTTATTATAAGTCAAATCGATTAGATCGATTGAGTAACATTTTGTTTAGTCTATTGAAAATTTCTGACAATGGTCACACTGAACTGTCACTTCCGTTTCCGCCCTTGAAAAATTTCCACGTTGTCGTCTCGTACGTAAAATATCGCCTTTTGAATTAACGCGAATTGAATCAACTTGTAATTAACTTAATACGTAATTGCCGCTTTTGACTTCCGGCAAAATTTGTGATAATTTGTGAAACATTGACATTTGCAAAACTTTGTGAATCCTGTGATCGTGCCTCGTGCCCCTCGTGTCCTGAAGACAGACAACAAGTTTGGAGGAACAGCTCAGTGGATAATTCATTCAATCTATCGTGGCCACCTTAGTTTTGTTTGTTTTTCCCTAACTTAGTTCCACTCCTGGCATCAGTAAGAGTTGGTAAGACAATTTATTAATATTGAGTGTAGTTAGGATTATAATTCATCGCTGTGCAACGCAGTGCATTGTGTCTGGATCCTTGTCTATCGTGGTCAGGTAGATGTATTACATCTTCCACTGCAACTCTCTTCTGAAAATACCTGCCTGCCTGCGGTAATTCTAGACATAATTTTGGTAGCAGAGCGTAGTTGAAATTTAGCCGCTGTTGCATTTCTGAGTATAAACGCAGATTGGTATGAGCTTGTATCTTATCACCTTGTAGACAGTATTGTAGTGTTTGTCAGGTCAGTTATTGTCTAAAATACATAATATTTAATTGTATGAGTTGACCTAGATAATTTGAAACACATTATCACATAACCTCAATCAGTAATTGTTGATTTGTATCGTTGAAAAATCTAACTTAAATTTGTTGTTGCATTAATAAGTCAGTTTGTTTGGATACATAACAGCTGTATGTATCAATAAATTTAGTAAATTTAGTTTATTGCATATATTCATAAACATTATAACAACCACCTTGACCTTGCCACTTGGGCGGGTCACATTAATAAACGTTGTTTTGTTATAATATAGATAATATTGCTAGGTAACACATATTCTGTGCTTACTTACTATTTTATATCTTAAATAACACAGCCAGTCTGTATGTTGCAAATAATTAATTAATTAATTTGAAGTTTCAACTTTTAATTTGTTATAAGTTATAACCTTTGATAACTTGTGTTTGTTACAATATTGAAACTATTAATTTTGTTGGACAGTAGATACCTGTCACTTGCCTGCACTTGCAGTAAACAGGCTAATACTTTGTTGGTTTCAAAGAATTAAGAAAAATTAAGTTTTGATTGTTAATTTTATTTAACGCTTGTCCGGGCTCTTTTGAATTTTGATTATGTCAGCTATCAAGGACTTGCGTGCGGCTGCTGGTGCTATTGCATCAGATTTGCGCTGGTTTGCCTCGGCCAGTGCTTTAGTGAACCGGCCTGATCGCCAGCAGGCCTTACTTCAAAGGTACGAGCGGATCGATGATCGCCTGGCAAGTGTGGAACAGCAGTTCCGCACTTTCAGCGCTTGCTGTCTCGAAGTGTCAGTCACTGATTTCACTGCTGACCAGCGAAACAAGGTCAGCGAAGACTATGCCCAGGTCTTAGACCTGTATGATGCTGTCTCCAATACTGCGAGACAACTAGTTGCCGATAGGGAAGGGCAACCCGGCCTGAAGCAGGAGCTTCCTAGGTCAGCACCGGGGCTGGTGAGTAGGCTCCCTACTTTGGACCTCCCCCATTTTGATGGCTGCCTAGGAAGCTACCTGGGCTTCGTTAATTTGTTCGACAGCCTAGTCAATGATAGGGCTGACCTTCGGCCGGCACAAAAGTTGGCCTATCTAATGTCGGTTCTGGATGGGGAGGCTAAGGGCCTCATCCAGCATCTGCCCGTGTCTGACGAGGCGTACCAGACGGCTCGGGATCTAATTACCCGTAGGTACCATAATAAGCGTGGCCTCGCCGACACGCAAATCGAGCAGATTTTGGGCTTGCCGACGCTCACCCGGGTCTCTGGGTTGCGCACCCAACTGTTGAACCCGCTCTTGGTGGCCATCAACGCACTTAAGTGCCTTGACCTGCCCGTAGACCAATGGTCCTATCTATTGGTGCACATTGTGCTGAAAAAGCTGCCTGCCGACCTGAGGTCGCGTTTTGAACAGCGCTTTGGTGGGGATAGCGCGACCCATCTGCCCCCCTTTGCTGACCTGGAGAAGTTCCTGGAGGATGAGTGCCGGGTCTTGGACAACTCCGGTGGTGACACGCCGGCTAAGACGCAGCCGCCCAAGGTCAAGGAGCAGGCTCGCGGTCACACCCGAGCCAATGTTGACCGGCGCCCTCCTCGCTTTGCGGTCACGCAGAGCCCAGTGGAGTGCTCCTACTGCAAGGTCACTGGGCACAGAACGGCCAGTTGTAGGGCATTCTTGGACCTACATGTCGCCTCTCGTAGGCGCATCGCGAATGCCCGCCGCCTTTGCTTCTCTTGTTTGGGGTCCCACTACCAGCGAGACTGCCCAAACTCTCGCCCCTGTCCTCACTGTGGAGGACAGCATTTGGACATTCTCTGTATGAATGCCAGAGAGGTTGGCCGCTTGTCCAACCAGCCGACGCCGCGCACGGGCGGGTGTTTTGAAGGTGGCAGCCGAGGCTCACCGGCGCGTAGCCGAGAGTCGCCTCGCTCAATTGATCGCCACTCACCCCGCTTGGAGAACCGTAGCGTGCGCACGCCTCCTCTCTCTCGCGCACCTGAATGTGCTGTTCAGCGTCACCAGCACCATGACTGCTGCCCCAGGTATTCCCCTCCTTTGGCGGAGCGTCCCCGCCTTGACACGCGCCCACCTCGTTTTGGGCGGGTGCGTCACTATGACCCGCCACAGATGGCGCGCGGATCGAGTCATCGCGCTTTTGAGGACTTCAAGCCGCACCCTCGTTTTGACTTGCCTGGTCCTGGCCAACGGTCGCCGCCCAGGCAACAATAGGTCATTGACCCCTGCCCTATAACTTCAACCTCCCCCATTGAGACCGTTATCCTACCAACGGTTGCTGTTAGGGTCTGGGGACCCACGGGGACCTCTGTTGTTGTCCGTGCTATATTGGACACAGGTTCACAAGGTTGCATTGTTTCCACTTGTTTAGTAGGGCAGGTTAAATTAAATATGGGTTTATTTCCAAATTGTATACGGGGCATAGGTGACGTAGCCTCTAATGTTGAAGGGCAAGTTAAGGTTTTGTTTGGCCCTGTTGAATCTTCACACCCGAGGATTAAAACCTCGGCTATTGTGTTGAAGAATATTTTGGGTTTGCACCCACAGAAGCAGCTACCCGCTGCTGTGGTGAATTTGACATCGGGATTGGAACTGGCAGACCCCAAATTTGACACACCGGGACAAATCGACTTGTTGATTGGTTCTGATGTCCTCGGTGGAATTTTGATTGGTGGGTAACGTGTCTTGGTGCCAAATGGTTTGACTGCCATCCCGACCATATTTGGATTTGCTTTGATGGGACCTGTACCTAGGGACCCCCCTCCACCCGAACTTGATAATTTGTTGGCTGTAGGCTCTGCTCTCTCTGATGCAGTTCAGAGGTTTTGGGAGATAGAGGAGCCCCCTCAAGTTGCCCGTTTGAATCCAGAACATGAGGAGTGCGAGCTGTTCTTCCAGAACAACACTGGTCGACTCCGTTCTGGTCGGATCATTACGAGGCTACCTTTTCTGTCTGTTCGGCCTCCGCTTGGTGAGTCACGACCTTTAGCCGAAAAGAGATTGTTGGCTATGGAGCGCCGCATGGGTCGTTATCCGGAGCTCAGACAGAAGTACATTGAGTTCATGAGAGAATATGAACAGTTGGGACACATGTCTGTGTCAAATTTGGATTGGCGTTCGGTGGAGCACTACTTTCTCCCGCATCATGCGGTATTGAAGCCATCGACTGGCAAGCTGCGCACAGTATTTGATGGTTCTGCGCAGACTTCAACAGGCGTATCCTTGAACCAGTGCTTGCATTCTGGTCCCAAGTTGGTCAAGGACCTTTGTGACGTCATCACCAGCTTCCGAGACGACATAAGGTTGTCTTTGTGGCCGACATAAAAATGATGTTCAGGCAGACTATTATCCACCCTGATGACCGTCGCTTCCAGCTGATCCTTTGGAGAGAGTCTCCTCGCGATCCCATGGTCGTCTACGAGCTCAATACTAATACGTACGGGTTAAGGTCAAGCCCCTACTTGGCAATACGTTCTCTTTGGGAGCTCGCAGACCGCGAAGGCTTACGTTTCCCAAGAGCCTCCGCCATCTTGAAGGACGATATTTACGTCGATGACATTTGCTCGGGCGCCTCCACAGTGGACGAGGCGATCCTCCTGCGGGACGAATTGATAGGTATTTTGGCCTCCGCTGGTTATGAGTTGCGCAAATGGATTTCCAACTCACCAGCGCTTTTGGAAGGCTTGCCAGAGGATCATCAGCAGGATCCACATTTGTTTGAGATTGTTGACAACCCCGCCATGATGGCTGTTCTCGGCGTTCAGTACAGACCAGTCCAAGACATCTTTACGTATAACGTAGACTTGAAATTGCCGTGTTCTTGGACTAAACGTCTCGTATTGTCTACTGTCGCCAGAACCTTTGATCCGAACGGTTGGATCTGTCCAATTATATTTTGGGCAAAATGCTTCTTGCAGAAGCTTTGGACAGCAGGATTGACCTGGGACGAATCTCTACACGGCACTCTTGTTGAGGAATGGACCTCTTTTGTATCCTCACTTCCTGCCGTCAATGAGATCTCCTTGCCTCGTCCCATCCTTCCTCCCGGGAAGTACAAGGCCACCCTTCACGGGTTTTGTGATGCCTCGGAACGTGGTCACGCAGCCGTGGTGTACTTGCGCACAGTCAGTGCCTCAGGTCAGGTGAGGGTTTCCCTGATCATGGCGAAGAGCAAGGTTGCACCCCTTCGGACATCTTTGACCATTCCGAAATTGGAGCTCTCGGGAGCAGCCCTACTTGTACGCTTGTATAACCACGTGTCCAGTACTTTGGGTAAAAGCATTTGCATTAATGGGACCTACGCCTGGACAGACAGCCAAATTGTTCTTTGTTGGTTGAAGGCTTCTGTCCACACTTTGGAGGTATTTGTTGCTAATCGCGTTTCCCAAATCCAGAAATCCGAAGTCAAGCTTGTTTGGAGACACGTGCCAGGTGAGCTCAACCCCGCTGATTGTGCCTCGCGCGGATGCTTGACGCCTAGTTTGATAGGTCATTCGCCGTGGTGGGGTCCGGAATGGTTGAGTCGACCAGAAACCGATTGGCCTCGAACGCCAGTTTTGAATACTTCTAATTTGCCGGGTCTACGAACACTCGCTCTTGAGAAGGTAGAATGCGCCTTCGACCCCGATTTTTTGTTGAATCGTTACAGCTCCCTTGACAAGTTGTTAAGTGTTAGGGCCTGTTCACGAGATCGGTCTAAGCGGCGAGCGTCGCGGCGGGCGGCGCGGCAGAGCGTCGTGCACGCCACGACCCTACAGCAGCGGTAAACGCAGCGGCAAATGTGGACGTATTTGGGCCGACGGAGTTACCCATAAATATGGCGATAACCAAAATATTTTTGTGTAACTATACGGTATACCTACAAAATTGTCGACATTGGATCTTCATTTCTTACAAGTATTTTATATCAAAGGAATAATGCATATTCGCAATTAATGAGGCGTTGAATAGGTACCTACACAACGTAGATTACTTTAAGTAGGTAGGTAAATCACCTTTTAACTTTCATAGTAGCTGTGTCTGTACCTAAATAGGTACATATGTATAGGTCGGTTCACGAAAGATGACCACTGCGCAGAAATCATTTTTTAGGTCCCCGTGGAGGTGCAGGGTGAGGCGCGGGTGGAGTGCCAATGGCGTGGCTCCGTTCGTGACGCATTCCCTAAATGCCTCAAGAATGGAGCAACGCCATTGGTGCACGAATGTACATATGCGCGACGGCGGCCATTTGTGGTCAACTTTCGTGAATTTACCTATACATTACACAATGTTTTAATGTTTGCGATTTATATTAAAACCTACCATTACATTCTGTAAAACATTGTTTCATTACATCTCGCACCGTTTTATTAACATTTTTGTATTTATACAGCGGATGTGTTGCTATCCATACACGCAACCGTTTTAAAATTCCGGCTTTAAATATCTCCGTAATGACCACAACGTAATGTGGTAATGACCACAACAAAATATTTAACAAATAGTTTAACCGCCTAGTTCGTCCCTCGCGTAACGCTGTCTGTGCCGCTCGTAGTCGTGGCGTCGGACTCGGTCGCAGTACATTTGTTCCCGCCGCTCGCCGCACCGCCCGCCGCGCCCCGAGTCGTGCAGCCATTCGCGCCAAGAAAAACGCGCGCGTTATCGATGTGCGCCGCGGCTCGTGGCGTGCTTCGAACGTCTTCATACATTTGATCTTACCGCTCGCCGCCCCGCGCTAAGCCGCCGCTCAGAGCGGCAAGGTCGTGACAGGGCCGTTACTGCTTGGATAAAGCGTTTTGTTTTTAATTTTAGGCACCCACAACAAAAACGTCTGACACCGTTTCTTTCACCACAGGAACGACAGGAGTCCCTCACCTTTTGGGTTCGTTCTGTGCAATTGGCGCATTTTGAGAAGGAGATTGCTATCCTTAAGACAGGTAGATCGAAATTGTCGGGAGCTGTCTCTAAATTGAACCCCTTTTTGGACGATACGGGTCTCTTGCGCGTTGGAGGGCGTCTCAAGAACGCCAACCTCCCTTACGGGGCTCGTCACCCCCTTTTGTTACCTAAGGACGGTCATTTGGTACGCTTGTTGGTAACTGACCGTCACCTTAAAAATTCACATGCTGGTTGTAATGCGCTCTTGGCCATTTTGCAACGCGAATTTTGGATCTTGTCTGCCCGAAGAATTATTCGGAGTGTAGTCTTTCGCTGCATCCCTTGCTATAAGCTCAAGGCTTCTACCATGCAGCCCTTGATGGGAGACTTACCGGCAGATCGCGTAACTGAGAGCAGGACGTTTGACGGTGTTGGCACGGACTTCGCTGATCCCTTTTTGGTGAAAACGTCGACACTTCGAAACAGCAAGACTGTCAAGGCCTACCTGTGTGTTTTTGTTTGTCTTTCCACAAAGGCCGTACATTTGGAACTGGTCTCCTCGCTTACGACCGAGGCGTTTGTAGCCACATTTGACAGATTTGTATCCCACAGAGGGCTGCCTTCCTTGATCCGTTCTGATTGCGGCACTAACTTCAAGGGCACTTATAATTATTTGAATGACGTTGTTAATTTCCTTGAAACCAACAAGGCTGATATAGGTGATAGGCTAGCCCGACGTGGGATAAATTGGTTGTTTTCCCCACCAAATTGTCCACAGTGGGGTGGTATATTTGAGGCCGCCGTAAAGTCGGCCAAAACACACTTGCGCAGGACAATCGGTGAGTCTGTCCTTACATTTGAGGAACTCGCAACTGTGTTTTGTAAGATTGAGGCCGTTTTGAACTCTCGGCCATTGTGCCCGATCTCCTCAGATCCGAATGATTTGGAGGCCCTTACGCCGGGCCATTTTTTGATTGGTCGCCCACTTGTCGCCTTGCCTGAGTACCCCTATATTGATACGAGACCTGGTCGTCTCTCGCGTTTTGAATTGGTACGCCAGATTACTCAGAGCTTTTGAAAACGCTGGAATTTGGAATATTTGCACATACTCCAGCAACGCGTTAAGTGGACCGACAAGACCGATCCACCCAAGATTGGAGACCTCGTTTTGATCAAGGAGGCTAACCTTCCGCCACTCAGATGGCGCAGGGGGCGCATCCTTCATTTGGTAACTGGGGCTGATGGAGTTCCCCGATTTGCTGAGGTCTTGGTGGACGGTTCGATTCTGAGGAGAGCGGTTGCAACATTGTCACGTCTACCAACCGATTAGCGGACCGGTAGGCCGGTCCGGGGCGGGTGGATGTTTGAAATAGAATTAGTTTTATTATAAGTCAAATCGATTAGATCGATTGAGTAACATTTTGTTTAGTCTATTGAAAATTTCTGACAATGGTCACACTGAACTGTCACTTCCGTTGCCGCCCTTGAAAAATTTCCACGTTGTCGTCTCGTACGTAAAATATCGCCTTTTGAATTAACGCGAATTGAATCAACTTGTAATTAACTTAATACGTAATTGCCGCTTTTGACTTCCGGCAAAATTTGTGATAATTTGTGAAACATTGACATTTGCAAAACTTTGTGAATCCTGTGATCGTGCCTCGTGCCCCTCGTGTCCTAAAGACAGACAACAAGTTTGGAGGAACAGCTAAGTGGATAATTCATTCAATCTATCGTGGCCACCTTAGATTTGTTTGTTTTTCCCTAACTTAGTTCCACTCCTGGCATCAGTAAGAATTGGTAAGACATTTTATTAATATTGAGTGTAGTTAGGATTATAATTCATCGCTGTGCAACGCAGTGCATTGTGTCTGGATCCTTGTCTATCGTGGTCAGGTAGATGTATTACATCTTCCACTGCAACTCTCTTCTGAAAATACCTGCCTGCCTGCGGTAATTCTAGACACATATGTTTCTTCCTTTTCTTAACAGGGTTAATGTTTCTGAGTTCTGTATATTGCTTACTATTCATTAAATAGGATTTTATTAGATTGTTAACATTTCCTCTTATACTATACGCGTCTAGTTTTGCTCGTAAAACATTATGGTCAACATAGTCGAACGCCCGCGTCATATCACAGAGAACCGCACTAATTGGTGTTCTACTGTCTACATTCGTCATGATTACATTTAAAAAATCGTATATAGCTCTGTTTATGCTCTTTTTAGGCCGGAAATCTTTTTGTTCTATAGCTAAAATGTTTTGGTTTTCTAGGTACTGATATAATTGCTTGGATATAAAATTTTCAAAAATGTTTGAAAATATTGGTATCAAAGTTATTGGTCTGTAGCAATCCATACATTCTCTAACAAGTTTTTTGAAAAGTGGCTTGACCACGGATATTTTTAGTCCGTTAGGGTATATTCTAGCACTTATACTTAAGTTAATGATGTAGCATAAATGTTAAGATATTATATGTCCTACATAATTAATAACCTTTGTTGAAATGTCATCATATCCCACACTACTCGTAATTTTTAACGATGTTATAATTGTTTACCTTCTGATGTGGACATCAGAAGGTAAACATGGCTATATAAACAGATATTTATTGCGTTTGTCTATAAATTTTGTTATATTTATACCATAATTTGGAACTGGTATAATTTTGTTTACAAAATAATCGTTAAAAGTGATTGTTATATCTTGTGGGTCTGTTAATAATCTATCACCTAGTCTTACTTTTGTAATACCGTCTTTATAAGAATTTTGATTTCCTTGGTTTATAATTTTCCAGGTAGCTTTACTAGTATTGCGAGCTGTTTTAATATTGTGAATATTTTGAGCACCTTGAGTTAGTCTTATTATATTCCTATATCTTAAAACATATCTTTTATAAATCAATTTATTAAAATTGCTAGGTTGTAGTCTAAGTTTCCAAAGAAGTTTTCTTTTATTCTTACTACATAATTTAATACCCCGCGATAGCCATATAGGTTAATGTTTCGACCTTAATGTAATTAATTTAAAAGGGAAGCAAAGATTATAGAATAATTTAAATGTTTCAAGAAATGAGTCATATGCTTTGTTCGGATCTTCAGTTACATAAACATCATAGAAAGAAAAACTTTTCACACAAATTAAAAACTTCTTTTGAATTTTCTGTATTGTAGTCCCGTTGTGTTATTCGCCAAAAATTAATTTCGTCTTTCTTTTTTATAGGACATTCAATTATTTGTACAGTGTGATCAGAAAGCGATAATTCAAAAATGTTCGATTTACATGGTTGTTTAAAATTATGTAGACAGTTATCTATACATGTTTTAGTGGGTTGCCGGAATACCAATTTGAAATTATATTGATACAGCAAACATTCAAAGTCTAAAGTAGCCTTGCTCCTTTTCAATATATCAATGTTGAAATCGCCTGTAATAACATCTCTCTTATTTCTGTTACTACACATAGATTTTAACAGGGTATCCATCTTTTCAAAAAAAAAAAGGTTGCTGATTTTTGGCACCCTATATACACACACTACTATCAGGTTACAGTTGCTTATTTCTACCGCGCAGCATTCAAATAAACCCGGTATAGACAATTTTGCAGCCTCTAATAACTCCTGCCATGCAAGTCCTTTTTTATTAAAATGCATACACCGCCTCTCTTGATATCTTTCCTACTATATACGCCAGCAAGTCGATAGTTTGGTATAGAGAAGTGTTGTTCCATTCCTGACATCATAAAGTGTTCAGTCAGACAAATTAAATCTACATCAAGTAATATATTTTTCTCTTAGCTCTTGCAAACATACTGCAAGCATATCAGATTTGTTCAAAAGGCCCGCAATGTGTTGATGCATTATCTGTAAATTGGTATCTCAGAAAACACGTTGTATCAGCCAGATCGCCCTCCATATTGCTCACATCAGCTTGTATTAAAGTACTTTCTTCGTCTTTATACAGGTTTAAATATTCAATAAGTTCAAAAAGATCTCTAAATAGTATCTGTAAGCCTCTGTGGCTAAGGGATCCAGTCCATTTATTGAACATACTCTCATTATATTCCAGGTTTAGGTTTGAGTCCAGTACGTATGCATATTCGTGAATGAGTATGTCCACGTATAATAGATTGTTAAAATTTTCAATTCGCCAACTGTACACGTTTGTTTGATTATTAAATTTAAACGTAGGTAGACATATAATCATATTTGTGTTCTTTATATCCCTTAGGATATTTCTTATATAGAAAATTAATTGAAAGTAGACTTTAGTGGTAATAAAATCTTCAGAGCCAATGAGTATCACACAATAGTCTTGCATTGTATGGTCAATAAGTTTGGATTTCAGTCCGTTCAACAGAGTTTGTATACCGCAGTTGGGCATTAGATAGTGACATAAATTGTAATTATTAAAGGTGTTTTCAGCTATAGTCAGTATTTTATTGTGTTTATTTGTACTTAGGATACAGAGTTACTTTGTTCTTGTATTTGGCTTCTCCTTTTTAGTATTAACCAGGGTTTCAAATCTTTTTTCTGAGGTCTTCGTGTTATTTGATAAATGTTTGTGTTCTTTGTTGGCACTCATACATACTTCTGGGTTGTCTTTAGCTTTTTGCAGAGTTCGCTTTATTTTAGGTGTCTATAGTTTTAGTTTCGATGGGCTACTTATAATAGTTTTATACATATCATTTTTCTTTATTAAGTCTTCATTTTTCTGCCTGAGGTTGTTATTTTCAAGGGAAAGTATATCTATTTCTCGATGAGCACTATTTAGCTCAGCTGTTAATTTTTCTATTTGTTTCTTTAATATTGTTACTTGCTCTTCGTCATCCGAGTTATCAAGTAAGCTACTGGTGGTGCCATCTAGGATTGATTCCTGTGACTGTGTAGCTTTCTCATTTGAATCTGAATATGTGCGTGTGCGACGAAATGTAATATTATCTAAGAAATGCATTTCTCTCTATGGCTGGTTTCAGAGTGACGCGCGCGGCACGCGCCGGCGGCCAGCGCGTCTCAACAGCGCGTTTGGCGCGCGGACCACTGTGAAACAAGTTCGCGTTTCTCATTGCAATGTATGAAGCTTCGGCAGCGCGGCCGGCGCGCGCGTCTCACACGCGGCGCGTTTGAACTGCGTGACTATGAAACCAGCCTAAATATTCACAAAAAGCCAAGTTGGGATTGAGATTCGAACTGGCGCCTCTTGACTTGTACGATTACTCAAGAAGCACACTCGTTAACCAATGTGCTACGGGAGCCGTTGTAGGACGGAGTGAAATATTAGTTCTGTAAGTACACCGTGAGTATCTCGATCGATAAATAGTCGTTGCGATGAGTAATGTTTAGGAATTTTGCCACTTTAGTAGCAAGTAATGGCACAAATTAGTTCACATTCAAAAACACTTTTTTGTCACTTTCACGGTACTTATTTATTGTTTTGTCACTGTTAATTATTCTATTTGTTTATATTGTGATGATTGTTTAGTTTCACGGTTTGTTCCGTAGACACATTCCAAAAAGTATTTTTCTGTATTTGTTCAATATTTCACACTTGATATTGTAGATAACACTTGTACGTAATATTTAGAAGTTATTATACATATTCAAACCGAAAAGTTATCGTATTTGTTTATTTCAATGTTTTTAAAATATTTTTAATAGAGGGATATTTATGTCTTGAAACCAGGTTACATTTTTAAAGCTCGTTTAGTAGTTAGAGGTTTTCAGCAAAAGGATAATATTGATGATACATACTCACCTGTTGCTAAAATGCAAACATTAAAATAGTTGTCATCTTATTCTTGTCAGTTCAGTTTACACATTCATCAAATAGATGTGGACACAGCCTTTTTAAATGGTAAAGTGATATCAGAAGTTTATGTAAAGCAATCTCAATGTTATAATGATGTTTCTTATAAAGTTTATAAGTTAAATAAAGCTTTGTATGGTATAAAAGAGAGCTCAGAGCTTGGTACAAGTGTTTTAACGATTTTGTTAAGAATTTTGGTTTTTATAGACGCAATTATGATAATTGTCTTTATGTAAAGAGAGAGCAATGTAACCGTTAATATTTGTCGACGATATATTAATTTGTTGTAGAGATCTTAACATTATTAATAATATGAAGAAACAATTGCATAATAAATTTAAAATGAAGGATTTAGATAAAGTAAAAAGCTATATTGGTATTGATATCGAATATGATAATGATAACTCTACAAATGTCTTAACATTATGTCAGGAAAATTACATAGATTCTCTAGCTGGAAAATATAATATTAAAATGCAAAATTGTATAAGACACCTATGGAACCTAACTTGAAACTAAGTAAATGTGATGTAACTCTTATACATCAGTCTTGGTACTAGACCAGACATATCTTACAGTGTGAATTATTTAACCGCTTGACCTCTAGCGCCAATTCGCCGAATTCGCCCGACCGCTCACGTTCTAAAAAAATGTCGCGCCGCCGCTCGCCAGATGGGCGCGCTAACATAAACATTTATTGTTGATAAGTCGGTAACATGAGTAAGTTGAAGTGACGTTTCTGTTCAACCTTATGAATGACTCGTTCAAGTCGTATGAATGCTTTGCTGAACATTGGCTATCGTTGAAAAAAACACTTTGTGTATTTTAAACAGGATTATTTTAAAAAGTAAATCGATGTCATACATATTTTATGAGTTTTCACTGTACAGGGGTTCTATCTACACCGAATTAAATAAAAATAACATGTATCATAGTATAAAAATATTTAATTACACGCATACGATTAGCACGTAACATTTGCAGACGGTGAATAATTTTTCACCCTGTTTAAAACATGTATTACAACTTTACCGTTTCACGTAAAGTAAAGACTCGCTTCGTATTTTTAGCATGAAGAAATGTTCAATGATTCGAATAGAACAGAGACAAAGGATTCAAAACATTACGTAATAAAAAGAAACAGTAAATTCAGACCGAGAATAGCGCTGTAACCAAAAAGGGAAAATAGACTTGTGCGCGATCTACGCAATTTCGAAAATGGGATAATATTCGCTTGTGCGCGGTCAAGCGGTTAAGTAGATTTCAGAATTGTTATGATGAAATATGCTTTGAGAGTCTTAAAATATTTGTATCTAACAAAAGATCTAAAATTAACTTATCGACAGAGTCTTAATACTGATAATATTGTAAATTGTTATGTAGATGCCGATTGGGCAGGAGATAGTACAGATACCCCCCGTGGGATCTCCAACTTGTCGTGGGGGGGGCTCAGTAACTGTGGATTGGTCACCCGCGGTGAAGCTAAGAGGGATCCGGAAGGGGACGCTCCGCTTGGGCTTGACGGAGGCCTGCGCAGGATGCGTCCAAAGGGGCGGGTGCGGTTGCGGGAGGAGAGGCGTGTCGGTGTTGCGTTGCCGCGCACCCTATCTCCCGCGACCAAATAGGGGCGCACCATCGTTGCGTCGTGGTGGGGCCGCAGAGGAAGAGGAGATGCGGTGTTGCGTTGCCGTCCTCCCTATCCTCTGCGGCCGCTGAGTGTTTTGGCGGCGGAGCCCAACACCTTCATCCGCCGCCAAGGGGGTTTTGTTCTGGGCCCGCCTGACCATCTGGCGGGCCAATAGCCGTCGGAGGGTAGCGAGGAATGCTTCAGCGATACCCGACCCTCCGACACACGGCTACGTGAGGAACACGGGTTGGTTTTTAGTCAGTAAGAGTCTGACAGTCCCCTTCGCCCTTCCCCCAGGGCGGAGGGACTCCATGAGGATTTTCCAACCCGACACCAAAAAAAACAAAGAGATAGTACAGATAGATAGTCAACTACAGGTTTTGTTATTGAATTGTTTTTAAGTCCAATTGATTGGAAATCTAAAAAACAAACTTGTGTAACTAAATCATCTACATTTGCAGAATATGTTGCATTATCTGAGGCTGTAACTGAGATAAATTTCTCGAAAAATGTAATTAGTTATATGTTTATTAAAATATGTAAACCTATTAAGATTTATGAAGATAATTCAGGAGCACTTGCTATTACTAAATTTAGAAATTTTACAAAAATAAATTCTAAACACATAGAAGTTCAGTATCATTATGTTCATGAAAACTATAAAAATAAAGTTATTGAAATTGTAAAGATAAACTCAGATTCAAATATTGCAGATTTTACCAAATCTTTGGGAAAATTAAAATTCCTTAAGTTTAGAGAAATGTTAAAACTAGAACAGAATACTTAATTACCCAGTTAATCTTTAATAAATAAGAAAGTTTAAGTTAATAGATACAAAAGAAAGTCAATGAATTGGTAAGAAATTAAGTTACAAAGTGAATAAGGAAAATGTTTTAAGTTTGTTTTTTTATTTTTCTTAATGTTCAAGATAAATAAATGTGTGTATGTAACAAGAACGAGTGTGAAAGCTATATACTTATAAAAATAAAATAATAAATATATAAGAACAAGAATAGGTATATATTATTATGTTAGAGTAATTAGACATATAATAAAATTATAAATGTAAGAAGGCGTGTTAGAATATTAGTACAAGAATATAATAAGAATGGTATACATTTATATTTATTTTAGGCTAGTAACTTTTTTTTTTGTATTGTCTCTTCCCTCTCCATGGCTTGCACACAAAAAAAGGTATTAAGGTTAAGATACTAATTAATTAAAAAGAAAGTAATGTCTAAATAAGTGTTTCTGTGCACACGATCCATGATCGAAAACAGACAGAGTCGTTGACTTCAAACGAGATAGTAAACAAGGTTAATAGCGTAATCATGGCTTACATTAGTGCATTTGAGATAAATATCATGCAGGAAATTAAAGCCACCGTGGCTGTACTGGCATTAGAAAATAGCAGACTATGGCAAGAGCTGAAAGAAGCTACTAATCGGTGCAATTCGTACAAGCAACAGATTAAAATATTGGAAAATGAGAAACATATACGAAAAATATGAAAGTTCGTACGTCAATACTAGTCGCCAAAATCAGCAACTTACTCGGAAAACACCATCAGCCAAACCTAAGACTACTACTATCCCGACGACTTAATCCGAAACCAGCAATATGGACAGCGGTGCGCAAGCGCTCGCGGAGCCCGCCCACGCGGTCTCAGAGTCTAGCTACGCGGCCGCGGTGGCCAAGAAAGCAGCGGATACGAATACCAGTAATAGAAGTGGTATGGAGTGGACGGTAGTAAAAAATATTCGAAGGAGTAATCCCATCCAAAGAGGGAGCAATATGTCACTGGGTACTCCAAAAGCAGTGGAAAGAACAACATTTTTTCATGTTTGGAGATTGGATAAATATACTACGAAGGAAAATATTAAAGAGTATATCAAACGAATACTAGGCAATGACTCTGTCATGGTAATTGAAAAGGAATTTGTTAATCAATTAAATCAACATGTACATAATTTATTACAAAAAGAAAAACAAAAGCGAAACGAACGTTTTAATAAAAATATCAGGCCATCAAAATCTTTTAAAGTAGGTAGTAAAGTTTATTTAAAAAATAGTAAGGCTGAGAGACATAAAACTAATGCAAGATAATTATTATGTAGGTCCCTATAACATATTGTCTTGCGAGCCTCACAATAAATATAAACTCAGTAATGGCAGAGTTTATCATGAAGAAGAGCTCATTGTTGCAGACTCTTCAACGTCTTCGGATATCATTTCTGGAGATTAAATGAAAATTAACATGTTATGTTACTGGAAATGAAACCAACACGTATTATTGAAGGAAGATGGACAATTATACATAAGTTAGAAATAAAGCCTATATTGGAAAATAAAATTAAACTCAAAGAAACTGTTAATAGGGTTATGTCACAGCCAAATTATATTATTAATGAAATTAAACATATATATATAACAGTATAAATATTATATTAGATCATGTAACCGAAATATGTAATCACTTTGATTTACAATGTAGAACTAAGAGAGGATTAATTAATGGATTAGGGTCCATCATAAAGTCAAATACGGGTAACTTGGATCAGGATGATTTAAATAATATACAAAACGATTTGGAAATCAAAGTCAAAGTCAAAGTCAATATATTCCAATAACGAATCATAAAATCCATGAAAAGACAGCCTTAGAAATATTATTACAGGCTCAGACCTTACAGGATATAGCTTAAATATTCTCAACAGCTATTACATTTGCTGAACATCATATGTACCATTATAGTATCATACAATCACATGTAGTACAAGATACACTTAATAAAATAAGTAAAGAAATAATGATTTCCGATAATATAAATAATATTGAACCTTTGATTAATGTTAATTGCAAAATACTTAATCATATTCTTTTTTTTATATTAGCAATCCCATTAGTTAGACCACAGATAATAATATATCATACTAAAAATTGTACCTATTATCCAAAATACCCCAACCTGTACCTATCCCTTAATGCGAATGGTTACTTTGGCCTACACCAGAGAAGAGATATACGAAGTAGAAGACTGCACTGCGTTGAAGGAATTAATCTGTAAAGAAAGCATTCTTCAAACTTCAACTTGTGAAACTGAATTATTATAAAACAAAACTACAGAAAAATGTATCAATGTACCTATAACATGCCTAGAAGAAATATCACCAATGGCAAACTACATGTATTTCAATTAGACTACAGAATTAAAATTGTCCTGCGGAAAACATGAAGAAACTTCTTGGATAAAAGGTCCCTATATATTAACTGGAGATAACTGTGAAATAAAGATTGCAGACTTATTAAGATTCCATATCCAAGAATCACACAATAAAGTGATTATAACAAACATAGAAATTAGTCAAATAAAGTATACTCCTGAAGTAAAATGGAGTTATGATCCAGAGAAAATTACGTCGAAGTTGAAACAGTTAAAACATGTGGAAGAGTTGATCCCCCAAGGAAACGTAATCTAATTCAATATAGTTGGATATTATGTATAACCATAGTTGTGGTTATTATGATACTTATTTTTTTCCGATTCAAGGTTTGGACGAAACCATGGAATTCAAAATAAGGGGAGAACAGTAAACCGCCTCTAAACAAAGGACCTATAAAAATATTATCATACTCTTCGGGGAAGAGTCCACAATGGCTAGTCAAAACAATCAGACAATGTAGTATACAAGACCAATTTTCGTTAAACCTTGGACCACGAAGACGGGGTATGTTCTGGAAGTTTCCAAAGACAAAGAGCCATTAACCGTCGTGGCAGTAAAAAAGACCAGTGCATCAGTAACACCAGCGGATTTCTCTACCTATATTTCGTTGCGAACAGTTCTAAGTTAAAGTGAACTTTTGATAAATATTGTAATTATTGTAAATATATTTTTTTTATTGATGTCATATTATTGTAAATATATTTTTTTTATTGATTGCAAATTCAGTTATTTTATATATTTTATATATATTAAATCGTGCACGCGGTCGTTACACTCAAATCTCAACAGCGCATATCACCGGAATCTATACAAGGATTCCAGCGAAGTCAAGCCTGCAACGCTACACAAGAAAGGTAGAAAAATCTTTCATATACATATATACCATGTGTTCCTATACCGTTTCTTTCTTACACTTCCTTATGTACATTTCTAAACAACCGCAAACCCCTCAACAAAATCATAATTCCAAAATACAGTCCACCTTATTTTCATTCGCGAATTCCCAAATTATATAAATTCCAACAAGTTCGCAATTTCTTTTTTACGTAGCTGAACACGCAGTTCGTTTTCCATACAACATGAATTGCTAATTGTGGACGAGTAATCTCCAGTGGCAAGATACCTGAAACAAATACAAAAATATAAATATATTATTATATGTAACAAGTTTCTTATAAATGTGCAAAGCCGAATTGATCGTGCATATTTGTTTACAGGTAAACAATGGGCTACTCAATGGAAGAGCTTGAGAGATAATTATAAGAAGTTCAAAAAGTCAATAGAAATGGCTTCTCTCGTCCCGGTTCCAGTAATAGTATTTACCCTAGAAATTCGGCTTAGGTGGCAAGTCACCCTAAAAAAAACTCACCCATAGGTGCGTTTCCACTTTTTAAAATCTTTAGTAGGTTTTTCACCCACTTGGTGAAATGAGTATGGGTGAGTTTACTACTTCAGAATTAAGAGGTGGTAAAATCATCCTACTAGTATTTTCTACACGCTATCAATTGTTTCATTTCTATTTTGTGCGAATATTCCATATGTTTAATAAGGGTCCGTGTAATCAAAAGATAACAATTTTTATCAATATTTATATATTTCGTTTAATTCTAACTAGTGTTCGTATTAGATGTACAAAATTGAGCTAATTGGAAAAGTTGCATTAAACTTAAAACTAAAAGTATAACCACATTTAAAAAATAAGAACAGTTAAGCTATTACAACATATGAACATAGTGTCATAATATATACATAAAAAAATAAAATAAATATTACAAAATAATGTAGTTTCACAAAAGTAATTAAAAATGTCAAATACTTTTCATGAAGTAAGAAAATCAAGTCATATTCATTTTAATTTTTCTACACAATGTCCTAAGGTGATCACGCCATTAATTAATTCTTTAATTGTCTTATCTATATATTTCTGAGACCATATGGCCTCATCTGTGCGTTTTGTTACGTAATTATTCTTTTTCCAAAACGTTAAATAATAATTTGCGTCTTCCATTAACGCTTTTAATAACACGGCAATATTTGGTTTGGGTTTAACTTTTTTATTTAGCCGTAAATTCCAAGACTCTGACGCATTATTTGTCTTATATTTCACGTTATGAAAACATCACTTATCTGACAAATAAGCACTGCTATCAAGCCATGTTTTCTCAAAATAATTAGAAAAGGCAAGAGTATTGGTGTCAATTTTAAAATTTTCACCGGAGACGTACATCCAGCCATCTAAGGTAAATTCCTTTGGAAGATATGCTAGAGCAATGCATCTTCTGACATGAGCTTTGCTCACTTTTGATTTTGTTAAACTGAATTGTTTGGCTTTTCTCCAAACAGCTTGGCTGAAATGAAAAAAACATCCACGTGATGCAGATTTGGGGAATATTTTGCGTATTGCAGACATAGCACTCACTTCAAAATCGGTTATAAATATATCTGGCTGAAATTCCGGTACTTGACTTTTTATTAATTCAAACATTATTTCATATGTTACTTGACTTTTATTTGGTAACAAAATATACAATGCTGGTATAATATTTATATACTGGTCATCGGAAGTGCCAAGGTCCACGTGGATTGTGTATAGTTGCTTAAACGGAGGAAGGCTTCGTTCACACGACATTATCCTGCACGTTTTCTTTGTATTCGTTTTTTTAACGTACAATCACCCGGGTGTTCACACGGTAGATTTTCCTTCGTGTAAAAAACGAATAGCCGCAGTCTTGACAGACTTGTGATTGTGAAAAGACGTCAGTGATGGATCCACGCTTGATTGTTCTTTTATATTGGTACAATCGAAGGCGCAAACGGTTTCGCCGCCGACAGAGCAGAAGGTTTT
The DNA here is from genome assembly GCA_944739405.2 of Euclidia mi. Lineage (NCBI taxonomy): Eukaryota > Metazoa > Arthropoda > Insecta > Lepidoptera > Erebidae > Euclidia > Euclidia mi. Next base: position 51,396,594 of record OX123195.2, read on the forward strand.
GGGTACATCCTCCATAAGTGAAGAAACAGGGCTTACTAAAGTATTTGAGAAGTTATACGATAGATTTAGAAACGATGAAAAGAAGTTTTTTAATTACTTTAGGATGTCTATTGAAAGTTTTGAAAACGTACTAAATCGATAAAAAACGTATGAACATCGTGCCGTGTGAACGAGTCAGAACTATACTATGTGCCACTGCAAGCCGAATACGTTAAAGTTCATTCGATTTGCTTGACAAGTCCGTTGAGTATTCGTTTAAACGTATAAACGGTGTACGATTTTTTGCAGTACAAGCATCATGTGAATGGTTCTATAGAGAATGTATGTGCCACTATTTATACGTTAAGACGTATACTGAAAAAAAAACGTGCAGTACGATGCCGTGTGAACGAAGCCGAACCGCACATTTGAACGTGCCATCACAATATACTTCTTTAGCCTTTTTCAGTATTTCTCGCCCCTCTTTACCAGCAGTAAACATTAAAATCCTTGAGTTTTTATTGCAATAGTCGGCAAATAAAAATGATTTAAAAGAGTCGGGTACTGTAACGTCTTTTAATTTAAAAAAACGCACTTTTGCCGTCTGCAGTGCGGAATTGCGATGCTTATACAATGTTTCTTTTAAATTGTTATAAGTTGGCAAAGTTTTTAATAAGTCCAAGCCCGTATCCTTCATACTTTCTATCGTGGCTGAATAAATAGTGGGTACTGGGGTGGTTTCATTTTTCATTCTCTTCATACAAGAATCAAGTCTCAAATTGATTTCATTGCCAATAGCATCTGACTGGCATGTACGATTTTGCTGTTTTACTATAACAGCGTTAGTTATCATGCTGCCGCTACATTTGTTTTTTACTTTAACGCACCGCCAAACGGAATGTCCGTTGTTATTTACTCGTCTCAAATTATATCTATAACCATTCATCAAAAGAATTTTGCCTCCTCTTTGGGAGTTTATCACAGATAAATTAGAGTTAATTGAAGCTTCAGTATCCATTTTGGCAATTTGTGTACTAAAATAGAAATATAAATAATAAATACGAGTTTACCAGTACGGGCCACCCGTGGCCCAAAATACGATAATTTACAATTTGAAATTTAAAATATTAAAGTTTATTTTCAAAGACCGTTGAAGAAAGACCGAAAGTTAAACTGTTAAATCACAGACGTCGCTGCATAATGCAAGTAGGCAAAAATTTTCATGAATATAATAAAATGTATGCAATAAACTTTTTTGTTTACAAAACAAAAATGCTAAGATAAAGACTTACACTTTATACACAAAGTTTTATTATTTACGAGAAATATTGAAAACTTACCAAAATCAGCAATATATGTACAAAACTGATCAATGAATAATTGTATTATTATTGTACTCCAGTAGGTACAGAATTAATACTATTAATTGCTTAAATAGGTATTTAATTTAATATAATTATACAAATTACATTAAGAATTCCAATAAGAATCACCTAGACGCGGCCTTCTGAATTTAAACTTTTTTATAATAAAGCAAAAATTTTGAATTTAGAATGCCGCGCGCGGGAGATTGCACTATTGCTTTTAGGTGTTTTTTTTTCTACGCATAAATCTATTTGAGATTTTACACTTTCCTAATTTATACTACTCTTTTAATAAATTGATTTATACATAAAACATGTACATATGTTTATAATTAATTAAATATACAAATATTCTACGATAAATATATTATAAAATTAATACAAAATCTACTAGACTGATTATAGGATAAACCATAAACAAAAGAGTACAATTATTATAAGATATTTTACATATTTTTTTATTTTACATAGAATAATTATTCCTAATTCCTATAGTTAGCAGATAAACATTACGTTCATGTAGGTAGGTACGAATGTATCATTTTATATAAATCAATTTGAGCCACGAGTTGCAAGCGACTATATAGGTATTTTTGTATTTAGTTATTTATGATACCGGTTGTTATTCTGCTTATATATTTTAATAAAACGGCAAATCAGCTAAATTTAGTAAGCTTTGCATTATAATGAACAATGAACACGGGTGGTTACAATTATAATTTTACGAGCTATAAATATTGATAAAAGGTGTTATCTTTTGATTCCACGGACCCTTATTAAACATATGGAATATTCGCACAAAATAGAAATGAAACAATTGATAGCGTGTAGAAAATACTATTAGGATGATTTGACCACCTCTTAATTCTGAAGTAGTAAACTCACCCATACTCATTTCACCAAGTGGGTGAAAAACCTACTAAAGATTTTAAAAAGTGGAAACTCACCTATGGGTGAGTTTTTTTTAGGGTGACTTGCCACCTAAGCCAGAAATTCTGCCAAAAATAAAAATATAACACAAAAAGGTGATTCAGATCTTCAACAACAACTGTTAAAATATTTACACGAAAAATACTTGATGATATTGATTATTTATTTCAAAGTTATGCGACTTCTAGGAAAAAAATGCCAGTTCGCATGCAAAGTATACTCAAATTAGATATCGCAACATTATTTGCACAATGCGAGATGTAAATAATAATATAAATTTAATATAACTCCAGTCAATTCACCATCAAGTAACTTGTCTACTGCAGATTCTACTTGTCTACTGCAGACCCTAATATCATATAAGTATTCATCCGAAGACAGTATGTTACAAGATGTTGAAGATTTACAACTGTGAATTACAACATGTCTGCTGCTGCCTGAATTGTCATCCTGCGAAATGGATGAATTATTACATGTTCAGTCAAATGAAGTAAATCAAGACCAAAATATATCTGAACTTTTTGAGCTTACACGGTGTTATGAAGAAACCCCTGAAGTAATTAATAATGTTAATGAATAATGCTTAAGAATATAAATATGTACATGTCGGAGATTGGAAAACGGAACGTCAAATCTTAAAAGATTTGAGCGTATTCGGATACGATGATTGGCAACACTGAGGTTGGCAGTTGACAGCTGTCAATGTCATTGAAGTTTTTATAAGCGAACGTGGAGCTGTCAACGGACACTTTTTGGTTTGGACACTTTTTTGGAGCACCTACCGACTTCGCCGCGTTTCCAAAAGTTGTCCATCCGAGACACGTGTGCATATTAAGATCGTGAAGATACTGTATTTTGTGTGCTCGAATAAACAGTTTGTTGTACTCAGTGCGTATTCGTTGCAAAGAGACCCAACTGTGCCCACATAGAACTGTGAAGTGTTGATAACGGCCAAAAATGAAGTTACCCATCGTTATACATTTATTTGTTGAATGAATAAAGTAACTTAACCTCAAACATACCACCAATCTTTCTTTTGCTGAAATGGCTTTCCTCCAGTTAGTATCTTGTTTAACTAAGTCATGTTTAATTTTGTCATACAGTTCATTGAAGGAATCGATGCTCATCCGAAAAGAATTATAAAAAAAATCTTCATCAATGACCCATTTAGAAAAAGTCTATGAAATTTTCCATCCCGTTACTATCCTTATTTACTGGGCGCACCCACTGTTTTCCTTTCCGTCTTGACGCTGATAATGACCACAAAATAAATTATTCGTTTTCCGATGAAGAACTATCGTCAAAAAACATGGTGACACTAGTGGTACCGCGTCGACCGTTCAACAGCGGGGTTCGTGAGCAATTGCACGCTCGAACGCAGAACGCAGAACGCTTGACCGTGTGACCGCTCTCTGTCTGATAGTACCCTAATTACGCAGAAAAATAGCAAAGAAGAGCTTTTTGATCAAGTTGTAACTGACTTGAAAGAACAAAGACTGGCTGTTAACGTTTCTCGTGAAAATAGGAGTGATTTTAGCACTGAAAGTCAATCACAAGAATCATGTTGAAAGTCACCGAGCTCTGCCGAGTTACAGGTGTATACCTATGAGGTAAATGAAAATGGAGAAATTTTACTTTTTATGAGGAATCAGTCATCAGACCACCCAAAACATGTTCTCTGTGAAGAAGTCAGTGCTGAACTTAGCACTTCCTTATGTAAATTTCTAAACAACCGCAAACCCCTCAACAAAATCATAATTCCAAAATACAGTCCACTTTATTTTCATTCGCAAATTCCTGGCAAGATAGTGGTAAGGAAAATAATTTGTCAGGTCCTTCACTTCATGTTTTAAACGAAAGTGCCATTTCATCATGTTTAAACCACTCTGAGCCTCCTTTTAGTCTACTTTATAACTCGGCAGGTATTCTCGAAGTTATACGTGATATACAATTGCCTACGACTTTAAAATCATATGATTTTAATTCTTATTTTGTGGAGGAAGATGAACGCCGTGATAGAGATTCTCCAACTATTTTAAACTCATATAATTTTAGCTTAGAACCTGAGCCATCAATTTCTAATGTAATGTCCGAAATCTCAAGTGACAGATATACACTTTTACTTTACATATTACTATCTAACTATACAACTAACATTTATATTATTTAATACAAGTTTAACATGATAAGATTAGGTGATAGTATATGTCGCCTTTCAGAATTGCCACAAAAAGCATCTGCGTTCTTGCCACAGATGTTATACAACAGATAGACAAAAGCCAAGAAATCTATTTCGAAACGTCAGGCACTGTTAAAATTTCTAATAAATATCTACATGTTTTAGTTCCTATTGACATTGGGTACATGAAACTGCATATTGATAACATTGAAACTGTTTTAGGAACCGCTAGATTCATTTGTCAACAAAATGATTTGAATATTTCTAAATGCCATAACTTTCTTCGACCCTTGGTCCCGCGTCTTGATAGTATTCTAAGAGATTACAGTGCTATCTCTCATTTCATTACTGAAAGAGAAAAAAGGTTACCATGGTTTGCTGACATTGGGACTATGTTCAAACAAATTATAGGAACAATAGCTGAAGATGATGCGATGAAATACAATAACGCGATTCAAACTTTAAATGATAGTAAATAAAAAATGATCTTCTTTAATAAAGGATAATGTTTTAATGACGAATACAGCATTACACTATTACAATGAAACATTAAAAGTAATAAATTTAATGAAGCCCGTTTAACTGGTGCTATTGATTCATTGATCATAAGTTTTAAAAACGCATCTGAAATAAATTCAAAATTGTATGCCGAAATATAACAAAGTGAATCATCATCTTCTTTACTTACCTTGTTATTCAGAATTCAAAATTTTGTTGATGCTGTAATGTTTACAAAAAGTCATTCCATACATCTGTGTTAACACCTAAACAACTGTATGATGAACTAGTAGACAATATTGTAAAGGAGAATGACCAAAACTGGGCTATTTTGTGATACGTTTGCTTCTAAACCATTCGAAAATTTTCCATTCCATGGAAAATTTTCTTTTATTTTATAATTATATATATATTTTGTTTATGTTTAAGCATAATGGGGCTTTTTAGTTCTAAAATAAAAGTATCGGCGTTGTTCCGGTCGTGACATCGCCATATCATATTCAAAACTCATTAAACATATTTCGGCAAATGTTTACACTTTCTTGCAAACTCCTTTTAATAGGAAAAAATGACATTCACAGTGCAAACAGTGTGACATAGCAAAAGTTCTAATAATCAAAATAACACCAAAATCTTATGATATATTTTGAAACATGTATTGTGGTGAACTATTTTCTATAAATAATATGTTTATCCTTTTAGCACGAAATAATGTTTCGTGCATGTTTTATATTTATCGAAAATATGGGAACATATTTTTATTATACTGGCATCCATAATATCTTACATCAGTTATGTTGACATGAAAACAGTCAAATTGCTTTTTCACCTAAGCTAAGCTAATATCTCTATATCTCCATAGTATTGTGGAAAATAAGTAATTTACTGTCCTTTATATTGACTTGAGTAATGCTTTGTGGGCAAAACAAGTTTATTTCGTGTTGTCAAGACTCGTGGGTTGACTAAAGTATGAGACAGGCTTTATTGGTAACATTAGTCTGTCGTCTGGATCTGGACGTAGAACAACTAGCCGTGGTGAGGCTTGCGGTTGTGTTAACTCTTCCTTTGCGGTACCTTGGCAACAACACGTCCGTTCTTTGAACAAGTTATCTCATTCGGCGCTCAATATTTTGACATCATGGGTGGCACCAGTCTGTGTAAGTGTTGTTTACTTCTCTTCTCAATTCTTACAATTCTCTCATGTTCTGCTCGCCTAATATTCAGACGGACTGTAATTATTTGTTTCAGGAATAGAATTGAGTCTTATGTTTAGAATGCTACACATTAATTGAAGCTGTTGTAATTTCTGAGGTCATACCTGCACCACATTATGGTATACAATATACAATCTGCTGCTTCATTTTTAGATGATTTATTTGAAGAAGATTTATTATAACAAATAAAATGAAAAGTAACATAATACCTGTGTTTCATTTACCTATTAAGCATAAAACAGTGTAGTTTTAATGCCAACTTTGTAGAATAGTCCAAAGAAATGAGCTTATCTTTTGCAAACTAGTCTTACTGAAAGTCTCTCTCAGTCCCGAGATCAAAATTTTGATATGATTTTGACAGCTCAAATCAAAATTTTGATTTATGTGATGGCGTCGAAAAAATTGCGTTGTACAAAATATATTATATAATAACTCTACAACCAAACCAATATTTTTTTAATTCAATAAACTATATTGTAATCATTATTAAATTTTCTTTCTGTCAGGCATCAAAATAAAGTGTTTAGTCAAATATTTATATTATTTTTACAAATTCAAACTTCACAACAATAACAAATCACTTCGCAATCAGTCCATTTCTTCAGTTATTATGTATAACAAACTTTTTCGCAAACTTTTTCGTGCCATATTACGATGTATTTCATTCAACCAGTTACATAAAAATATTACTAATAAGCTAAAAAACAGTTTTCTAATAAGAAACACTACTTACGTAAAATACACAAAAAAACACTAACACAAACAAATCACGGAACTGCGCGCGAAGCGTGCGCGATGCAAATTTTTGAAGTTTTTCGACCGTCAAAGCTAAACTGTGGATGTACAGATTATACAATATTTTTATGCTCAGAATGTAGAAAATGCATCAAAGAACGGAACGCACTGATTGTTTATACAAAAGTCGTCTCTAAACGTGTGAATTAAGGTATTTTCTTGAATGTAAGAGAACGACAACAGGCGGCCTCTTGGGGTTTGAGCGATAAATTTTTGGCGCGGCAGCCGGCGGCATCTTGGGGATTGAGAGGACCACATGGTACTGAGAATCCTCAGTAAGAAATATATACATACATACTTAAAAACCGTTTTATTCCAAAATGGTGCATTTTGGACCCCCATATGTCGGGGGTAAAATTACTCCATTTTGGCCCTAGAATCACCTCCCAAAGGGAATACGAGCAATTACAAATCACCCTGTATATACATACATACATACATAGACTCACGCCTGTTTCCCCGAAGGGGTAGGCAGAGGCATATTAAACGCCCACTTTTCGCCAGTGTTTTGATCCCACGTAATAGGTGGCGAGCCTATTGCCGCTTATCGGGATATTTTGTTAGCCAGAGCCTCGTCCATTGATCGGCAGGTGCACCACTTGCAGGTGAGGTTGGCTTGGGACCCTAAGTTCTTGGTGGGAACCCTATGCACCCTTATTATTTTTATTGCGTTTGCTTTGTAGCTCCATTCGTTGTTACAACTATTTTCTGTATATAATATACATAGAGGCTTATAATAAATGCCGGTAGTATGATTATCATATTACCGGCATTTAATATAAAGCAAACTCGTACATTATATTACTTTGGGGTTTTAGCAGTCTGATATATTTCTTACTGGGAATTCTCAATACCATGTGGTACAATTAATGAGATTTTCAGTGAGGCTAGTTCGCAAAAGATAATAACGGTTACTACCGTCTGACTGCCACAACCCAAAGGGGTAGGGATATTGTATGGTTTAGAGCGTTTATTTGAGGACACTTACTCCCCGTAACGACGCGCGACGGTGAAAGATCTTCACGACAACTGGGACCGACGGCCTAACGTACCTACTCTCCAAAACACGGGCGTTAATTAACTAATTTACTACAACTAATATGATTTATTTTTTTTTTGTTTTACGAGTTGGAAAATCCCTTCGGATCTCCGACTCTTGGGGGAAATAAGAGCCGGAGTATGTGGTGTTTCCACTAAAAACCACCTCGACTTCCTCCATGTACCCGTGTGTCGGAGGGTAGGACATCGCCGAAACACTCGTCGCTACCCTCCGACGGGTATTGGCCCACCAGGTTATTTAAATATTTCGAATAAAAATTAGAAAATTCTAGAAAGTTGAGGAAGGAATGGAAAGGTTAAAAAGAGACAGGAGATAGAAAAACAATTGAATTATGAAATGACAATCGAAATTAGTGAATCTAGAACATTCCTATACATGAGGCGTTGTAGAAGCGCTGAGTGCCAGTTTAAGTTGAGAAGTGGTAAAGTTGAGAAGTTAGTAAAGTGCAGTGAAGTGCAGTGCAATAGACGTTAGTGTTGGTGCTGTCCGCGTCGAAATTGAACGACGCGTCGTGTGTGTGAAGTCGAATAAAGTGTCATCAGTGCTACTCGCTGTTTCCTTCCAATCCCGTTACCCCGTCCGTAAGAATAGTATAGTTATTTAAACTGATACCTATACCAATTCCACATGACAAGCAGCAACCAAACTCTAATGCATGGTGTAAGCACATTGTAAACATGTAGCTATACTACTCTGTCAAGAAAATACCGGGAAAACATCAATAATACACCAAATGTTTGTTATTCATCCAAATTTATTTTATCACCTTTGAAGTTTTGCTCCTTCAGAAACGATACACTTACGCCAATGAATAATCCAATCATCAAAACATTTTTTAAACGCTGTTTTCAGAATTGAGTTTAGTTCTCGCCGCGAATTCTCCTTTATGACTTCCACCGATTGAAAACGGGTGCCACGAAATGGTAATTTGAGTTAAGGAAAAAGAAAGAAGTTGGCTGGAGCCACATCTGGTGAATATGGTGGATGCTCGTTGGTATTTGTTTAATGTTTGGTCAAAAATTTGTTAACAATGATGGCCTTGTGCGAAGGCGCATTATAGTGGTGCAAAATCCAAGAATTTTCTGCCCACAAATCTGGCCTTTTTCGTCGAATTGCTCTCTTAAACGCTGCATAATGCTCAAATAGTATTCCTTATTTACCGTTTGACCTTCCAGCAAGAATTCCGAGTGCACAACACCGCGACAGTCAAAGAAAACACTCAACATGACTTTGACTTTTGAACGAGTTTGGCGTGGTTTTTTCGGTTTCGGTTCAGTTGGAAGGCGCCACTCCGAAGCTTGTTGAATAGTTTGGGGGTGGTGGTGGTTGTGATGTCCGTTCACGTTGCAGCATGGCAGCCCGTGGCGGCGCAAAAGGAGTGCGGACACGTGGTGGGCAACATCATCGTCTCCCTGACAGGCATTCGGTTTCTGAGCTGTAATAACTTTTTCAATTTTATTTTTTTGGCTTTTCGTTTTTTATTTTTTGGTTATTTCATTTAATGCCAATGCGTATTTCAGACTGTTTTGTGATTTGCAGCAAAACATACCAATGGTTAGTTCTTTTGAGACCTCCCCCCCGTGGGATTTCCACCTTGTCGTGGTGGGAGGGGCTCAGTAACCGTGGTTAGGTCACCCACGGTGAAGCTAAGCGTGATCCCGGGAGTGGACGCTCCGCGTGGGCACACGCGTGGGGACATTTCTTCTGTCACTCGCAGTTGGGCGCGGTCGCGGTAGGACAGACGTATCGGTGTTGCGTTGCCGCGCATCCTATCTCCCGCGACCAAATCGGGGCGCACCATTGTTGTGTCGCGGTGGGGCCGCAGAGGAAGAGGAGATGCGGTGTTGCGTTGTCGTCCTCCCTATCCTCTGCGGCCGCTGGGTGTTTTGGCGGCGGAGCCCAACTCCTTCATCCGCCGCCAAGGTGGTTTTTGTTCGGGGCCCGCCTAGCTAGGAATGCTTCGGCGGCACCCGACCCTCCGACACACAAGTACATGACGAACACGGGTTGGTTTTTAGTCAGTAAGAGTCTGACAGTCCCCTTCGCCCTTCCCCCAGGGCGGAGGGACTCCATGAGGATTTTCCAACCCGACACAAAAAAAAGAAAAATGTCCTGTTGAGACGCCACTCCACCCTAAAAGGGTGAGGGTCCTCTCTGCTGTGGTGGCAAATAACCCAAGATACAAAGTATTATTTTTAAATATTTACGTTCTTAACAATAAAACAAATATCCATAGTAAACAAATTTTTATTATGGTTTTCAGAGCAGAAGCTTTTTGGTCGTCCTTGGAGATGGTCACTCATCCAACCCCAACGACTTCTCCAGACAAAAAACCCCGTCGCCCATGCCTATTGCACCCCTTTCCCCACCTTCACCAACGCCCTCAATTCCAATTATGAACGTCGTTGAACTTAAATTTTGAGTTTGTCTCGGTATACCACCTACTATATGAAATAATTATTAGCGTTAATTAAAATATCCTTTTTATTTTGTAGAATCCCTCCGTTCAGTGAGTGACCTCTCCAAGATTATGAAATAACTACTTTACTTAAATACGGCAAATATATTATGACATCAACCTTTTTCTTTCAATAAACGCCGAAGTTAAATACCTATTACAATCGAAACCAGAACTCGTAACTTTTTTCCTTTCAGCTAGCGAGGAAGAGTCTGACGAAGAAGACCAATTAATCACCCTATCGTTGGTTTCCCGGGTGGCAAGGATGTAAATGAGGAAGTAGAAGAAGGCTCCGTCAACATCACTTTGGAAAGGCCTCCTCAACTGCGTCGACTATGCATTAGTGCCTCAACGCCTGCCTCACCGACGCCAGTCTCACTGACGCCCGCCTCACCGACGCCAGTTTCGCTGACTCCCATGGAGCCAAGCAACAAATTTAATTTGACTGGAGAGCGCTTCCAATGCCTCAAATTGAACCTCATTTGAGGCGAAAACCGTTCTCGTGATGTCTGCAATAATATATGAAAATATAATTTATTATATTTCCAAGAGAGGGATTAAAAAAGTGGAAAATATAAGAGGCAAATATAAGAGGCATATAATACAGCAAATATTTAAGATCTCTAAAAACATCAACAGGCCCATGTGCTAAAAGTTCTCTCGTTGGCAGCGCATATGAAATTTCTGAAACCATTTTTTTCATTCGCAAACACTATTAGTAATATAAATGCCACAGAAACATTTAACATTCGTGAAGAAAGCTCCGAAATGTTATCTTATGACTATAGACCATCAACTTCTGCTAGTTTCAATGAAAATTCTAGACCTACTACCGCGACTCTCAGTGAAAACTCTCATTAAAGATTAACAAGAAATACAGAAGTCGCAGCATCACCTGTTGAAAATTAACTTTTTACAAAATAGAAATCCTGCTGCGGTTCAATAACCAAATGCTCTTGAGGATTTATTTATGGGATTTGCTAAGACTGTCTAAACGTTCTCACCAAGAAGACGAGCCGCAGTAAAATTGAAAATTTCACAAATTGTGATGGAAAATGAATTACAACGAATTACACGAACCTTTCTTCGCCTTCTGCACCTACTTCACTTTCTCCTCTAGCACTTTCATCACATACAACATCTTCACCTTCACATCACGATCTGTGTCTCTCCCAACAACCCTACTCTACAAATTTATATTTACCTTCTGCAACCACTTCACTTTTTCTTCTAGCACTTTATCGCTTAATAATGAGATGCAAGTGAAAATATAACTGCGGATATTTTTTCTTCTTATAATCTTGATAGTTAATTTATCATTAATATCGTTAATTCAAATGAATCATTACTTAAACACTGTCGTAAACTTAAATGGTTGTTAACAATATATTCGCTTACGGGATATCCGTGATTATGCAGTTTATTGAGCTCCCGATATTTCAAAACTGTTGCAAGCCTCATGATCGCGGGTGACGCAGTAAAATGGATAATCTCGGATATCCATTAATCCGTGAATGAATCATTAATAGTTACTCTACGGTGAATATTTTATAAATTTAATTTGATTACATAAATGTTTAAAGTTATTATACGTTCATTATTTCAAATTACCTTAAACCTATCACCAAATGCTCACTAGACTCTATTAGCTGTCGAAGATTAGTATATTGTTTTCTTATATTCTTTTCAATGTTTAAATTTATGGACTTAAGGTTAATCCAAACAAAACTCAGATCATTCTGATTGGCAGTTCCAGGATGATCTCTAAGATCAATTGGTCACTTCTGCCTCAGATTCTATTCGATGGCAACATTTTACCAGTTGCAGATGATGTAAAAAATCTGGGGATTTATCTGGATAGAACTTTATCCTGGGCCGTCAGATGCAGGAGACGAGCCGTAAAGTATTTGCTTCAACAGGGTCATTACGTAGGTTGCGGAACTTTCTTCCCATATCCACCAAAACGATTATGCCAATGTCAGCTATCTTGACCTTAATGAGGAGCAACTTGATAAACTTGAGCGCCTCTAAAAGTTTTGTATAAGATTTATATTTGATTTACGCAAATATGATCACGTATCTGAATTTCGTAGCAGACTCAAGTGGCTCTCGATTCGTCTTCGCAGGAATACTCATATTCTAATCTTACTATACAATGTATTGTTCAATCCTAACACACCCATGTATCTCAAAGAACATTTTAAGTTCCTTCATGACACACATTCAAAGTGCCTGAGGTCGTCGGAGGATCTGAGATTGCAGATGCCACCGCATTCCACAAACTTCTATGATAAATCCTTCTCTGTTCAGGCTGTGTTTGTGGAATGCGCTGCCAGTTGAGATTAGACGAGCAAGATCACTAAACACTTTCAAAAGTGCATTGAAGCAACACTATTTGTCAATGTAATTGCGTCATTATTCCTCAACTCCCTATATGATTATAAGTATAAGTATTTATTGTATCTTATTTGTATATATGAATGTTAAAACAAATGTTATGTTTCATCTGTCACTACACCATCAAATTACCTTACCTTCTTCTACGGTTATGTCCATCATAGACTGGTTGCCTGGAAGAAATTGCTGTTTGCGATAAGGCCGCCAATTGTGCATCTATTGTTAAAATTTGTTTTTTCCTTGTATTTGCATTTTTGTGCTGTACAATAAAGAATTACTTACTTACTTAGCAGAACTTTCCAATAGCATTGTTGCGGCATACAAAATATACATAAAAACATTTTGCTGTCTTTTTCTATCGTAGATATTAAAGTATGAAACTTTCCTGATAGTACACGTTTTGTGCTCAGCTCATGTTCCCATTTTCTACTTTTTTTGGTCCTAATACACAAAGTTTTAAAAGCGATTTATTTTTAGTTTAACTCTAGTCAAACGCAGATCAAAGATTAACAGAAAAGGCATCAAACTCTACTTACTTAAAATCTTGAGATTATTCTTCGGCCACGGCTAACAATAGCAAAACTTATTCTTCAAAATTAAAAGACATATTTCTTCAATGAGAGTCAGTCAAAAACTGCACGCGTGAAATAGCGTCAGTTTGAGAGGCTACGCGAGCGAGCGAATCGCACGAGGTCGCATCTCGCGTACCGCGCGGGAGTCGCTTCAGTTTGATTGTAGCTTAACATGTTGCGTATGAGGTTGGACGCCAATTTACTCACTAGAACTGAATCACTTTAACACCACATATTTCATAGATTGAACCGCGTGAGTCTCGATGACTCATCGATTAGATGTTCTTTGGAGTGCATTTGGAATTAATTCCATTCTTTGTCCGCGCAATTTAAGCCCTGAATGCCTCAGCCGGAGGAACAAACTAATGGCACATAGATTATGAACAGATCGAGCCAGTAAATTTATTAACTTATGAGCTTAAACCTTCCTCAGAACTATCTATCTAAATTTAAATATAATGGCAAGTCTTGCGTGCGTGCTTTTATTCAGAAGATTAATGAATTCACGTCAGCTAGAAACATACCTGAGGATAAGATATTCTCCTTTGCATTCGAGGTCTTTTCTGATGACGCCTTAACTTGGTTTCGTAGTATCGGGATAGCGTCACTTCTTGAAGACAATTGTGTCAGTTGTTGAAGAGGGACTTCGGCTCACATAATTATGATTACAAGCTGATGTCTGAGATAAAATAATGTTCGCAAATCCGAGAATATAACCTTATATATAACTAAAATGCAAAGTCTATTTCCTTGTCTTGATGTACCCATAAGTGAGTCTGATAAATTAGAGATTGAATAACATTATATATAATAATTGTATTTTTAACCAACAGTACCGTACAGTGAATACCAGTATTTTCCTCTGCCCAAGAAAGAACTCTAGCTGATCACCTAATTCATATGACGAATCATTTCTACGGTTTGGACTCTATGAAATTCACAAAAATAGTATATGTGCAGTACAATTGAAGATACCTCATAATTTAAAAAAAGAGCAAGTGTGTAGGACCATCTTGGCATGAAGGATTTTTGAAAAGAAATACCGATAAGAGTGTTCGCAAACGCGCATCAACTAGTATTAATAGAATTGAGGGTTTTAACAAAGAAGTAAATCAATTTTACAAAAATGTTGAAGAACTTATGATAAAAATAAATATGAAGCACATAAAATATTTAATACTAGCTTTAGGTATAGTCTTCAGCGCGGGGGTGACGCCGTACATTTTGCTAAATGTTGTGTCAGCACTTGGTGCCTACAAGCTGTTTCCCGCGGTTTCAACCGCGTCCTGAGGGAACTACTTAGCGTACCTGTTTAATTTAAAGCCTCAGTTACTTCTTAGTACATCAGCTATCCGCCAGTGAACGTCCTGTCAAAATCGGTCCAGCCGTTCCAGAGATTATCGAAAACAAACAGATAGACAGACAGACAAAAATTTAAAAAAATGTGTTTCGTTAGGTGTTTACATCTATATGCATTTGGTAAAAAGCGGTTATTTTAATATTACAAACAGAGACTCCAATTTTATTTATATGTATAGATGAATGAGACGGGAGTTTCAACAGTACAAGACCCAGGAAAAGTGTGGAAGTGGCAAAAACAGACCAGAAAAAAGTTGGGACTGTCAGTTCTTGAGAGAGAGGAAAAATAGTCACTGGTGTCTGGTGTTCGCTGTTGTCAAATGGACAGACAAGAAAGTGGTGACACTGATTAGTTCCTTTGTGGATTCTCCCTCACCCTATTGACAAAATCAGACGCTAAAACTTAAGTTGATATTGATTGCCCTCTACTTGTGAAATATTACAACACGCACATGGCCCTCCCATGTGCAATAGAAAAAAAAAAAGCAGATATGCCGATATGTCTATACCGCACCCCTTTCAAGAGCCGAAGATGGTACACAAGAATATTTGCACAATTAGTGAATATGTGTATCAATAATGCATGGATTTTTATCAACGAGATGGAAGACGATAAAAAGTCTTTGAAATAATTTAGATTAGACTTGTTTGAAGCGCTATGTCATGCTAACAAGATTCCTAGGCCTCGTGAACGTATGGAAATTATAAGGAAGGAAAGAGGAAAATCTAAAAACCTACAGTTGCGCGATCAGGAGATGGTATTAGACACGACGCCTAACATTACCAAAATTCTTCTAGCAAACAATCTCGGTGTAGATTATGTAAAGATGGAAGAACCATTTTCTATTCGAACGTTTCTATTCTATTTTGAAAAAAAAAATATCGTCCCTGCTTTTATGCCTTGTAATGGTTCCAGACAGTCACAAGATAATTACCCAACTGTTTTAATAAAAAAATGGCATAACTGTGCCAGGTGATTGACATCTGGACAACAGACAGCTTGCCAATATAAAAATTATATGGGCAAGGTCATTCTTTGTCACCAAGCCGATGTCTAATAACTGGGAAACAATGTTTTTCAGACGACTAATTAAATATAAACGATTTATGCGAAACTTATAAGGCTTCGGCTCTTCAATATTCGGTGTCACAAGATGGCCGACACGCTACAGGATACCGCAAAATATAGCCGGGACGCCATCGATGAGTTGCAATTTCTTCTTTTCCTTGAAATTCTTCAAATATGTCCTGTCACGGTCACCAATTTGTTACGAACTAACAGCTTTACTTAATTTTGAAATAACTTGTCGAATTAACGTCGAAAAATATATAAAGATAATTTCATGACCAAGCTCGACGATCTCATTTTGCATAATGACGTGCTTTGAGATGGCGCTCGCGCACCAGAGTTGCCCCTTGAATTAGTGATGCGCCGTACACCGGAGCTGGACTTAATAATGTTTATGTCTCAAATAAGGTAAAATGGCTCATTTTTATTTACGTTTTTACAACCTAAAACATAACATATTTATTACATAGGTATTTCTTTTTTAGCTAATCATTCTATTTTGCCATGGAACGGCGCCCGGGCCGGAGAAGTATTCCGCATATTTGTCACGTAAATCTCTTGCTACCCTCCCTGCATACTTCGTGTTGTAGTCGGTAATGATTGACAAGGTGTTAGTGCCTGAATCAGTGTCTTCTTCATCAACACAACCTCGCCGAAAATATGTAGTTGAACTTGTCTTTCGTTGCCAATTATGAAGAGCGCATGAGGCTCGTATGATTTTATCAGTTGTGTCGACATCAGTTGGTATACGCCTTTGAAAAATTTGAAATCTGCTTGCCAGAATACCAAATCCGTGTTCAACTATTCTGCACGCTCTGGATAAGCGGTAGTTAAACATTTTTTGCGTCGTTGTAAGATTGGTACCTCTATACGGTTTATGTAAGTACGTTTCTAATACGAAAGCATCATCGCCCACTAAAAAACCTCCCTTTGGTAATAAATTATTTTCGAGACTATGACGTAGTGAGCTTTGTCTGAAATTGCCTGCATCTGAGTTTGTGCCATTTGCTCCTATATTTAAATAGCGAAAACAATAATCAAGTTCTACAATATAGGAAAATTCCACCTAGTTCTGATATCTGAAACAATTTTATTTTGTTAATTACAGATTCAATCGGGTCTCAAATTCACTATCATCAAAATGCTGAGCAACAACAAAGTGATTTACAATCCGTAGCCCCTGCACAAGCAAATAGTTTGCAATCTACAGTCACTGATGCAAATGGTAAAAATAATAGAATCGAATAGCCTCCTCAGCGACCAACAGTACGGGTTTCGGCGAAATCGGTCGACAGGAGATCTTTTAGTGTATGCCACGCATCTATGGGGTGAGGCCATCGAGGGACACGTTGAAGCACTAGCTGTTTCACTTGATGTCTCGAAAGCTTTTGATAAGGTCTAGCATGATAGTCTCATCGGTAAGCTTCCAGCATTTGGCCTTCCCCCTGACCTGTGCGCTTGGATATCAGATTTTCTGAAAGATGGGTCTCTTCGGGTAGTCGTCGACGGTTGTTCGTCAGATCGAATAGCGGTTATCGCCGGAGTCCAAAAGGGATCAGTTCTCTCTGCAACACTTTTCCTACTTCACATCAACGAGCTATTGAAACCAAAGCATCTTCGGATATGCAGATGACAGCACGGTTGTAGCATGCAGATGACAGCAGAAAGATATATGTCCAGTGCTCGGGCCAGTGTAGCAGACATACAGTCACTCAACTTGACTTTGAAGGCGGTCACTGACTGGGGCGATGCTAATCAAGTCAAGTTTAATACCTCCAAAACTCAGGCGTGTCTATTCTCCACGAAACGGAGTCAATTTCATCTGACTCCGACTTTCCGAAATGTACCTGTGCAGATCACCGATCGCTTAGAACTCCTTGGCGTCACGTTGACCTCTAATTTAAATTTTGGTCCTTATAGAGATCCGTTATAGAGTCAAAAGCCGAACTGGCTGGCAAGAAGTTAGGTATCCTGAACAAAGTGAGGCGGTACTTTACCTCGAATCAGTTGCTTAATCTTTACAAAGCACAAGTCCGATCCTGCATGGAGTACTGTTCTCACCTTTGGGATGGTTCAGCGAAATACCCGCTAGGGACTTTGGACTCTATTAAGAGGAAAGCTAGGAGACTCATTGGCGATGACCAATTTGTTAACACAAAACTCCAAAGCCTGGAGCATCGTCGCAGTGTTGCCAGTCTGTCGGTTTTTTATAGGCTACATTTCGGAGAGCGTGCAGAGGAACTACGTAACCTGATTCCTCCATCCTCGTTTTACTATCGGATGACCAGACAAACTACTCATCGTCACCGTTATATGGTTGACATCCCATCCATACGCGCGAAACGCTTTGCTTCCTCATTTATTACGCGTACTGCAAAGGTATGGAACTCCTTGCCTGAGTCTGTGTTTCCTGATGAGTACAATCTGGGTGTTTTCAAGTCGCGGATGAATAGGTTCCTGGAACCTTCTAGGCAAGCGTACTCCATCTTCGACCGTATCATCGCTTAACGGCAGGCGAGATCGCGGTCAAACGTTAGCCTATCAGAAGAAAAAAAATCATCTACTGGCGCTTCTGCTACTCCTTCAACACCAAAAAAGAGACCAAGAGAAATTGTAAAAGCCATTTATGATTTAAAGACGATGTGCGGTAAAGTAAACGCTAAAGAAGAAGAAAAAACACCATTCGGCGTATTTGGTTAAAGTGTTGCAATGCAATTAAAAAAACTGACAATTGAAAAGCGTTAAGGGCACAACAGAAAATTCAATGCATTTAAACCAAAATGGACTAAAATAAATCTGGCGAAAAGTGGGTGTAGCAATATACCTCTGCCTACCTCTTCGGGGATATAGGTGTGAGACTAAGTATGTATGTATGTTAAACCAAAATAGGGATAACAGATTATAGGGAGAGATCAGCTTCATCAATCTCTACCTACAGTTATGAGTCAGTTGCGACTTCAGCATCTACTTATTCAAGTTACGATGAAAGCCGACACATATGAAGTTGGTACTGAAGATAGTAATGCTGTTTATTCTTATATTATCCAAGAACCAGAAACATCAACACAAAGCACTGACACGAATGATTTCATTCACTCAGCTATGCAGGCCGCTTCTGTTAGTTTTACTGACTGACGTGTTATTACTTTTTTTATAGACTCACGCCTGTATTCTCGAAGGGGTAGGCAGAGGTGTAATATTACACCCACATTTTGCCATGAATGTGTTATTACTGATTTTTATTGACAATAAACCAGAGTAAAGTAAAATATTGGATTAATTAAATTTATATAATTAACCATTAGCAGTCTAATGTTGGACGTTCACACTAAAACACCTACCTTCACATACAATTCTAAATAGTATATGATGGCGTCGTGAGCGTCAAAATGGAGGGACCAAGTCTCCAATGTCTGTCATACACATACAAAAAAATAATACCATTAATCTACTATTTCCTACCTTTGCTATAATTTTAGCTACCTCATTATTTACATAATATTTTAACAAAATCCTTGGTCCCTCCATCATGATGTCAAGATAGAGGGACCAAACTGATAGACTACTCCTTGGAATGTGCTACCTACTAAGTGTTATAATACCTTATTTCTACCTTAATATTATTGATTTTGGCTGCCCAAAACATATATCGTTTTAAAGAAATCGATTATATAAGTTGGTCCCTCCAAATTGACGATTCAATTGTTTAGTGCAACAGGTAAATGGGCGGTTTATTTTTGATCTTCTAAGGATTAATATTTAATACCTATTTACTACCTTCAAATCATGCAAAATTTCTTACGTTAAAGATTAATTTACGAGCCAAGAAAAAAACAACTAAGTTAGTACAATGTACAAATTTTAATCGTAGTAGCATTAATAAAGGTGTTATTTTAATAAGAATTGCACAAAAATATCTAACTAATATAAAATGTACATAACTTTAGTTTTGAAATATTACTATGTATTTGTTTATTTTATTTTTAATTCTCGTAATACTCAATGTAGGTAATTTGCATCTTCTCCGTATTGTTACAACAACTATGGAAAACGATAATTAAATCGCTGTAAATGCAATCTGATAGCCAGCACGCAGTTATCGCAAACAGCTTCACTACAATGCAATCCATCGACTATGTTTTAGAACTACCTTCAATATTTTTATTTGTGTTTACCTACATTGAGTATTACGAGAATTAAAAGTAAAATAAATATATAGTAATATTTCAAAACGCAAGTTATGTACATTTTATATTAGTTAGATATTTTTGTGCAATTCTTATTAAAAGAACACCTTTAATTATTAATTCTACTACGATTAAAATCTGTACAGTTTACTAACTTATTTTTTTTTTTTGCTCGTAAATTAATCTTTAACGTAAAAAATTTTGCATGATTTGAAGGTAGTAAAAAGATATTAAATATTAATCCTTCGAAGATCAAAAATAATCCGCCCATTTATCTGTTGCACTAAACAATAGAATCGTCAATTTGGAGGGACCAACCTATATAATCGATTTCCTTAAAACGATATATGTTTTGGGCAGCCAAAATCAATAATATTAAGGTAGAATTAAGGTATTATAACACTAAGTAGGTAGCACATTCCAAGGAGTAGTCTATCAGTTTGGTCCCTCAATCTTGACATCATGATGGAGGGACCAAGGATTTTGTTAAAATATTATGTAAATAATGAGGTAGCTAAAATTATAGCAAAGGTAGGAAATAGTAGATTAATGGTATTATTTTTTTACATGTGTATGACCGACTTTGGAGACTTGGTCCCTCCATTTTGACGGTCACATGGCGTCCAGTACTTCTGGTATAAATACTGATATCGCAGATCGAGACACTCTATAACATACATACATACATAGACTCACAAAAAACTAAAAACACTCTATAAAATGCTTGCAAATATCGATAGCTTATTGCTGCTGCTACATAAGTTAATGTTATTTGCAGTTTAACCTTTGCTGGTATTGCTTCTCTCAGAATTGTATCTTGTCTTTGTATATATGGTGTTGAAAATGTTCTACAGTCATTCTCAAAAGTGCCTTGAATTCTTTGCGATCTTCTGACTGCAATTCATTAAAAAGGAAATTTGTTGATCCAACGACATTTCACCTTAACATCCATGTTCTAGTCCAAATTCTTCGGTCTTCATCTTCTTATAAATCCCACAATTCGTTAATAATGTCTGGTAACAGCCGGTTGAAAACTTGTTTAAATTCTTTTGTTTCCCGATCCATTGCAGACGTAAGCGTGATCAAAACTAAACTAACTCGCTACTCGCTACGCGACTCTCTCGGCCGAGAGCGCATTTACTGACTCGCTACTGAACTCGTTAGATGTAATCAACCCATTACGTCGAGTGATCCTGGAGTTCCTCCGTAACTATAGAAATAGAAAAGTATTGGAGATAGAGACTCTTACTTTGCGTGTCTTTTTTGTGTTTGTGTACAAAACCGAGACTAATATGAACGATATTCGATCACGGTGTGTCAATTGTTCTATGAGACTGTCACACCAACGCCGGCGCATGTTGCAAGATGCAACTGAGCCCATGGTGAATGTTCTACGTGCCTGGATATCACCAATACCAGTAAGTACATAAGTAACAATTTATGTGCCTTTTCTAGTCTTTGCTAATTCTGATCACAGCGGTTGATCTCAAGAAACTAAAGCGTAGCCTTAGAAAATATAACAGCACACATTGTAAAATATGTGCTACAATATGTTCTAGTTTACCTCCTAACCAAATCATTAACCTGTCTGTTGAACAATCAGATGGTGCCGTCAAAATACCCGCCCATGTGCCGCACAACTATATTTTGACCATCTCAAAAACATTTTGCGGATTTATACACAAAAAGTTAAAAGTCATCTTTTACTTACTTATATTTTAAACCAGTAGCAAAAATATAAAATAAATGCAGATATCTTTACTATAATAATATCAACAATTAAGTTATTCCTTGAATGAGATAAGTGGAATTATATGTAGTATTAATAGCAATATTGTTTTAGGTGTCACCTGACATAGCCTTTGCTTTGAGTGCTATAGAATACTACAACAAGTACCTTAAGGTGTAGCATCACCACCTATGTTTGGCCATAGAAGTGTGTGCCTTGCTTGCGCTGTATCTATTCTACGAGCCCGCACTCACCTAGTACATCATGATTGCCCAGATTATCATGTAACATGCTGTATGAGTAGCAACTTATAGGAGCTGGAAATAAATAGTACATACAATATTTTTATTCCAGGTCCCTCATTTGACTCGAGTATGCAATTGATGGACTGCAACAAGAAGAAATGTTCAACGACAAATTGAACAAGATCTTAACATACCTGAGCACAATGTGGGTGTGGACATTGATGAGCAGCCATCTCCTCGTTTGCCGGTGCCTTCTCCACCGCCACCAGCTGTGATTGCCCAACCTCTGGTACAAGAAACTACCAGGATAGTTTCACAAACACACAGACGTGCTTTGTCTTCCTCTAGGCATTGTATATTTTCTGAATGTCAGAATATGGAACGTTTATTGGTTCCACTTGCTATCAAGAGAATGTTATTGAGCCGCCTTCGGTTCTATGTTTCACCTGCTGCACGGATTTGCAGATACCATGAAAATGATTGCTGGAACCAAGTGGATTCTACTAACAAAGATTTTACTGCAGTGCAGGTTGACCAAATGCTCAATATGATGGAGAGAATGAGATAGAGACTATTCGACTTCAATGATATAAATATGATGTCACCACATCTCTGCCATTATTGGCTAGGTCTTACAGGAGCTCAGTTCCAAGAACTTCTGGCTGAAATGGAAAGTCTGCAAGCTGAAGAACCTTCTGCAAGTGTTGCATTAAGTATGTATTTTGTTAAATTGAGGACTGGTGATAGTAGCGATAGATTAAGTAGTCTATTTGAAATGTCCCGTAGAACATTGGAAAGGAACATTTCAAAGGCCCGAGATTGCATGAGCCAGCAAATGACTCTACGACATTTAGATAGTCTAAACTATATGACCATAGAGAAAGTTGCCTCTAGAAATAGATTCATTACAGAGGGTCTTTTTGGGAATGCCGATGCCATGGCTGAATTTAAACCGCAAAGTGCTAAGTAGCAGCATCTACTTATTTCGCAAATATACTTACAGTCTACATATGTACCAAAACTTGGTTAAGCCATTTATGATAGTATGCTGTGATGGCCATATTCTAGATTGTTTAGGTCCATACAGAGCATCAGTTAATGATACAACCATTATGAGCGAGACAGTAATGGTGCTATGAGGCGATATTTTCGGGTGGGAGACGTATTTATTCTGGATAGAGGCTTAAGGGATGTAATACCACAATTACTAAGCACAGGCGCAAAGCACTAATTTTTCTTGGTGTACCGGAGGTGAACAAGGAGGACTGCAGGGGTACTACGTTGAAAATACTTGACAGAATGGGGCTTCCAACAGTCACTGCAGATACTATCAATGTGTGCTATTGTGCCATAATATCGAAACGGCACGTCCAGTAGTGGTCACCATCGTCCAATCCTCGTCTGGTTTCCTGGGATGGACCAAAGGTCTGCTGTCTGGAGAGCTAAGACCAGACTAAAAGGTACATCCACGTCGGTGAAGGAGTTTTTAACTAAATACAGGCAGATCATCTTCGGGAAGGCTCGGCTACACTTCGGAGTGCGAGCTTGCTGGACCCAGGACGGTGTCATCATGGTGAAGACGGCGGATGGCACTCGTCACAAAATAACTACCACCGAGGATCTCAATAGCCTGCTGCAGAAATATCCCAAGCGAGGTGATTCCGCATCCGCGGATAAGAGTGGGGCCGGTTCTGCTGGGACGACGAACAACAACTCCAAACCGCGTAAATAGCAAGCTTTATTTAATAATATGTATATACTATATAACTTTCAGCCTAGTTTTTAATAATGTTATTGCTTTGTTTTGTTGCACGTGTTGTTGTTTTTTACTATTAAGTCAATTAGACAGTAACGTAAGTGTCAGTTTGACAGCTTAAATTGCGTTCGGAAACTGTCACTACAATATAATCCTGTGTTTCTTCGATCAACAATTATCTTTATTTTTAAGCTTTTTTTTTGCTGCTTTTTGTTTGTTATTCCTTTTTCATTGTTTGTGTTAGCTGGCGGGTGGTGCAGAGAGGACTACGTTGCCAACAGTTGCCAATAAAATAGCATAGATAATATATATTCTTTTTTATAGATAATATTCCTTATTATATATTAGTGTATTATATTTATATATTATATAACATTATTTTATTATAAAACTTATGAATACTGATAATAATGACAATAATGATACATATTTGTCGGCTAATGAGTCCTTCGCCTCCTCAGACAGTGAGAGTTTTTGTTCAGCGGACGGTACATTAAGTGAACGTCTACAAAGCGCACTCGCACACCATTCAGGTTTTCTTAATGTGTGTCATCTTAATATATAAAATCCTTGCGTTACTGACTGACTGACAGACACGCTACAGCCGAAACAATCGGGCGCAGGAAGCTGAAATTTGGCATGTATGTTCCTTGGGGACCGTAGGGGTGCACTAAGAAGGGATTTCCCGAAATTCCCACGGGATCGGCCAAAACGGGTAAATTTAAAAAAATGCAGGCGTAGCTGCTGGCGTCCACTAGTATTTTAATAATACTTCGTAGTACTATATAAAATATGAACATAACTTCAATTATTTTTGTCCTAAGTGATTTCGGAGCTGAGATTTTAGCATTTGCAGATCGCTTTTTTATCGCTTGTCATCGGAACTCACAGAATTGGGAAATTCATATAGGCCAGGCACTTCCGCTTTCATTATTTCAAAATCAACCCTTCTTCTATTTGGATTATTCGCAATTACATATTCACCTAAATGGTTTTGACTGCTATAATTAGGTATACGAACGTAATTAAACTATTTAACGTAAACTATTTAAAAGGATTAGGAATGATTTTTCTGTTATTATCAATGATTACGAAAGAGAATCTAAAATAGTGCAGTTAATTGTGATAACTTATTCGATTTTACTAAGAAATGTAAAACCGAATATCTCAGATTCGATATGGTTTAGAGAAATGTGACCATTATAACTTTTGATCGTTTCATGCTGATGTTTCATAATATATAAATTTCATTGATGGCCGCAAAAGTTCAGAATGACGCCAACTTTACCCAAACCCCTTTGGAACTCATCTAATATTCATATGTATATTTATGTATATATATTTATTTACATTTTATTTCATATAATATCCGTACTTGTATATTTGTAATTTTGTATGTAGGCTTATAATTTGGATATATTTAAGTTTAATTAAAATTTATGAATTAATTGTTATGTATGTATTTAATTTACCTTAAAATCTATCTAATTTTGTTAGCTTTAATTCATTTCCGTTAAGTGATTTATTACACCTACTTCTTTTCCCTATGCACCGCTTTAAGGTAGACTGGGAGAAAATGCCCATGTCATTAAGTCCGCCTGTAAACTTTGTGTAAGTATATAAAGTTTTAAAATAAAAATAAATAAAATAAATGATGTTCATATGGTAAGCCTCCCAAAGTAAATATGGTGAAACAGGAGCATCCACTTACGTCTTTTTTAATGTAGGCAACTCGCGAACATGGTCAGAACTATGGTGGAAGTGAATGAAGCAGAAAGTAACGGTATATGAAACCAAAGCAATTGGCAACCTATTATTAATAAATTACATCCAGTTATTAAAGATCAACCAGAGGTAGCCGAATACTTAGCCATTGATAGGCAGAAGTTACATGAAGATAATATAACGTGCTACCTTTGAGACCAGTAACGGTCACCACCCCGCATTTAAGTTAATTCCCGAGGCTCACCATAGATGATTTAAAAAAGCTTGCTTTAGGAAAATGCTAATTCAAGCAAGCTCGATCATACTATGGTAAGCATGTGCGAACAAATGGCACCTACACATTAGAGATAAATAATGAAATAGAAGATGATATTCCACTCATTCTAGGAACTAATATAATTATTTATTAAGGAATTAAGTCCAGGCATATTGGTAGCAAAACTTATCGCACGTATTTATTAATTAGTAAAAATGAACATGTGTCTAATACCATTGATGCTATCACCGCTTATTGCTGCAGCTGTCTGGTAGGAAACAGAACCATAGGTTGTTGTGCTCATGTAATGGCCGCGACATGGTTTTTAGGTTAGGGAAGACGTAACGACATATTTGCCCCAGCTAGTTATCTCGATAACATATTTGACGAGTTTATGTTTTTATTTTGTGCACCTCAACATTCCTCACAGAGTGTGTCAAGTTTGTTCTCGATCTCGACCAGACCCTCGAGCGGATTATGTGTATTGATGAACATTGGCAACGACTAGTCAAGGGTGTGCAGTGTAAAGAGTCCAGAAATATTCAGTGGAAAAACTGGTATACCTACCACCAAATCAGTGTAGACCAGAATAAGCGAACATCGGGTAGGTACAGAATACAAGTGCGATAACGTTATGATGATGATAATGTATAAATTGCGAGGCAAAAAGTCAATTGTTAGATAATATCATCTCCTTTTTCTCAAGAAAAATGAGGTGATAACAAACAAGCGCCGAATAATGGATCGTGCGCCCAGCAGTATGGTTTCGTGGCAGACAAAGGATCGCGGGCGTAGATGTTTCGAAAAGTACTGTAGTTTTAGTCATACAAGCAGCTTATCATCATTATGACCCTAGCGTTATCCCAGTTGCAATTAAGACTGAAGCCGCTTACTAGTGTAGCCAGATATGACAGAATATTCGGTTTTCCACAGAGCGACTGCCGTCTGACCTCCGCAACCCGAAGGGATAGCCATAATATCTAAAATATCTCCAAAGTATCTAAACATATGTGGGTAAGTACCGTTTGCGTATGTAGAACATAGCCTAAATTGAAATTTGTTATTAGCCTTTTATAAGGATATCCGGTGAACTAGGCACAAATGTTTTTTTTTGTAATTTAATTAACATTATAAACACTAAAAATTAGGTAAGTTTCATGACGGCTCAATAAAATATACTGGGAAATCAAACTCCATTCATTGCTTTAGTGCCCACACTCCTTTCTGCCAAAATAAGACACTTCCAATTTTGAAAATGCCTCTGGCATTGAAGTTGTATGTTTGATTGGCAATTATTTCAATAAGAATGCGGTTCCCGCGTTTTTTTCTTAATGTTGAAATTATTAATTTCAAATGGGGCCTGCTGGTCGATGTATGATGCGCGCGGCCGCGTGTGTTGTACGCGAGTTGAGACCTATATACCGCCACCACTCAGATCCTTAAAAACCAAAATTAATTTTAAATATCACTTCAGGAAATACCTACTAAATAAACAAAAAGTCAGTTAACTTGTATTTACCTTATAAAGATTCCCAGGCCTGTTGGTCGAGTCTAGTGGTTTGCAACATTGGCAACTAAGTCAGAGGTCTTGGTGAAATAAGCACATTCATTCCACCTGAGCCTGAGTGAAATTCTTCTTCATCTGAAATAGATGTTAAGTATTGCCTACATTACTACATTATTTTTTTTATTTAAATAGGTAGTATCTCACATGCTTGGCTGACATGGTTCAGGTGTTGCCTAGTTTGGTGAACCGTGTAAGTATATTGAACTTGCAGATGTCAAAAATATAAAATTATGTATTATACAGTTCAAGGTATAAACCATAGTATATATCATAGAGCTGTTTTAGAAATTCTAACAGTCATGCTTAAAAATCTGCCATTAGCCACTTTTCAGTTTTGACTCATCTTTGTTTCCTATACTAAAGTGCCACATGGTGTAAGTTTCATAAACCTGCTTGTGGTAATATGATGTATAATCATTGATAAGTATACTTACTGAACCTGTGTAATTTTTCCATTGCACTTAATGTATGTGTGATTCGCTGTTCTCTAGATACACTGATAATAATTCCGAAGCACACATGCAGTATTCCAGTTGGGTGCTGTTGCTTATTGGTAATGTTGCAAATTATTATTGCAGTTGATATATAAGCTTTGTATTTACTTATCTGTAAAAAAGTATGAAATACTTTAAGCCTGGCCGCACACATCCGTTTTCAGGCCCGCTTTTCAGATCAGTTTTTCAGAACCGTTTTCAGTTCATTCCGTGAGCAAAGCGATTTTCATTTATTTTCCTTTGGCCTAGACATGGGTTATATAGTTAATTGCAATATTAGGTATCACATGATTGTGATTGAATTGTTTGCGTGAAAAATACCTGTGACAATGCAGGGTCCCGTATTAGCCTTTATCTAGTGTCCTAAGGATAAAAGAACTCAAGCACAATCTCTTGCACAAGCACTTCTCCAGTCGGACCAGTCTAAGTATTCGTTCTAAAACTAGTGTGGCTCCAATGCTTATAAAAATATGGTAGATTTCTTGCCCAGTATGCTAGCAACTATGGGTACCAATTATATTATTATAAGATAACTTTGCCATAAACATGAGGCGTAAGGTAATTTTTTTAAAGAAAATAATTTGCAAGATGTAGGTGCGATATGTAGATAATGCCTCAAAATAAATGATCCCTGGATATGAATGGCACACGAACGTTGCAAATCGCAAAATCAAACAGAGGCCTATATCTAACAGTGGATGAAATCGGGCTTTGGATGATAATAATGATTCGATACGATACCTGCCATTAAGTACTTATTGAGTAAAAGCATCGAATGCAAAGTATCAAGTACAAAATTATGGATATCGAAAGGAAAAATTCTCGATACCACAGAGTATCGATATTTTCCGTGCGTTGGTTAGTATAGTATTATACGTATCAGCAACTGAGGAGAGGACGTGTTCGTCTTGAGCATCGGTCGCATGAAGCAGTATAGACCCGCTACGATAACCCCATTTAATTAAAAATACAAAACCATTTTGCTATTCGTTATTAAAAACTTTTTAAAGGGTTAGATTATTTATAAAAAATATGCAAGTAGGGTATAATCTGTGTTAAAACCTGTCAAGTATGCGTCAGAGGCTAGGTCAGAGGCAAGCAGAGGTATATATAGACAATTTTAGGTGGACGACTATAATAAAGCTTTTCGTTATTTTTAAAACACGGTTCTATGATAAGTTTTATAATTTTTGTATGGCGACGGCGCGTCGCAACCCTGTCCATCAGCAACAGCCATGTCCATTCTGACAAGTGTCTGATTTATGAAGAATAAGTTTTATGCTATTGTCAAATTGAATGTCTGAATGTGAATGCATAAAACCATACAATTTCAAAGCAAACAATAAAATTTGAGGAATATGAATTGTTTACGTTCTTTAATTGTTTTCATCTCGCATAGAGTATATACCTCTCTACCACTTTTATATACACGTAGAGAGACAAAAGTTTAAGCAGGAGTGGTTTTCAGTAGCGAATATGAACCTTTCACGTCACACATTATTATGATCTAACGAAAATTATAAAATAACTTATATTATTATATTATCCTCTTGTATGTATCTGATGTTGGCGTAAATTTGAAGTCCCCAGACAAGAGTTTATATACGTCTATTTCCGCGCCTGGGCACCCTCACTCGTCAGGACACCCCAGGAACCATAAATGAAACTAGTTAAATTCACTGTTAACTGCAATATATTTCTTGAACTTCACGAAATCACGATACGAATGTCCGAACCAAAAGTGTCATGGCCGCCCGCCGTCGCATCAACATAACTTAGTATCAAAACATATTCAATAATACATAATATTTAAATTATCGTATGTATGAGCTTTCAATTAATCTTTATAATTAAGAAACAATATAGAATTACAGTTCCTTTAGCTAAAGCGTCGAAATACGTCTTGATAAATTTAATCGTAATATATAAAATCCTTGCGTTACTGCATGACTGACAGACACGCTACAGCCGAAACTATTGGGCGCAGGAAGCTGAAATTTGGCATGTATGTTCCTTGGGGATCGTACAGAAATGTAACACAATTTATATAATATTAATTACAAGCAAGTGCAATTAATATTTTACTGGTTATTTAGTTAAAATTACATCAAAATAATATTAACTTCCGGTTTAGTTATCATTTAGTCATCTAGATGGCTCTGCTCTACGTTTATGCTTAGATCTACAATAAAACAAACCATCTCCAGTGCGCCCATATCTACTATCATCTACTACCTACACATACATTGTCGTGTGATTCTGACACATAGTATTTGTATACTCTTTGATTCTGACAAAATAAACTTCAAACCAATGCTATATATCATCGATACATGACAAGATGTACGCATGCGCTAAATTCCATGACGTCACGAGCCGTTCCGCGCGCGCTTGATTTTCATTTCTTTGA
Organism: Euclidia mi; assembly: GCA_944739405.2. Classification (NCBI taxonomy): domain Eukaryota; kingdom Metazoa; phylum Arthropoda; class Insecta; order Lepidoptera; family Erebidae; genus Euclidia; species Euclidia mi. Next base: position 51,426,837 of record OX123195.2, read on the forward strand.
GTCAACGGAATGTTTTCTGTTCAGAGCAAAATCAAACGTTTGTGGTAGGCAGTAAGCTCATTTTTTGAGAGATGATTTTGAGAGCCCGAAAACATTACAAACCTGAAATCGGTCCCTGAAAACAGGCACCGATTTTTTTCAGTTCTGAATGGAATGAAACGATTGCGTGTTTTCCGATCAAAGCAAAATCTATCCTTTGCGGTGGTTAGGACGTTTATTTTACAAAATACATTTGATACAGTCGACAAATGAAGCTTGCTAGTCTCACGGAATTCTGTCATGAAAAAACAGCCCTGAAAATCGGATGTCTGCGGCCAGGCTAAATCACTGTATAGCAGTCACTCAGTGTTTATATTAATTGTATTTCACGTAATTAAGCAAAAGCAAACTAACAATATTAGAATGTTATAAAGAATTAGGTACCTAAGTACCTACTCACCCATCTTAATATCAGATTAAACATTCTGTTTGTGCCTATGTATACACACATTTGGATTTTATTTATTTTGTGTACTTTTTTATTTAGATGTAATTGATGTTGTCCGGTAATGGTGATGATAATATTGTGTCATGATTAATGACATAATATGCGGATTGAAATATAAAAATTTTATTATTATAATATAACCTTTGTTTGGCGCGCGGAAGGTAGTTTAGAACCGCTGTTGGCGTCTATGTACATCTCGCTCTAAGGCATTGTCTCATTTCAACATTGTTATTGTTTGTCACAGTTCACGTTGCTATGATTATGTAAGTTGGTCGTAATAATGACGTTTGTTTTGTTATCGATTACGTAACGTGATCAATGTCAGAAATGAGCCAAAACGTGCATTTATAAATGTACTTATGATATAAAAAGAAATATTATCTTTGGATTTTCGGTTTTTGTTTTCTGTATTATGTGTAAATGTTATATTCTAACCAATTATATAGACTCATAGACTCACGCCTGTTTCCCCGAAGGGGTAGGCAGAGGCATATTAAACGCCCACTTTTCGCCAGTGTTTCGATCCCACGTAATAGGTGGCGAGCCTATTGCCGCTTATCGGGATATTTTGTTTGCCAGAGCCTCGTCCATTGATCGGCAGGAACCACTTGCAGGTGAGGTTGGCTTGGGACCCTAAGTTCTTGGTGGGAACCCTATGCACCAATTATATATAGTTAGCAAGTATTGCTCTCTGGTTTTGACGTCCGCGTCTAATAAGGAGCCAGTTGAAAACCAGCGCCGAGCACATACAAATGTCCGGCAATATGCTGAACTGGCCTCCTATTTTTGTACAGACGACGGACGTGTACGTTTTGGGCCTAGTATATTATTTTTCTCATTGTTTATATAATTATGTCCTTCGTCTGTTATAAAAATAAACGTATTTATTTATATTTATTACCTTGAGGCGGTAACCCGTACTATAACTGTTATTAATAATGTCTATATAGCGATGCCTGCCGGCCAAAAGGGAGCAAGCGAAAATTTTTGCGAAATAGACTTATATATATGGTTAGAATCGTCTTTTTTAAAGTAAGTTTTAAAGTAGGTAAGTCTCGTGGCTCTAGGACAAACATTTTGTCGCTTAGGCGGTTAAGGAATTGAGGTTCTAACACTAAGTATTTTGTCATAATCGACAGTTATTTTTGGTGTATTTTGTATTATGGTGGTTGGATAAAAATAATATTTCAAAACTGTGAGATAAGCAATTTTGGCTTTGAATATTTTTGTCTTTACTTGAACTAAAAAAATACATTAATCAAATTTAACTTAAATCTTTGTTTACCAAACTTTCGGTTAGGATATAAGAGCAGTTTCTCTGGACAAAATATATGTCATTTATTACATTTAGGTCTCATTGTAGTGACTTTATTTGGCGCTTATTTTTATTTTCCCTAGTCACCACATCAATCATCGAAGGCGCTTAGGATAAATCACCCAAACGAATGTCACCTTACATTGCCGCTTACCCTTTTTTATTACATTTAGGTCTCATTGTCGTGACTTTATTTGGCGCTTATTTTTATTTTCCCTAGTCACCACATCAATCATCGAAGGCGCTTAGGATAAATCACCCAAACGAATGTCACCTTACATTGCCGCTTACCCTTTTTTCTCTCCCAAAAAAATATCTGGTATGGTGGTTAGATAAGATAAATCAAAGGTTTGGCGGTAAGCTTACACAAGAATGACAAACAGCATCGGTTATCTCTCTCTTTCGTTCGAACAAAATGTCGTTAGCGTTGCACAGCGAACATTTTGTGTCTAGACAACCGCAGCGTAAGCACCCGCGTGCTCGCGAGTCCGTTTGGCGCGAAGTTTTTCAAAGGAAATAAAACGGTAAGATTTTTTATAGACTTTTATATTCATCTATAATTGTGTATTCTAATTAGTTATTTTAAGTTTTATAGGTAAGAAGTCATTCTTTTGCTATCTTGTTCAGACAATACTGAATGGTTAAATAAGTACCTACAGAGTTTTTGTTGGCTTAGGATCATAATCAAAGGTTCGAATCCCAGGTTGGTCCAGCAAGGAATTATTGGATTTTTTGATGAATTCCCAGTAACAGTCAAGAGTTAATCCTGCGACTGATAGGACTCTGCTGTGTCAAATTGCCTATGGGACTATGAGAGTGAGAGAATAAAAACTGCACGTTTGTTTTGCACATATATTAGCGCACTTTAGTAGGTCCCTCTTTTGCAAATTGTTATTCTGCTTCAAGATTTGCCACCGTAACTGATTTAACATGTTTGTGTCATCATCATTGTTTTATCGATTGAGTGAATGGATGGGTGAGTGCGAATGAATGGATACACCGCAAAAGCGATAGTAAGAACCCTCTTTTCAACCCTCTTTTCAACAAAGCACTAAGGAGATCTAACGTAAGCCTCCATAATCCAAGAAAAAATAATTTCGATTACCCAGAACCAAATGAGGAAATAATTAATATAACAAATAAATCGAATGAAGATACATCAGGTTCTGCGAGTGCGGTTTCAGGTACGGTTTCTCTTAATCAAACAGTCACTATATCAGGACGCAATGAATATGAAGTAAATTTAGTTCCAGAGGAGCAAGAAAACCACCGCAAAAGAAGGCAAGGCTCATAAATATGATCAGTTAAAGATACTTAGTGCCCTGTTAAATTTTTTGTACTAATTAAGAATGGTCTTCCCATTTTTTCCCGCTCGAAGAATCGCGCGGGACCGGCCGGCTTGGAGAAAACTTGTTGGGGCCCTCTGCACCAGTGGGGTGCCTTAGGACCACAACAACAACAACAACAACAATTAAAAAAATAGTGGTGTATATATATATATATATATATATATATATATATATATATATATATATATATATATATATATATATATATATATATATATATATATATACACACATGTATATATATGTGTCCGTGTGGTTGACGGCATAGAATACAAGTGTCACCACCCCCTATCTTCCCGTGGGTGTCGTAAGAAGCACCTAAGGGATAACACGATACAAATACCATCTTTGCGTAGAGACGGAAAACTCGACATCAAACCCTATACGACTGCCTCGTTGGTCTCGCGGCATAAATGTGCGCGTGGGATCGGGAGGTCCCGGGTTCGATTCCTGGGTCAGGCAGTGTTATTGGGTTTTTCTGTCACGAAATTCTCAGTAGCCGCACGGAGTCTGGAAATGTCCCAAAACTGTCTCAAAACTGTCCACAAAAATACGTGATAATTGATAAATGCAATACTAATACTATGACCGACCCGTGTACTATCATAGTAAAATTAACCATTGATAAATTAACCCCCCCCGCCCCTCTGCGCCTGCGCCACGCCCCGACGATGCGACAAACAGTACTAAATTGTTAGCTAAAGTGAGCGTATCTAATTTCGTCGCAAAAGTTAGTTGTTTGTCTACGTTTGCCCGACGCGATGGCCTATCATATCAGTTCATATCACGGGAGTATGTAGCTATGCTTCGTGCGTACTTTTTGAGTGGAAAAATCGCGAATGCAGCTGTGTACCCATGGACATCGTATTGTGAGTGTACAAAAGTGACCGGGTCAGTGTCAAACAATTAAAACAGTGCATATTGGATGCTTTTGACAACGGTGGTGGACATTTCGAAGGACAATGGAAATACTTGTAAGTTTAGTAAATAATACGTACTTAAGTAAATAATAATTTGATGCGGGCGGCTCAAAATCGGTCTGTGTTCTCCACACACCTTGAGGAAGGCCTATGTCCAACAGTGGACGTCTCTAGGCTGACATGATGATGATAAAATAATTTGTAAATAGCAGATGATTCTAACTTCATAAATACGCCAAAATTACTCTTTTCTTTTAGTCCAGAACACCTTCTTTTATTTTGATATTTGTTTGCTTTCTAATTACATACCTCCGTATTTAATTACTTGTTAAACGATAAATTTTACCGGTCCTAAGCCCGAATGAAGTATGAAGGAGAGGGTAGAATTAATAAAATTAAAAAATGACTACCCACATTTATTATTTTCCTTCATTTTATTTTCTATGGCTACCTACATCATAAGTGCGACAGAGAGAATGTGAATGAGCAGGATGGAATATTGTAAAATATGACTATGATTTAAGTGAGATTTTCTACAATAAACAAATGATAATAACTTTGCTCTTTATTGATATTATGAAATTCTTACGTCACATATATGATAATAATATCTTCGCTAATCTGTCCTTAAAGTTTTTGTACTAATTAAAAAATAGTGGTGTATATACATATACATATAAACCCCTCGCTGCGCATTACGAGTACACAGACAGTTCACAAGCTAACTTAATATCAAAATAAAATAATAGTTACAACTGCAACCGCAACTTTGCACACACACAACCAACACACATGTGCCCTAGATAGCATGGGACATGATAGTTATAACTATAACAAAGATTTGTTTGTATTCGTTATACCTAGCTTCAATAAGATACTGACTTACGTGTTTTTTGAAAGTATTCACTGTTTTGAGTAATCTAAAAGGTGGTGGCACAGATTACTAACTATTTATTTCGTAACAGATACATCACTCCCATACAAAAGCGAAAATACCTACGCTATAATCACCTACAAAATCTTAATAATAATAGCCGTTGTTTGCAGTGAAGAGAAATGTACCCTAAGTACGCTCTGTTATAGATACATATTGTACCCTTTCTCGCACTCCATACATTCCTTTCTGCTTACTCAACATTTATCAGTAGTAGCCATAGAAAGCCCTAAGATGCTTTTCAGTCTCTGTCCAATATCCAAACCAGACGGTTGCCTTAGCCTTAACTAAGTATTTTATTTTTTTTAAACCCATTTACCTTGAGGCTCACAACATTTGGTGGCAGATCCCGTCTAGTTCTCCGAAGATAAGTACTATGATCATCCTTATCGCGCTGTCTGCATTCCTGTAAGTGATTTTATGTAACTACTTGGTCATTGCTAAATCTTATTTTAAACCTTTGTGTTATAATATATAAATAACCTTGTGTCGCAATTTATACACGTTTGTAAACGGTAAATACTTATATTGTTTATTGTAAACCATCACATCGTAACCTATTATAATGGCTGAGAGGTCTCACAGTCCCAAATATGAAAAACCCGAAGTCACTATAACTGACACAGAGGAGGAAGGTCAAGGCCACTGCCCTCCGCCTCCAGGACCTTCGACAAGGTCTATTTCTAAAAAGAAAGCTGTAACGACCAAACCCGAAATCGAACTTTCGACTCTATTAAAGTTTATAAAACCGTATGACGGTTGTCGAGAAAAATTAAACTCCTTTTTGGTAAATTGTAGTAACGCATATGAGTTGGCCTCAGATACCCAAAAAGATATCCTTTTTAAATACATACTTTGCCAACTGCAGGGCAAGGCGGAAACCGCTTGCTCCATTAAAGAGTTTGCCAATTGGCAGCAACTGAAGGAATTCCTAAAAACCCAATTTAGTGCAAGGAAGCATTACGCTCATCTCTTAACCGAAATGCAAGAATGCAAACAACAACTAAATGAAAACGTCAGTCAGTATGCTTTAAGAATCGAAACATGTCTTTCTCATTTGTTAACAGAGATATCCATCTCACATGGCCATAAGAGTCGAGAGATGATAGGACGAACAGCAGCCATGGAGGAACTAGCCCTCCATCATTTTCAAATGGGACTTACGCCCCGTATCTCCAACATAGTCAGATGCAAAGCGGTTAAAACATTGAATGAAGCCATTAACATGGCTATCTCAGAAGAGAAGATACAACAATCCTTATCTAAACAAAGTCCAGGTCCGTTTAGTTTTCAACAATCAAAACAAGATAAGCCTAACACCTCAAGGTCGAATAATAAATCACCCTTCAATTCTTACCGACTAAACCAACCCGAAAGGAAGCCTAACCTAAATCCCAATCGTCCCAATAATAATAATTCTTCTGCTCCATTTTGTAGATATTGTAAAACCCCAGGACACACATTGGAACAGTGTCGTAAACGGGAGTATAACAACAACCGTTTTAAAAACACCGACCAAGTTCCCAAGACGCCCCAACACGTCAATTTCGTTTCCGACGAAGTATCGGAAACTAATAATGACGAATACCCAATAGCTTTCGTAGAGGGGTACGACACTGTTGATGCCGAGCTAAAAAACGAATAACCGTCTCGTCCCGATGTCGTGCGGGACCGGGCGTTACAAAAACCGGCATCACCCATCCGATTTCTATATCCAGAGTGACTCCGCTACAAGGAAGTCACTCTATCAAAATTATTAAATCATTTCAGGCAGCTCCGCATAATGGACTGCCAAAGTCCACTGTATCCGCGCAGCAACGTGACGTTGATCTGCCAAAGTCCTCTATATCCGTGCAGCAACGTAGTGTTGATCTGCCAAAGTCCTCAGTATCCGTGCAGCAACGTAACGTTGATCTGCCAAAACCGTTTCAATTGTTTCGTTGGATTTGGAAATCCAACGTGTTTGAAATAACAAACAATCCTGCTAAAACCCTACTACCTCACGTCCTTGTTAAATAATCTATCTCGGACACTCCACTTTCCTTGCTGGTCGATTCAGGATCCTCCGTATCTTTATTAAAAATAACCTGTATAAAGAAGCACACTAAGCTCGTAAAAGAGATCATCCAACTGAAGGGCATTGACTACTTGGAAGAACCTGTCCGTACCCGAGGCCACTTCCAATTAAAATTACATCTTCCAAAATCCGTAATATCACATCAATTTCACGTCATTGATGTCATACACCTGCCCTATGATGGCATTATAGGTTCCGATATGCTTAATGCCCATAATTGTAATATTAATTATAATGATAACATTCTCCGCTTTTCTAACTCATCCTTAAAATTGTACGATCCAGCCTACATCATTCCTCCCAGAACCGAAACTATTATCGAATGCTCAGTTTCAAACCCCGAGGTAAAAGAAGGTTTCGTTCTCGATCAAAAAATCTCCAAGGACCTACTAATTGCAAACTGTTTGGTCCGCGTTAAAGACAATAACAGAATCAATTTATCTGTAGTCAATACCTCTGAAGAACCTGTAACCTTAAAATCGAACCTGAACCTGAAACTAGACTCAATTGAACCTTCGGAGTTTAAGCAGCGACCTCCAAATCCGAAAGAGCATACTGAAGTTATACCTAACAGCGTTACACGCACTAATGAAGTCTTAAAACACTTACGCGTCTCCCATCTAAATCAAGAAGTGAGGGATGCCCTTATACAATTATGCTCTGACTTTTCTGATATATTCCACCTTCCCGGGGAGAACCTTACTCATACAAATGCCATTGAACATGAAATCAAAACTACAACTGATACGCCTATACATACCAAATCTTATAGATTCCCCGAAATACATAAAGCCGAAGTTCGAAATCAAATTGATAAAATGTTACAACAGAATATAATCGAACCTTCCGACTCCCCTTGGTCATCACCTATTTGGGTGGTCCCCAAAAAGCTGGATGCATCTAACGTTCAGAAATGGCGAGTGGTAATCGACTACCGCAAGCTTAATGATGTCACGATTGGTGACACATATCCTATTCCACAGATAACCGAAATCCTCGACCAACTGGGTAACAGCAGGTACTTCTCAACCCTAGACCTTGCCTCTGGGTTCCACCAGATCAAATTAAAAGAAGCTGACAAAGCCAAAACCGCGTTCAACGTCCCCGAAGGACATATCCAATTTTCCAGAATGCCATTCGGGCTTAAAAACGCCCCATCGACTTTTCAGAGACTTATGAACTCCGTCGTCTCAGGCCTTCAAGGTATTCGGTGCTTCGTGTATCTCGATGACGTAGTCTGCTATGGATTCGACCTGAAAACAAGCATAAGTAACCTGTCAGCAATTTTCCAGAGACTTCGAGAATTCAATCTAAAACTACAGCCCGATAAGTGCGAGTTCCTTCGACGTGAAGTCTGTTACCTCGGGCATATAATAACTGAACAGGGCGTCAAACCCAATCCTTCCAAAGTTAAAGCCGTAACCGAATTTCCAGTCCCCAAGACAACTAAAGACATAAAATCGTTTCTCGGACTTGTCTCGTATTATCGCCGTTTTATACCAGACTTCTCTAAGACTGCTAAAGCCCTCACGCACCTTCTCAAAAAGGATGTTACGTTTAAATGGGAAAATCAACAGCAACTCGCTTTCGATACCCTGAAACATAAACTAACCACAGCTCCACTCCTAATTTATCCCGATTTTACTCAACCCTTCGTCCTCACTTGTGACGCTTCAAATTATGCTGTAGGAGCTGTACTATCCCAAGGAGCTGTGGGTAGAGATCAGCCTGTAGCCTTTGCCTCACGCACGCTCAACAAGAGCGAATCCAATTACAGCACGACCGAGAAGGAGCTGTTAGCCATACTCTTCGGTAGCAAAACGTTCCGTCCTTACCTTTACGGACGAAAATTCCAGATAATCACCGACCATAGACCTTTGAGATGGCTATTTAATCATAAAGACCCCAGCAGTAAACTCCAGAGATGGAGGTTAAAACTGGAGGAATACGATTATGAGATAGTTTACCGCAAGGGTAAATTAAACTCCGCCGCTGATGCTCTCTCTAGATACCCAGTAAATCCTATATATCCCCAGAACGAAAATTCGCTAAACCCCGACAACGAAATTCCACTACAAACATCACAACCTTCGGGTTCACCTAATGAAGCCGGCAGTGACCCGCAGAGCCTTCTTGCATCTCCACCGTCTAGCCTCGATGCTAATCTTATAAATCCCGAAATCGAAAACGAAGTAATGGATTACCTGAGTTCTATTGATAATGAACCACGCCATGCTGAAGTCAATCCAGAACCGCAACCTTCGACTAGCTGGCAACATCCTGAAACCTTACCTGTTCCTCAGCAGTCTTCTCCAAAAACTTCCCCGGCACCTGACCACTTACCTTCATCTGAAGACACCTATAGTAAATTTTTAAAGGCACGTGCTGAATCCCTGGATACTTCTATTTCTGAACATAATGAAAACTTGCTTAAGGCCACTCAACGTCTACTTATTATACCCACCTCAATAGAAATGGATGAATCTATGCCTTACGTCCAAGAAGTTCTTAATAACTGCCCTGAAACTGATCGTAACGAATTCCTGAAACAAGAAAGAACTTTATGCACATTCTTACCTCTCTCAATTCAAAATGAAACATATCTTTTCCTGTTTACAAAAGTGCATCATTTCGATGATTACTCATATCAAGATATTTTCAAATCCCTTAAATATGCACGTGACCAGATTATAATATCCTATCCGACAATAAATGAAATAAGTACGTCCGACTTTAAAAATCCATTTGTCAAACACTCCTTCGCAAAAATATACAACATGCTTACCTATCTATTCAACGGCACTAAAATAAAAATTCATGTATACCATAACAATGTTATATACCCTTTACTTAGCGAGATACCGCAAATCTTAAAGGAAAACCACGATATCCCTATAGCGGGACATTTAGGCGCAATCAGAATGTTACGTCGTATTAAGGAAAGATTTTATTGGAAAAATATGAGGAGTGATATAGAAAATTATATAAAAAAGTGTTCATCATGTCAAATCAACAAATCCTTACGCCAAATTAACAGAGCCCCAATGATTATAACTTCTACATCGACGTCTCCCTTCGAAAGATTAGCAATTGACATTGTCGGAACTCTTCCTGAATCCGGCTCAGCCAAGCTTCGGTTCATTTTAACCATGCAAGATGACCTAACCAAGTTTTCTCTAGCCTATCCTCTCCGTTGTAATACCGCCGAAGAATCCTGCGAATGTCTTCTCCATTTTATTTCCCTGTTTGGCATTCCTAAGCACATACTTACCGACCAGGGCACAAATTTTACCGCTGGTTTGTTTAAAAAGACCTGCGAGTTTTTAAAGATCAAACAGTTATGGTCCACGCCTTACCATCCACAAACGCAAGGCGCGTTGGAGAGATCTCATTCAACTCTTAAAGAATACCTTAGACCTTATATAAATGAAAACCAAGATAACTGGCCGCGATATGTGTACACAGCCATGTTGGCATATAACACAACGGTATATACAACCACACACTACTCACCATACGAACTCCTGTTCGGACACAAACCTCATATTCCAGACTCTGTCTATGACGACAGCTCCAACACTACTTACCCTGAATATGTTAAAATGTTGCAACACCGCATGAAACATACACGTGATAAAGCCCTGGAATATATACAAAAATCTACAACGAATTCTAAAGCGTATTATGATTCTCATACTCGCCCTGCAACATACAAGGTTGGCGATTATGTCTTGTTAAAGAATCACCTTAGACTCCGTAAAGCCTTGTCGCCCGTATGGAAAGGCCCGTACAAGGTTAAGTTACATGGTAACCATACACTATCCCTACTAATAAATAGACGCCATGTGAAGCATCACTTCGATGAAGTTAAGCACGTGAACGTCCAAGAATCAGGTACTGTGACCTGAAACCATTTGTAGTAGGATTAAATTTGTATATACACCTTTTTTACTTTTTATTATTTTAGATACACGCGTAGGTAATATAAAAATGTTATACGAAAAACTTAAACATTTCTTAAAGAATTATTAGAATGTTTCTTTTCATTACAGCATACTGGCCCAATGTCACCCCGAATTGCTACATCCAATCAACGCAAGTTCCGGTATATACTTTGACCCAATTGGCGAACTCAAAATTCGTATTAGCCATCTAGACATAGTAACACCATATGATATCTCGTATATTGAACCCCATATACAAAATATAAATTCGGTCCTAGGTACAATGCGATTTATGTGTAACCAGATTCAATCAAAAATATCCCATAGTTTCGAATGTCACGATATATTACAACCGTTAACAGTTCGTTATGACGATATCGTTACTGAATATTCGACTATTACTCATCTGTTAAGCAAGAGGTTCAAACGAGGGGCGTGGATAGGTGGCATTGGCACTTTGTCCAAAACCATATTTGGTACTCTGGACGAAAATGACGCTGTCAAATACGACACCGCCATCCGAAATGTACAAGATAACGAAAAAAGATTGGCCTCGTTAATGAAAGAAAATATTTTAATAACTACTACTGTCTTATCGCAATTTAACGATACATTACGTATTGTAAAACTCAACGAGGCCAGCCTTAATCAAGCTATCGACAATTTCTCTTTGAAATTTAAAAATATAACAGCTATATAAAACGAATTAAATATTAAAACGAACATTAATACCATTATTAACAGAATAGATGCCTCCTTACTAACTTTATCTTTTCGGTTAGAAGACATAACAAACGCTATATTATCATGCAGTCGAAACATCCTACACCCGGCCGTTATATCGCCCACACAGTTATACCAAGAAATTGTCGATAACTATAGATACTTACCTGTTAACCTTAAGTTACCTGTAAGCTTAGCATTAGATAATATTCATAGTTTAATAAATATATCTAGTATAGCTGGCTATAGTTTAAACAACAAAATTGTCTTCGTTTTGAAGATACCTTTAGTATCGCCTAAGGTATACAATTTGTTTCACAACATTGCATTACCAATGCCACACAATAGTGTAAACCCGAACTATTTTAGCTTTATAATACTTAGTAGTAAATACATAGCAATGACCAAAGATAAAACATAATACTGTAGCCTCGACTCATTGAAGGAATGCATAGCGATAAGCGCCCGCGCGTATGTCTGTGACGTCATGACCGTGTTCCCAACCAGTGCGAATCCCAGTTGCGAAAGTGAGCTATTATCGAATGTGATAAGTGTTTTACCAGTGCAGTGTCAAACAGACTTCCTACACGGACTCATAGACTTATGGAAACCGTTACACAGTAATGAGTGGATTTATGTACAATCCCGTAGTAATAAACTGTACATCAAATGTTCAGATAGGAAAATACCTGATGTAGACATCATTGGAATTCTTAGTATTCCAAACAACTGTATCGCGCATTGTAAAACTACAAAATTAATACCCCAATTTAAAAACTTAAGTATTAATGTTTCTGTCATCCAACATACCAACTTTAACATTTTGAACGATTCCTGTTGCAATATACATAAGTTTAATAGTGTAAATAATGAGCCTCCTTTGAAATAACAAAACATCGACTTAGACGTTTTTACAATAGAAACGAAATCAAGGCTAAAATCCGTATCTGATGCGACGGACAGTATTTTAAACCAACATCCAATAATAAAGTACGAGGCTCATTACTCGATTATAATTATCTTTATAATTTGTATCTTGTCTATTTTCTTTATTTTTAAGTTGTTTTTGTGTATTAAATCGCGCAACCGTCTCATCCTACATTTCCCTACACTTTCTCAACCAGTTCCAGTTAACTTACCTGCCAGTCAGACCTTGGAACCCGAACCTGTCATTCCCGCAAAAATGGGCAAACACCATCCCGAAACAGAAAACCTTCCTTCTCCTAGTATTAGGACAAATGTGTAAATTTACCAATATCTGCTTTCCTAAACATCGAAATTTCTACCCCGATGTTTAGTCTACCCCTGGGAGGTGTTATAGATACATATTGTACCCTTTCTCGCACTCCATACATTCCTTTCTGCTTACTCAACATTTATCAGTAGTAGCCATAGAAAGCCCTAAGATGCTTTTCAGTCTCTGTCCAATATCCAAACCAGACGGTTGCCTTAGCCTTAACTAAGTATTTTATTTTTTAAAAACCCATTTACCTTGAGGCTCACAACAGCTCGCAAAGAGTTGCAGATTGTGTGACTGTACGTACAAGCGCGTCATCGAAGGAAGGCGCTAGGGATGTTCTTACATCCCACAAAATACATATTTTAAAAATAAACTGTCATTCAATTCTATTGGAGTAATTCTGTTTTTAAATTTCCCTGTTTTGTATGGAGTTTTTTTAACCATATTTTACTTTCCGATCCATTTTTAAATGTTTTCATTCATACAAAATCAACAAAAATGAATTAGCTAAATCGGTGCAGCAGTTCTGTCTATCTGAGTTGACTTTTATTTATTTATATTAATTGTCCTGATATTAAAAGTTACACTTACTTTTATCTCTCGGTTAGTTACAAGAGTCCAATCAGTTGCAATCTCAACGTCCTTTGTACGTAGCCCGGTTGTCGATCAAGAGAAATAATAGTCAGAATGAAAAGGTAATACAAAAATTCCACAAGCAAGCCAGGTCGGTCGTAAGCAACTTCAAAATCGTTCTAGATAGAATACCCGAAATGTATGACACCAAACGGAGCAACAAAACGAATGCCGCTCTTTTGACTCTTTTCATTATTGTTGCACTCAGTGTAACCAATTAATAAGGATTTTACAACAATAATGCCAAAAAATATATTTATTGACTTATCGGTTTTTATCCATATTGTCTGCAGTGAAAAATCTTTTTATTTAGGCTCTTATGAAAATTGACCTCAGTTAGGTTAATGGAATCATTTTATACAGATCTGAATGTTCTTTACGTTTACCATAAACGGATTACAATATATTAATACTTTTTCTATATTCATTCCATTTTATCATTCACTTCATCCTATCTCCAGCCTGGCGCAAGTTCCTAAGAAAAAACCGAATGTATGAAACGTGCTATCTTTTTAATGGCTACTATTATATGTATAAAACGTGAAGATAGCATCCTTCACTATGTACCCTTGGAACAGTATTCTTTCAAAGTTAGACGGGTTATACGCACATCACCGCCTTGGCTGTCAATAGTATCAAATGTCACAACTGTCACATTATTATCCAGATTGAACTTTGCCGCGTTATGTAGTTTGTTTATAAAACGTAAAAAACATACTGTAAAAGTGCTTTGTGTATACCAAATAAATGTGATTTTAGACTGCTAGTGTTAGTGTTACTATATTTATTTGATTAGTATTGAAAGGAGCGCAATGAAAACAAGCAAAATAACGTGCGAAATATGGCATTCAACAACATGCCGGTCAAGCAATGAAAAAAGGGTAGGTATTTATGGCAAAATGTCCCTATATAAAGATCAATGAATATTTATAATGTTATATAATGTGATATATTTCAATGAAACAAGGAAATATTCTAAAGTTTCATATCCTAGTACTTTGTAGGTAAACAATAGTGCCTGTCAGTTATCGATAATCCGTTATTAGAAATTGGCAAAAGGACTAAAAATTCTATTCTTCTTTTTCTTTTTAGATGTAAAAATGGGTAGCTGCAACTGGAAACCAAGACTTGATTTATGTGCCCATTGAAAAATTACATCAGTTGAACTAAGTGTGTGGCAAGCATTTTAAGCCGAAAGACTTAAAAAAAAGGGAACTCAAGTCAGAAAAACAGCTGTGCCTTGTATCTATAGACATTTCTTTAAATCCTATTACAGAAGAAATGTTGAAATCCTTTCCATTACATGTACATACATATATCTTTTAGTTCTGCGTATTTTTCTTCGCTAATCTAGAATAGATTTATAGAATAGGTTAATTTGTTTGAATAAACACATAAATATTAAATAAGTCTTTTATTTGTGTTGGAAAAGTATTAGTCTAATCGAAACATAATTATAATTATTTCTTACCGAATATTATCGATATCGATATTTCGTTAATCACTAGAGGGTACATCCCTATATTGACGAATATGACAATGCTGACAACATAAAAACGATGTCAATTAGTATCTATATGTTGGTACGAGTTCTCCCTGCACGTTTCATACAAAGCTGAAAATCTCGCATGATCTATGGCACATCCGCCTCTTCTTACGTAGTATTTGTATACTCTTTGCCTATCTCTACAGTCAAATGTCATATTGACAAGACATCGTAATAATCTGAGGTTTGAAGTGACATCACAATTACGATTTTCTTTAAATAAATATGTTTAAAAAGGGAAATATGAAGCTACTTTAGGTGGAAAATAATGTGTTGGTATTTGAACTACATTGTAAATATTTTCCAGTAGCATATAATACGTGATTCGGCCACAATCTTGTGATTTGTGATGAAGGTATGTTTGTTTACTATAGTATCTTCTTGGGTTTACGCGAATGTTATGGCCCGGCTACACGTTCCGTCTTGCCTGCGCAGTCCAGTTTGTGCAGTCATGACTGTGCAAAAAGACGGAACACACTGTAGTGGCTACTGGCCCGGCTACACGCTCCGTCTTGCCTGCGATCATGCCTGTACAAACCTGTTTGCAAGCAAATGCAAGTAAGTACAATCTCGAAAATAATTACGTCGGACTGTTGCGCGGCTTGAATAACCGGCCACACGTTCAAGTAAAATCGTGCAAGTAAAGTTTGCGCAGTCCAAATCTTTAGCATGTCGACGATCGCACAAGCCGCGCTTTCAGGACTGCGCGAGCCACCGTCTTACCGTCCACACGCACGCGCTTACCTGCGCAAACAGGTTTGTACAGGCATGATCGCAGGCAAGACGGAGCGTGTAGCCGGGCCATTACACATTGAAATTAAACTACAGTTTACGGATCTCGCGGGCTCTCTGAATCTGTGACAAGAAACACCTGGACGCTGAGCTTCAACATACCAGGCAAGTTCTGCAAGACAACAAGCTCCGACCGCCGCGCCACTGTCACAGATCCCAAAAGAAAGAAAAACCAGCCACAGTAGAAAGACAACCTACTCTCCTCCCATACATCAAGGGCATGACCGACAAAATTGGCTACATCTTGAAGCGAGCTTCAATCAAAACTTACTACAAGCCGCCAACGAAGATCAGTCAATTATTATCAACTGTCAAGTGTCAGTTACCCTTGCAAGAGGCCGGTGTCTACAAAATTTACTGTGAATGTGGGCTCTCATACATTTGACAAACCAAGAGAAGCATAGGCATTCGACTCAAATAACATATAGCTGACATAAAACATAAACGCTCTACAAAGTCTGCTGTGTGTGAACATGTGGAACAAGGTCCCAACCACTACCTGCGATTTGATGAACCACAGATACTCGCAAAAGAACACCGTTTTCTTCCAAGGATGATACGAGAAGCTATTGAAATTAAAAAACACCTGAATGAACATAAATCCTGTAAAGAATTCGAAACGTCGGCTAGTAATAAATTAAAAATGTAGTTTCTAGATCATTAGTTTCAAATGTTTATTACATTTGAAACTAATGATCTAGAAACTAAAAAAAAACAAAAACTCAGTGAAACCAATACATCGCGATAAAATCCGTAAACTGCAGTTTAATTTCAATGTTTGTTTACTAGTTTTGCCAGATTAAGATGAACGCACTTTACGTGGTATACTGAAACAGAACCTAGCACAAGCGTTTTGGACTCTCTGTATAAGTCGGTCAGTACGCGAGAGCAGACGCGGCCCGTATACCGTATCTGCGTAATTTAATTTAGACAGTACCAGAGTCTCGATAAGCCTCACACGGAGATCTGCCGATAAGTAGGGACCTACTTTATACAGAACCTTCAGTCTGTAAAAGCAGTTTTGTACTAATTCAGCGACGTGCTTTTCGTACCTGAGATTGGCGTCCAGTTGAAGGCCAAGGTTACGAGATTTCTGTACCCTGCCGATTATTTCGCCTTGAAGGGTTAAGTTAGGAAGTTCCAGAGAGGATAGGTTGCTTTTGGTTCCAAAAACCATATATTTTGTTTTTGAAGGATTGAGTACCAGGCAGTTGCGCGCAGACCATTCCACTATCCGTTGTAGGTCTTCGTTAATATCTGCTATAGCCCTCTCGTAATCGGCCTGTTTGAAAGAGATGTATAAAAATGGGGTCAATAGACACAGATTTCAACTTCAATATCGATTTTCTTAGATATTTTGAATGAGAGTCATCATTGAAGCATTTTGAAAGCATGAGTTACGTTGTAATTTACTCAATATTTTTGCTACAAATAAGTAAAAACAGGCCAATAATTAGTAAATTAAGAAAAAGTAAGCGTTTTCTATTTACCTCGAAACAGGGGTCAAAAGATACGGGAAGGGGGGGAATAGAGAAAAAACGCTAGGGCGGTCAAAATCAACTTATATTTTTATTCAATAAATCAACATTGTTATTAATCAGACAACTTTTATTTTTTTAATAAACGAGATATAAACATTTACCTCTTTAATTATACAGGTGGGCACCTGCCTAAATATTTTACTTAGGAACATTTAAAGTAGCACAATCCTAAAAATGTTTAAGAGTCACCTTTTAGTAGACCTTTTTTTTTTGTGATCATGGAGGAAACTACAGTTTACGAGCTAACCCCCCTAGACTGAGACCGAGGTGTCAGCCTAGGGGGAGTGTGGGACTCCCCGATGAGAAGCTTCGGGACTACCCACTAAAACCCCCATGGTGTTCCGCTAACCGATCCCATTAACAGCGGGGCCACAGGTACTGCGTTGCATATCGTCTGTGACCCCGCCTGAGTTGGCCCGCCTCAGACACGGTGGGCCCCGTCTACCTTCTCGCATGCATCCATCCACGGAAAACATACATCACGCTCGGGTTAAAACTTTTAAAAGTTTTTCCTCATTATTATTGAAATGTCGTTAAACATTACCTCATTCATCTGTCATACTTACAAGCAACGTAAGAAAACAAAGCTACTGCTACGAGAGGCGAGCGCGGAACACGACGCCGTCTCTCGGACCCAGCGGACGGCGGGCGGCCCCACGGTGCCGCCGCCCGCTGGCAACTTATGGTGGCCGGAGGTCATTATACGCCCTCCGGCGAACCTTTTAGTAGACCTAACCTAACCTAACCTAACCTAACCTTTTAGTAACGACTACTAGGTTAGTTTTGTTGCTCAGACAATACCTACGTATACGTATTATCTTAGCAGCAAAACTTACCTAGGATACACGGTTAACAAATTGCTAAAATTATGGTGGCACGCACTACCGCTAAACTGCTCGACAAAAGTCAGTCTTCGATAATAAAAAATTACAAAATAATATAAACTAACGAATTCCAAAAAAAAACAAAAACTTACATTTCGTATAAAATGAGATCAAGAATCACAAATATGCATAAAATAAGCATCATTATATGAAATGAGTATTAATATAACTCACTTTAAGGTTAAAGGATTTTGTAAATCCTAATGAGAAGAAAATCTTATTGAGAACAAAGGAAATTCTGTTGGGCTTAGATCTAATTCTAACTCTACTTTATCAATCTACTTTAATCTAAAGCCATCAGATCTCTTAAGATGTCATCATCACATGAGTAGTAACTGGGGCGCCTAGAGGGGCATCATTTTGAAGTGCTTGACTCATCTTTCTTGGAAAATATTTTCTTTAATTCCACATTACTAATTTGTACATTAGAAATTATTTCAACCTTTTTCGATTTCTTCTCATCAGGATTTTCATTTTCGACGTCTCTTACAATGGTTTCAACATGACCTATACCATCCAGATGATCCTCAAAAATTAAAGGCATAGTGCTTATATCATAAAGAGGGCTGATAAATGAACAACTTGGAATTACTTCTTCTGGTGTTTTCGTGTGTCCAATTATAGATATGGTTTTGACTGGTTGATCATGATGATCTTCAATTACAGGTGGATCACATTTGATTTTTGTTTTTTTTTTCCTTTTCCTTTTCCTTTAGTGACCTTATTGGTTAGTTGCATATCTTTTTTGTTCATTGTTTTCTCTCAAGACTGCACAAGGCATGTACTTTGGGTCAGATTCATTATATTCTTCATCACTGGAACACAATACACTTTTGCCCGCCTGAACTTGAAGCTTTTTCTTTTTTCTAGGTTCTACTACATTCATCGTTCCGTATCGCATTTCCTTCAAAAAATTTAATACTGACGCATCAACAGTTTCGGCTGTTTTAGATGGATCTCGCCAATCCGGCATTTTTTTTAAAACTTCTGTTGGCTCAAAAGGATGTATCCCTGTTTTTCTGAAGCCAGTTATGATATTAGCAGCACCATGATTTCGGCCATCAGTTTTCTTCCATTGTAAAATTATGTTTCGCCATGCTATCTTCATGGGTCTAAACAAAGCCACATCAAGTGGTTGCGTGAGGTGAGTAGAATTTGCTGGTAAGAAAATGAAATGGATATCTTTTTCTTTGCATTTTTTTATCAAATCAATCGAAAGGTGGGATGACAAATTATCACCTATTAGAATGTTTTTACCTGGTTTATTTTCGAAATATGGAAGTATCATAGTCGTGACCCAGTCCTGGAATACATTGGCATCAAATCAGCCAGATTGACTCCTATTATAACGAGTTTCTTTTGGACCTAACTTAGTCCAAGTATCAAATAAGTTTTGAGCTTTATGAACGACATATGGCGGTATTATTTCTCCAGCAGCTGTACAAGCCATCATAATTGATACTGACGCTTTTGAGTGATTCATAACACGTTCTGGACATTTTGTACCCCTCATAGCTATGATCTTTTTCCGGCCGGGATCATCCGTTAAATTAGTTTCGTCGTAGTTGACGATGTTTTCAATCGGGACATCATTAATTTAAATGTTTAATTGTTTGAAGTACTCTTTTATTATATCTGCTGATACAGCAGCCCGATTCCTTTTAATAGTTTGCAATTTCCTTTGTGTTATTTTATCACTGTGTCGCTTAAGAAAACTTTTGGCAAATTCTAATCCAGGCATGTTATCTTTAAATCTTTTTTCTGTAACGCCTAAATTGTCCAAATAATTTTGCACTAATAATCGTAAGTCATATAATTCAAGAGGATACTCGGCACATATGTTAATATATTTAATAAATTCTAATTCTGTCTCCTTAGGTAGGACTGTCTGCCCACCTTGAGATTTCATACTTTTTATAGTATGCCTGTAAAGGACCGATTTGTCCAACTCAAATTTTTTGGCAATACAGCTCAAGGAACCCTTACTGTCCTTATATTTCCGAACAGCCTGCTCTATGATTTCTTTGGGATACCTTTTATACATCCTGCTACGAGGATCTGGCTTGTAAACTCTTGGCATGGTGAGCGCACCGTAAGGCACCGTACCTGTTCAGAATTGTAAAAACAATAATTAGGTACAAATAATTAAAATATTTTACTTGGCCCTGTTTAGTATACTATAAGAAATACAAAAAATATCACGTAAATAAACGTGAGCCATTACGACAAATACAAAATAATTTATCCCGTTTCACCCTCCTCTTGTCCTGGTCCTAATTCATTTGGAGTCTGCAAGATATCCCATTTACAACATAAAATATTTTCAATGGTTATCTGACAAAAACGTGCATATGATGAACTACACCCTGATTGACAACCCTAAAAAACATATTTCTATTGACCCCCCACTCGTATCTATTAACCTCCCACGCGTATCTATTCACCTCCAATGGCGTATCTATTGACCCTAACGGCATATCTATTAACCCCCTTCCCGTATCTATTCACCTCGAAACCGAGCAAAATAGCTAGCTTCTGAATTTTAATAGAAAAATAATGTAAAATGATCAGACACGGACACTTATCTTTGTTTTTCTTAAAGAAGAGTAATGTATGTATCGAATAATACACATACACAGGGTGAACACAACCAATAACTTGATGTTTATAGAAAAGTTATAAAGAGCAAAAACTACTTGTTTTCACACCTTCACTTTAACCGCTTAAATCTATATGACATTTCAACTTGACCTAAATTTGTGGGTGGCGAGTGAAAATCATTGAGAAAAAGATTCGTTATAAGGCTAAATAACAAACTAGAGTCAACAATACCAAACTCCCGGACATTTTTCTATTCACCCCACGATTTCTATTCACCCCATTTTACGGTATCGTCTGCGTAAACATGGCACTTGGAGTATCTCATACACTTTGTTATGTCCGCGCAATACAAAATAAACAAAATAGGGCTCAGTATAGATCCCTGAGGGACTCCTCTTGTGAGAGGCTCCAATTCAGAGCACGTAGAAGAGCCATCGTTTTGACGCAATTCCACCCGCTGATAACGGTAGGACAGGTAGCTATGGAACTATTGGACTGTTTTACTGTCGAAAGCATAGTATGACAGCTTTGACAGCAACAGCGAAGTATGTATACTGTCAAAAGGGCGAGAAAAGTCTAATAGTACGAGTACTGTGCACAGTAGTGTGTATCTAGAAGCATTTTTAGGCCGAAAAGACACCTATCTTAGGAAGAGCATATCAGCGGAAGAACGACTTGCAATAACCCTAAGGTGTATAACCCTAACCATGTATCTGAAGTTATATGTTAAAAAGTGAGCAACATCATTTTTGCTTTTAGTAATAAGTTTTTACTGACTGGCCTGTGGTTTTGGAGGTTAGTTACCCTGACTGCAATGCTCAAAACTGCGTGTTCGATTCCCAACCAGGACAAATCTTTGATGAATAGCAGGATTTTTGGTTCTTTCATTCATAGTAATTTACCTATAATATGTCTGTTTCGAAGAATATATGAGTTTTTTTTTATCAGTTGTCATAGATGATAAACATCATGATTACCATAGTAGGTACATGTCTGCCTGGAACAGAGGACTAGGTAGGTATGCATTATTCCAGGATATAAATAATCCAGAATAACAAAATATATATAGCAGAAGAAATGACGAGCGCAAATTGCACATATTATTGTCATGAATTATTAATTTCATAAAAAACAGTTCATAGGACACAATTTTTACTATACACTAGCTGGTACCCGCGGCTTCGCACGCCTAAAAAGTTACGTTTTAAACAGTTCTCTGCCAAATCTAATCTTTATACAGCCGGCGATTTTCCATATTTCAAGATGACTGGCCCTTTGCTTTTATATATAATTATACAAAAATAAGTGTCATGACCGCACCGCTACCTACCGGGTCAAATTGTAGCCTATATGTAGCGCTATAAAGTCCTCTACTTTCTAGTTAAATATACATACATACAAAGACTCACGCCTGTTTCCCGGAGGGGTAGGCAGAGACTACGGAACGCCATTTGCAACGATCCTGGCATATCTCTCTTGCTGCATTCACTCCCATCAGATTTCTCATGCATGCTCTTCTGTTCAGGGTACTTCTAACGTGTCCTGTTTTTAGGATGTCTCCAATCTGGTCAGAGAACGTCCGCCTAGGTCTTCCCCTTCGTCCAGTCCCTTCCACACTTGCCTTATAGATGTATCTGCTTGGTCAGTCTTTCGTCATCCATCCTCTCCTCGTGCCCAAACCATCTTAGCATACCATTCTCGATGCTTGCCGATAACATCTTCTTTTACCTCACAACACTCTCTTATCACACAATTCTTTACTCTGTGAGTCAAAGAAACACCACACATACTTCTCAGTGCTCTCATTTCTACAGCATTTATTCTATTTTCATGACTCTTCTGCCACACACAACTATCACTATCATACAAAAGAGTAGGTACTAACACCCCTCTATGCTGCTACACCAGTTAAAGTCTCATTTAAATCGGTTCAGCCATTCCAGAGATTACCCCGAACAAACAGAAAGACAGACAGACGGACAAAAATGTTAAAAAGGGTTGTTTTGGATTTAGAATCGAGTAACTAACTATATGCATTTGAAAAAACATAGTTATTTTGAAATCACAGACAGACACTTCAATTTTATTTATATGTATGGATAAGTTGAAGAAGTAAGGACTAGTTATCGCGAAAACAGCGCCAACAAACGGGTCAAATTGTAGCCTAAATGTAGCGCTATAAAGTCCTCTACCTTTTAGTGAAAATCCCATTTGAATCGGTTCAGCCGTTCAGCCGGCCAAACAGAAAGACAGACAGACAGACAAAAATGTTAAAAAGCGTTGTTTTGGACTTAGAATCGTGTAAATAACTATATGCACTTGAAAAAACATAGTTATTTTGAAATCACAGACAGACACTTCAATTTTATTTATATGTATAGATGTATAGATGAGTTGAAGAAGTAAAGACTTGTTATCGCGACAACAGCGCCAACTTCCGGGTCAAATTGTAGCGTATTTGTAGCGCTATAAAGTCCTCTACCTTTCAGTGAGAGTCCCATTTGAATCGGTTTAGTCGCTCCAGGGATTACCCCGGACAAACAGAACGACAGACAGACAGACAAAAATTATAAAAAGTGTTGTTTTGGACTTAGAATCGTGTAACTAACTATATGCACTTGAAAAAACATAGTTATTTTGAAATCACAGACGGACTCTTCAATTTTATTTATATCTATGTATAGATGAGTTGAAGAATTAAAGACTTGTTATCGCCACAACAGCGCCAACTACCGGGTCAAATTGTAGCCTATATGTAGCGCTATAAAGTCCTCTACCTTTCAGTGAAAGTCTCATTTGAAACGGTTCAGCCGTTCCAGAGATTGCCCCGGACAAACAGAAAGACAGACAGACAGACAAAAATGTTAAAAAGGGTTGTTTTGGACTTAGAATCGTGTAAATAACTATATGCACTTGAAAAACATAGTTATTTTAAAATCACAGACAGACACTTCAATTTTATTTATATGTATAGAGGAGTTGAAGAAGTAAAGACTTGTTATCGCGACAACAGCGCCAACAACCGGGTCAAATTGTAGCCTATATGTAGCGCTATAAAGTCCTCTACCTTTTAGTGAAAGTCCCATTTGAGTCGGTTCAGCCGCTCCAGAGATTACCCCGGACAAACAGAAAGACAGACAGACAGACAAAAATGTTAACAAGAGTTGTTTTGGACTTAGAATCGTGTAACTAACTATATGCACTTGAAAAAACAGTTATTTTGAAATCACAGACAGACACTTTAATTTTATTTATATGTATATAGAAAGAATAGATAAGTTGAAGAAGTAAAGACTTGTTATTGCGGCAGCAGCGCCAACTATCGGGTCAAATTGTTGCCTATATGTAGCGCTATAAAGTCCTCTACCTTTCAGTGACAGTCCCATTAGAATCGGTGCAGCTGTTCCAGAGATTACCCCGGACAAACAGAAAGACAGACAGACAGACAAACAGAAAGACAACAAAAATGTTAAAAAGGGTTGTTTTGGACTTGGAATCGTGGTAGTAACTGTATGCACTTGAAAATCACAGACGGACTCTTCAATTTTATTTATATGTATGTATAGATGAGTTGAAGAATTAAAGACTTGTTATCGCCACAACAGCGCCAACTACCGGGTCAAATTGTAGCCTATATGTAGCGCTATAAAGTCCTCTACCTTTCAGTGAAAGTCTCATTTGAAACGGTTCAGCCGTTCCAGAGATTGCCCCGGACAAACAGAAAGACAGACAGACAGACAAAAATGTTAAAAAGGGTTGTTTTGGACTTAGAATCGTGTAAATAACTATATGCACTTGAAAAACATAGTTATTTTAAAATCACAGACAGACACTTCAATTTTATTTATATGTATAGAGGAGTTGAAGAAGTAAAGACTTGTTATCGCGACAACAGCGCCAACAACCGGGTCAAATTGTAGCCTATATGTAGCGCTATAAAGTCCTCTACCTTTTAGTGAAAGTCCCATTTGAGTCGGTTCAGCCGCTCCAGAGATTACCCCGGACAAACAGAAAGACAGACAGACAGACAAAAATGTTAACAAGAGTTGTTTTGGACTTAGAATCGTGTAACTAACTATATGCACTTGAAAAAACAGTTATTTTGAAATCACAGACAGACACTTCAATTTTATTTATATGTATAGATGAGTTGAAGAAGTAAATACTTGTTATCGCGACAACAGTGCCAACTACCGGGTCAAATTGTGGCCTATACGTAGCGCTATAAAGTCCTCTTCTCTATATTTCAGTGAAGGTCCCATTTGAATCGGTTCAGCTGTTCCAGAGATTACCCCGGACAAACAGAAAGACAGACAGACAGACAAACATGTTAAAAAGGGTTGTTTTGGACTTGGAATCGTGTTAGTAACTATATGTACTTGAACAAACATAGTTATTTTGAAATCACAGACAGACACTTCAATTTTATTTATATGTATATAGAAAGAATAGATAAGTTGAAGAAGTAAAGACTTGTTATTGCGACAGCAGCGCCAACTATCGGGTCAAATTGTTGCCTATATGTAGCGCTATAAAGTCCTCTACCTTTCAGTGACAGTCCCATTAGAATCGGTGCAGCTGTTCCAGAGATTACCCCGGACAAACAGAAAGACAGACAGACAGACAAACAGAAAGACAACAAAAATGTTAAAAAGGGTTGTTTTGGACTTGGAATCGTGGTAGTAACTGTATGCACTTGAAAAAACATAGTTATTTTAAAATCACAGACAGACACTTCAATTTTATTTATATGTATAGATGTATAGATGAGTTAAAGAAGTAAAGACTTGTTATCGCGACATAAGCGCCAACTACCGGGTCAAATTGTAGCCTATATGTAGCGCTATAAAGTCCTCTACCTTTCAGTGAAAGTTTTATTTGAAACGGTTCAGCCGTTTCAGAGATTATCCCAGATAAACAGAAAGACAGACAGACAAAAATGTTAAAAAGGGTTGTTTTGGACTGAGAATCGTGTAACAAACTATATGCACTTGAAAGAACTTAGTTATTTTGATATCACAGACAGACACTTCAATTTTATATGTATAGATATAGTCCGTGCCACGAGAACATAGACGTTTTGTAAACAAAGAATGTCTACTAAGAGACTTAGCGATAGTTCTGTCAAAAACAAATAATGGCAAATCCAATGAGCGCAACGGTCCATAGATAGGTGTCATTAGAATCTTATATGTCAATGACTTGGGTTTTTATCGATATTATGCGCTGTCAGCAGGATCTTTTAATGTTTTGAGGTACTGACGCCTAGAATGTCAACATTTGGCGTTAGTTCATTGAAATGTTACATTCTTGGGCTTAACATGCATTTATCAGAGGACAAAATTAAAATTTTAGTTATCAAGAAGGGGTAAATGTTAAGTTAAATACAAGTTTATAGGATCGCAACGCTATTCCCGCAGCCGGCATCTCGAAAAAGCGGGTGCAGAATAGCAGATGGCAGAAAATTATTTATACCAAAAAATTAAATTGCGTTTTCAGACTACCGTAATTTTTAATGGATTTTGTCTAAGTTCATTCTGACGATTTCATTCACAGACAACGTCAAATCTCCATGCCTAGAGTTTTTTATGCAATGTACTAGCTAGTTATCTGTAATATTATTCATTGTTGGTCAATAATTTAATATTTTAGGATAGGTATGCTACTTTGAGCAAATGATTTATTGTCTATGATTTTAAAAATATCATGTCAATAATAGAGTAACATGTATGTACTTTATCATTAACATACCTGGTACTCTATTTTACCTTAATTTACAGAATAGATTACGTGTAACACGACAAAAAAATCGGCAAATTTATGAACATTCGACCATTCAAACACAAAATTAAATATTTTTATTTCAGTAAAATTTAACAATATACATTTAAAAACAGTGGCATAATTAGGCATTGGAAAAAAAGACTGCTCAAAAAGTATAAAATCTAAAACACAACTGTTTGAAAAAAGGTTGTGAAGCCCTGAATGTTTGTTTACAAAAAGTTTATCTTCTCGTGGCACCAACTATAGTTCTATGTATTATTTAAACACCACTATTTTTTAATTAGTACAAAAAATTAAACGGGGCACTAAGTACCTTTAACTGATCATATTTATGTAGTAAAAAAATAAAAACACACCCAAAACTGTCTCAAAACTGTCCACAAAAATACGTAATAATTGGTTAATGCATAACTAAGACTATGATCGACTCTTGTACTATTAGTTGTAAACTATTCCATTGATAAATTCCCCCCTGTCCCACTGCGCGCGCGCCACGCTCGGATGCCACAACCAGTGCTAAATTGCTAGCGGACGAGAGCGTACCTATCGATTTTTTCGCTGCAATTTGTTTGTCTACGTTTTCCCCACGCGATGGCTTATCAGTTCATAATATCACGGGAGTATGTAGCTATGCTTCGTGCGTACTTTTTGAGTGGAGGAATCGCGAGTGCAGCGGTGTACCCATGGACATCATTTTGTGAGTGTACAAAAGCAAGCCGGCTAGTGTCGAACAATTAAAACAGCGCATATTGGACGCTTTTGACGAAGTGAAAAAACTGTGATCTGTGTATTGACAATGGTGGTGGATATTTTGAAGGACAATGGAAATACTTGTAAGTTTAGTAAATAATACCTACTTAAGTAAATAGTAATTTAAACCTTGAGGGAAGGCTATGTCCAGCAGTGGTCGTCTCTAGGCTAACATGATGATGATAAAATAATTTGTAAATAACAGATGACTCTAACTTCGTAAATACGCCAAAATTACTGTTTTCTTTTATTACAGAATACCTTCTTTTATTTTGATATGTATTTGCTTTCTAATTACATACCTTCGTATTTAATTACTTGTAAAACGGTAAAGGAGATGTACCATTTGGCCATACATTATGGGCCTGACACGGCCAAACACAACACCATGTGTGTTTTGAAGATAAATGACTACTCTATTAACCTGTATAATTTCTTTTTAAATAACTTTTGGTGGAAATAAGATACGAGATATTTGAAATGGAAATTATTACGCAACTAAATATACCTCAAAATTGAATTTTAACATAAATATAATACCTAGATGTTAATAAAAGTATGTCTTTGCGTCATAAAGAACAAAAACTACATAAAGAGTGGCCAATAATAATGAATAATCACCTGTGTACTAGGGAACCTCGTACTATGTATACTCGTCCAAAAAAGCTAACCACAATCACAAACACCGCTGCATATTCTTAGCATGGGTAGAAGGTACTGATCATTATTATTGAATTTATATTCAATTACATTACATTAAAACCGTACGAAAACACCAATAAATCAGAACAAAATATTTACGATACACAGTAGCAACACGAATGACATAACAGATAAAAAAAGTGTTGCAAATGGTTTGAAAAAATATTTCTACCATCGATTAAAAAACAAAACGATTTTTACCGATTAATAATTATGGAATGTATAATAAATTATATATTTCTTGATTCTTTTTACAAATATACTTATAAAGTAAATAAATATATATTGTTTTCTAATATAGTAATAAAAATATTATTTCCTTATAACAATTTCTGCCTACCATACTTCATTTTATTTTTAATGCTGGCAACATAAGACATTCATCCGCTATTACCATAGCTTATTCAAAATAATTAATCTTTAAAAACTAAATTCTTTCACCGATACTCTATCAAGAAACGAAAACGATGTAAAATTTTTAAAAATTATATGTTTAATTTCAACGATTCACAACTTTCTGGCCGCTACAGGCCGTATTTGGTCTTTCTCCTTTGCCGGTCCTAAGCCCGGATTAACTATGAATGAGAGGGTAGGACTAAGAAAATTAAAAAGTATCTACCTACACTGATTATTTTGCTTCATTTTATTGTCTAAGGCTACCTACATTATAAGTGCGACGGAAAGAATGCGTAAGAGTAGTTCGGAAAGTAAATACTATCACTGAAGTAGTGAATGGATTGTAAAATATGTCTATGATTTTGGTGAGATTTTCTACAAAAAACAAATGATTATAACTTGGCTATTTATAGATATTATGAAATTCTTATGTCACATACATGATAATAATGCCTTCGCTAATATGACCTTAAAGTTTTTGTACTAATTAAAAATAGTGGTGTATAATATTGTATTAGTATTATTCTACCACATTTACACAAATTGATGAAATGTTAATAAATAAACAGCTCAGTGGCTAGCCATTGGAGAGGCCTATATCCTGCGACAGGCATAAAAAATATGATGAACTAGAGTATGCTTGCAGCTGCACCTGCAGTTTTACCTTAACTTAACCCTCCTTCGAACAAGCATGCCAAAGGAGAATGACCAAAACTGGGCTATTTTGTGGCACGTTTGCTTCTAAACCATTAATATCTAGAAAATCTTCTTATATTTTATAATTTTGTATACATTAATTTTAATTTAAAGCAAAACGGGGATTTTTAGTTCAAAATTAATAGTATCTGCGTTGTTCCGGTCGTGATATCGCCATTTCATATTCAAAACTCATATTGCATATTTAGGCAAATGTTTACAGTTTCTTGCAAACCCCTTTTAATAGGGAAAAATACATTCATAGTGAAAACAGGGTGACATAACAAAAGTTCTAATAAGCAAAATAACACCAAAATCTTTTGATATTTTGAAAAATGTATTGTGGTGAAATATTTTCTATAACCACTCATGTGCTTTAGGTAGCTGGGGCTACCAAAGTGATTTCGCTTGTAGTGCCTCTGGTAACTGTGGCTACCAAGGGGACTATGTTCCATTTCAATCAATAAATATCAATATTTCTTGGTTATACTTCGTTATGCAGCATACTTCTGTGGGTCTAAGTCCAGGATTTTATAAAAAAATATATTTCTGGTCTACAAGTTCAAAGTTTTTCTTAAAATAGGCATAAACATTTCGCATTACCTAGTAGCGGTAAGCGGTGTATGAGGAATTAGTTCTCTATTTCAACATTAATTTCAAGCCCTTTTTGTAGGATGGCGTATACATATTAAATACTTAATTAAAAGATTGATTAATGTACTTTATAATTATAATAAACGAAACATATGTTATTGATATAGATTTCGAACAAAAAAATATTTTCGTTAACAACTTCATAGTTTGACATGTGTTTTAAGTTCCCCCATTTTTTAAAATTTTAAATGGTTGTTAAATTCTTAGAAACTTCAATGAATGAGTTCTCCGTACCCTAATCTATACAAAAAGTTCAATTGTTTACCAAATAACCCCTTGGAACCATCGTAAATCAAGTTTTATTATACAAAGGCGCGCTGGCGCTTCATGTAACTTTTCGGTAAGCACTACAAGCGCTTTTTTGTTGTAACGTTAGCACGTGAGTGGATAAATAATATGTTTATCCTTTTTGCAACATATTACCCACGAAATAATGTTTTGTACTTATCGAAAATATGGGAACATATTTTTATTATACTGGCATCTGTAATGTCTTACGCAAAGAAATATAACCTTATTACTAGTCCAACCTCTCCAGTCTTACGTCAGTTACACAGAGTAGTCACGAAGTCAGTTATTTTGACATGAAAACAGTCAAATTGCTTTTTCACCTATGCTCATATCTCTTTATTTTGGAAAATTAGTAATTTACCGTCGTTTATATTGACTTGAACAATCCTTTGTGGACCAAACAAGTTTATTTCGTGTTATCAAGACTCGTGGGTTGACTAAAGTATGAGACAGTCTTTATTGGTAACATTAATATGTCTGGACTTAGAACAACTAGCCGTGGTGAGGATTGCAGTTATGTTAACTCTTCCTTTGCGGTACCTCGGCAGCAACACGTGTCCCTTCTTTGGACAAGCTATCTGATTCGGAGCTCAATATTTTGACATCATGGATAGCGCCAGTCTGTGTAAGTGTTGTTTACTTCTCTTCTCAATTCCTACAATTCTCTCGTGCTCTCCTCGCCGAATATTCAAACTACTTTAATTGTTTGTTTCAGGAATTGAACGGAGTCTTATGTTTAGAATGCTACACATTAATTGAAGCTGTTGTAACTTATGAGGTCATACCTTCACCACATTATGGTATACAAGCTCCTGCTTCATTTTGAGGTGATTTATTTCAAGAAGATTTAGGTACAATAACAATTAAATGAAGAATAACATAAAAACTGTGTTTCATTTACCTATTGAGCATAAAATAGTGTTGTTTTAATGCCAACTTTGTAATAAGGTCCAATGGAATGTGCTTATCTTTTGCGAACTAGCCTCACTGAAATTCTCATTAATTGAACCACATGGTATCAAGAATTCTCAGTAAGAAATATACCAGACTGAAAAAAACGCAAACTAATATAATGTACAAGCGTTTGTTTCATAGCTCCACTTCTTTTTACAACTATTTTCTATATTGTATAATATACACACATCAACAAAGTCTAGGGATATCTTAATCCTAAATTATTTACGAGTTTATAGTTTAGAACCTTGTTAGTTTCCACAAAAAGTTTATATACAGATTAAAACCTCTTTTATTCTATTTTCAAAATTTGAACATGGAAAGAAAAATAAACAAAATAATAAACAAAATATGGCGGCAAATTTGCTAGTAATTCGTTACATTAAAGAAAGTTAAAACTGTTTTATTATAATTATTAATGAAAAGGGTTTTTAATTGTTTTTCTTTTTTAATTTAACGTGACGTACGAACTTTAAAAGTCATGTCACGTCGTCATTTGAGTCGAGATGAAATGTTACGAGCCGTGGGCATGTTAGAAAATGGTGCAATTCAACGCGTCGTTGCTGAGGCCCTACATACCAGTCAAAATGTGATATCAAGGTTGTGGTCACGTTATCGCAGTACTGGAGATGTGGCCGAACAGCACACAGGTAGATATCGTGTTACTACGCAGAGACAGGATCGATTTCTCCAAATGACCGCCAGAAGACAACCCAATATCACAGCGCTGCAACTAGTGCAAAGGCTCCAGGAGGACCACCAGCTGCTGGTAAGCGACCAAACCGTGCGAAGAAGGTTACATGAAGTTGATCTTCATGCTCGAAGACCATTGCGTGTTCCAGCATTGCGACGTGGCAATCGCGGTCGGCGGCTTTCGTGGGCTCGGGAGCATTTACCATGGAGTGACGAACAATGGTCTTTGGTGCTGTTCACCGATGAGTCCCGGTTTGGGTTTCACCCGGATTCACGAAGAACACGCGTTTGGAGAGCTCCAGGGAGAGTTAGCCGTCTACGGCACCCTCAGGAGGTCCACCCATACCAAGGCGGGACAATCATGGTGTGGGCAGGAATTCGTCTTGGCGGACGAACCCAACTCGTTTGGATCCAAGGCAGCATGACTGCACAAAAATACCACGAGGAGGTAGTAGAGCCCGTTATTGTCCCACACAGAACTCAAATAGGCCATGAATTTCTACTCATGCACGATAATACTCCTTGCCATACGGCGCGGCTGGTATCGACCGCTCTCCGAGAGCACGATATTCAAGTTTTGGATTGGCCTGCACAGTCGCCCGACTTAAATCCTATCGAGCATGCCTGGGACATGTTACAACGAAAAGCTTTGAGAGATTTTCCACCAAATTTGACGACTGAACAACAACTTTACGAACACTTGCAAAGGACATGGGACCTCATACCGCAGCAAGACATTGACAATTTAATTTTAAGTATTAACAATCGATGTCGATGTGTAATCAATGTAAGAGGTGGCAACACTGATTATTAATGATTAGATTTTACAAGATTTTTTCCATTTTTATTAAAATTAATAGTTTTTTAAGAAGAAATGTTTGTTGTTATCATACTAATTTTCCATGATGATTAAAAAAATTATTTTTTTTATTTAAAACAAAAAAAAACACGAAATGTTTTTTATTTTTATTAAAGACCTTAAAATAATCTATGATTCTTCTATTTACTGTATCAGAAAATTCTTCATAGATTTTTAGATATTTGATGAAATATAAAATATCCCTAGACTTTGTTGATGTGTGTACATAGAGGCTTGTTATAAATTCCGGTAATATGATTAAATCAAATCATCACCGTCCTAGAGTTATGTCGGTTGCAACCAAGACTGCAACGCCTAGGAGTCCTGGGTCCGCATACTAGTCTTACCAGATATGACAGAATATTAGCTTTACCATAGTCTGACCGCCATAACCCAAAGGGAAAGCGATATTGTATGGTTTGGACCAGTAAGTATCGGTTTATTGGAGGGTACTGACTCCCCGTAACGACGTGCGATGGTGAAAGATATTCATGACAACTGGGACCGACGGCTTAACGTAAGTATTCTTCGAAGTACGGGCGATAATTAACTAATTTACTACTATTTATATGATGTAATTCATGTAACTATCACAATACTTAACCTCAAAATATTTGAAATCTTTATTTTCCGATAGCTAAGAATTGCCGCCGAATATCGTATTAATTTTTTCCTAATTTAATTAGGAGTTTATTTACTATATTTTACTGGTCAAATCATCGAGAAACAAACTTAGCCCATCTTCCATACAAATTTGGTCGCGCTTCCATGTGTTAGAGGAATTTCTTTGGAGAGTGTGTTTAGTTGCTGGTGTATTAGTGTCTTTTCAGAGCTTCAGAGCTCTTAGCCGGACCGCCAACATCGTTGCTTCCTGTCGTGTAAGCAGGTGCAATGGAGGCAGGTCCAGCAACACTTCGAGTGCCGCTGTAGGTATGGTTCTCATGCAGGCCGTGGCAGCTATGGATAGCTTGTTAGCGGTCGTTGTTAGGTTGGTCACCACACTACTACTACTACTACTAGCCGTAGCTAACCATCGGACGTATTACCGTTTTATAAAGCCATAAGACAATCTTGAGGGATAGCCCCCAGCGTTTGCTTATCATCTTCTTGCACTGCCAGAAGACGATGCTGGCTTTATGGAGCTTATTTTCCATGTGGCTGTTCCATGACAATTTGCTATCGAGAATGACACCCAGGAATCTACGTGACCTCGGTAGACAACTTAATCTCTGTATCAAACAACCTGGGTAAAAATGTTCATCAAGGATTATTTAATAATGTTCTCTTTTTATTAAAAGCTATTTTTAAACTGCGATAATACAACATTTTAGAAAAGAAAAAAAAAAGAAAACGTCATATTTCAGTCACCATAAAATAGGGGGCGATCCTATTGCCATCTACCGGGCAGATTATTAAGCGAGCGATAATTAATATTTTTAATACACACGTAACTTCAAAAAGTCAGAGGTATACCCGGGGATCGAACCCGAGACCATCGTCTCGGCAGTGCGTTTCGTACACCACTAGGCTATCACCACCACTTACCATAATAATACACATAAAATTATTGACCAAACAAATCTTCAATTATAGATGCAGCATCTTGTGTGCTCTGAGAATCGTCAATCTGAATATCTTTTTCAGGGAGAATAATTAAGTTGGTTTTCAAAGCTTGGTGTTCCCGAATCGTGGTGATGGGATGTCGACAGCATCGAATTATTGTTTATAGTCGTGCTTTGTACTGTGTAATAAGCGTAATTTTGATCTTGATTGTTTTTGTACTTAAGAATAACATTTAAAATATCTAGTTTTGCCTATATTTTGTCGTTTTCTTCTATATTTTTAAAATCGTTATACAACGACAATAAAAAATGTTTGTTTGAGTCTAGGTCCGTACACGGTGGCTGGTGCTTTCCTCGCACTTTTTATTTAAGATATTGGCTGCCAGAACATCGTACAGTTTTTCTTCTGAAGTTACTTTTTTTTTAGTTTGTGTAAATACGTCTTGTTTATAGTCCTCATCATCTTCGATTAGATTTTTTGATAATTTTGCGTCTCGTTTCGGGCGGCAGGATGAAGTTCAGTGAGCGGATACAAAATATAAATATTATAGTACACATATTGCTTCTTAGGCCTGTACTCCGACCCACTGTTTATTTTCTTTTTTCTTTGTTTCTCCCTGTTAAAGCAGTCTTTTATGCTCTTCCATAGCTTTTGTAATGAGAGTGCTGCAAAATAAAAAATATTTAATTAAACCGTGGCGGAAACAACGTGTGGTATACCTCCAACTAGAAGGCTAGAGGCTAGGCCATTTGACTAGAGGTTAGGTGATCCTGCCTTGTGGACCTTGTAATTGTCAGGAATTTACTGAGACGCTCTGTGTATATTAATTGCGTGAATTAAGTGACTCACAACGAAAGAAGTTAAAAAAAATACTTTATTTCGACAGAGTTACAGCTAATACAGTAATACTCTTAATTATCTAAAATACCAAGCTTATATACTATTACTAGAGGACGCCAGCAGCTTCACCTGCATTTTTTTTTTAATTTATCGGTTTTGGCCGATCCCGTGGGCATTTCGGGAAATTCCCTCTTAGTGCACCCCTACGGTCCCCAAGGAACATACATGCCAAAATTCAGCTCCCTGCGCCCAATAGTTTTGGCTGTAGCGTGTCTGTCATTCAGTCAGTAACGCAAGGATTTTATATATTAAGATAATGTTAAGTCAGCTCGTATGATCAATGACGCATGTCCTAGATAATTATGCTCTGTTGGTACATGATCATTCTAGCATATTATTGGCTGACAAAGCTAATTGTAGTGGATTGCGGTTCCTTAACTCCTCCCCCCTTAAGAGAGAAATTATCCGGAGTCATTGCAGATGGCTGCGGGAAATTTCGATTAAAAACAAGTTTAAATTTCCATATAAGAAAAACAATGGTAGTAATTATGATGATTATGTATAGTTACTATTTGGGTGTCATCATCACTTTCACTGAATTTTGCATTTTGTAACACTTCTGTTACGTCACTGAAGTCCACGTTCCGTAGGTCCACTTTTGTTGTTTTTGTCTGGATGTCGCATCGCAGCTCTGGCATCTGGATCATCGGCAGCTGGAGACTAGAAACTGTGGCATTGGTAGTTGCGGAAATAGTTACTTCTCCTATTTGTGTTTCGCATTGTTGGCTCGGTGTCGCCATATAGGTTCCAAGGATGTTATATTTGCGTATCTCATTGTTGCAGTTCTCAGAGACATTCAGGTTTTCTTCTGAATAAACCAACCAATGGTTATCAGCTACTTCCTGCACCTTGGTTCTCTCGATATTGATGTGGTTTTTATGCATTTGCTGTAGTTGTTCTTCATTAGCATAATCTGTTCAATACAGGTTTCTGTTGGATACTGGACTAAGTTATTGTCATCACATAGGAATCTGCCGTTTTCTATTTCTTCACAGGGGTTTTCTACAGCTATGTATTTCAATCTATTCACCATTAGGCAGGGGTATTTAGGAATAATAGTAAGGGTATTTGGAGATTGGAAAATAGGAATAGGGATAACCTTGTAATAATTATATATATTTTATATCTTTTCGTCTATTAAAGGGACTTCTAGAATAAAAACTAACCTATCGTTATTTTTATAAGATTTAACTGTAATATTACATTCTAACTTAAACAAATTATTTTTATTAACTGGATATATTGTTCTAGCATGTTTAGCAATAACTTTTAGTATACTATATAATTCCGTACTATTGATAATAGATTGATGCAACACATTTAATTTGCTAAAGGCAATAGCCGTCTCTATCTTTTGGATATCTTCATAACAAGTTCGAAAGTTACCTAGAATCTGGTACATAGCATTAAACACATGAAATAGGCTATTAAATTTAGATTTTTTTATTTCTAGATCTTCTATTTTACTAGTTTGTAAACCCAGATGTTTAACATTGAATCATTTTCGTCTAAATTACCTGAAATAGCTTTCTCAAATGATCCTAATGGGCTAAATAAAGCACGTTTAGTGTAAAATTTGATATATTCTATTTTGCGTAAGTTTCATTAAGTATTAT
Organism: Euclidia mi; assembly: GCA_944739405.2. Taxonomy (NCBI): domain Eukaryota; kingdom Metazoa; phylum Arthropoda; class Insecta; order Lepidoptera; family Erebidae; genus Euclidia; species Euclidia mi. The sequence continues at coordinate 51,463,681 of OX123195.2, forward strand.
ATTTGATTCTCTATTCCTAGTGTATCGTTATTTAACTTAAGTTCCCTTATTTTAGACCTTAAATCTCTAAAATGCTTAATATTATTATTAACTTGTAAATCTACCGAATTTAAATCTAAAGTCTTAAATATAGTACAATAATTAATCTTCTTCACTGCTACTCCCATCCTTAGCGATGCTATCCCCGGATTCTGACCGAGGTTTTGAAGGTCCAGCTTGAATACTGAAGTCATCAGTACAGAAGTACTAGGCATGACCTGTGGAGGACGTTTAACATTTTTTATAGCTACTCTTGTATTTCGTTTCTTCAACTCAACAGGTACAATATTACGCCTAACTTGATCCGTTACTTTAGCTTTTTCAAACCTAGGTTTTTCTTTAGCTTTCCTAACTCTTGTATCCTTCATATAAATTTCATCACCTATCTTAAGAGCTGGGGGTTCTTCGCCGCCTTTCTTATCTCTTACTTTAATTTTATCTGATTCTAGTTTTTCTGTTACAAATTCATAAAGTACCTTAAGACGTTTTCTGTGGTCAAGCAATAATTTTTGTTTTGTTATTTTCCCTATCAATATTAAATGCATCACTTGAGTCTGTGTGTCCAAATACTAATTCAAAGGGTGTAAAATCGGTTGCTGAATGTATACTATTATTATACGCCATGATAGCATATGTCATGACAGAAGCCGCGTCTAAATCATTTTTATCATACTTGGCTATGCGGTAAATTTCAATTACAGTGGAATGGAATCGTTCTACGATTGCCATAGAACTGGGATTATTCGGTGTCCCTATATGAAGTTCAATTTTATATAAGCTTAACATTTCTCACAAAAAACTGAGATATCAAGAAGGATTCAACTCGGTTGGGCTGCATTTTCAAAACTGGACGACATCTTAAAATCATCTAAAGTCCCTCAATGTTTGAAGACCCGTCTCTATAACCAATGTGTTTTGCCCACAATGACTTACGGTGGCGAGACATGGACGCTCACACAAGAGGCGGTATACAGATTAAGAGTTGCACAAAGAGCCATGGAGCGCTCCATGCTTGGTATCCGTCAAATAGACCGAGTTCCCAACGTTGAAATTCGAAAACGTACAAAGGTGATCGACGTGGGAAATCGAACAATGACATCGAAATGGGATTGGGCAGCACATCTGGCTAGACGTGGTGACAATAAGTGGAGTTGGGCCGTAACGGAATGGTGGCCACGAATGGGGAAAAGGAGTGTCGGCCGGCCCTTGGCAAGATGGGCTGACGATATTGTTGCGATCGCGGGCCGAGCCTGGGCTAGATTAGCACAAGATAGAGGGAAATGGCATCAACAAAGAGAGGCCTATGTTCAGCAGTGGACAAAGTCAGGCTGTGGATGATGATGATGATGAACATTTCTTTAATTAACGCGTTATTAAACTCTGTGCCTGAGTCGCAACTGATTTTACTCGGTACCCCATACATACTGAAGTACTTTATTAATGCCTTAACTATTTCTGGTGTTCTTCTGTTAGACACCTCAATAGCTTGAGCTAATTTGCTGAAGGCATCAACTATGGTCAAATAATATTTCCCTTCAATGTATAGTAGATCCATAAAAGTTTCTTGAAAAGGGCTATTCTGAGTCTGTGTTAATTGAATGTAAGGCTTGATTGGTTTTCTGTCATATTTCATTTTTTTACACGTTTCACAGCTGTTAATAATTGCAGTTACTGTTTCCTTAATATTTGGCCACCAATAATGTCTCTTAAGTATCGCTAAAGTTTCCTTAATTCCTCTTTGGCAAGTTTTCCCCTCATGATACTTAACAACCACCTCTCTTTGATCTTCCTCCAAATCGGTTAAATTAACCACCCTTTCTGTGCATTCTGTTAACTTAACAGTATTTTTTTTTAACAACTTTATAACCATATTTGAAAATGATTTTCTAAAAGATGGATGTTCAAAATATATAAAGTAGTTATACTTAGGGTCTATGTATTCCTTCAAAAGTCTTTAACTAAACTATCATTATTAATTTGTAAATGAACTTCTAGAATTCTTTGTTTATTCTTGGAAATATCCTTAAATAATAATTTATTCCTAAGCCACGAATGTACTAATATTTGTTTAGGTTTAGTATCGATAGCTTCGTGTAAAATAGGGATACCTTCGTGCTCCCTATTTGAAACTGAATTGGCTGTCGCTCCATCATCTGGGTCCGAAATTTCCATCGTTTCTTTTGGAGCTACATAAGTCCTCTTCCAGTTCCTCAATAATTTTTTTGGATACGTTCTTTCCTATCTCCTACATTTACGAATATTGAGTCTACGTCGTCATCGATTGCATTAATTTTTATTCTAGACAAGGCGTCAGCATTTGTATTTTGGGAACCCTTTTTATAACAAACCTCGTAATCATACTCCTCTAACCTTAACTGCCAACGAGTAAGTTTACTGTTAGGTTCTTTTAGTTGATACAGCTATGCCAACGGTCTATGGTCTGTATAAATCGTGAATTTGTTGCCGTATAGATATGGCCTAAAATGTTTAACCGCCCATATTATTGCTAGAAGCTCCTTCTCGATGGTGCTATATCTAACTTCGGTGTCGCTTAAGGTTCTGCTAGCATATGCAACAAGCTTGTCTGACCCTATTGTTCCTTGTGATAATACAGCCCCAATTGCAAAGTTGGATGCATCAGTAGTTAAAATAAACCGTTTACTGAAGTCAGGGTATTGTAACAAGGGTGCATTGGTCAAAAGCTTTTTACATGTTTTGAAACACTCTTTATATTCATCGTTTATAATAATTTTCCTGCCTTTCTTTAAGCAGGCAGTTAGCGGTCTCGTTACTTTAGCAAAATTATAAATTTTCTATAATAACCAATCAGTCCCAAGAAGCTTTTTATTTCTGTGACTGTTTGTGGAATGGGATACCTTAGGACTACCTCATTTTATCATTATTTGGCTTAAGGTCCTCACTTGTAATGGTATGTCCTAAGTACAGAACTTCTTTTTTAAGAAAATGTGATTTATCAAGTTGTATCTTTAAATTTGTTTTGCGGAACCGGTCAAAAACTGCCTTAAGTTTCTCTATGTGTTGTTCTAAGCTTTTAGAAAATATGATGACGTCATCAAGGTGCACCAGGCAATGCAAGCCCTGGAGGCCTCTTAAGACGTTATCCATCGCTCGCTGAAACGTGGCGGGTGCTGTTTTCAGTCCAAATGGCATGCTGTTAAATTCATGATGTCCTGAAGGTGTACTAAACGCGGTTTTAGCCCTATCCTCTTCCTGTACTTCGATCTGATGGTACCCACTAGCCAAATCTAGGGTTGTGAAATAGGTACTATTGCCTAGCATGACAAATAAATCATTAATGTTCGGCAAGGGGTACTTCAATAGTGATATCATTAAGTAGTCTATAATCGACTACCATCCTCTATTTTTGCTGCCCTGATGCATCTAACTTTTTCGGCACAAAATGTACGGGGGCACTCCAGGGCGCGTGTGATTCCTGGATAATATTATCCCGTAACATCTTATCTACCTGGTTTCTAATTTCTTTCGACTGTGTAGGGGGTTGCATCCAAGACATCAACGCCTAGGAGCCCTGAGTCCGCTTAACAAAGAAAGATATGACAGAATATTAGCTTTTCCATAGTCTGATCGCCATAACCCAAAGGGATAGCGGTATTGTATGGCTTAGACTAGTAGGTATCGGTTTATTTGGAGGGTACTGACTTCCCGTAACGACGTGCGATGGTGAAAGATCTTCATGACAACTGGGACCGATGGCTTAACTTAAGTACTCTTCGAGGCACGGGCGATAATTAACTAATTTACTACTATTAATATGATTAAATCATGTATATATCACAATACTTAACCTCAAAATATTTGAATTCTTTAATGTCCGATAGCTAAGAACTGCCGCCGAATATCGTATTCATTTTTCCTAATTTAATTAGGAGTATATTTACTATAATTTACTGGTCAAATCATAGAGAAGCAAACTTAACCCATCTTCCATACAAATTTGGTCATTCTCCTTTGATAGTTTTGTTTAATCTGATGTGCCGTTAACTATGCAATATGTACAAGTACAACCATGCCACTTATTATATTTATTAATTATATTTATTTTTCCAGATACCTCAGAAGTGGTTGTTCATTTCATGGTTTACATTGCACTTATAGAGTTAGCAATTCTACAGCACGTATGATTGTTAAAGACACTTGTGAAGCTATTATAAATAATATGTACGGTATATGTATGCCAATATTGACAGAAGCAAATCATAAAGATATTGCTGAAGGATTTTTTAGATACGCTAACTTTCCTAATTGCATTGGAGCCGCGGTAGATGGAAAACATATTCGAGTGATAAAGCCACAGTGGCTCTTTTTACTACAATTTACATTTTTATTATATTGTTCTTTTAGCAGTTTCTGACGCTAATTACTACTTTACTGCCATTGATATTGGATGTTATGGGAAAAGCTCTGATAATACTATTCTCGAAAATAGTACAAGGTTAAAAAAAATTATAGATGGGTCATACAACATCCCGGAACCTGTCCCTATTTCCAATAATGGTCCCTACATTCCATACGTATTTATTGGCGATGAAGGCTTTCGTTTGTCCGAACATGTAATGAGGCCTTTCGCTGGTAAACATTTATCGATAAAAAAAGTTTTTAACTATAGATTGACACATGCAAGAAGATACATCGAAAGTACATTTGGAATACTATCTAATGAATGGAGAATATTTCATCGGCCTCTTAATATATCCATAGATTTTAGCGAGAAAATAGTATAGGCGTGCTGTTTGTTGCACAACTTTGAACGAAATAGAGATGGGTTTAGATTTGAAGATACCTTGGACATGTGTGGAATCGAGGATGCTTTGGGATCAACTATAATGCCATAGCAAGCACAGCAAACGGGAACAGATTAACAAAATATATATTTGCTGATTATTTTATAAGCGACGAAGGTTCGGTTCCGTGGCAGTTGTCGAAAATTTAATAAGTAAAATAATAAAGCTAAACTGCTTGTTGAATGAATGAGTTTTATAAAATTTGCTTACCAATTTCACTTTTCTCTTTGCCAGATTTTTCATAGAAATCTTAATATATAAAATCCTTGCGTTACTTACTTTTTAATGTTAATAGGCGGCAAACGAGCAGACGGATTGCCTGATGGTAAGCAATTACCGCCGCCCATGGACACAAACAACACCACTGGAGTCACAAGTGCGTTGCCGCCCCTTGGGGTTGGGAAAAGGGATAGGATGAGGGAGAAGGAATAGGGGTAGGGATTCCGGCACTCTCACTCACCGAACGAAACGCAACAGTTTAGGTACTGTTACTTTACGTCGATTTTCTGTGAGAGGGTAGTACTTCCCCGGTCGAGCCGGCCCATTCATGCTGAAATCAGCAAGGCTCTACTACCTTACTGACTGACAGACACGCTACAGCCGAAACTATTGGGCGCAGGAAGCTGAAATTTGGCATGTATGTTGCTTGGGGACCGTAGGGGTGCACTAAGAAGGAATTTCCCGAAATTCCCACGGGATCGGCCAAAACGGGTAAATTAACAAAAATTGCAGGCGTAGCTGCTGGCGTCCTCTAGTGAAGTTATAAGTATTGGCTTTGAAACGGTATTGCTAAAATATCTGGCATGAAATAATTTATAAATTCCTCTCGTATTTGGTTTGATGTATTTGATGACCTACGATGAATTCTTTGAAATGCCCTGTTACCACTGTCATCTGCGGTTATTGCTCTCCATGCCTCGGGAATAATTTCTCCAGTGCTTACATTCTCATTATCAAAACAACCTGGTAGGCAGTATTCACGTGTTGAATCTGTCTGCATTCGTATAAAATTGTGTATGTAAACACAACTCAAAACAATATAAATTACAGTACTGTCAACTTTTAATTCAATGGGCTTACGAAATATTCTGAATACAGATGCGAGCAGCCCAAATGCATTTTCAACTATACCTCTTGCCCTTGATAACCTATAATTATACACTCTTTTTGGAGACCCCACATTTAAATCGGTTGAATACGTTTTCATAGTATAGGAAGATAGTGCAAATGCATCGTCAGCAACTAATACTAATAATAAGTCGGGTACGATAATATCAGTCGTCGCATGATTACCACTGTCCTTGACCAACTACTTCCTGTTATCTGTCACATAATCAACTTTTCCCTTTCCTCAGGTCAATATCCTGCCATCTGGCGAAAAGCCTACGTCCGACCTCTTCCTAAAATTTCCAATCCCACTATGCCGAACCACTTTAGACCCATTTCCATTCTCCCATTCCTATCCAAAGTCCTAGAGGCTTGCGTACACAAGCAGTTATCCCGATTCATCCTATCCAATAACATCCTTAGCCCATTCAAATCCGGATTCCGGCCTGGTCACAGTACTGTTTCAGCTCTACTTAAGGTGACTGGCGATATTAGGGCGGGCGTGGAAAAAGCCGAGGTAACTGTGTTAGTTTTGGTGGACTTCTCGAACGCCTTTAATACCGTCAGCCATGATGTACTTTTGGCCATCCTCTCCCACCTTAATATTTCATCTAAGGCTCGGGATTGGTTCTCTTCATATCTTCGTGGTCGCCAGCAATCAGTTCGCATTGATGAGACGTCGTCGAATTGGTGTGATCTGGACGTTGGGGTTCCACAAGGCGGAATTCTCTCTCCACTTCTATTCTCACTATTCATTAACCTCATCACTGACGAACTTCAGTGTGCGTATCATCTGTATGCTGATGACTTGCAGCTTTACGCTCAGGCAAGGGTGGACTGGCTGTCCGACGTCATTGCAGATGTTAATCGAGACTTACATGCCATAGCAGTGTGGTCTGACAGATTTGGCCTTTGCGTCAATCCTACAAAATGCCAAGCTATCGTTGCGGGAAGCCCGCGTATGATCACCAGAATAGATTTCACAAGCCTGTCGCCTGTAACTTTTAACGGGTGTGCTATACCATTCTCGACATCTATGAAAAATCTCGGTCTACACATAGATGGCAACCTTGACTGGCGGACCCAGATTTCAATTGTCAGCCAAAAATTATTCGGGACTTTGCGCTCACTGTACCGTCTCAAAAATTTTCTTCCATCCAAAACTAAAGCAATGCTTGTGCAAACTTTAATCTTCCCTATAATTGACTACGTGTGTTATCTCGACCTGAATGCAGATCTACTCAACAAACTTGACCGACTTCTCAATTATTGCATTCAGTTCGTTTTTAATCTGCGTGAGTTCGATCACATTTCTAAATTTCGCAAAGAATTAAAATGGTTGCCGATTCGTCAGCGACGAAATTTGCGTACTCTGACGACGTTATACTCTTTTCTCCACTCTCCCAACGGTCCGTCATATCTGGTACCTTATTCTCAATATCTCTGCTCCAACCATGATAAGAATTTGCGATCTACTAATAACCTTCTCCTTCTCTGTCCATCTCACTCTTCTAGCTTAGTACATTCTTCTTTCAATATCCAATCTATCCTTCTTTGGAATGCTCTCCCTCCCGAAGTTAGGACGTCCACTAGTCGTGCCACGTTCAAATTTAGAGTTCGCCAGCTGTTGTACAGCGAATTGTCGGAACTTTCTCATTAGCAATTCACTACTTGTTAGTATTCAATCTTTTTAACTATTTATTTTCATGCGTATGTATATTATTAACTGTTAGTAATCTATCTTCTTAAATATTTATTATAATATATATATCATATATATAGTATAGTATATATATTATATATGTATTTATATATTTATTTATTTATATGTACCTATATACTTATGTATTTTGTTATGTATTTATATTTAGATTATAAATATATATTATGTTGCGTATTCTCTTTAATTTTTCTCTTTATGTGTAGTACACACCTGCCATTATCATCTCTGCATCACCTAAAGGATGACTGGGAGAAAATGCCTATAGGCATTAAGTCCGCCTTGTGCAATGTATTTTGCAGGAAATTTTTAAATAAATAAATAATACGTAAGGTACTGACATCGTTCTACCATGCAGTGGTTCATAATTTGGTAAATTTAATTCATGTTTTTAAATTTTCTTATATTACGAAGTGGATTTAAAGATACCACCGTCCGAAATACGGCCCTGACACCCAAAATTAACATATGTAAAACAATAGTTCGCATCTACGATTGCGAACAATACTATGCTTTGTGTTCCTTTGTAGTTATGAAATTCGCCCACTGTATTTTCTGGTTTTTGGATAACCACATGTTTTCCATCCATGACGCCAATACAATGTGGAAAGTTCCATCGCTTGTCAAAATCATGCGCAATTGCTTTCCATTGCTGCTCGTTTGTTGGTAACTGTAAAAACAACAAAATAAACGATTCAGGTATTTTTTATGTTACTTTTCGGGATACACAAGCTGAAATATGTAATAGAGAAAACTCAGCGCCTTTGCAGTCTACGTGTATATCTGAAGATAAGTTTACCCTACCACTACCCACCCATATAAGAAAGAAGAGAAATATTAAAAGTTCAAAGATGACGATAAAGAGGAGGAAGCATACCAATTTAAGAAAAAAAACCAGTGAAGAATTAACACAAAAATATGAGTTCGCTGTATATGGATAATTGATAGCTCATAAAATTCGCAACCTTAAGTCATTAAATCGGTTATTAGCGCAGCAGCGCATAAATAATATACTATTTGATTTGGAAATGCAACAGATGACTCTCCGGCTGAGCCAGAAATCTTATACTAATATATACATATGTTAGTATAAGATTTCTGGCTCAGCCGCTCCGCTCCCGTGGCTCAAAGCCTTCCTCGATAAATGGGCTATCTAATACTGAAAGAATTTTTGAAAACGGTCCAGTAGTTCCTGAGATTATCGCGTTCAACCAAAAAAACAAACTAACAACCTCTTCAGCTTTATAAAGCTGAAGAGGTTGTTAGTTTGTTTGTTTGGTTCCAGAGCCACGAGATCTTTCTCGTGGTTCTTCTTCCCCAGCATATTATGTTGCCCAATATAAGAAGAGCAGCTGAAACACCTGGGCATTGCGTTTTCCAAGAATGCATGGAACCAGAAATAAATGTTGTGCTGGAAGAAACAAGTCGGAAAGTGCTGATTAAATATCAATATTTTATACCAATAGGTGCTCGTATTTGTTCTCTGCACAGATCGGAAGCAAATTATGCAAATCTTTATACTGCTGAGTTTAGCCTCAATAACTTTACTGCTATTCACATAGAAGAAATTATTTTTATATTAATGGAAGGGCTTTAAAACATCTCTTATGAGAATATTCAGAACTACCCCGATAACCAAGTGCAGTATTTTATAAGCATCAGTAAACAACAACATCAACCAATATTAGATGCACACCCAGGCTTAGGCATATGCATCGGGGTAGTTTTGCATTAACAGCCTTTTTACTCAAGCTAAGGACTGGAGATTCGGGGGTCAGATTGTCGTGCTTATTTCAAGTACCAAGAAGGACCCTTGAAACATTAATGTATGTAGCAAGAAAGATCTTGCTAACAGACTATGTCTCACAATTTTTTGGCTTTTCACATAAATATAAGAAGAGCAAGTCGCAGCAAAAAAATCGTACATTACCGATCATATTTTTGGTGAGCCTAAATCCGAACAAAAACCAGCAATTACAATATGTAGCTGATGCAACATAATATATCATCATCATCATGTAAGCCTAGAGACGTCCACTACTGGACATAGGCCTCCCCCTAGGTTCTCCATACAGACCGATTTTGAGCCACCCGCATTCAACCGCTTCCTGCAATCTTAACCAGATCGTCGGTCCACCTTGCGGGAGGCCTATCCCTGCTGGGTCGTCCGGTACGTACATATATGTATAAATAGGCAAAAAACATTAATTACTTGTTCCAAAAGGATACATATTCCTCACATATAGAAATTTATTAAAGCCATTTATTGTCTGTAGCTGTGATGGATATATTATAGTACGCGGACCATATAGTGCCACCACAAATGTTGCGACTATAATGAATGACTTATTAAATGAACCAGAATTCAATGATTTTTATAGAGAAATTGATGTGTTTATTCTTGATAGAGGTTTTCGTGATAGCATGAATAGTCTGCATGAGAAAGGATACAGAGGTCATATGCCTGCTGTAAAGGAGATGGCCAATCACAGCTTACCACTCTGGTAGTAGAAGCTGTGTTTTAAGAGAGATTTTAAAATATGCCATCATGAATATTTTGTATTCAATGGTTTAGATAAGTGTCAGGATTTTTTTAGGGTACTTCATTTCCATACCAACCTTTAAAAATCTTCATGAAAGCCGGTACCCACAAACATTGTATGGAGCAAGAGACACACTGTAAAACTTCGAAAAATCATTGTTGTGCCATGGATTCAAACCCAAAACCGTCTGCATGGCAATATGTACTATTTTGTCAACAAAGTACCGGGAAAACATCAATACGAGGCATGCCTTGTAAGTTTTGTATTCACCACGTAGCTTAATACACTAAACTTTTCCATTCGCTCAAACCAGTTATTATAAGATTTATTCTACTCTCAAGTGGGTGTGTTCAAAATGGCTGACTTGAAAGCGTCGACTGCTTCTTCGTCGGACTGGAAGCTTTGACCACGAAAACTTTTCTTAATTTTAGATATTGTTTAAATTTGGCTAAGTCAGAAATATTTGCTACTGTGCAAAAATATGAGATACACTGTAAAACTTCGAAAAATCATTGTTGTGCCATGGATTCAAACCCAAAACCGTCTGCATGGCAATATGTACTATTTTGTCAACAAAGTACCGGGAAAACATCAATACGAGGCATGCCTTGTAAGTTTTGTATTCACCACGTAGCTTAATACACTAAACTTTTCCATTCGCTCAAACCAGTTATTATAAGATTTATTCTACTCTCAAGTGGGTGTGTTCAAAATGGCTGACTTGAAAGCGTCGACTGCTTCTTCGTCGGACTGGAAGCTTTGACCACGAAGACTTTTCTTAATTTTAGATATTGTTTAAATTTGGCTAAGTCAGAAATATTTGCTACTGTGCAAAAATATGAGATGAAGATGATGACAAGAAAATAGGAAACTGCACCCAAGAGTCGATATTGCAAATCTACCTAGTGATACAGTGGCATTACAAACTGAATATTCGTCGCAGCCTTTTCCAAATTCGAATGCAGCAGCACCTATAATAATGTCACATGCCATTTTAAAACCTAAGCCCCACATGTAATTCAGGACACTATGTCAATGGATTGTGACATGGTGTCTTAACAGCAGTAGATTGGCTTATATTAAGTATATGATAAACATAATAATGTACAAGATTTTGTTCGAAACTATTCAGACACTAAGGTACGTCATGGTAATATGGTCATTCGGTTAATATGGTCACTTTCTCATAACTAAAAAAGTACAGCGTTGTTTTGCTAGATTGTACTGTTATTTATTATAGCCGCTAGCCACCAAAATAAATATACGAAGTTCTGCGAGAACTGTTTTACTGACGCAATTTTGACAGCAGTTTTAGTTCGGTCGGACGAAGTTTGACTTATAATTTTTCATAAAAAACTGTTTCCCGACAAAATTTCAATGTTCAGAAGTTCTATTACAACGTTATAGAACTTCTAAACATTGAAATTTTGTCAATGTTATAATTACATATTAAGGGTAAGTAAACAGATAATTAATCATATTTTAAGATTGCAGAGTAACCATTAAGGTGTTTTTAGAAAGTTTTTTGTTATTCGTTAATAAAGTAACAGGTACCTACTTGTAAAATATGCCTACCAAGTGTCCATATTTTCAGTAAGGAAGTAATAGAAAGGTTCAGCCCTTTTTCGAAAAAAAAAACACATTTTATTAATTTGTTTGTTTTTTGTCAGGTTATGGGTCACTATGTGAAGAAAGGTTTGAGATGGAACTGGTCTCAGCAAGATTTGCAGAACGCTTTAAATGCAATAGCAAACGGAAAACAACAAATACTGCTGTTAAAGAGTTCAAAGTGCCAAGAAAAACCATCAAAGGGTATATAGCGGAGAGAAAACTATGAAGTCTTTGCCTTGGTCGCAAGCCATTCCTTAGTGCAGCACAGGAAGGTGCATTGAAGGTGCGTATAAAACGGCTGGCAAGTGTTGAATATCCTATCACACCAAAGTTATTAAGATTATCTGTCGATCGTTATTGTCGACTCAATAGCGTTCGTATACCTAGTCAAACTGAGGATGAAGGTCAAGTTGGTCATGACTGGATAGCAGGATTTATGCAACGTCATCCAAATCTTTCTATGAGAAAAAGCCAAAAGTTAAATCCTGCCAGGGTCCAAAAACTCAATAAATTTGTAGTCAAAGATTGAAAAACTCAAAGAAACCATAGTGAAATTGGATGTGCAAGATAAACCAGCAGAAATTTATAACATTAATGTAAAAAGCTGCCAATTAATGCAACCCTTGGACAAAGCTGTCTTCAGAGCTTTTGAGCATTTTTGGGATCGAGCTCCAAAAGTTTTGGTTCCACAACAATGACAAAGCTCTGACGAAACAAAGATTTAGTATGATATTCACTCCTGTATGGCACAAAGCGCTTACTCCTTCTAAGATAAAATATGGATTTGAGGCAACTGGGAGTTACCCTTTCAATCCCAATTCACTTACCAGAATCGTGAATTAACTCGACTATGGTGATGTGTGCTACCTCGACCTTAATGCAGATCTACTCAATAAACTCGACCGTCTTCTCAATAATTGCATTAGATTCATTTTCAATCTTCGCAAGTATGACCACATTTCTGCGTACTGTGCCAAGTTACGTTGGTTACCCATACGAGAACGTCGCAACTTGCGTACGTTGTGTACGTTTTATTCTCTATTGCACTCTCCTAATGCTCCTGCTTACTTGACTCCTCATTTTCAATATCTCTGTGATAGTCACAAAAAAGGTCGTCGTTCTTCAAATAATCTTCTTCTCTACTGTCCTTCGCATAGCTCTAGCCTAGTTCATTCATCCTTTTACATCCAATCTATACTTCTCTGGAATGCACTCCCTCTCGAAATCAGGATGTCCACTAACCGTCTTGCCTTTAAGACTAGAGTCCGTCAGACTTACATGGATACGTTGGCTGGATCATCATAGAATTATCTTATAAATCTTTATGTTCATTTGTATATATATATGTATATATTATTTTGTTTATATTATATAGTAAGTATATTATTATAAGTATATATTTATATTATATAGTATATTAGTATGTATTTATATTGTATAGGTATAATAAAATATTTATGTAATCTTAATTTGATGTAGAAAATTATATAAGTTAAATATCCTTTAACAGTAATTGCACCTAGCTCATTTTATCTCTGCACCACCCAAAGGTTGACTGGGAGAAAATGCCTACGGCATTAAGTCCGCCTCTGTACAGATAATTTGTGCATAAAGTTTTAAATAAATAAATAAATAAATTTAGAACATGATGTACCAGGGCCTTCAGCACTGTCAACCTCCCTTGCAGTTGTTGAATCCAGACGCGTAAAACCTCCAGAACATGACATACCGGGGCCTTCAGCACTATGGTCCTCCACTGCAGTTGTTAAATCCAGATGCCTAAACCCTCCAGAATGTAATGTGACTGAGCCTTCAACTTCTTCTTCAGGACTAACGTCGGGCAATATAGATCATGAAAGCAATGTATCCTTTGCAGATATGATGAAAACTCCTGAAAAAGTTTCTAGTAATAAGTCTCCAAGGCGCAAAGCAATTAACAGTCTAGCACAGCATTTGACGAAACCAATGTTCGCTAAGAAGACTCCTTTAGCACCAAGCACCCAAATAGGCGCTAAAGTCACTCATTCGAGGAACAAAAAAAAGTCGCACTCTACTAAACACTCGCAGTCATAGTATTGCTTCCTTTGTAAAGAAGACAAAGAAGCAGACATGAGACTCTGCAGCTATTGTGGTGCCTACGTCCATGAAAAGTGTGTAGGATTAACAGCATCAGATAAAGAAGTATAATATGTCCAAAATGCGAAAAATAATACATACATACATACATAGACTCACGCCTGTTTCCCCGAAGGGGTAGGCAGAGGCATATTAAACGCCCACTTTTCGCCAGTGTTTTAGCGAAAAATAATATGTGTCTGAAACTCATACCGTTAATATGGATATGTACTGGGCATATATGCCACATATTCCGAAATATGGTAATTTTTGTTAAATTGTTTGTTAAAGTTGATTTTACTAAAACCTTTGCCTTTACCTAACCTTTGCTAATTATTTTTAAAGTGGATATGTTTTGTTTTTTTTTTTTAATAAATTAGTTACTTTATACAACGGTATATTGTTTACCTCTGTCCTCTTCCTACGTTTTTTTTACAGGGCGTCAAAGCTTATGGTGACCATATTACCCTGACGTACCTTACTTTATAAATACTTTGGAATAAAATGTTAATTAAATGTGTTAAAGCACATTATACATTGTTTTGTGATACATTTAATTCAACCTCATTCTACTTATTTTCCGGTCTAGTCACACCATGCCGAATTTGCTCCATTTCGAATCTCGTTCAGTCTAAATTTAGGTTTGTAAGTAATTAATAAGGGGCAGCGGTAGCCTAGTGGAGATACTAACAGACTGCCATGCAGAGGGTATCGGGCTCGAATCCGCGCACCAATGACTTTTTGGAGTTATGTGCGTATTAAATTGTCAATAATCGCTTGTCAGGTGCCTCGGAGAGCACGTTAAGCCGTCGGTTGTCATGAAGATCTCTGACAGTCGTTTTAGGGCGTCAGTACTTTCTAAATAATCGGACACTAGTCTAAACCATGGAAAATTTCTATCCCTTCGGGTTGCGGCTGTCAGACAGGCAGTCGCTCTGTGGAAAACCTAATATTCAGCCAAATCCGGTTAGACTAGTAAACGGACCCCCGATTGAAACTGGGATGACGCTAGGAGGACGAAGTAATTAATAAATTGCACTGAATGCAAAAAATTACCTGACCTTAGATTGCATGGCATAAAATAATATAGTTTTTCGTTTTGTTAGAAATACACAATTGCTTAACTTTTTTTAATTACGACTACATATTAGATATACATATTACATATTAGAGACTTACGTTGGTGTAAACACCGTCGTCATTTCTCATCGAACATCACATTACGCTTTAATTATTATTGTTTAGATTACGCCCGACCAAACTCTGTACTTTTGTTTTATAATTAAATCAGTTCTGTTTCAACCTTTAAGCCGGAAAGTAGTCCGAGGGTTTTATTTTTAAAGCTCTCCCGCCGGTCCACGGTTCGTATCTGGCGCAGTCGGTAGGATCGTGTCTGTTCTACGGTTGCGGAAAATCACTTTTCAGGTACATCCGCGACGTGATCACAAACGTTCCTACGTTTAACCGAAGAAAACTGGCGGCAAAGCAGCGAGAAGCAGAACTCAGCCTGACATCGGCATGCTCGTGGGGTAAGCACACAACTAGCACAAACAGTTTATTTATTTATAATAAGGCACTCCAACGAAAAATTCACAATTTCAATTGAAATCAGTATTGAACAAGATTATTTTGCAATGTGAACTTATCACTTAAAGGTGTGCACAGCACTTACAATTTTTAGCAAGTTACACATGAACGATATTCAATATTTATAAAACAGTATACCTAAGTTAAATAATAACAATATTAAGTACAAAAATCATTAAACCCGAATCAGTACCCGAGTTAGGAGGAAATATAGATATAGAGGCTCTGTCGGTTATTATGCTGAGTCGTTTTATTGACTTAATTCGTCCAGTCTGTAAACATTTGCTGGACATATACATATAAATCAAACCCCACCGTTCCTAATACTGTTTCAGATCCGATCATCCATGTGTTGCTCACACGCTCAATTTGTCGGTTCAGGATAGCATCAAAGAAAATCCATCTCTAGAAACTTAACTTTCAAAATTTCGATCACTAGTCACGTACTTCAAACAAAGTAATTTGGCAGTATATAAATTGAGGGAAATACAGCATCAGATGGGACTTCAGGAATTAAAGCTGAAGCAAGATGTACCTACCAGGTGCAGTGATTATAATGGAAAGGTTATCACAAATGAAACTGCCACTGTCAGCAGCCCTTTTATCACTGCCAAATGCTCCGAGAAATTTAGACGGGTTAGATTGGACAGCAATTGATGATTGCGTTAAAATTTTTAAATCATTCTTATTTATGACAGAAAATTTCTCAGGCGAAATGTACTTAACAATGTCAAGAATAACACCACTTATCAGAGGACTTCAAATCCAAATAAAAAACACAAATGTGCAATTTGTGTTTTTTACAGACATTGAAAAAACAATTTAAATTAAAGAGTTTAGAAACTATTTCCAGGCGTCTTGGATTTTTGTAAACCACTAAAGCCGTTGCGACGGCTACTTTTTTAGACCCTAGGTACAAAAAAGCCGCTTTTGGTACTGCTGCAAGCGCAGACAATGCTCAAAAATGGGTAACTGAAGGCATGGGGTCTCATTCCTTAGAACGTTTTCCGTCATTCTTAATTCTCTCAACAGATGGCTTTACTAGTATCGATTGTTATTGATGACTTTCATGCATAAATGATATATAAGAAAATAAAGTTCTAAAATATGATATTTATTAATTAAAAAATCCCTTTATTACGATTAAATAAAAAAATGAAACATTTAATTGAATATGAATATTTTTGAAAAATATGATGTGCACTTCGTTGCTCTGGTGGCCAAAATACGTACTAGCTTGTAGTAAAACGTTACAATGAGTTAACTTTCACTCGGCATTCATAGATGGCGCTTTTACGTATGTATATATTTATTTAATTTGGTATTAATCTGTAGATGGTAAAATAAATAAATATTTATTAAATAAACATCAAATATTTGAAAAAGTAAGATATTATGTTAACCAATGAACGGCCATGAGCATTTATTTTAAAAAGTACCTGTATAGGTACCTAGTCGAGCGATTGCGTTTTGTTTTTACATTTAAGTACGTAAAAGTAGTGTAATTTAAATTTTATATATTTTTTCATAAATAATGTTAATCAATATGCGTCTTACATTTATAGGTACCTACCTATAGTCTGTTCAAGATACGAAAAAATAAAATGTAAACAAACCATAAAATGGTTCTTTTAATGTCGCCTTCGCAACAAAACTAGATTTAAGTTAAATACTCCAAGCGAAAGATGCAGTTAGTTTTACAAAAATACGCCTGTCCCTTCAATTCATAAATGATACTGTATATTTTTTACCTTTTATTTTTTTCGTAGGTATCTTGAACAGACAATAGCAACTAATAAACAGTTGATGTTGAGTATGTTGTAAATCAAGCTAATGAAAAAAACAAAACGCATTTTTAAACTTTGATAGCCGACTTCTCTAGAAGTCTAGAACTCATTCGCTTGGTTCCCGATAGGTATAGTATTAAATTTATCTATGCCGATAGTCATGACTTCATGAGTCGCACAATTTCAAAATCGCGTACCAACTACACCAAGTGCGTCTATAAAAATACCAGGGTCAAAAACCAGGTATCAATATACTTGCAAGTTTTTAGGCACTCGAGTATAGAAAACTTCGTGTGACGCCCTGGTTATGCAAGTTTGTATTGAAAAATAAACCTTATCTTAATATGACTAAGGATGTTTATCGCAAAATTTGGTAATGGACTTTTCTAAATACTTTCATGGAAATTTATTCCTTACTACCATATATTTAAGGAACTTTGTCGCGCAAAACCTTGCAATTTTTATATTCCTGAGTACTCAAAATACTTTCAAGTATTTTAGTGTTTTGTGCGATAAAGTTCCGTAAATGTATGGCAGTAAGGAATATTATTTCATAAAAGTATCTGTAGGGTAAATACGCCATACGTCGGCCCCTCCCCAAACTTCGGCCATCTGCACATTTTTGGCTTGCGTTCATTTAAAACGTATTGAAGTTACAAATTTGCCACTCGAATTACAATCTTAGTTCATAATCTATATGTACAACGGTTACTTTCCGATTACGTTACACACTCTTCGCACACTGAGCGTCAGTAGCGATTGCGCCGTCGAAGCGTCAATTTCATATTTAAAGTACCTTACTTGCTGTGAATACCCACACTTCGGGGATTGATATTAGAACGGTCAGACATTCCTTTTTTATTGTTTGAAGCATTATTATTAGTAATTAGTGATTTTTACTATATTTTGAGATAGATATTTCAATGTTTAACGTATTGTTTTAAGGGAAAATAGGAGGCCGCCAATAGAATACCAATTTTGAATTAAAACCGGATTCTCGGCCGTGGCCGACTAAAAGTAAATGCAGTCTGTTTTATAATTTCCAATTGTACTAATTCCATTGCCTTAATAAGAGAATTTGCAACGCATATAGGCAAATAAGTCTTGTTTACGTTTAATCGCCAAATACCGGCCGGGGTGATATTAGTTGAATCTCGAGAAATAATGTACACAAAATAGAGGCTGGCTTTAGAAACATTAAAGATCGTAATGTCGGCCAGCCTCGAATTCGAGCCCAACTATACAGGCTGATTACTTTTCTTATTTTCTCAAAATTAAATATTTATTACACGTTTATTTATTTATAATATAAAGAGTTAAGTTTAAATGTAAGAGTTGATATTATTGAAAACATTTATATTAGCTTATAATGGTATGGAAATATAAGATATAATTGCTCTTTGGAACTTGCTACCTTAACCCATGTTAATTACGTAGCTTAAAAATATAAATATATTCAATAATGATACTCTGGGCCAAAAATGGTATGAATTATTTTTGAAAAGATATCCAGAACTAATTATAATTATTTTGATGTTTACTTTGTTATAAATTGTAATACTTACCTAACGTTATTTAAGTGCAAATGAAAAAATACTTTACCTACTATTAAACAAATACGATTAATAACGTATACTTAGTGAGACTCCTGCCAAAATAAATCATTTTAATAATATTTATCCGTCTTAATTTAAAACATCCTATACCCGGCCGATATTTGGGGAAAACGCGACCGACCATGGCCCGTGAATGGCCGACTTTAGGGATTTTTCGTTCTCGACGCATATAAACCTTAGTACTTTTTCCTTGTAGTAGAAATGTCAACCTTATGCCCATAAATCGGAATCGCATCGGAAGCTATCCTTTCGTTGCAAATTGATGGTGCCAGACTGATTCCAAAACAGAAAAACCGTAAGGATGCCGACATTTAGCGTATTTACCCTACTACGTTACGGTCGGGAGTCGGTAACACGCGAAACGTGTTCGCGTACGTTCAAGTAAAAAATACTTTGAAAGTGTTGCAAATATTTTAGTGTTTTGCGCGACAAAGTTCCGTAAATGTGTGCGGTAAGGAATAATATCCCATGAAAGTAAAAGTACTCCGTTACGATCGTGGATCGGCAAAACGCGAGACGCGATCGCGTACGTTTAATTCAAGTAAGAAATACTTTGAAAGTGTTGCAAGTATTTAAAAAAAATCGTTACAATCAGCTTCAAAATTACGAATCCTACAAAATAAATGATTTTATAATAGTTAAATTTAGTTTTTTATCTAATTCTGTTTATCCACTTTAATGGAGGAATAAAAAACTACCTAATTTATCAATTTAAAAATATTAATTTGCCACCATCTGGATTTGAGTTAATTATCTAAATAACTAACTTGCACGTTTGCATAACTTGCTTGTAAGGCCGAATTAATAAACCAATTGTAATGACTAGCTTTTGCGCGCGACTTCGTTGCCGTGAAAGTTGAAGAGAAAAAATTTCAACGTTTTTGCAAGATTTTTTGTTAGTTGACGAGGTATCATGGTTTCATAAATAAAAAAATAAAATGAACTGTTGTTTCATTTCTACATTTTAATAGTTACCTACCTATTCCCCTTTTGCAATCTCGACGTTCGCTTCGCCAGGGGTTCGCCATTTAGGTTACATTAATTTCGGCTGAATACCAATTTAATTAAGAATATAATAATACAAATAAAGAATAACAATTTTCACGAAGCAGAACTCAAAGGAAAGCACCACCTAGTATAGTAATGTAACTATTATATTATCTGTAGCATGCACCACAGACCCTGGGACCACCGACCATCAGACCAAGGCAGCCTCACAAGGTCATAGGTTTTGTCAAGTCTATTCAAACTAGCCCAAACACTACTAGTTTCTCATGTGTAGTTTAGGAGTTTCAGTGACCACCTGCCGGCTTCATCATCAGACCAAGGCAACCTCACAAGGTCATAGGTTTTGTCAAATCTATTCAAACGAGCCCAAACACTACTAGTTTATCATGTGTAGTTTAGGAGTTCCTGTGACCACCTTCCGGCTTCATCATCAGACCAAGGCAACCTCACAAGGTCATAGGTTTTGTCGGTTTTATCAAGTCTTGTCAAACGAGCCCAAACACGACTAGTTTATCATGTGTAGTTTAGGAGTTCCTGTAACCACCTTCCGGCTTCATCATCAGACCAAGGCAAACTCACAAGGTCATAGGTTTTGTCAAGTCTTGTCAACCGAGCCCAAACACGACTAGTTTATCATGTGTAGTTTAGGAGTTCCTGCGACCACCTTCCGGCTTCATCATCAGACCAAGGCAACCTCACAAGGTCATAGGTTTTGTCAAGTCTATTCAACCGAGCCCAAACACTACTAGTTTATCACGTGTAGTTTAGGAGTTCCTGTGACCATCTTCCGGATTCATCATCAGACCAAGGCAACCTCACAGGGTCATAGGTTTTGTCAAGTCAAACGAGCCCAAACACGAGTAGTTTATCATAATATGTAGTTTAGAAGTTCCTGTAACCATCTTCCCGGCTTCATCATCAGACCAAAGTGCATTCACAAGGTCATTCATCACTGCACCATTTCAATGTTACCGTAACATAGCCACCAAACTTACGTAAGTATGTCAAATATCAGCTTTATGGAACAGTGTACAAAGTGCATTCCAAATTTTGAACGGAAAGACACGAAGTCATAAAAATATCGCTAGATGTTTTAACGCCACCAGTACATACGTAAAATAGGTACCTACTAGATCGGTTGATCGTGTTATAACCTTGAAATGAGGCACACTTGGGTGACAAGGTGAAATATCATAATATTTCTACACTTTAGACAGAATGCTTTTTTATTATAGCGCCATCTCTTCTTTTTAATTTAAAATAACATTGCTTACAAAATGAGACGTAAGATGTCGCTACCATCGACTCCCATTTTTTCGTCGCTAGCGCCATCTGTTGTATTATTTACGGTATTAACAAGTACTTATAAAAATAAAGGTCTAATATTAAGGATCTCACGTGGCCAATTTTTATGGACGACTTGCGGCATCTGTACTGTAAAGTATTATATTTATCTATGCTGAAGGGTTGAGCGCATTAATTGGAACTGCTCGTTCTGAAAATATATTTGTGCCAATGCCAACACCACCAATTGCCACATCAAGAAGCACCCTTTCTACCCAAGAAAAAGATGATGACAAACTAACAGACGGACCAAAAAGTTTCCGCAATTCCTTCGACTATCACTCCTAGTACCAATGCCATAAGCAATATAAATCTACCTTGAAATGCCATATTTCGATCGCAAAAAAATCCCTTCGAATTTTGGAAAATGCACTCTAATACTTTTCCACACTTATATAAACTAGCCTGTAAGTATCTTAACATGCCCGCAACTGCAGTACCATCTGAAAGAATTTTAGTAAAGCTGGCATGATAACTAATGATAGATGAAATAGATTGACTCCAAAAAAATTAGACCAACTTTTGTTTTTGAGCGAGAATGTAAAACTAATTTAAGTAGAATGTCTAGATATTTCAATTACTTAGTATGAAATAAATTCTACGTATCCTTTTTATATAATCTTAGTATGTACCTATAATAAAATTAGCACAGCTTTATTTTTATTTGTGTTAATAAGTAAGTTGTTAATTTTAGTTGATTTTGTTATTGTTGCCTAAAATATATATAAAATAATCCCGACTAATTCAGTTCCTATAATATACTTACTAGTAACAAGTTGATTATTCTTAAAATAACCGTATAGATTTAATTAGTTACCTGAAAAATATGTCTGTGATGTGATTTTAACTAAGACTAGAAATTATTACATTATAGAGATTTAGACTTTTCTGAAACGATTCTGTGATTGTTATTTGATTAAGATTGTTGATTATACCTAAATAATATGTCTGTGATTTGATATTAACAAAGACTAGAAAGTATTACATTATAGAGATTTAGACTTTTCTCAAACGATTCTGTGATTGTTATTTGATTAAAATTGTTGATTATCCCGTGCCCGACTGATTTTACCTTTAAATATAAATAGGTAATAGCGATAGATCGATAATAACATTAAAACTATGCTACATACATATCTATTTAATCAATAAAAAACAGATTCAATAAGAACCATCGATATGTTTTATTTATTTTCAGTATTCCTTCTAAGTATTCGTGCGTAACCTAACTATTTACATTTTATTATTATTGATTTGTTCTTTTTATGATTATATTATTAGGTAGGTACGTACGTCATTCGTTTTCATTGAAACACTGTTATTTTATTTAGGTATTTAAATGATTTGGGATGAATTTTATATAGACATCAAAGCCCATGCCAAAACTATGGCGTTGGTCGTACTGAAATTACAGTTACACTGAGGCTTTCTGTAATGGACTGCACTGCGAAAATTCATGCAACGAACGCATTGATTACTTAGTAACACAGGGCCTGTTTAGTATAGTGACAACATTCGTTTATATTAAAGCAACTATTTTTTGTTTAATTTTGTTCTTTTCGCGATATTTTAGACCATTCTTTTTCATAAATGCACCTCTAAAATGCATTTCTGTACTGTCTGTAATACATCTGTTGAGCGCACGCACGTGATGGTGTTGAATTAATAAATTCTGCATTTCGAAATCGCATTGCTTCCTATAGAATTGTTAATCAATATGAGAAATGTTCTTTAACTTCATTTTTAATTAGCATTCATGAAAAAAATAAGTCATTAATAAACTTGTCCCTTAACACATACAACATACTTGCGTGAAAATTAACTTTGAGTACTTTGCTTTGTTTTTAATGTTTAAAAATGACCCTCAACAGAATAAATCATTTGTACAAAAAATTATACACTTCATCAAAACTATGAATATGAGCCCTTAATAACCCAAGTTAAAAGCATTTTAACAAAAAGGTTGAAAAATTCCAGGATCGTGATAGTGGCTGGACATTCTTGAGCTCTCACTTAGAAATGAATATTAACAAATCTCAAGCTTTGCGCGTAGTGGTATTGCTTTTTATAGTGGATTGTTGCTGCTTTATACCCAGCTAGGAGTCATCCTGAAAGAGTATCGTCTTACCCTGATTTCCGGGATGTGTTAAATATAGTAGGCAAAGAATTTTCATTGACTTTCTCAGGTATTGCCAAGTTTAAAGTACGTAAATAATCCTAAAATTTGTGTTTATATTTATGGGCTAAAAAATTGTACTGTGGTAGGACCACTCTATAAGTAAAAAAATTTAAAGAAAAAGGTAAGTAATTCATTTACTTTATCAAGAAAGTGATAATTTGTCACATTACTGTCTAATTAAAGATTTACCGCGACTTGTTCAAGATCAAATTACAAAACATCACGGTAAATCGCATTTTTGTGTCGTTTGTTTAATATTTTTAATACATACGATGATTTTGATTCGCATAGTTGTGGAAGTGTCGCTACATAACTACACCCGCAGGGTTCTCTTTTTAAATATAAAATTTTTAACAGGAAGCAAATTGTACCATTTGTTATATACGCAGACTGTGAAACAATGCTAGAACGGTTCGAATCTTGTGATAGTGATGGGTCGTCGATGCGTTTATCGTGTACGAAACTAGATCGTCCATTCCCGTTCGTCGACGCGTCGATAGACTAGTTGAATTCGTGGACCGGTCTACATCATCTACGTGTAAATTTCATTGCATAGACGGTATACATAAACATGACGTTTATATCAACGGCTGGGTGTCGATTGATATCGTTATGGGAAAAATGAATATTTTTGTAAATTTAACCTTCCGTTCATACTTTTAGCAGGCTTAGGACTGGCTAAATTATAAATAGGAATGATAATTTTTACGTAGTCATACTTATTATTCAGGCGCATTTAGCAGATCAACTGATTATAATCAAAATAAAGTTTCAATATCATAAACAATAACAAGTACAAACCGATTAGTCTCGTTCGCTTGTACCTGTCGCCCGTCGCGTTGACACCGTCGTCTTGTCCATATTCAAAGGAATATCTACTTACAGCTCAACACTTAAAGTTCAAATTTGTTTGTATGAACGATGGACGTATCAACGAGTATTACCCGTCTACGTTCATGCATCGTCGTCACGTTGTCAGTAGTGACGCACGTTTAGTTATGCGCAATTTAATCGTCTACGGATTCGACTAGTCCATCGTTCGACGGTGAACCGTCGATTCGTTCATCGTATGTCGACGGTCGAATTAACTAGTTCGTTCATTGAACGCCCATCGCTTCTTGTGACCCTGATCCAATTAAGCGAGTAGATACTGTAACGCGTCAGCGACACGTGCCTCTTGCTTTCGCTTATCATATTACGTGCACGCTAGACAAAAATTACAATCGTTACGTTTCTTATCGTGGCTTGGATTGTGTATCAAATAAATAGTCCAGAATCACAGCCAAGTCGAAAAAAAGAGCAAAACGATATTTCATCTACTATGTACAAAGCACAAAAGCAGACTGACAACCAAAACAATATCCAGCCCTAACCGATCTCTACAATATTTTTTCTTTCATTCGTACCTACATAAATCGTCACTTGTCTCACTCGCACGGTGCGTCTTAACTTGAAGGACAATAGGCGCGGGACCGTTAGAACTGCTGCCTGGAGCGTACCAACTACTTTTTTCCACGAAATGTAATATAAATCCTAGATTGTTATACCTCGTTAGATAGCTGATGAAACGTAAATTTTTTAAACACAGCAGTCGAACAACTGCCGTAATACTTTTTTTAGATATCCCTTAAAGAAAAATAAACTTTCTAATTTTTTTTTATTTTTTTTAGTTAAAAAGTCAACTCCCGCACTAATATATTTTTCCACCTGGTGACCTTTCTAATATATTTTTTATTTTCTTAACTTTCACTTGTCTACTACGGCCTATTCAATTAACTTATGCACTATTTTAATGATTGACGTCCTAAACCATCTTATTACACATGTAAAAATACAATAATAATAATAATAAGACACACAAAATAAACAAAATTAAATTTAGTAGCCTAAAAATCGGCAATTTTCAATAAAAAAATTATAAGTCGAATATCTCGAAAAGGGTTAAGTTTAGGGTTGAGTGTTTCTAGTGAAATAAGTCAGAAATGATGGGTACTCCACGCCCTTAACGGATCTAGCACGACTTTTCCTGTAACCCTGTATACGATTCCCTCGTAGTGTTGGCATGAATTCGACAACCTATACGACCAATAATAAAACATTAGAAATGGCTACAATTAAAGACTCAGGGGTTGATTTGGATAGCATAATCAGATTCCACACTCACATTGACAAAATAACAGCTTTTCAAATGCTTGGCTTTGTCATTAGAAATGCCAAAGATTTTAAAAAGCCACAGACTAAAATTTTATTAGACTTTTCTCAGCCTTAGTTGGATCTGGTCTGGAATATTGTTAATTGTCTGGTCACCCCACTCCGAGATACATGTTAAGTGGCTCGAGAGGGTCCAAAAGCGGTTTTCTCTGGCACCTGTCGTACCGGTGTAACATGGCAAAACTGTTACCAACATAATATGAAAGTCGCTTAAAACATTTTAATCTACATAGTTTGTTGGATCAAAGACGGTTATTGGATGCGATTTTGCTATATAAATTAGTTAACGGTGAGTTAGACTGCCCCATTCTCGTTGAGAAGTTAAATATATGTATATGCGCCATCAAAGTTACCCCGTGCAAGTAAAGACACACATTTTTCGATTAAGACATCAAAAACTAATTTGGGTCAGAACGCTACTATCAGCAGATTACTGAGTGAGTATAATAAGCTCACAAAAAATAATAAAATTGATATACAGGGTTATTTATTTAAATTGTTGGTGAATTTTATATCAGTGTATATTTTGTTAGTTGTCCAAATAAATAAATAAAATAAAAAATAAAACATGCCTATACTCGGTATAAACCAGAGACTAATTGGTCCAGGTGTAAATGCTAAGCCAGGTCTAAATTGAGTTCCTATTACAAAACGCAAATCTACAGAGGATCAATTGGCCCGAGATAATAATAATAATAATATTCTACCACATACACACAACACCATCTAGTCCCAAACTAAGCAGAGCTTGTACTATGGGTGCTAGATAATGGATAAACATACATATATACTTTTTTTTTGTAAATACATACATACATAGAAACACCAATTTTATTGTTTACATTTTGTACTCAGATTAAACAGTGAATCATTCATTCTTTAAGACATTCTATGTAACGTTTCGTTGCTATCAGAATTTGTATTTTCAATTGGTTAAAACTATAAATTAATACATTTAACTTGATGAAAGAAGAACTGTCATGGCCCATAGAAAATTTAACGAGGCCCGACACAAAAGGAACGTACCTCAGTTTTTTTTTATATTACATATATGTAACAAAAACAAAAATACATATAGTAACTGTATTTTAAATAACAGTGGTTAACAACTATTTATAGCTATGTGACTTGCAGGCTGAATATTTGAAAACCATTTATTTTTCACTTAATAGCAATCGTATCCATTTAGAATGACCCAAAGTTAATACAAATAGGAAATATAGACAGTCACCAAACGTTTATCTCCATTAGAAACAAGATAAAATGTTGGTAGTAGAATATACTATATCCGAAAGTGTATTTGTGCCTTTATTTGTTTTATGTTCTATAATTACATGTACTCGTAACGTGTAATCTTAGTTTTAATACCTGCTTTGGATCAGGTAACAGAAACCAATCGTGGTTTCTCATTTTTTCATTTGAACTTGAATAACGCGGGTCGGATCTGGGGAGTATTCCCGTTTGAGCACCTATGCCTTGAGCACCAAAGGTATTCCCATTTGAGCACCAATCGATATTTTAACGTGGTGCTCAAAGGGGAATAAAAAATAAAATTCGACTTTATTCCCCATTGAGCACCTACGGTGCAGTAGCTTCTAGTGATGGAGTGTGTAAATCATATCGATAAAAATCATCAGTTTTATTGCAAAATGTAATCATTTAATAAAAATATATCATTATTAACATAAAAGTTTACTTAGTCATTTATTGTTAATATCACAATAAGTTTCCTCAGCTATAATTTTATCTATCCTCAAACCAATTGTAGGCTGTAGGTTACTAACAAAAGAAATCGGTGTTTTTATATGATATATGGTGAAGAGTAATAAGTTGAGAGGGCTGTAAGCCGGCGCGTTACCGTTCGTTCACTTACCGTTCGTCGGGATATCTCGAGTAACCCGAAGTATGCCGAATAAAACCAAACTGTTACGGAACTAGTTTACGTCTTAACTCGTATTATTTGCAAATAATTTATATTACTAAAGGTCGCCCAGTGGTCGAAATTGGACCATAATTTATCAAAATGTTAAATTTCTACATTATTAAGATTGTAGGTACTGTCGA
This sequence comes from Euclidia mi, assembly GCA_944739405.2. Taxonomy (NCBI): domain Eukaryota; kingdom Metazoa; phylum Arthropoda; class Insecta; order Lepidoptera; family Erebidae; genus Euclidia; species Euclidia mi. The sequence goes on from OX123195.2 coordinate 51,491,435, forward strand.
AGGTCTACGACGGTCCGTGTGGTGAAGAATACGGATTGTCACCACCTCATATGGGTGTCACCACCATGGGTGTCGAAAGAGCTGACAGAAGGAGCATATTATCCATAGAACAGCGCTGTAAGAGAAGGAAAATTTGATACAAATCCTATACTAGCCCGTTTGGCCAGCGTGGTATAGTGGGCCAATTCCTCCTTTCAAAGGAGAGGCCTAGTCCAGCAGTGGACTGTTAAAAGCTGATGATGATGAGGTACTGTCAAGACTACAATCACAGACTTTCCCGCACAATATAAATAAATAATTTTTTTTATGAAATTACTGGAACGGCTATTAAATACTTTTCTTAGTAATAAAACTCTGAAATAGCTGTTAACTTAAAAACTTTGTAAAAATATCATTCAATTCAAATTCATTTATTTTGCTAAAACATGGTAGTGAATTGTTACAATAACATATAATAAGAGACAACATGTTTTGCTGGTTAGGCAGTGAGCAAAAAAAAAAAAGAAATAACACATAATTGATCAAAACTGGATACTAATAAAAATAAATCTAATTACAGATTCTCTTGCCCTTGCGCAGTATGTCGTTTACTTCCATATTGTCGCCTGACACTGCACAAGTATTCATAAAATACCATAAATATATGTAATAACCAAGGATCGGAATTAAGGGAGCTGACATTGTCAAAAGTATGGATATGCCTAATTTTGAAGTGTGTTTCCGGAACTAAATTCCAGAATTTTTTGGATTTTTAGTGGAGGTTTTTTCAACAGTCTAAAACACCTTCATTAAAAATCCGAAATTTTCCAGAATCTCCGAAAATTTTCAGGAAACAGATTAAAAAATTAGGCACATCCATACTTTCTCCCTGATTCCGATCTATGGTAATAACTAATAAGTGTATATTTCACACGTAAATATGCTATTAATTTATACGCCAAGATAAATATATTGTAAAAAATACTAAATTTATTGGGCAGAAAAGGACAAATCTTGAACAAAAAAGTTAATTATTTCATCTATTTTCAGTTTGAAACTCTTGTTTAAATAATAAGAAATTACATATTATTGTAATAATTACAAAATCTATTAGGCAGAATAGAACGAACATTGATAAATAATTTATAAGTTAACCGATGATTACTCGTAAACTAGTGATGTCTACTTAGCCGTGATAGTTTTACTTTTAAAATCGTTATATGTACTACATTTGTGATTTTTTCACCTCTTCCAAATTAATAGTTTAGCCGGCAGACGGGGAGGGGGGAGGGGGCACTTGAGTCTAACATTTTTTTTTCACTTCAAAGCTTGATATTTGACGAACCAATCACTTGATCGAAAAATTATTTGAACAAACTAATCATATTTTTTAAAACCTATCCAATGATACCCCACATAATGGGGTACTCAACCCAAAAGAAATTCAACCCCACTATATATGTAGGGGAGATACTCTTTAAAATATATTTTCCTAAATTTTATTCTACAGTTTTGTTGCAATATATTATGTCTATATTCATGGCAAATATCAGCTTTCTAGCACCAGGCGTCTTTGAGCTAGGCTGCGGATGGACAGACAGACGGACGGACATGACGAAACTATAAGGGTTCCTTGTGGACAACGGAACCCTAAAAAAAGAATTGTTTATTTTTTATTTGTGCTGCTTATTATTATTTTAATTGCATTGTAGTTTTAAGTAAGTACTTATAATTATTGTTTTATTAAAAAATTAATTGAATACTGTGAAATGCTATCCTAAAAAGTATATGTATAAAATAATGTTATATTTGAACTATTTTAAGTTTTAAAGTCTATGGGTAATTAAATATTATTGTGGTAAAAAGGGTAACATTTTTTTTGTTTCATTTAAAATGAATGGACTATTCATAATACAGGTACCTATATTTCACTCTAATATTTTTTTCACAACGCGCCTAAAGAAGTATAACTTCAAAAAAATTCGGGCAAGTGCGAGTCTGACTCGCGCACCGAGGGTTCCGTACGCATTTTACCTTATTTGAGGTTGATGCTAATTACGCTAGTCCTCCAAATCTGAGGGTCTAGTACCAGTTTGCACTCGATCGTCACGGTGGACGATAGCCTAGATGACAGGAACAATTTCCATACATTTTCTAAATGCGCCCCCTAGCGGTATCTATCGATCGCTTCTCTCCATAAGGGGCGCTTTAACTCTCTCTGTACGAGCGCCCATACAAAGAGTACCTACTATCTTAAATGGAGTCTACTATGTATGTATGGGGACACCCTTAAATTTTCCACTTTTTTTTTGTAGAGGTACATAGGAGATATGGTCAAAATTAGGTTTTTGCGAAAACTTGTAAGTACCAAAATTAACCTTAATTTTCAACTTTTTGAAATTTTTGTAATTTTTCCTTTATTTGTGCTGTAAGACCCTGCTTTTGGCCAAATTTCGTGATTCTAGTTCAACGGGAACTACCATATAGGTTTTCGACCCAAAATCTATAGGGTACTTACGGTTGACCTAGAATTGTCAATTTTGGTCAAAACCAAGGTCTTACAGCACAAGTAAAGGAAAAATTCCGAAAATTAAAAAAAGTTGAAAATTAAGGTTAATTTTGGTACTTACAAGTTTTCGCAAAAATCTAATTTTGACCATATCTTTTTATTGGGTTGACCCAGAACCCTAATTTTTATACACCTAATAGGAACCACAGACCTCAGTATCTAATATAAATTTCAATTTGCTAGGTCCACCCGTTCCTGAGAAAATCGGTGGTGACACACGGACAGACAGACAGACAGACAGACAGACGGACAAGAAAGTGATCTTATAAGGGTTCCTTTTTTTACCTTATGAGGTACGGAACCCTAAAAATTTGACACAATAAAACGATGCCAAATGATAATTGGACCATTTTATATTATGATGTGAAAGATATAAATTTTACTAAAAATGTCTCGTCCGACATCTTGGATTTCTATATAGATGTCATTTTCGTGAGTAGAATCCATCAAAACTCCGGCAATCATACCCATATTATTATAATTAAAAATGTCCCTTCCGCCATCTTGTGAATGTAGAAACCAGAAACATCTCCCGTGAGAATTTTGTGTCACACATGCGCGCGCATCGTAAAATTTTACTCTCATCATTTTTTCATAACGCGCCTAAAGAAGTATAACTTCAATAATACAAACTCTTTTAGGCAGAATAGGACAAACCTTGAACAAAAAGTATAATATATACATGTATTATTAACCTCTTTTCAGTTTGAACTTCTGTGGGTCCATAGCCGTAAATTAAAAAGTATTAATACACATGTCATGCGTGTGTGTGTGTGTGTGTGTGTGTGGCAAAGGTTTGAGAGTATAGGTAACGTTTATTTTCCTTAAAATCATTTATTTCTAATGCATATTTTATAAAAAAAAAATACTTATACATACCTATTACATGTAAGCAATACCTAAGTGTCCCAAATTTCATAATCCTCCGTTCGCGCATTTCTTGTAAAAAGGGATAACAAAATTTCGATTCACGTATAATGTATTGATTACTAGCTTTTGCCCGCGGCTTCGCACGCGTTAAATTCGGGGTAACACAAATCTACGTTCAGTCTCAATTTGTGTGAAGACACTCCTAATTACTCTAAAGACTTCAGAAACAATATAGGCTACAAAGTAACTCGGTCAGTATCCATGATATTAGTATTAAATGTACATAATGACATCACCTTGCATACAGACGAGTGTCAAAGCCATGTTCCAATATAATTATGTATATCTATGAAAACTTTCATTTATGAAAACTATTTTGTTTCGGATTTCGTGCGGTGTGAGTGTGAATGTTTTCCATTCCTGATTTAATTATAACGTAAATATGAACGATTATATCCTGTAGAGTGGGAGCAGGATCCATTACTTTCGTCCTGGATAACAAAAGCGAAAGATGAAGATGTTGCATGGTGTAAAGCATGAACACTAAGTTAGTGCCTAGATTTTCTATCATAAAAGAACATGCAACCACTACAAAGCACAAGAAGAACATGATCGGATATAGTGAGCAGTCATCGGTGAGTATACATTTTGTTTACATATAAAGTTACTCCCTCACAGCAGTAATTTAACGTTTAAAAAACATCGTGTAGCACGATAACATTTTATAACAGTGTGTAAAATACTCTAAAAAAGTTATACAACTAATGTTATGCAACATTCTCTAACGTTATATAACTGCTGTGTGGCACTTAACAAGAAAATTGTAGGGAGTACCTATTAGTAAATTAGTAGTAGCATTACTATTAAAATTTCTGTATAATTTCAGGTGCAAAAGTTTTTTAAAACGTCTTCACTAGAAGATCAGGTGAAAAAAGCAGAGCTCAATATGTGTGCTCTGTTGGTAGAACATAATTTACCCCTTCGCGTCGTGGATCATATAAGTGAAATTATTTCAAAATAATTTACCAATCCAGAGGTGGCAAAATCTTTCTTCTGTAAACGAACCAAAGCAGCTGCGGTAACATATAATGTTTTGAAGCCGGAACTGGAGAGGGAAATGCAGGCAGATTTAAGATCATGTCAGATACCCGTGCACCAGTGTATTCTTTGATCATAGATGAGAGTACAGACGTTTCATCGACGAAAATGCTTATTATAGTAAATAAATACTATTCTGAGAAATCACTAGCGTTGAAAACGAAATTTCTAACTATGGTACATTTAGAAGGGGAATCGGCATAGAATTTGTTTGACGCTCTTTCAAAAGCTCTACGTGGTTCAAACCTTGAAATAAAACATGCAGTTGGTTTCGGAGCCGACACTACCAATGTAATGTTTGGTGAACATGGTGGCATTATTGCTAAACTTAAGGATGTGAATCCGCATTGCTTATTTATCAAATGTGTCTAAACACAAAATACTACAACATTACGTATACATATTCGTTGGCTGTCATTCCACTCCTGCGTCAACAGAATTCTTGAGCAATGGGATGCGCTAAAAATTTACTTTCAAGGCCAATATTTGCACGACAAAAATATATCCTCTCAATTTTTATACGAGAGCTTTAATAACAAAATATTTAAACTATATTTTTACGCGCTTGATTATAAGACTGTACACTTGGTTTATAAAGACGTGTCTGAAATGTTTATGGCATTGTTAAGCTGCTACATGAAAGTCAATTAAGTTAAGAGTACAGACCCACTTCTTCTAGATCCGACATCCAGCGTTAACTACTTACCTTTGAAGGATATGTATTTAGGTGTTAACGTCAGCAGAGAAATTAATTGTCTAGCAAGAGATATAAATCTGAAACCTGCAATACAAACGTTTCTTGAGCATATCCAATCATTTCTTATTCAACTTTCAAGTCAACTTAAAACACGTCGCCCATTAAATGACCTTTTTAAGCAATTACAGTTCTTAGCTCCTCAAGGCGTTGTATACAAGGAGTTTTCTTCGATAGCAAATGTTATTACGCAATTCCCTAATCTTGTTGATGAATATACAATTCAAAAAGTTGACGATGAATACAGACAATTAAAATTTAACAAAGATGTTAGTGATTTATTAGAATCTGGCGGAAGTAACGCTAAGCCAACTCTAAATATTGATAAATTTTGGGGTGCCATAGGTAAAATTCGAAATTCAAATGGAGACTTAAAATACGTTAATGTTTATAATTTTGTAAAAGGTTTGTTATGTTTGCCAATGTCGAATGCTGCTTGTGAAAGGATATTCTCGCAAATCATCCTCATAAAAACAAAAACGCGGAATAGATTTATTAATGAACATGTCGCCTCTATTTTACATGTTAAACAGGGCATTAGTGAATATGGTGACTGCGTTTCATTCCAACGAACTAAAGAAATGATTAAACAAATGACAAAAGCGATGTATAAAGAAAGTGATCAAGAAGAATACGATGCTAATACGAGTGTATAATTTAATTTTAGTTCACTTTTAGACTTTAAGATCAAGTATTTTAAATAAAACTCCAAAAAAATTATGTGTCTATTTATTTAAATTTTTTAAATTATATTGGCATTATTTTGGCATTTTGTGCTTTCGATTTTGGCAGGATTTGTCAGTTTTCTTGTATAAGTGGGGCAGGATCTCTAATTTAAAGTTAGTCACACTGATTGATGGATCTCGGTCGATTTGTCACGCATGTAGGCATAGAATTGATGCAGGAATCAATGAAGACCGACAAGCGTCACCTGCTCCTGCCGCACCAGCTGCAGTTGTAAATGTGCAAGGATTTAGACGTGCTGTTAATACGGCCCGGCGATGTTTAATTGACAACTGCAATAATACATCTCTTCGGCAAATGCCTAATTCGTTGAAAGTACAACTCCTTTGGTTTCATAGTTACCTATTTGGTCGCCGGCAGCGTATACGCATCGAAGACTCGTATTCCTCATGGTCTAACACGAATTACGTAACAATTAGTAACATTGAAAACGAATTAGTAACATTGCGCTCCGTAAAGTATTTCGTTAAATGTGGAAATACATGTGTGTTCTTATCACAAACACCGTAGAAGTGAAGTTTAAGTGTTCAAGAAACAGTGCTAATGTTATCAACCGTAATTGTACAGCTGAAATAGTAAATTATTCATCAAATAATTAACAAACATTTTGAGAGGATTTGAACCTACCCACATAAAGTGTTATTATTTCTGCAAACTTGGAACTCAAATGTGACATTGGTGAAGTTTGTGCAGTGTCTATTTCCCCGTATGACATTAGTGACGTTTGTCGAATGTACTGCCTACGTAAAATGTCAACTGACAGTTCAGTGTGAACGACTACGAATGCGAACTTGGAACAAAGGCTTTTTGCACAACATTAGTATTTTTTTTTTTGTTTGGTTGCTTTTGCGATTACATTACCAGCCGTAGTGGAAGTGAAGCCTGAACCATAGCCTTAGTGTATGAAGCCTCTTTTACTGAAGACGTCGGGTACGAATCATGAATTGTCACGGTTGTGACACTATGCTAAAAGCTGGTAACTTTTTAAAATGTAACAAATGCGCCTCGAAGTACTGCTATGAATGCCTTAATGTAACTGTTGAGTCAACCAATCAATTGAGTGCTCAGCAATTGGCGGCACTAAGCTGTCCTTTCTGCCAAAATGTTACGACGCGTAAAAATCACAACGATGATACTCCCGTACGGCGATGTCTTGTACGTCAGTCACCGGATGCCTCCTTGAACGCGTCGTTCAGTCAGATAACGGTCGAGTCAAATGTAGCTATGAATGCTTCTACATGCACTGGTACCACAAACGAGCCGGTTACTTTGGAAAGCATTAGTAAACTCATGGATGTAAAACTATCGCCGGCGTCATCTTTTATTATTAACCTACGTGCCGCGCTTATGAAAGATATGAAGGATCTGGTAGCTGTAGAGGTTGGAAATGCCATCCAGGCTATAAAGGACGATTTTACGACTACGACCGACTTCATTACATCAGAACAAAAAGACATGCGAGTGGATATTGCTGAGAAGGAAAAAAGGATCAATCAACTAGAGCGTGAGCTATCTAATAGTCAAAATGTTTTAGTCAAACTTCAAAGCCGGGTGTCTAAAATGGAAAAAATATCACGAGACTTGAATTTAGAAATTCATGAGGTGCCCGAGAGTAAAACTGAAAGAACAATGGCAGGATTATACCTGTGAAGTGTTAGAAGCGTCTATAAACGTAACTTATGAAAAACTTATTAATATAATTATTTGGTATTTTGTACGTTTTTAGTTTCAACTATAAAAGCGGACGTTAAATTATCTAAATTGATAAACTATTTATTGAATACATTCATTTCCGGTGCTTGTTTAATGTCATTTTCAGAGTTACCATTTACAAAACAATCGTATTTGTTGAATAGAAAATAGGTAAGTAATCTTTTTAACCTACATCTAGAAACAATTCACGATAATGTAAAAAAAATATTTTATGTATATTATATTATATAAAAAGAAGATTTTAATTATGATATAAATAAATTATTTTTTGTACTTTATCTGAGATATCATTTAATTAGAGGTATCAGTAGGCAATTGAAAGATAATTAATGACAACACTAAGTGAAATGTCTACATTGTCAGTATCCTTGTGGTATCCTTACTCCTTGCCCTTGTCTATGATCCCTATAGACCGTGCCACGAGAATATAGACTTTTTGAAACAAAGAATTTCTACTAAGTAACTTAGCGACAGATCTGTCAAAAACAAATAATGTCAAATCCAAGGAGCGCAACGGTACACAAATATGTGTCATTGCAAAGTAATATGTCAATTAATCGGGTTTTTATCGATATATGCGCTACCAACAGTGTTTTGTGGTACTGGAATATGTCAGACGCCTGAAATGTCAACATTTTGCGTTAATCCATAATTTTTTTTCATTCTTAGGCATTTATCAAAGGATAAAACATATTTTTTGGATGTTAAGAATATTTTTGGTGTCGCGATGCTCGTCCTACGGTCGGCATCTTGGAAAAGCGGGTGCAGAATTGCAGATGGCAAACTATTATATAACGATTTTGTTTAAGTTCATTGTGTTCATTTTAATGTAATGTACTAGCTAGTGGTCTGTAATATTATTCATTAGTGGTGTTTTTTTATATTTACGATAGCTTAGCTATTGACTATACGATCGAGTACCATGTTTGTACTCTATAGGTGCTTCTAAACGGGCAACATTTTTCTGCAATATGTGGCTGCAACTCAGTGGCTGGCAACATTGCTAGCTATCCCGGCCAGACTATGCAATATTGCTGTAATATCCTGGTCATATAGCCAAACATGTTTGGTGTAGCCACATGCGGCCGACATTGTTTCGAGGGGTTGCCGGACGATCGCTGAGCTGTCGATATTCTGCAATATTGCCCGACTAGTTTCTATTGTTGTTTCAGTCCCACTCTATAGTTATGACATAGTATGTATATCCTTTTCTACGCGACATGAAGTTTGCTGCGAATGACGTCGTGATTATGGCTATATTCATTTGGTTATATTTTCGGTCCAATTTTATTAAGGAGTAGGTAACTCGAAGTCACCCTTTGACATTCTAGTAAAGTTTTTAAATAATTTTTTATGAAGGTTTATTTCTTGTCTTAAATTATTTAACGTTTCACGCCTATTTAAGTAAGGTCGATCTATTCTTTTTTGATTTTTGTGTTAAAATTATATAAGCCACTGCGAAAAGTGTAAATTCGTCGGCTATTGTTGCCCGATTGTGTATCCCGTTTAGGAGTCTACATAACCGGCCATACTGTATCAGACATATTTCAACAAATTGCCCAGCCATTGACTGCAAAATATATTTTTGTGATGGCTGAGCAATTAATTGCTAATAATGCAGCCATGAATGGCCGAAAAATATGGCCCGTTTAGAAGGCCCTTATTATTGACATACACACATCAACAAAGTCTAGGGATATTTTATATTTCATCAAATATCTAAAAATCTATGAAGAATTTTCTGATACAGTAAATAGAAGAATCATAGATTATTTTAAGGTCTTTAATAAAAATAAAAAACATTTCGTGTTTTTTTTTTGTTTTAAATAAAAAAATTATTTTTTTTAATCATCATGGAAAATTAGTATGATAACAACAAACATTTCTTCTTAAAAAACTATTAATTTTAATAAAAATGGAAAAAATCTTGTAAAATCTAATCATTAATAATCAGTGTTGCCACCTCTTACATTGATTACACATCGACATCGATTGTTAATACTTAAAATTAAATTGTCAATGTCTTGCTGCGGTATGAGGTCCCATGTCCTTTGCAAGTGTTCGTAAAGTTGTTGTTCAGTCGTCAAATTTGGTGGAAAATCTCTCAAAGCTTTTCGTTGTAACATGTCCCAGGCATGCTCGATAGGATTTAAGTCGGGCGACTGTGCAGGCCAATCCAAAACTTGAATATCGTGCTCTCGGAGAGCGGTCGATACCAGCCGCGCCGTATGGCAAGGAGCATTATCGTGCATGAGTAGAAATTCATGGCCTATTTGAGTTCTGTGTGGGACAATAACGGGCTCTACTACCTCCTCGTGGTATTTTTGTGCAGTCATGCTGCCTTGGATCCAAACGAGTTGGGTTCGTCCGCCAAGACGAATTCCTGCCCACACCATGATTGTCCCGCCTTGGTATGGGTGGACCTCCTGAGGGTGCCGTAGACGGCTAACTCTCCCTGGAGCTCTCCAAACGCGTGTTCTTCGTGAATCCGGGTGAAACCCAAACCGGGACTCATCGGTGAACAGCACCAAAGACCATTGTTCGTCACTCCATGGTAAATGCTCCCGAGCCCACGAAAGCCGCCGACCGCGATTGCCACGTCGCAATGCTGGAACACGCAATGGTCTTCGAGCATGAAGATCAACTTCATGTAACCTTCTTCGCACGGTTTGGTCGCTTACCAGCAGCTGGTGGTCCTCCTGGAGCCTTTGCACTAGTTGCAGCGCTGTGATATTGGGTTGTCTTCTGGCGGTCATTTGGAGAAATCGATCCTGTCTCTGCGTAGTAACACGATATCTACCTGTGTGCTGTTCGGCCACATCTCCAGTACTGCGATAACGTGACCACAACCTTGATATCACATTTTGACTGGTATGTAGGGCCTCAGCAACGACGCGTTGAATTGCACCATTTTCTAACATGCCCACGGCTCGTAACATTTCATCTCGACTCAAATGACGACGTGACATGACTTTTAAAGTTCGTACGTCACGTTAAATTAAAAAAGAAAAACAATTAAAAACCCTTTTCATTAATAATTATAATAAAACAGTTTTAACTTTCTTTAATGTAACGAATTACTAGCAAATTTGCCGCCATATTTTGTTTATTATTTGTTTTTTTTCTTTCCATGTTCCAATTTTGAAAATAGAATAAAAGAGGTTTTAATCTGTATATAAACTTTTTGTGGAAACTAACAAGGTTCTAAACTATAAACTCGTAAATAATTTAGGATTAAGATATCCCTAGACTTTGTTGATGTGTGTACATGGCTAACTTTTGTTGTCTTGCATTTACAGAATTACTTACGGGTGAAAACTAAAAAAAATGGCAGATTCATGAAAATACTTCCGGGAAATTCGAATACTCAAACACAAAATAAAATATGTTTATTTTTGTAAAGAACAATGGCAAGTTCCCATACAACACTTTATTTGAAATCGATTCGAAGCGTCTATGTATGAAAAAATGTTAAAAACAAAGGGGTTCTATTACTTAAACATAATCATCAAGAGTTTTTATTTTAGGAGGCCGTAAAAAAAAGATATGAACATTGTTTATATTTTAAGGTTATGTTAATAGAAAACAACTTTGTAACTACACAAATGCATTAAATACTTTTAGATAAGGGGTGGTGATGTGCAAAAAGCATTGATAGGGTATACCTAGACTGATTCAAGATCAGTGTCTAGACTTGATAAGTACCTAATATTAAAAAATCAAAGTTCCATCACGAAATAGGGATGTAGACTACGTCTTATGTAATCCTTTATCACAATTTCATTGAGTATGTGATTGAGTATTAGAGCCCCACCTCATTATGAGGCCATAGCGACGTCGCCAGCTACCGTACAATTTATATTGATATGTATTGTACCTAACTCACTTGGCCACGGTTTGGCAGCCTTAGGTTCATTTCAATATAAAGCTCTTAAGATTAGACGTCATGGCAACAAATAGGTACAAGTCACTTGCTTTTATAAGGAACTAGCTTTTACTCGCGTGGAAGTCAAAAATTATCCCACAGGAACTTAATACCAGGATAAAAAGTATACTATATCCTATTCCAGGTTATGGTCTATCTGTGCGCCTAGTTTCATTCTAATCGGTTTAGTAGTTTTTTCGTGCGTAACAAACAGACAAACAAATATACATCGCATTTATAATATTAGTAAGGATATGGGATCTCTCTTAGTGCGCCACCAACAGGCATGACAAACCTTATCTGAGGGTGACAGCTGCAAATGAAATAAAGGAATGTTTTTGTAATCAAATACTTACTCCATAATTGATAAAAAACAGACAATTTGTATTAGATTGCTTTAGAAAGAGACACCAATAGACTTATAAAACTCTTTAGTAATTAAACAATGCAAAAGGATTTATTATTTAATAAATACTAATTAAAGATGAATGGCCCTGACGTGGTTCTATTTTCATTTGGATAATATTTATCATGTTCTGTTGAAGTTCGGTCAGGCTATCTTTTAATATTTTGTCACTTTGTCTTCGTACTAATGAACATCCACACAGAAGGCACACATTGCGATGGCCTTGTGGACACGATCCAGCTTGTTCACCTTCATAAGCATCTTGCTGCAAACTCTGATTTACTCAATCCATAGCGGGTTCCCAACATGCTTCACAAAGATAATCATCATCAGTAATCTAAAAATTAAGAAAAGCAATTATTACTACAGGCAAAGAAAACGCATCACACTACATCTAGATAGACTAATGTTACCGAATTTTGTAATATTTTAAACTGCTTTGAAAATTCACTGAAACTTACTAACGCTAAATTGGTAAGTAAGTATAATAATGTTTTAAAACTTACGATTTTTTGATAAACCCAGTTGCAGAGCAAAGTACAAACTCTTGTGTTCTGATCTAAGATACGATATCGCCGGAGAGTATTGACGCAAATGTTACAATTCACGCACAATATGCGTGTAGGCCTGCTTCTTCGCATCATAACAAAATCTTAAGGCACAATCGAAGTCCGTGTAGAAAAAGCTATAGGTCCAGATGTTTTGAGCGCAGATAGTCCGTAAGAAAGCACAAGTCGTCGTATGGGGCAGCTAATCAAGTCCAGGGGGTAAGCAAGAATCAAAAATAAAGATAATTCAACAAAAAACTGCGAAAACAACAAGAACACTACCAAACAAGCTTTTCGGAAAGAAAAGAACGTTGACAATGTCACAGACTATAGTTGGTGCCACGAGAAGATAGACTTTTTGCAAACACACATTCAGGGTTTCACAACCTTTATTTTTAACAGTTGTTTTTGAGATTTTATGCCTTAGTGAACTTTATGCTTTTTGAACAGTAGTTTTTTTGTTTCAATGCTCAATTATGGTACTAAGTATTCGAATTTATATTTTATTATCTATGACTTCTTGTAAATTAATTTTTTTTTTCAAATTTTACAAAAATAAACATATTTTATTTTGTGTTTGAGTATTCGAATTTCCCGGAAGTATTTTCATGAATCTGCCATTTTTTTTAGTTTTCACCCGTAAGTAATTCTGTAAATGCAAGACAACAAAAGTTAGCCATGTATGTCAATAATAAGGGCCTTCTAAACGGGCCATATTTTTCGGCCATTCATGGCTGCATTATTAGCAATTAATTGCTCAGCCATCACAAAAATATATTTTGCAATCAATGGCTGGGCAATTTGTTGAAATATGTCTGATACAGTATGGCCGGTTATGTAGACTCCTAAACGGGATACACAATCGGGCAACAATAGCCGACGAATTTACACTTTTCGCAGTGGCTTATATAATTTTAACACAAAAATCAAAAAAGAATAGATCGACCTTACTTAAATAGGCGTGAAACGTTAAATAATTTAAGACAAGAAATAAACCTTCATAAAAAATTATTTAAAAACTTTACTAGAATGTCAAAGGGTGACTTCGAGTTACCTACTCCTTAATAAAATTGGACCGAAAATATAACCAAATGAATATAGCCATAATCACGACGTCATTCGCAGCAAACTTCATGTCGCGTAGAAAAGGATATACATACTATGTCATAACTATAGAGTGGGACTGAAACAACAATAGAAACTAGTCGGGCAATATTGCAGAATATCGACAGCTCAGCGATCGTCCGGCAACCCCTCGAAACAATGTCGGCCGCATGTGGCTACACCAAACATGTTTGGCTATATGACCAGGATATTACAGCAATATTGCATAGTCTGGCCGGGATAGCTAGCAATGTTGCCAGCCACTGAGTTGCAGCCACATATTGCAGAAAAATGTTGCCCGTTTAGAAGCACCTATAGAGTACAAACATGGTACTCGATCGTATAGTCAATAGCTAAGCTATCGTAAATATAAAAAAACACCACTAATGAATAATATTACAGACCACTAGCTAGTACATTACATTAAAATGAACACAATGAACTTAAACAAAATCGTTATATAATAGTTTGCCATCTGCAATTCTGCACCCGCTTTTCCAAGATGCCGACCGTAGGACGAGCATCGCGACACCAAAAATATTCTTAACATCCAAAAAATATGTTTTATCCTTTGATAAATGCCTAAGAATGAAAAAAAATTATGGATTAACGCAAAATGTTGACATTTCAGGCGTCTGACATATTCCAGTACCACAAAACACTGTTGGTAGCGCATATATCGATAAAAACCCGATTAATTGACATATTACTTTGCAATGACACATATTTGTGTACCGTTGCGCTCCTTGGATTTGACATTATTTGTTTTTGACAGATCTGTCGCTAAGTTACTTAGTAGAAATTCTTTGTTTCAAAAAGTCTATATTCTCGTGGCACGGTCTATAGGGATCATAGACAAGGGCAAGGAGTAAGGATACCACAAGGATACTGACAATGTAGACATTTCACTTAGTGTTGTCATTAATTATCTTTCAATTGCCTACTGATACCTCTAATTAAATGATATCTCAGATAAAGTACAAAAAATAATTTATTTATATCATAATTAAAATCTTCTTTTTATATAATATAATATACATAAAATATTTTTTTTACATTATCGTGAATTGTTTCTAGATGTAGGTTAAAAAGATTACTTACCTATTTTCTATTCAACAAATACGATTGTTTTGTAAATGGTAACTCTGAAAATGACATTAAACAAGCACCGGAAATGAATGTATTCAATAAATAGTTTATCAATTTAGATAATTTAACGTCCGCTTTTATAGTTGAAACTAAAAACGTACAAAATACCAAATAATTATATTAATAAGTTTTTCATAAGTTACGTTTATAGACGCTTCTAACACTTCACAGGTATAATCCTGCCATTGTTCTTTGAAAAAAAAAATTAATTTACAAGAAGTCATAGATAATAAAATATAAATTCGAATACTTAGTACCATAATTGAGCATTGAAACAAAAAAACTACTGTTCAAAAAGCATAAAGTTCACTAAGGCATAAAATCTCAAAAACAACTGTTAAAAATAAAGGTTGTGAAACCCTGAATGTGTGTTTGCAAAAAGTCTATCTTCTCGTGGCACCAACTATAGTCTGTGACATTGTCAACGTTCTTTTCTTTCCGAAAAGCTTGTTTGGTAGTGTTCTTGTTGTTTTCGCAGTTTTTTGTTGAATTATCTTTATTTTTGATTCTTGCTTACCCCCTGGACTTGATTAGCTGCCCCATACGACGACTTGTGCTTTCTTACGGACTATCTGCGCTCAAAACATCTGGACCTATAGCTTTTTCTACACGGACTTCGATTGTGCCTTAAGATTTTGTTATGATGCGAAGAAGCAGGCCTACACGCATATTGTGCGTGAATTGTAACATTTGCGTCAATACTCTCCGGCGATATCGTATCTTAGATCAGAACACAAGAGTTTGTACTTTGCTCTGCAACTGGGT